>BSBN01000881.1:1200000-1885000 GCA_027924645.1 Cunninghamia lanceolata | reverse complement strand
GCATTCAACGAAACCCTAGTGCTACAATCATTCGGTAATTTCAGGAAATTCAGCATAATCGGTAGCAAACTATATTTTTAACATATTTCTTATTACATTTTTTTTAAACAAAGAAAACAACTTATAAATTTTTGGATAAAAAAAAATTGCACAGAAGTTATATATATATATAAGCAAGGCATGCAAGAAATATCCATTGAATACAGGGCCGAACAGAGAGTCACCGACATTTAGGGGAGATAGATTGGTGTTGTGATTTAAGGCCAAACGTCCTTTAGTCATAGTGGGCCGTTGCTGTAAGCAACTTCAAAAGGGGAGGGAGGCAGGGCCTCCAACACCCCACAAAGCATTAAGCTCTATGGGGGGGCAGGGTCCCCTCCCCCCATTCTGCAATGAAATATGGGATAATGGCCACTCATTCCCCCTGCGCAGGGTTTTACTCTAACCTGCCGAAAATGAAATATGAAAGCGTTGCAACCTAAGTTGTAATTGATCCCTCTTAAAAGATTTTTGATAGGTATTTAAATAATGTTTGAGGATATTAATATATATATAATCACAGGTAAAAAAATACTAGTCTCTGTCCAAAAAAGATAGTGAGCTAAACTCAGACAGTAAGTTTAAATTCTACTCTAAAACTTATATATATATATATTTCTTTAGGCCTATATGAATAAAAGAGCATCATTTAGGTAAAATTATATGCTCAAAGCATAACTAAAAGATTTATAAATTTACTAAGGAGATTATAGATTTTTCTTTTAAAGCAACATAGGAAAATCTTATTTCTTCTAAACTCATACATGCATTTAATCATTTTCTTTCCTTATACCAAATAACAATTAAAAAGAGGTCAATTAAAGAGAGATAGTCATACTCCTTTCAAAACATAACATGAAGCATATATATTATTTCCATACTTTTCTAAATAGATTACAAGGCTCTCCATATGGAAATGACTACAACACAGGA
Organism: Cunninghamia lanceolata; assembly: GCA_027924645.1. Lineage (NCBI taxonomy): Eukaryota > Viridiplantae > Streptophyta > Pinopsida > Cupressales > Cupressaceae > Cunninghamia > Cunninghamia lanceolata. Next base: position 1,884,028 of record BSBN01000881.1, on the reverse strand, counting down.
GAGATTTCTACTTTCCACAAGAGTATTATTACACACCTAAAATGAGGGTAAGGCATCTCAATACCTTAGTTTTTACAAACTACAAAAACAAAGCCACTAAAATCATGTTTACTCTCCAAGTTCCTCTTTTCCATAGCCTCCATAGAAACGTACAAAACATACAAACAAGGTAGCCATAACAGGCCATTGCTGTAAGCAACTTCAAAAGGGGAGGGGGGCAGGGCCTCCAACACCCCACAAAGCATTAAGCTCTATGGGGGGGGACAGGGTCCCCTCACCCCATTCCGCAATGAAATATGAGATGATGGCCACTCATCCCCCTGTGCAGGGTTTTACTCCAACCCACCGAAAATGAAACATGAAAGTGTTACAACCTAAGTTTTAATTGATCCCTCTTAAAAGATTTTTTATAGGTATTTAAATAATCTTTGAGGATATTAATATATATATATAATCACAAGTAAAAAAATCCTAGTCTCTGTCCAAAAAAAATAAAGACCTAAACTTAGACAGTAAGTTTAAATTCTACTCTAAAACTTACATATATATATATATATATATATATATATATATATATATATACACCATGTATATACATAAATATATATATGTATACAAGTATATTTCTATAGGCCTATATGAATAAAAGAGCATCATTTAGGTAAAATTATATGCTCAAAGCATAACTAAAAGATTTATAAATTTACTAAAGAGATTATATATTTTTCTTTTAAAACAACATAGGAAAATCTTATTTCTTCTAAACTCATACATGCATTTAATCATTTTCTTTCCTTATACCAAATAACAATTAAAAAGAGGTGGATTAAAGAGAGATAGTCATACTCCTTTCAAAACATAACATGAAGCATATATATTATTTCCATACTTTTCTAAATAGATTACAAGGCTCGCCATAAGGAAATGACTATAACACAGGAGAGATTTCTACTTTCCACAAGAGTATTATTACACACCTAAAATGAGGGTAAGACATCTCAATACCTTAGTTTTTACAAACTACAAAAACAAAGCCACTAAAATCATGTTTACTCTCCAAGTTCCTCTTTTCCATAGCCTCCATAGAAACCTACAAAACATACAAACAAGGTAGCCATACCCATGGGATGCTCTCCTCCCAACCTAGGCCTGAAATAGGCCACCCCTAAGCTAGGAGGACTTCCAACAACCAAGTTTCACACCACAACATAATCAAACACTCATATCAAACACAACAACACCCAACCCAAGGCTTAACACAACACCAATCCATCTTAAGAATGGATTTGAAGGGCGAGAGAGTGGACTCACTCTACTCAAGGAGACCCACACTCTTAATACACAATATACTCATGAATCACTTGGCCTCTTGCCATACTTCTCATTTCACAAAACCAAGGCACTCATGCCATAACCCAAACTCCTCAAAACTCCAAAATAAGGCCCATGGCCACAAATCAAATACCATAACAAACAGGGGAAACTGAGGAGGTTCTCATCCTCTCTCACCCAATACTAAGGTGAGCTCTCTCACAAGGAGAGCTCACTCAAACAACCCATAAGACCCACAACACATAAAACTACAATAATATAAGCATAAAACATGCATAAACACATTGCATAAGTAAAACAAATAAGAAAATGGCTTGAATCCTTGAGAAATACCTCTCAAGCTTAAAGGATAGAGTGTGTTTGGTTTAGAGCTTCCACAAGTTCTCCCAAAAAAATATCCAAGTCTTTCACTCTCCCAACACAAGTATAAAATTTGCCAAAAGAAATGAAAAGAAGAACCCTCATCTCATCAAAATGAGAGAGATATAAAGAAAAGACTCTCAAACCCTAATGGATGAGAAGGTGACAATTGTCACCCTCTCCTCCATCCACATAACCCTCCTCACAATCCCACAAAAATGTGGAGGTGATACTTGTTACCTCCCCATTCCACAAAGCTACACATTCTCCCACAAGTGCTCTCACACGTGTGAGAGCATAGGGAGATGTGAGCACACAAAGGGAAGCTTCTTATGAATGAGGAGGTGACACTTGTCACCTTCTCATTCATCTCTTCCCCACAAGTGCTCTCACACATGTGTGAGAGCATAGGGAAGAGGTTCACACATGTGGGAAGCTTCTAAAGCATGAGAAGCAAGCGTAACCTTACCCAAGTGGGTGATGTTATGGTTGAGTGAGATGGTGACCTTCCAACCACCCTCTCACTTCCCAAACTCGTCTCTTGACTTCAGGGTCAAGTTTGGGTGACCATACAAGGTCCAAAACAAGTTTAAACAAGGTAGGAATGGTCCTAGACCCTAGGGGTATGACCTAGGGTCAATATTTGACCATTAGCAACACTTAGGAACACATAAAATCACTTAAAAGTGGCTTCAAATATTTAGCACTTAAAAATTGTGCAAATTCAACATTACACTTTTTACAACACATCAAAAGATAAATTGAAAAGGTTTAAACCATACAAAATGTCATAAATCAAAATACAACAAATATCAACATTCTCAAACACATGTGACCTTAGTCTTACTTAGGACTAGGTTGACTGAATAGGGAATAACATATGGTTTTTGTCTGACCTCTGATTTTCCATGGGTATGGAAAGTAACCTGCACACTTCCACAAACCCATTAATAGCGCATGATAAAATCGCAGAAGAAAATGAACAACGTGTATCACACACACATGATGGCAATATCATATACAACATCAAAAAAATCACAAGATAATAGAATGTTTCTCACAACATCCATTACTCACAAGTATAGTCAAGATCACATAAGGTAAGATCTAACATCAATGTCAACATCTAATCAATAGCATCACATGACATCATATCATCAAATGGAAATCTAACATGCCATCTAACAATCCATAAAGCATAACCATCTATCTAATCAAGTATAAGATAAGCTAATAAAGTCCAAGTGAGGGATCAATAGTCCCCAAAATCCACAAGACCATCATAAATTCATCGAAAGAGTACTAAAAGAAAAATAATATAGGTGAGGTAAAAGTATGACTCACAGTTCCATTGTAGTCTACATGATCAGTCCAAGAGTGCTATCTCCATGATCATTGCCACATACCTATCTAGTCTTATTACAGACCTATGTGGTCTAAAATCTCTATAGTCTCTTGAATAACCCTATACAGTGGTTATAGGATTTGGAGAGGGTCATAAAAGGACTAAAACCACTGATAGAGATTCTTGTTGTGATCTTCTAACCCTGTCTTTGTTCAAAATGCCTTCCCTATGATATTGAAGTAGCTAGGGAGGATTCCTCACATGCATTACCTTATATGGGATTAAACCATATTCCCAAAGCTCTTTAAACTCCATCTTAGCTTTGATACAATTATCTTCATCAATCCAAAATGTGAAAAATACTAAAAGCCAAAACACTGTGTGCATTTCAATGATGGTTTTGAAACTAATCAAGCTTAACCCATCATTGATCATCCTTCATTTCATGATATCCAAAGCCTCATGCATCTGTAAAATATTTTCATTTCATGGAAACCTGTCAAGCTAGAAAGAAACCTTAGAATGTTTAACAAAACCATAAAAAAACTCAAACTATACCACAACTTTCTAAAGACTTCAACCATCCTTTCAAACAAAGATTCCCTCATCTATGTGTTGCACATGAATTTTTGAGAAATTGAAGTAACTTTTGGAATTTTTAAGGTTTTCAAGCAACTTTTAATACCTCTTATTGATCCAATTGACCTCTAACTATGTACAAATACATAGTAAATGAATTTTTTGACACACAAATACATTATAACCATTTTTTTTACTTTGTCAAGGTTTTATCTAAGGCTTAAAGACCACTTTATACCAATGAAATGAGAAAAAGATAGATTTATAACCTTATAAACAAAAGCCGATTCTTCTAAACTAGGACTAAGTTATTAACACTTCCAAGAGATCTATGCCAACTATTTGAGCCAAGGAGGCATTCATAGGCTAACATTTTTGGCAACTTCTATGGGATGCTTACCTGCTAAGCATTAAAGGCAAGTAGCCTTAGATATACATTGGGCAAAAGAGTCACAAAGACCTGAAACATACCGAGAAGAAGACATCAGACCTGAATGACAGTTGTTAGTACCTTTGAAACAACCACAAAACAAAAGACAAAACACTAGACACTACTCAAAAACATTCCTCTAAAAGAAACATGTGCATCAGCACTTGGAGGAAAAGAAACACTTATACAAACCTATACTAACCTAAACTCTAATCAGGTAGTAGGTTCTTTAAACAAATCCATTAACTAGTTCTTTGAAATGGCTTCCATTCCTCATCAATTTGCAATAGTTTTCATGCTTGTGAACAACCAACAAGGGGTGGAGGAAGTGTAGTCATCTAATTAACTACTAAAACACTTCTCCAAGACTGAGAATAAAATAACTTACCCATTCAAGTTGACTGGAAATATAGCTACCTTGAAGTGGACAAGTTAATTTATCTTATCTTCCTTGTGTGTAATCTTGTGCTTTGGATCATGTGTGACATATGTTGAGTCCTTTTTGTTAGACTCCAACTAAGCTAGATGCCTAATAGGACATCCTCTTGAAAATCCATTAAAATGAACAACTTCAATCTCTTGCTTATGCTCTATTGCTTTGTCATCTTGTTGATTAGAATGCTTTGAAAATATGGTCACTTCCCCCTTTTGTCCATGTTGTTCATGACCTCCTTTAGGAGATGCTAGTTTGATGTCTAAATTCAAGCAAAAGTCATCTAGTTCATCCTTAAAAAATTCTTCTTCAACCTCCTCCTTACTTTTTGAATGAGATGACTGATCTCAACTTTATGACTACTCTCTTGAAGGTTTATAGAAATATAAAAATCCTTTACTTGAAGCAAAAATTCTGATATGACATCTTGTTCATCTTGGTAGGCAATCTCATGCACATCAACCTTTCAACTCTCATAAATAATACTACCCTCATGTTGTTGCCAAAACGCTTGAACAATGGTTTCTTCCCTAGGCTGAATTAAGGATTGGAAGACTTGTTTTTCTCTTCTTCATGATTTAAGATTTCATCTTCACATTTGTCTTCATAGACCAGCAACTCATCAAGGTTTCCAACATCCTCTTTCTAGTTCAAATCTTCTGCTAATGTGACTGTTGCAAGTATGTTCCTAATCAGTGTTGTCGTTGATGTCAACATATCCTTGTTGTCATTAGTGTCAACTGTATCTTATTCTATTACTTGTTTAGAAGACTTGTATGTTGACGATATTGAGAAAATTAGCCTCTCAAGTGAGTTACAGAGAAATGCAGTACAAATAGTGAGTTGTATGCTAAAGAACAGTCCAGTAAACTAAACCGCATTTATTTCTGCTTCAAGATCACGGTCTACAGATTGGAAGTAAGTTAGAGATATGTCTAAGGATTCTACATTATGGGTTTGATCCATCCACATGAAGATCTAAGTGAGTTATATTTATTAGAGTGAAACCAACTTTTTCTATAAGTTCAGGTGGGACAGGAAGAAAGTATTCTACTTTGCATTCCTCTATAATAAAGTATTTGGCTCTGTGGTTCTAGAAGGAATTCTGGGATGATGATAAGTGCCTACAGTTGCAATGGTTTGGTGGTCCGCAAGCTATCTTTCTTTTATGACAATTGAAGATAGAGAAGTTCATGTGTTCCAGTGAGAAGATTCCTATGGATAAAGTGGTTAAGGTTTGTGTAGTTGCTCCTGATGATTATAGCATTCTTGTGGATATCTCCTAATCATGTTCCTATCTGGACTTTGGTCTGCATTAAGAAATTGAGATGGTGTGTGAAGATTGTTCCCAGATAATGTAGCGTGTAACCAATCTTGGCTGACCTGGTTGATCCGAATGATTGCAGAGATCTTTGGAAGATTGTGGAAGTGTATTGTGGCATGGAAGATCATGTTTGAGTTCCAACTAAGGCATGGCATGATCTGCATTTTATTTCTTTTGCACATTGTTGTAATAGGTCAAGACCTATTTTTTAAATGTCTGTAATACTAACCTTGGAGATTGTTCCAATGGTTGATGATTGTGATGCCGACCTTGAAGAATCATTCCAAGGTTGATGTAGTGTATAAATACTTGTAGTTGAGTCATGGAAAAGGTGTTCTTGAGTTAAAATGGAAAGATATTAAGAAAGGTCCAAAGGTAGAGCAGAGAAGAGGTAGAGGAAAGAAGAGGAAGAGCAAAGCAAAGGAATTGTTATTCACAATATAGAAAGGTGTTGATCATGGCAGTGAGTCTAGCAGTAAGCTGCCAGTAGGGTTTAATATCCCTCATGGTTTAACAACCCTTATTATAATCTTGCTGGGTTTAGGGTTGAGGCAGTGAGCCTGCTAGACCTAGTTGTTCTTCATGGTAGTAAGCCAGTATGTTTAGGCCTATGGAGTGACCAAGCCTGAACATCATTATTTCAAGATTGTAATATATATTGAGAGCTAATCCTCTCCATGGTTTTTCCCCACCTTGGGGTTTTCCACATAAATCTAGTGTCTCTGGTGTTTGATGTTGTATATGTGGCTATGTTTTTGATTTCATGCACTCATTGTTAAACTATAATAATTATGGATAAGTGATGAATGTTTTAATTGCAGAAATTGTTTTAGTTTTTGTGACAACTGATTCACCCCCTCCTCTCAGTTTTTCGGCGCATATCAACAATTGGTATTAGAGCCAAGTTCCTCTGAAGAAAGTTTAACAACTTGAGGAAGATCCAAAATGTCTTACGAGAAGGAAGCACTGTATTTTGATGGAATGAATTATGTTCTCTGGAAGGCTCAGATGAAAAGCCATCTTCTTTCTCTTGATTAGAAAGTTTGGAAAGTTGCAAAAATGGAATACACCATACCTCAAAATGGCCCGACAACTAAAAACAAAATCAAAGAATATGAGATAGATATCAAGGTAAAGGATGCTCTTCTAAGCTCATTAACCAACTCAATATTAACAAAAGTGGTGGATCTAGAAACTACAAACAAGGTATGGGAAAAGTTGAAAAATCTGTGAGATGATTATGTAAAGGAAGCCAAGTTACAAAGTCTGAAAGTGAAATGTGAAAGCTTGAAGATGAATAATAAAGAAAACATATCATCTTTTATGCAAAGAGTTGTTGAACTTGTTACAGGGATAAAAGCTATAGGCAGAATTCTTGAAGAAAAGGAAATTGTTATGAAAATTCTTAGATCTCTGCCCAAGTCCTACTGTCACAAGGTAGTTGTGATTGAAGAATTCATGCAAGTAAAAACCGTTAATAGGGATCAGTTGCTTAGTAAGTTTACTGCTTTTGAAATGGAGTTAGATGATGCTCTGCTGAAAGTTGAGATGGCCTTCAAAGCCAATACTCCTGGAAGTACTTTAAGATCAGAAAAGTAAAAGGTAGAATCTAATGATGAGTTAGATGAAGCTGAAGCCAACTTTGTGGACAAACTACAAAGAAGATCTGGTAAGTCTAAAGGCAAACTACCTTTCAATTTTTTTTCCTATGGTAAAGTAGGTCATTTTGCCTCTAGATGTCCTAAAAGAATTGAAATAAATAAAAGAAGGTATGAGAACTGGCCTAGGACTCAAAAGAAGTGTTATTATGTTGACGATTTTGATGATGACGAAGGAGTATTAGATAATGGTGAACCAAATAATGCTAGTTCCTCTATAAATGAATGATTGTTCATTGCTATTAAAGAAAATCTTGTGTCTACTTCGTCTTCTAGTTGTGTGAAGGAAGAAAAACCAGTGGAAAGTGCTTTGGCTACTTAGGTCATCAAGGACAAGGATGAATGGGTTATTGATAGTGGTTGCTCTCACCACATGACTAGTGACAAAAGTAAGTTTGTAAGTTTGGAAAGATATGATGGCGGACTGGTTAGGTTTCGAGATGATATAGCTGGTAGGATTTGTGGAAAAAGATCTATTTCTTTTGATGGAAAGCATAATACTGAAGATGTCTTGTATGTGAAAGGATTAAAACATAATCTTCTAAGTGTGGGTCAAATGTGTGACAAGGGCTATAACTTAAGCTTCAAGGACAATGGATGCAAGATTAGGGAAAGCTCCAGAACAGTCATTGCAACTAGTAAGAAGACCAGAGGTAATATCTATCACTTGAAAGGAACCGAGAACTATTACTTGTTGACTTAGATAGATTATAGTTGGTTATGGCATAGAAGGTTGTGTCACATAAATTTTGCTAATATTATGAAGATAAGTACTACACAGATTGTTAGAGATTTGCCTAAGATTATGAAGCTTGCTAATCCGGTCTGCAAGGAGTGTCAATTTGGGAAACAAACAAGAACAAGTTTAAAAATCAAGGGCCAATCAGTTGGAGGACTACTTGAGCTAGTGCATACAGATTTGTGTGGACCTACCAGAGTAAGAAGTTTGCAAGGAGACAGGTATTTCATGTTGCTCATTAATGATTATTCTAGAATGACTTGGGTCACCTTTCTAAAAGAGAAAGCTGAAGCTCTAGATAAATTCAAGGCATTTAAGGCAATGGTTGAAAATGAGATGGATTTGAAAATCAAATGCTTGAGGTCTAATAGAGGAGGAGAGTTTACATCAAATGAATTCAATTTCTTTTGTGAAGAACATGGAATAAAGAGACAACTATCTTGGTCCAGAACTCCACAACAAAATGGAGTTGTTGAAAGGAAAAATAGAACAATTCAAGAAGCTATTAGAACCATGATGAAGGAAGCTCATCTTCTAGAAGCATATTGGAGAGAGGCAATTCACACCGCAGTATATATCCTAAACAGAGTTCAAGTAAAAGGTAACAGTTCAAAAACTCCCTATGAATTGTGGCATGTTGGAGTTCCTACTATGAAATATTTCAAAGTTTTTGGTAGCAGATGTTATATCAAAAGAGAAGAAGATTTAGGCAAGTTTGATGCTAGATGTGATGAAGGAATCTTCCTTGGTTACTCCACCAAGAGTAAGGCCTACTGGTGCTATAATAAGAGGCTAAATAAGATCATTGAAAGTGCAAATGTTAAAGTTGATGAATGTAAGGAAAGGTCTTCAAAATCAAGTGGATATGAGTCAGATGATCTAGATGTTTTAGAAGTGGTGCAAAATGAAGACAACACAGATGAAGAAGAACAAGCTCCAGTAATTGCTACCAAAACTCCAAGATATGTAAGAATCAATCATTCTAAAAATCAAATCATGGGAGATAAGAGCAAAGGGATCTTAACCAGAAGAAAAGCATAAGAACAAGTAAATTTCTGTTTGATCTCTAAGATTGAACCTAAAAGTATGGATGAGGCTTGCAAAGATGAGAATTAGACAAAGTCTATGGAAGAAGAATTGATGCAGATAGAGAAGAATCAGACTTGGGATCTTGTTCCTAGACCAACAAACAAGAATGTAATTGGCACAAAGTGGGTCTTCAGAAATAAAATGAATGAGAATGGTGAAGTGGTAAGAAACAAGGCAAGGTTGGTATGCAAAGGATACGCTCAGGTTGAAGGAATGGACTTTGAAGAGACTTTTTCTCTAGTAGCAAGGATTAAAGCAATAAGGAAATTTCTGACTTTTGCAGCATATAAAGATTCCACAGTTAATCAAATGGATGTGAAGTGTACCTTCCTTCTTAAATGGAGAGTTAGAAGAGGAAGTCTATATTGAACAACCAGAAGGATTTCAATCATCAGAACAAGGGAACATGGTATGCAGATTGAAGAAAGCATTGTATGGATTAAAACAAGCTCCCATGGCTTGGTATGCACGGTTGGATAGGTACCTAATATAGATAGGGTTCAGTAAAGGTACTACAGATAGTAATCTCTACTTCAAGATCAATGATGAACAAACCCTGATTGTTGTAATTTTTGTTGATGATATTATTTTTGGAGGCAATGAAGGTATGTGCTCAATTTTTGCTAGAGAAATGCAAAGTGAATTTGAAATGTCTATGTTTGGAGAGATAAACTTCTTTTTAGGTCTACAAATAAGTCAATCAGATAAGGGTATCTTCATTTCTCAGTCTAAGTATGTGAAAGAGTTGTTGAAGAAATTTGGGATGGAAGACTCTAAACTAGTATGCACACCTATGATAACTAGTTGTAAGTTGAGAAAAGATGATAACTCACCCATGGCAGACTAGAAAAAGTATAGATCTATGATTGGGGGATTACTTTATCTGACTCAAACCAGACCTAACATAATGCATGTAGTGTGTCTTGTGGCAAGATTTCAGGTAGAACCCAAGGAATCACATGTGATAGTAGTCAAAAGAATTTTGAGATATTTAAAAGGAACAATAGATTATGGTTTGTGGTACCCTAAGGACTATGACTTTACTCCCAGTGCATATACTGATGCAGATTGGGCCGGAGATGTGGATGACAGAAAAAGTACCAAGTGGAGGTGCATTCTTCTTGGGAAAAGGATTAGTATCTGGGCCAAGCAAGAAACAATATTCAATATCCCTATCTACTGTTGAGGCAGAATACATTGCAGCAACATGCAGTTGCACTCAAGTGTTATGGATGAAGTAGACTTTGAAGGACATCAAAGTTGTGTATGAAGAACCTATTTTAATCTTTTGTGACAACACAAGTGCCATAAACATATCAAAGAACCTAGTGATGCATTCAAGGACCAAGCACATATCCATTATCATTTCCTAAGCAAAAAAGTGACAGAGAATGAAGTCAAGTTGGAGTATGTTTCTACCAAGGATCAGATTGTAGAAATTTTTACCAAGCCTTTGCCTAAGGATATTTTTGAGTATCTCAGAGAAATGTTAGGGGTCATCACCCCTCCTACTCTAAACTAAGATGCACAATAGTGCATCAGTCTGGAGGTGTTCAAAGGTTCAGATTGGTACTTTTTAGGGCTACTTCTAAGGGGGAGTAGTCAAAGAATTCAGAAGAGGGAATAGAACAAAAGAGAAGAGTGCAAGTATGTGCCCTTTGCCATTGATGTCAAAGGGGGAGAGAAGTCATGTGAAAAAGTTAGAGTACAGATGTGTAAAAGAAAGGGGGAGAATTTTGGAGAAAGAAAGAGTGCAGGTGTGTAAAAAGAAAGGGGAAGAATCTTGTCTTGATGGCTATTGCAATTTTTCACATCATATGTTGCCATCAATGACAAAGGAGGAGATTGTTGCAAGTATGTGCCTAATCGGTGTTGTCATTGATGTCAACATATCCTTGTTGTCATTAGTGTCAATTGTATCTTATTCTATTACTTGTTTAGAAGACTTGTATGTTGAGGATATTGAGAAAATTAGCCTCTCCAGAAGAAACAAGTGAGTTACAGAGAAGTGCAGTACAGACAATGAGTTGTATGTTGAAGAACAGTCTGGTAAATTGCTCTGCATTTATATCTACTTAAAGATCGTAGTCTATGGATTGGAAGTAAGTTGGAGATATGTCTGAGGATGCTACATTCTGGGTTTGAGCCATCTGCATGAAGATCTAAGTGAGTTGTATTTACTAGAGTGAAACTGGCTTTTTTTGTAAGTTTAGTTGGGATAGGAAGAAAGTGTTCTGCTCCGCATTCCTCTGTAATAAAGTATTCGGCTCTATGGTTCTAGAGGAAAGTTTGGGATGATGATAAGTGCCTACAGTTGCAATGGTTTGTAGTTTGGTGGTCTGCAAGCTATCTTTCTTTTAATGACAGTTGAAGACAGAGAAGTTCATGTGTTCTAGTGAGAAGATTCCTATGGATAAAGTGGTTAAGGTTCATGCTGTTGCTCCTAATGATTATAGCATGCATATACATGTCTCCTAATCATGTTCCTATCTAGACTTTGGTCCACGTTGTTGGTCTCAAAATCAGCAGCACTCACTTTTGTAGACAACCCCTACGAAATTTGTGTTAGGGTCAGCTGGCAGAAGATATCAATTAAATGCAAATAAAGATTAAATAGAGGAATGGAAATACACAGAAATAATAACAGCAAGAGACAAGTTTTAACGTGGTTCACCCAAACTCAGGCTACATCCACCAATAAGAAGTCCAATATTATTATCCAGTAAATCAAACCGATTACAACCAGCAATCCCTACAACTCAATCCTGTTGCAAATGCTACGATATAATATATCACCCAAAAACCCTAACCCTTAGCCGCTTTCATCAAGCCTTATGTTAGTTACAAAAATAGGGTTTTTTTTATGTCAGTTACAAAAATAGGATTTTTTATGTCGGCTCTAAAAAAAATTTTGGGGCTACGCCCCCAAACCTCAGCAAGGATACATGGCTAGTGTACAGTACTTTCCTAATCAGTCACCACCTACCAACAATCTCCCACTTGGAGACTAATCTTAGATGACACCGCTGCACGTGTAGCTCCCACTAGAAATAAGCACCCTAGACTCTATTATTCTAATTTTATTGTTTCAGTCTTGAAGACCAACTGAAGTTGAAGAGGAGCTCAGCTTCTACCTTGTCACTACCTTTGTAAACATATCTGCTAGATTTTCATCTGTATGTATCTTTTCCAGTCTTAATTAGCCATTATCCAACACTAACCGAATAAAGTGATACCTCAATTGTATGTGTTTGGTCTTTGAATGCAAGGCAGAATTCTTTGCAAGATGTATGGCACTCTGACTGTCTATATACAAAGAACTGTTAGCTTGTTGTTTGCCTAATTCTTTCATGAAAGATTGCAGCCATATCATCTCTTTGCTTGCCTTAGTTGTAGCTACATATTCTGCCTCTGTGGTGGATAAAGCAACCACCTTTTGCAACCTGGAAATCCAACTCAGTGCTGTCCCACCTACAGTAAAGATATAACCTATAGTACTCCACCTGGTATCAATATGCCCTGCCAAATCTGAGTCTACATAACTTGCTAAATCAGTCTTAGATCCCCAAAAACATAAGTGTTTATTGGATGTACCTCTCAAATATCTGAGAATCCATTTTACCACATTCCAATGCTCCAATCCGGGATGACTCATATACCTACAAACGACTGTTACAGCATGTGCAATATCCAGTCTCATGCATACCATGGCATACATTAAACTTCCTACAGCTGAAGCATATGGTACCTGGGACATTTTCTCTTCCTCCTCTTGTGTCTTAGGACACATCTCCTTGGTCAATTTCAAATGACTAGGCAAATGTGTGCTAACATCTCTTGCATTCTCCATATGGAATCTCTGCAACACCTTTTCAACATAAGCAGCTTGAGATAGAGTCAATTTTTTGTTCTTCCTATCTCTGCAAATTTTTATACCAAGGATTTGTTTTGCTACCCCCAAATCCTTCATATTAAATGACCGTGCTAACTGTTGTTTTAACTCTCTTATGTGATCCATGTTAGGCCCAGCTACAAGCATGCAATCAACATATAAACATAAAATAATGTAGTTGTCATTATCCAACCTCTTTAAATAAACACAATGGTTAGAATTACACCTGTTGTATCCTTGCTCAGCCATAAAACTATCAAATTTCAAATACCATTGCCGAGGTGCTTGTTTTAGGCTATACAAACTCTTCTTCAATCTACACACTTGTTTCTCCTTACCTTTGACCTCAAATCCTTGGGGTTGTTCCATATATATCTCCTCCAAATCACCATGGAGAAAGGTAATTTTCACATCTAGCTGTTCCAAATGCAAATCTTCAGTAGCCACAATACTTAAAACAGTATGAATAGAAGTCATCTTGACAACCGAAGAAAATATCTCATCAAAATCAATGCCCTTTTTCTGTGCAAATCCTTTTACAACTAACCTAGCCTTAAATCTTTTCTTACCTCCATCTTCTTCTTTCAGCCTGTAAACCCATTTGTTTGGTAAAGCCTTTTTACCTGCAAGCAACTTACATAATTCCCAAGTCTGATTTTTCAGCAAGGAGTCCATTTCTTCTTTCATAGTAAGCTCCCACTGAACTTGTGTATCCACCTTCATAGCTTCATCATACTCTTCTAGTTCACCAACATATGTTAACAAAATAGAATACAAAGAGGGAGAAAACCTTTTAGGAGGTCGACTTATCCTTGTTGATTGTCTAACATTCACCAGAGTTTATGGTATTTCTGGTTGCTATTATGGAGCATGAGGAACCACTGGAACATCACTATTTGAAGTATCATCCAGCACCACATAATCTTTTTCTTTCTTCTCAATCTGCTGCAACTGATCTTTGTACAATACCTTCTCATTGAATATAACATCCCTGCTTCTCACAATTTTTTGATTTTCAAAATTCCAAACCCTATAACCAAATCCATCAATGCCATATCCAATAAAGGTACACTTTTTTGATTTTACATCTAGCTTGGTTCTATTTTTAGAATCTACATGTGCAAATGCTTCACATCCGAAGGTTTTAAGAAAAGAATAACTCACCTTCTTATCTGTCCATGCTTCCTCTGGAATACCACAGCCCAAAGGAATTGAAGGACCTCTGTTAATTAAATATATAGCAGTGTTGACAGCCTCTGCCCACATGTTTAAAGGCAGCCCAGCATGCAATCTCATGGTCCTTGCACGCTCCATTATTGTCCTATTCATGTATTCAGCTACTCCATTTTCCTGTGGAGTCCCTGGAGCTATTTTCTACCTACGAATTCCATTAAAGGAACAATAATCTTCAAATTCTTTGTTGCAATGCTCACCGCCATTATCAGATCTGAGACATTTTAATCTTTTACCCATCTCATTCTCAACCAAGCTTCTCCATTTCTTAAATGTTTCAAATACATCAGATTTCTGCCTAAGGAAATAAATCCATACCTTCATTTTTCTTTTGCTTCCCATCCTTGAGAAAACTAACTCTCTTTTGTTTTCCATACACACAACTTTCACAAAAATCCATATTATACATTTCAAACCTGGTAAAACTTTCTTAGAATGAAGTACCTTCATACCTTTTTCACTCATATGCCCAAGTTTGTTATGCCACAGTGTTGTCTCAGAACCTGTAGCAACTTTTCCAGTCTCTTCCTGCAAACCTGCATCAACTATTCCTGAACCTATTTGTTTTTTCTCTGTAATAGCAAAAGTAGAAGGAATAGTATGACCTATACAAAGATATAAGGTGCCTACTTTCACACCTTTTGCTACTACTAAAGTACATTTTGAAACCTTCCAATTTTTATCAGTAAATGTAATAGTGTAACCTTGTTTAGTTATTGCCTTGCTGAAATTAAATTCCTACTAAGCCTTGGAACGTGTCTTACCTCTTGTAGTAGCCAATGATTCCCATTCTGTAACTTAATCTTGATTCTTCCCTTTCCAACAATCTGACAGGGTTCGTTATCTCCCAAATAAACCAGCCCAAAATCCCCTTGGACATAATCAAGAAAATAACTTCTATGGGGTGTAGCATGAAATGAGGCCCATGAATCTAAAACCCATGAATCCTTAGCATTATCTAGGGAAAGAATCAAAGCATCATCTTAAGATTTATTGCTTACCACATTTTCCTCCTTATTGCCTTTTTGTTTGTCTCCTTTATTTTTCTGAGACCAGCAATCTTTCTTCAGATGACCTGGTTTCCCACAGTACCAACAATCCTTTTGTCCTCTGGATTGGGATCTTTTGTCCTTTGATTTTCCTCGTGACTTCCCATGACCTCCAGAACCTTTTCCTCTCTACTTTGATCTGCCCCTGCTTTTTGCATTCAAAACACTACCTGATGTGGATCCACATGAGCTTTTCCTACAAATTTTCTCACTCAGGATAACACCAACAACATCATCAAATTTCAGGGTATTTGATCTAGAAATAGAGTTACTATTTGCCATTACCAAACTATCCCAACTTTTAAGCAATGAACATAATATCAAGAGAGCTCTGACTTCTTCATCAAATTTTACATTTACAAAAATCAATTGACTGACAATCGTATTAAATTCATTTAAATGATCTGTCACAGATCCACCTTCAACCATTTTTAGATTAAACAAATGCTTCATAAGAAATGCCTTATTTGAGGCTGAGGTTTTTCATACCTTTTAGTCAAAGCTTTCATCAGACCATCTGTTGTCATCACTTCCGTTATATTGAATATCACCGTTGGTGCCAGGCACAACCGAATGGTTCCTAGTGCCTTTCTGTCAAGAAGATTCCAATCCTCATCACTCATTGTTGCTAGTTTCTTGGCTACTCCTTCCAACGGCATCCATAAATCCTTTTGATAGAGGTAATCCTCTATCTGCATCTTCCATAATTGATAGTTCTACCCATTGAATTTATCGACCTTCAATTTACCCTTGTCTGCCATTGCTCCCACTCAACTATGAGACCTTCTTGCAGATGATAATTGAACACAACCCGCTCTGATACCACTTGTTAGGGTTAGCTGGCAAAAGATATCTTTTAAATGCAAATAAAGATTAAATAGAGGAATGGAAATACATAGAAATAACAATAGTGAGAGACAAGTTTTAACGTGGTTCACCCAAACTCAGGCTACATCCACCAAACAGAGAGTCCAATATTATTATCCAGTAAATCAAACTGATTACAACCAGCAATCCCTGCAACTCAATCCTGTTGCAAATGCTACAATATAATATATCACCCAAAAACCCTAACCCTTAGCCGCTTTTATCAAGCCTTATGTCAGTTACAAAAATAGGGTTTTTTTTATGTCGATTACAAAAATAGGATTTTTTATGTCGGCTATAAAAAGAATTTTAGGGGGGACCCCTACTTCTCGAGGGCTGCCGCCCCCGATCCCCGATGGGGATACATGGCTAGTGTACAGTACTTTCCTGATCAGTCGCCACCTACCAACAACTTGTCTATTTCGTATCCTACACTCTAAGTTTACAAATTGAGACAAGTTCTCTTGGCTTGATGCAAAGTCATTTGACATCATAGAATAGCTTGTGACATTCCCCTAAGTCGATTCCTCAAGATTCATGAAAATTGATTAGGTTACAAGCTTGTCAAAATATCAATTTTGACCATTTTAGGGTGTTAGAAAATTTTTAGGTTTCATGTGCAAGGTCGGTGAAAATCACAGCTCTTTAATATTTATTGTTGATTTGATGTGCAATGTCAGCTCATTTCACCACTTTTATATGTTTGTTTAGATTTTGAATAAAATGTATGGGCAGCTAAAATCACCGCCCATGCATTTTTCCCTATCGAATTATAAATGTGTTCAAGCAGTCATATCCACTGCTTATACATATGGCATGAAGACATGAATTGTCGGTAAATTTTGTCAACCAAGCATATCTTTACGGATCACATGAACCAAAGTGACATTAATGCCACTCATGTTGGCATTAATACTCATTTTAACCTTTTAAATGTTTAAACTTATTGTATCTTGTTTATTTTTCATTTCTCCAACTTTCTAAGCAACTAGTATTTTCTTCCTGAGGATGCTTGGTCACGCGGATTTTGGATTTGCATGGATTTTAGTCTTTGGGATCATGTTTAGGTTTTGATCATCTTTTCTAGGTAAGCCATTGTTTTCATTTTTCTTTCATTTTTATTTCTGTGGGGTTTACCTGCGAATGTTTGTTTAGGTTTTTTGTTAAAAGTTATTATTGCATTTAAATTTTTGTATCATTGTTTGTTCATCCTTTCTTATGACTCATTTTTTCTTATAAAAAACCCTAATTTTTGTAAAACTTAGGTTTTCTTTTTGTTTATGTTTTCTCATTCCCATTTCACCAATGTTACAAAGTTTGTTTAGACTTGTAGGTTTTTAGTCTATGGTTTTTACCACCATAGAGTATAATCCCTCAATCTTGTGATAGTAGTTAAATTTGCCACCCGGCCTTTGCAAAATCTTCCCAAGGTTAGGAGTGGTGAAATCCACCACC
This sequence comes from Cunninghamia lanceolata, assembly GCA_027924645.1. Lineage (NCBI taxonomy): Eukaryota > Viridiplantae > Streptophyta > Pinopsida > Cupressales > Cupressaceae > Cunninghamia > Cunninghamia lanceolata. The sequence continues at coordinate 1,866,243 of BSBN01000881.1, read as the reverse complement.
CTTACACAAACAATATGAACTTCCTCATATATGCAACGTCGGCAATTTTTTCCATATTTACAAAGCCTTGCATTTCCCCTATGCACTAGCAGGCATTTTTACCGCTTGTGCTTGCACCCAGTGACTTGCATTTTTACCCTCTTGCAAGGGCAGTCAAAATGACCGCCCCTACATCAATACTCAGTTTTTCCTCCATATGTAGTGGTGGTCATCATGACTGATCATGCATGATAAATGACTTACCCCACATGCAGGAGTGACCAAAATTGCCACCCATGCATGTCGCCCTACAAATTTTCCTAACATTGGGAAATTTTTCCTTTCAATACCTATTGGCCCACTTTCACCTATTTTCTTGACTTACGCGCTCTCAAGCCCTTCAATGTATGTTCCTGTGTTCATGATTGTCAATTCCCAGTAACCCCAATTTGCCCATTTTTCGTCTAACTATGAGATCACGACTTTTTGCAGTTTCAACAAATATATGTAGTCAACACCTTTTCTAGTGCTCTCTATGAAGCTGATTTCAGAGCCTTCTCCTTCAATGGATAAAATCATGAAGTACAAGTACCAAGGGATTTTCCTAGTGACTTCATTGCAGTCCAATGTGGATGAGATTAGAGACATAGAGATTGGTCATGTGGACATGGCTGAGTTTGTGGATAGAACAAAGCAGCCCAATCCTCCTTGGTATATGCAGAAGATTATCGACAGTAACATTCACCTAGTTGCTTCTTTTCCTGTCACTGCCCACAATACTAAATTTTTTATTCAGGTGCCCAGTCATTATAATAGGGATACTAGGACTATGTCTGATTCTCAAGGAAATGTGATCATGAGATTAGATGCAAAGTTTCTTAGCAAAATCTTTGTGTTCTATTGAGAATGTTGATGAAATAGATTTTTCTCAAGGGCAAAAAGAGTTTGAGAAAGATGTGGAAGCTATAAAGAAACATATCAATAGTAAGTGTTTGAAGACTCCTCAGAGAAATTTGTCTAGGTGGCCTAAAGACCTCTCCAGAAGTGACTTTGTCGAGGAGGTAAGTGATTTGATTACACTGCTGAGTCAGATTAGAGGTCTCCCTTCTTCATCTAAGTTTCATGAATGGATGTATACATACATTAAGGTGATTCCCAAGGGACAACAGAAGATCTTCTAAGGAGAACATATCATCAATGCTCTGCGTGATCAACTGGTGAAAGTAAATACAACTTTCAAGTTTTATATGACTTCATATCTAGTGTATGTTGCTGCAAGTATGAGGAGTTTTCCTAGTTTAACTCAAGTTGGTGATCAGAGATTGGTTCCAGTCTATGAGTATTATCCATAGACTACTCTTAAAGGATCAATCCATCATTTTTATAAAGTTAATGATGCCTTCTTTTCAATATTCATGTGTTTGTGGAATAATGAACTTGAATAGAAAAGAGTATCAGATGAGGCCTGGGAAGTGGTCAACTCTTTTGGCTGTTTGTTTTTACAGTTTCCAACTTTCACTTACCTCAGAGTGGGATACTATCCTGGCTATCCATATATGCTTCCATAGTATCCCAGTGATAGAATTATTCTAATGGAACTATGTAGGCAGTTGATTGTTGTACACAATAAGCAGATGGAGCTGAAAAAGTCAGGAATTAAGTTTCCTGTAGAAATTGGGAGGTACTCTATTCAATCAGCTACCAAGACCAAAGCAATTGAATCAGAAATGCAACTAGTTACTATGAAGACTTTCAAGAAAAGAGATCATTTTTATTACAGAAGAGTGCAGGACAAGATCAACAGAAGGTCAGTTTTCATATGCCAATGGTTGAGGATATTTGGGTCGATCTCTAAACACAGAATGAGATCAGGAAGGTAAACTATTGCAGACTTCACCTAAGTCAAATTGAAGAATTGGGACTTGTAGATATTCTGGAGGGAATGGAAGATGAAGGGGATGTTTTGGATCCCAAATACAATGTTGAGAATATCGAAGCCTCACCTCTACCAGAGGTCAAATGGTTTGTCAAAGAGGAAACTTCAATCAGGAAAAGATTTTAGCCAATTCTAGCAAATACAAATGTGTGGTTAGGAAGCAAAGGTATTAGTCTGAAAGAATTTCTTACTGGATCAAAAACTGAGATTCAGGAGCAAACAGGGGAAAAGGTAGAAAATAGGACAAAGAACAAAAGTGACATTTCTTCTTCTTCTAAAGTGCATAAACCAAAAATCAAGTTTGTATCTAAAGGAGGTAAGAAGGAGGTTACATGAACTTTTACTACCATAGAACTAGGTGCCGAGGCTACAAATGTTGATAAAATGGAGATTGAAAATATTGAGATTGAACAACAAGATGTTGAGGAACCTGATGATGCTGAGCAAGCAGAAATGATTGTAAAACCTCATGACGAAAGTGACAAAGAACAAGAGAAAGAAAAGGATGTAGAATAGGAACAACCTGGTGATTCACAACAATTTTCTCAGAAGGATCTTCCACCAGAATCATAAGTTTCTACGCCCTTAACTCATGCCTCTATTTCTGGTAGTTTTTCAGTAGTTTCCAATATTCCTATTTCACCTATTTTTGTTGTGTCTTCTAATAATACGCCTCCCTCTGTAAGAACAAGTTTTGGGACTGTATTTGATTCTTCTAGTTCTATTCCAAATTTATCTTCCCCATCATTTGATATTGGTGAACAAATTATTCTAGAGCATTTTCTAGATGGTTCAGAGAAAGTTGTTGACACAAGTGCAGTTTTTACCAACACTAGTCCTATTGTTACTATAACAAGTGTGAGCATGGATTCAACAAAATAGGTAATTGATTCTTCTCTAAATGTTCATACTTCAACTCTACCTCCATGGTTGTCTGCCTACGCTCCCAAGAGAAAGAAGCAATCAATTTCACCTGATGATATTGATATTGAGAAATTACTGCATGTCCAACCAAAGACTCAGAAGAAGAAGCCTAAAACTATTTATAGGCTTATTGATGAAAAAGGAGTTAGGTATGTAGAAATTGTTAAGCCATCAGATGATGCTACTACAGATACCTTTGATATGAATGATTATATTGTTTCTAGAGTTGAGTTAGGTAAGCTAACTCATGAAGGTATCAAGGAAGATTTTCAAGCTACAGCAAGGTCATTGCTTGTGAAATATGATGAGGTAAAGAAAAAGAGCAATACAAAGCAAAGGTAGAACAACTTGCTGCTGTCCTTCAGAAAATAGTGAAATCATTTGAGATCATGGAACCCATGGCAGTGACTATAGAAGACCCTCTAAGTCAAAAGGTTGAGAAAGTTCAAGCCAGAGGAAGAGTGGTTGGTGATATTGTGGAATGGTTGTTGGCACAAGGAAGAGTTCTATTGAAGACCACAATGGAAAGAAAGGAAAAAATGGAAAATGCAAAAGTTGAGTTAGATGATATTGTTGATTTACTTTCCCAAGAACTTCAAGATCAAGAGGAGAGTTTAGAGGAATGGATTGAGATGAAGAAGATCAAAATGAAGAATCTAATTGCCATTGGTGTCATTTCAAACTGAGAGTCTTATCTTAAGACCAAAGAATCCATTACCTATCACATCAAGGTGATTAAAGGTTTACTTGATTACTTGTGCCAAGTACGTGAAAACAATGAAGACAATGATGTCTTACTTCTACATAGGTTAGAGGAACTACCATGCACTTTAACAGGTGAAGGTCATAAGTTTCTCTCAGCAGAGGAGATGATATATGCTTTCGAGAAGATGGTTCAGTGAAAGTTTGAAGATCAAGCACCTACAGTGGTTTCAATGGATAACCTTTATGATCGTCACTCAACCTTTTAAAATATAAAGGATAATCTTGAAAAACATGAGAAAGTGATAAAGGTGGTCAGGGATGTAATTCTCAGGGCTTGCACCATTTCAGATAATATAGCTAAGCCTGATGTATGTGAAATGGCAGCAGTACAAACTATGTATAAAAACTTTTTGAAGAAGAACGATGGTGGCAGCTAAAGTTCCTTTTCAATGCCTTAGTTTATTTTTAGTCTTGTAGATGTAATTTAAATTTTTTTGTGGACATATCCACATGTATTTTTCTCAAATTTAATTACATGTGAGGCAAAAGAAGTCACAAGTCAAATAGGACTCTTTTGTTTGAATAAGTCAAAGTAGTTACATTTTCCTATTTTTACTCTAGGCTCCTCCCTATAAATAAAGAGGGCCTCTATTGTAATATCCATCTTTTATCTATTGCAAAGAAACTCTACCAAATTGGAAAACATATCAAGACTTTGAGATTTTCATGTTTATCAAATTTTCAAGTGAATATCAATATAAGCAAGCAGTTTGAGTATCAAACTTTGAGTTGGATCATATTGTTTTATGATATCAGTGTTCTTATGTCATTGGTGTTATATTATATTGAATCATTTCTGGAATCATGGAGTTTATTGAAAATTGAAAGAAGTGTTCTTGTTCTAGTTAAATAGACTTTGTGCTATTTTCTCATTGTGGGTGTTTGTGTTTACATTTGTAAGATAGAATAATTTAAAGACTTTGTGCTATAAACTATTATGTTCAATCTAGTTATATCATATTGGTTGAGAGTGGAGACTTTGAGCTACATTTGAATTCAATCAAGTTTATTTTTTTGGAAATAGGCCAAGTGATAGAAGACTTTGTGTTTCTATGGTTTGTCTCAACTAAGAAGTTATTAAATATCATTTCTGTTGAAGTTATCATTTGGAAGAGAAAAACATCTATTCTAAAAAAAGAGAATAGGATGCAATGAAAACATCCCAAATATAGTTTTAGTTCATATAAGTGTTAAAGTTGTTTATTAGAAAGAACTCATTGTCTAAAGGGAACCTCCCCTTGCTGAGAGGAGAGACTTTATCTCATTATAGCTATGGCGATATAACCATTTTGTTGTTAGTTAGCTAAATGACAAAATATTCACCCAACATGCGTTAAGAAATTGAGATGGTGTGTGAAGATTGTTCCCAGATAATGTAGAGTGTAACCAGTCTTGGCTGACCTAGTTGATCCCAGTGATTGCGAAGATCTCTGGAAGATTGTGGAAGCATGTTGTGGCATGGAAGATCATGTTTGAGTCCCAGCTAAGGCATGGCACGATGTGCATTTCATTTCCTTTTCACATTGTTGTAATAGGTCAAGACCTATTTTGTAAATGTTTGTAATACCAACCTTGGAGATTGTTCCAATGGTTGATGATTGTGATGCCAACCTTGATGATCATTCCAAGGTTGATGTAGTGTATAAATACTTGTAGTTGAGTCATGGAAAAGCTGTCCTTGAGTGAAAATGGAAAGATATTAAGAAAGGTCCAAAGGCAAAGTAGAGAAGAGACAGAGGAAAGAAGAGGAAGAGCAGAGAAGAGGAAAGAGTAGAGCAGAGGAAGAGCATAGTAGAGGAAATGTTATTCACAATACAGAAAGGTGTTGATCATGATAGTGAGTCTGGAAATAAGCCACCAGTAGGGTTTAACATCCCTCAAGATTTAATAGCCCTTATTATAATCTTGCTAGGTTTAGGGTTGAGGCAGTGAGCCTGCTAGACCTAGTTGTTCTTCATGGTAGTAAGCCTGTATGTTTAGGCCCATGGAGTGACCAATCTTGAACATCATTATTTCAAGATTGCAATATATATTGAGAGCTAATCCTCTCCATGGGTTTTCCTCACCTTGGGGTTTTCCACATAAATTTGGCGTCTCTTGTGTTTGATGTTGTATCTGTGGCTAAGTTTCTGATTTCATGCACTCATTGTTAAACTATAATAATTGTGGATAAGTGATGAATGTTTTAATTGTAGAAATTGTTTAGGTTTTTGTGACAAATGATTCACCCCCCTCTTAGTTGTCTACCGCATATCTACAATAAGCATTTGAATGTTTTATTCTTTTTTGTCAACAAAGCAAGGTAGTTGGTCAAACAAGAATACCAACTCTTCTCTTTCATTACCATCTATTTGCCCTATACATTGTTGTTCCAACTAATCATACTTGTTTTTTACTTGCAAAAGTTTTGATTTTTCATCTTTTACATCATAGGAAAGTTTACAAATAGTAGGTGTTATGTCGTAAAAAGTATCCCTATGACTTTTTACCACCTAGTTTAGCTCCTAGGTCCCCTTAATTTCATTATGCATGCTTAAAACTTATCCTAGAGAAAATTCCCTTGAAACCCATGTCAAATGGGGCCTGGGGGTCCACTTTAATGCTTAATCATGACTTAAAATCATACCCTAGACTTGGGCACCCTTGCCCTAGTATAAGCCTATTTTGTCAGGACCTAAATTTAAATTATCGACATTGGACCATTAAAAAGGTTTCCCTTTATCGGCCTTTTCAATTTGAATTACGAAAGTTTAGTAGGAATGCATTTATAAACATGTTTAGGAATTCATTTTATCCCTAGTTGATTAAGGCAAACTTATGATTATCAAGAAAAGAGCATTCAAGGAATTCATTGTGTTGCTGAGTAGAATTGTGTTGTGTTTGTATGTGTTTGTTGTAGATTTGACTTCATCAACTCATTTCCTCATTATTTGAAGGCTCCATCTCCATGAGGGTTCCACATCTAAGGTGAAATCTATTTGTGTTTCAATCAATTTATCTTATCATTAGATTTGGTCTCTGTCCACCAAGGACATGCACACTATCTAACAATGGTGTTGGAAGGCTTGAATTCCATTTTGGGGCTTGACCGAGTTAAGCTCCTAAACACCACAACCCTAAAACCCCTCATTGTGATTGCAGGTTATAGGTGTAGGAGTTTACGAAGTAGAGTTGCAGAAGATCAGAGCAAAGAATAGAGATTCAGGATCTAAGTAGAAATTATAGAAAACCTAACCTATTGGACTAGGGTACATCCACCCCGTAGTCATCCTAATTGGCATCTTTAAAAACTCTGAAGCAAGTTGCAATCCTAATCACCTCACTATTCCAAATCTATATAAAAAGTGCCTGTTGGACTAGGGCACCTACCCCAGTGTCCCGAAAGTTTCTGCCTGTAGAAATCTAAATCCTGATATGTTTTTAATTTGTATTTAGTGCCTTCCTGTGCAATCAGTCATCATATCTTGTTCATCTATATCTGGAACCATATAGTTAGAGTTTAAGGCTTAATTGAACTAGGGTTTGACAAGTTCATCAATACATTTTATCTTTCCTTATCATTTCATAGTGACACCAAACCTATAGCTGAGTCCTCTTGCAATAGTAGTGACTTAACTCAGTTTATGTCCTTGAATGTGTATGTGAAAGGAGGGTTTGATTGAATCTATCTCAATTACATTTCAACCTTATCTTCATTTTCACATATAAAATTTTGGTGAAACCATGTTTTTATTGAACTTGCATCTTGCTAAGTGTTGTAATTATTTTTGCATTCATTCATATCATATTAATCATGATACATTCAAAAATATTACACACATTTGAAAATTTTGATTAAAAAAAGCATTCTAGGCATGCATTTAGGCATAGTTTGCACTATTTTCCTTGCATATCATTGAAAACATTTAATTTTATGATATTTATAGCAGATCTAAGATAAATTACAGCAATTCATCATTAATTCATATCAAATCTTGCATTTGTATACTTCATTTTCTAGGATTTTGCTTAAAATTTTGTATTTTTCATATAACCTAGTCTTAGCAAAAACTATGGTTTGTAGACAAAATTGCATTTTCAGATTTTGCTACTTGTTTAGTGTAAAATTGATGGTTTGTTTACTCTAGGTTAAGTACCTCAATTTCACCCTTAAACATATGGGGAGACAAGGATTGAGCTTGTGAACAAGCTTCTAATCACTTTGCCTCCCTTTTGTGCTCGTGTGGTTATAGAACCTAAGGCCCTAATCAAGATTTTATCAAGTATTGTACTTTCAACCAAGTAAAACCCTAATTATGCCTCATATCAACAATATATAGAAACTGATGAAGTATCTACTAAAACTCATCACCGAAGTGCAAAGCAAGGGTTTCAGAGACAGTGTACCTAGAATTTGAGGGCTACTTGGACTAGGGAGCCTGCCCCAATGTCCTACAAATTCTTGACCAAGAAAGCCTTCTACAAAGGGTGTTTGAGACTGTCAAAAGGCTCCCAAATCCTAGATAAAACACCTGGTTGGACTAAGGCACCTGCCCTAATGTCCTACAAGTCTCAAAATCTAAAAATCTAAAAGTTTGTTGCGACTGTATCTGCAATACCCTTCTTTCTAAAGATTCTTTTCACCGGAACCTACGAAACATGATCTACACATACAAAAGAAGGAAATTGTTGTGGCTATATAGGATCTTTCCTTAATCAAGCCCCATCTTTGATATTTCTACCTCAACAATAGCCAAAGGAAAAGATTTACAGAAGTGTGTTCAAACCTAACAATGTGTTATCTATAAAATTAAACCCTAGATGTCTTAATCAAGGGAAGATCAACAACTTGCTTTGTATCAATAAACACATACAACTTCACCTCAAGGAGATGAAACAAATGAAGACTTTCATGAACAAGAAGGCGAATCAGCAATGTTTGCAGAGGATCTCCAAGCTTGTTGTTAGAGGTTTCAACCCTTCTCTTGATCATACAAAGGGTGTACAAACCCTAGGAAGAGAGAGATATGCTCAAGATCTTGATTTCATCCATTGTCTCCAAGATAGAAAATAAAGAATACTTCGAATAGCTTCAACAAGTCACTAATCTTCAATGGAAATTGCAGCAAAGTTTTGGCATCAATCTTGCATAAGAATTGTGTGTGATAAAATGATTTACAAATGTCTTTTTATATCATGCTTTAGGGAATTCAAATTTTGAAATAGCATCTTGATATCATGCGAAAATTGACAATTTCAAAATGGAATCCTAAGGCATTTAGCAAGAACCGACACCCCACCAAAATTCAAAATCTTGTAAAATCGAGGAGGACTAGGGTGCGGGTACCCAAGTCCAAGCCCCCAATTTTAGCTCAGATCTACATTTTTGGGGGTCCTAGGGACCCTAATCTCAAATCTCTTTCTGAGTTCTATCAATCAGTTACCTCAAAAAGTGAATAGACTGCTCCTAGACTAAGTTAATTAGGGATTAAAGAAGGGTGAAAAAGAAAAGGTTGAGAGACCACCAAGAGTGAGGAGCTAAATCAAGGGAAATTGTACCATTCCATACAGGAGGACAATTTCTGATGTTACATTTAGCCCCCACTTTGGTGGCCATATGACACTACATGCATATGTAACTAAAGGAAAGTAAATGCATTAATCATGAAAAGGATACTATAGAGGAAGCCGAAGCATTGTTGATGAACAAGAAGAAGCCCCCAAGCCTGCAATCCTACAAGACCACAAAGTTAGGAACCACATCCTACAAAGGAACACTTGTCAGAAAAATCAAAATCAAATCAACTTGCAACCACCACCAATGAGTCAGTATCAAAATGCTAAGGGGGTTGAATGATGGAACATGGTGGGGGAGGAAATCGAGGGAGATATATGCCCCCCTTGTTTTTGCTTGCTTATTCTAAGAGTAGAAACAAGGAGATATCCACACGCATCAATTTTAAGGAAAATGTGTTATGAGGGTCATTGGAGGAAATAATGCTCAAACATAAAACATTGGGTAAGAAAGAGAGTGAAACCAAGATTCCAATACAACAAACAGCACTAAAATCAAGGTTCAACAGCTCAAGAGAAGGGCTCCAGAGTGAAAGAGCACACTTTTGCACCTAGTTAGGGATAAGATTTCTCACTTATCACTTAACTCATTCGTGTTTCTTGTTATTGCAGAGAAAGAAGGAGAATAGGATAACGACTATACTGAGCTGACATCTATACCATCCACCACAACTGGAGATGCCTAGAGCCTGAGTGGCAAAGAGACACTTTGAGGCTAAGGTAGGGTCCTGATTCCATCCTTCTATCATCTTTCATTGTATTTTTCTTTCACACTTATTGATGTCTGTGCCAAGAGGGGAAGGTGGCAGGTTTCCTAGACAAGAGCGCTCAGGTCCACCTAGGGCGCCAAAGTCTCTCTGGGGCACCCTAGTCCCACAAGGGTGCCAGTGTCCCTCTAGGGCGCCCCAGTCTTCCTTGGGTGCCTTGGTCCTCAAAGGACACAGACCCTAGGCTCAAGCACTCTATTCAGTTTTTGATAGCTTATTTTGGTTTCTAGTAGGGATTCTGATACTCTTACTTTATTTTTGATCTATAGGATGTCCCTGAGATGCATGACCACATAGGTAGTCATCTGATGGCACTTTTAGGAGAGTGTGCTAGTATTTTGACTACCATGAAGAGAGAGCACTTATAGATGGTGGGCCTATGGTGGGTGTTTGAGATGCCCACAATCAGATTCCACTGCACAATGCTTATGGCACTGATGGAGAGATGGGATGTAGATACTTCCACATTCCATTTACCAACTGGCAAGATTACCATCACACTGGAGGATGTATTCAGGATCCTTCGACTACTAATCAGAGGAAAGATAGTGAGGGTTATTGGATATCGCTCAGAGGAGTATACATGCAAGAATCAGTTGTATTACTTGGGTCGCATTGTTTCATAGGCAAAGCGAGGACACATTCAGCTTTGGTTGCTAGAGCAGGGATGTAGAGACATTTCCTTACTATGGAGGATCATGATTGTCACAGTTGCACTAGCCATCATACCGAATGGATGAGGCACCCACCTTCATGGGGGTCTCATTCATACTATTAGAGTGATGGAGGTGCATCAGACTGTCTACACATGGGGACACAGTATGCTTGCACACCTATATTGTGACCTAGGGCAATATGTCCACTACGAAATGCGCAGTCTGATGGTCTGCACATTGCTATAGGTTTGGCCCTTTGAGCACATCAGGTGCACATGACTGATGGGTTTTCCTACAGAGGAAGTGTTCACCCATCCACGCGTCTATGCCTACCCATTAGTCAGGTGTTGGAGGCACGTCAATCTTTTATACTAGAGAGTAGTATTTGACAAATTACAGCCCAGTGACATCATCTGGAGACTATATCATGGCTTCATCAGATGGCCTAGCAAGCAGAGGCAATTAGATCAGATGTAGAGGATCGGCTAATGGCTGGTTGCCTCAATCATACTGTATCTTAGTTCTACTTTGACAGAGTGGCACGATAGTTTAGATAGGTACAAGATGTTCATGTAGTTCATCTGAGCTATGCATGTGCAGCTCAGAGTGCAGTCAAAGCCAACACTATCCAATGGTCTACTATAGCAGATGTACCACTGAGTGATGATGAGGGTCCTGAGGATACAAAGCTGGTATTAGGTGTAGATAATGTTGGGTGTACCTGATCATATCAGACTTGGTGGCACATAGCACGACCTGCACCTATCTTTCCACCTAGGCACCCTACAAGGGATGCCTGACCTTAGGTCGATCACGCTTAGTGACACAAGGGTGGAGGATGATGTCAGTGACTTCGCGGGATACTAGGATCTTGAGGACAGTATGGAGGAGGATGAGGATGAGTCCAAGGAGGTCCCATCATAGTACATCTTTAGAGCGAGATCAAGACAAAGCTAGCAGTAGGTGGACACTGATGAGGAGACTAAGTTGAGACCGCGGTCCAAGGCTCGTGGTCCTACTCCTGCAGATGATGCGAGGCCTAGTCAAACAGAGTGAGGGGAGAGTAGCAGGCCTATGCCCCCAACTATAGATAAGACAGCAGAGCTCATCACACCATCGGTGATATAAGATCCATCCTAGCGAGATGGAGATCCAAGTAAGGTTTGATTTATTGATTTATGTTTTGGTATAGTTTATTATTTATGATTTTTATATGGGAGTCTAACATCTATCTCATTCTCTATTTTTGCAATTGGGAAATACGCATGGAAAGACTTTGTGAGTCATGTCATAGGAGACATATTACTGACAAATACCTTAGAGCAGTGGGTGCAGGCACATTATTTGCCACGGTCATCCACTAGGTGGCATGCTGAGTTATTTATACCTGTCATCAGATATAGGATTGCTATAGAGGCCATGCTAGAGTAGTCTACATGAGAGAGAGAGAGGTTTTGATAGAAAGCTAAGTGCACCGAGGCTAAGCTTAGGGCATAGTGAGAGTACACAATAGTGGTTCCTACATCAGAGGGAGAGCCAACTATCAGTGAGTTCTTATAGTAGGAGGTCCAACGGGCAAGAGTTGACAAAGATAGGGTTTAGGCTAAGAGAGACCATTACCAGAGGATGTACCAAGAGGCACATGAGCATATGATAGAGATGAGAGGCAAGATTAAGGGGTTACGATCGCGAAGCGTCTCTAGCAGTCATTCACGATCCGTAGCCACACATGGCCAGGCTTCTGTCACTTGCACACCATGAGGGCCTGAGGGTACTATCATCAAGGTTCTACTATGTGATTCCTAGACTTTAGGCACTATGACATCCCATTTTGTTTTTAGGGATAGTCGACTCGGATGTATACATGAAACTAAGATATATATATGATGTTTATTTCTTTTGATCTATGTGTAATTGATTTTGATCTATCACATGTGATTTTTGTAAAAAAAATGCAATGAGTGATGATGTCTAAATGCTATAATTAATTACTATTGTGATATACTAACAATTCTAAAAAGAACATGTAGTAATGAACACAAGGATTAATTACTTTACACATAACTTTAATTTTCATGCTATCTTCAATTAATACAAAAGTGATCTAAGAAATTACTACTTAAACACAATCCAACAATGATCAACTGAACAAAGATATAATGTAAAATGAATTAAGACAAAACAATAATATCTTGTCAAAATTGAAGCTAATCTATGTGCTAAATTAGCTTAGGAATATTTAACATTAGATCTTTTAAGCATAAAATCTTTTGAGGTGCGCTGCATTAATAGGTTCCTTAAGCAGCAAACCTTGTTCATCAACTAATTTATATGCTCCTGATCCAAAGGCCTCAGTAATTATATATGGTCCAAGCCAATTAGGGCTGAACTTACCTTTTTCACTAGGTGGTGCATTTATATTGCGTTGATTTTCGTAAAGAACCAACTCCCCAACATTAAATGAATGTTGTATGACTTGCACATTATAGGCTCATTGTATTCCTTTTTGATAAGCCTTGAGATGTTCAAGAACATTAACACATCTTTCATCAAGCATCTCATGTTCCTGTAATATTTTCTCTCATTCTATTTCATCATCCATGACGTCTCTTAGGGAAATTCGCAAGGAAGGAATTTCTAACTCTAAAGACATTATTGCATCTGCGCCATAGATAAGATTATATGGTGTGTTACCCATATCTATTCAAATACTTGTTCTGTAGGCCCATATTGCATAGGATAATTGTGTATGCCAATCTTCTTGATGTTTATTAACAATTTTCCTTAGAATCTATCTAATAACTTTGTTTGAAGCTTTTGCATGGCCATTTGATTGAGGGTAATAAGGCGTAGAGAAGCGATGTTGTATATGCTATTTTTTGAGGAACTTTTTCACATCCTTGTTCTTAAATGGCATACCATTGTCAAAAACTAAGGAGGAAGGTATTCCAAATTGAGAAATTATGTTATCTTGTATGAATCGACAGAATACGATAGCGGTCGTGGATTGCAAAGGGACTGCTTTGACCCATTTTGTAAAATAATTAGTAGTAATAATGATAAATGTATGTCCTTAAGAGGAGGGCAAGGAAATTTTACCTACAAGATCCAAGCCCCAGATAGAAAAAGGCCATGGTGACACCTGGGCATGAAGCTCTTAAGTAGGAGCATGGATTAGGTGCTTATGTTATTGACATTGCGGGCATCTCTTGACGTAAGCAAAGGAATCTTGTTCCATATGCTACCAATAGAACCTCATAAGTAATAGTTTTTGTACCAAATATTTTCCACCAAAATGCCCTCCACAAGCACCAGAGTGAGCTTCTTCTAAAGCTATCATAATATCTGCATTACTTAAACATCAGAGTAAAACACCATTAGAACTTCGTCGATACAAGACATTTGATAATATAATGTATCACACTTCTACTTTGCATAAACAGAGTCAAGCATTCTTAGATGTCGAATCCAGGATGGTTCCATCACGTAAATAGTTGAATATGTAGGAGAACCATTCATCAGTGTATGTATTACCACAGAGTTCTAAATTTGCAACTACCGGTGTCTTAAGATTATGAACAATGAAGGTAAATTCCTCAGGAGAACCATTAGGGGATATAAGGGAAGCTACGCTTGCCATTGCATCCGCATGTCGGTTATCTTTCCTATGAATGGTATCAATCGAATATGATTCGAACTATTTTAAGAGAGATAATGTAAACTCACAGTACTGAGATAACTTATTGTGCTTAGTTTGATACAATCCTATTATTTGTTTAGCAATTAACTATGAATCTCTGTATATTGTAATGTTTTTGATATTAAGAGCCAAAGATGCATGAAGTCCAGCTATAAGAGCTTCGTACTTAGCTACATTGTTTGTGCATAAGAAATTTAAGTGGTAAGATAAGGGAATCATCTTACCAATGGGAGGTACTAATATAACACCAACCCTAGAGCTAGTTTGACATTTTGATCCATCAAAGTATAACTCCCATTTTTCATCTACAGAGATTGTTAATACCTATTCATCAGGAAAAGCATTGACATTCTGTATAGAAAAGGGCGATGGAGCTTTAGCTAACTAATCATCTATCGCTTGCCCTTTAATTGCTTTTTGTGAAATGAATTTCAGATCAAATTATGTTAACAACATAACCCATTTAGCAAGATGACCTGATAAATTTGTTCTTATGAAGAGGTGTTTCAAAGGGTCAAATTTTATCATTTCATGTATTTCAGTATTCAACAGATAGTGTCTAAGCTTTTGAGTGGCAAACACTAAAGCTAGGCAATGCTCTCTATGACTATGTATCGCACTTCATAATCGAGCAAAGTTTGACTAATGTAGTAGATAGCATATTCTTTGCCTTCAGCGTTATGTTGCACTAACAAAGTAGCTAGGACATTGTTAGATGCTGAGATGTATAACAGAAATGATTTATCAAACACAGTGGGTTGTAAAATGGCCAGATTAGTTAAGTAATCCTTTAATTCATCGAAAGCTTTTTGACATTTAGAATTCCATTGAAAATGAGAATCTTTCTTCAGTAGTTGCATAAAGGGGCGAGTCCTGTTAGCAAGTTGTGAAACAAATCAACGACTGGCCTGTATCTTTCCCTACAAACTACGAAGTTGCAATATGTTTTTAGGTATTGGCATATTAGCAATCCCATCTATCTTTTTCATATCAACTTCTATGCCTCAATTTGAAATGATAAATCCAAGTAACTTTCCACTATCCATGCCAAAAACACACTTATGGGGATTCAATCGCATATTATATTTTCGTATGTGCTTAAATATTTGTCAAAGATTTGTAACATGATCCTTACGATGGATAGACTTCGCTAGGATGTCGTCAACATAATCTTCTAAAATATTGTGCATGTAGTCATGAAATATAAGAGTCATCGCATGCTAGTAAGTAGCTCTTGCATTCTTAAGTCCAAACAGCATGACTACCCAACAAAATGTACCCCAAGGTGTTGTTATAAAGGTTGTTTTATCCTAATCAAGGGGATTTATGAGGATTTGATTATATCCTGAAAATCCATCCATAAAAGATAGTAACTCATGTTTAGCTATGGAATCAACAATCATATCGATATTAGGGAGCGAAAAATCATCTTTCAAAGATGCCAAATTTAAATCTTAGAAATCTGTGCACATTCTTATACAACCATCAGGTTTAGTGATGGCAACAGTATTCAAGATCCACGGAGAGTAATCAATAGGTCAAATAAATCTAGCTTGTAAGAGTTTTTCTATCTTGATTTTAACAAGCAAAGCAATCTTAGGATTCATCTTACGAATATTTTGTTTGAAAGGCTTGACGTCTGGTTTCAACATGAACCAGGCATGTCTGAGTAATTCCAAGTAAACAATTCCAAGAACTCATTCAACAATTTAGTCATTTCTTCTTTTCCTTCTGCATTTAAATAATCACCAATAGGGATAACCTTTTTAGGATTATCCTTATCCATAACAATGTCAATAGTCTTTCTGTTAAGGAGAGTACTATGGTAAGGGGGGTTGTAGGATTGTAATTGTTCTTCAAATTCTTCATTTTGTTCTACTATAGCAGTTATTGTGCTAGTAGTCTTTCCAAAGTATGCATCATTGTTTAAATAGTAAGGTAGGCCATGTTTATGGTGATAATGAGGAATACCATCATTAGCACCTAAGAATTCTAGTATCGCTTCATCCTCTATAAACATATCTAATGGAAGTGATCCTGGAGGACAATTGGTATCCATCATCTCAGGAAATATCAAATTAAGTGTTGATATTATATTCACATTTAGAGTGGGGCATTTGTGGGCTTTGGATTCCTTAAAAGGATTATATCCAATGCCACTTGAGTAATGCTACGAAACAGATTCTATAGGGACTTTGATTCCTTGTTGATTTATACCACAACCATTACTTACGTAGTAACAATTTTTATAAAGGATTTAGAATCCTCTGCCATAAAGAGAGACCATGTCTTTAGACGAAGGTGGAGCTTCATAAGTCTCATAATCAATAGTATAACTAAGAGTATTATCTGTATTTGTCAACAAAGAGATCTTGTGTTTATCATTCGAAGCATGTGATGTGATCGATGTAATATTTGATGTTTTAGGGACAGGATTTCTAAGTTTATACTCTCCTTTGAAGGAAAATGCAAAATCTAGCGAACCCCAGTCATCACCAACAAATGCATTCGATTGCTTGGACTCTTGCATAACATTTTTAGAGGCAAGAGGAGCTAACAATTCAGCTTTCATATTATTTAAAATCTTAGGACCAACAACATGCTTATGCACTTCCATTTGCAGGTAATTATCAAATTCAGGATCCAAATGGATAGTATGCAATTTTCCTTTAAAGATAAACTTAATCAAATGGTGTAAAGTAGAAGGAACTGCTCCTAATGCATGTATCCAAGGTCTACCCAAGATCATGTTGTAAGATAAAGAACAAGGAATTACATGAATCAAGGTAGGCACCATCACAGGTCCAACTTGTATAGGTAGAGTTATAGTGCCCACAGATTATCATCCAACATTATCGAAACCACAGATAATTAATGATTCTGGTTTATAGTAAATATATCAACTTTAACTTTATGCAATAAATCAATACCACAAACATTAAGGGCTGACCCATTATCAATCATAACTCTCTTAACCAATGTTTTGTTAATTGTAATAAAGATAACCAAAGGATCATACTACTTATGAACCTCAAGAGATGGTAACTGATGTTGTTGGAATAAAATGTCTATTTTCATTGCATGCATACAATCTAGTAAAGTGGCAACATCATTTGGTTTAACAGCAGGAGGAACAATCACCTTTTGTAAAGTTTCTTGTAGCATTCCATGGTAAGTAGGTGAGTTTTGTATAAGTTCCCAAAGAGATATCTTTGCAGGAGTAGCACAAAGCTTCTCTACATGATAGACTTAGGGCAGACAACTGAGAGGGGGGGTGAATAGAAAAATAGAAAATGGCACATGCCAATTAGGGCTCACTGCCCAAGCACACTACTCACAAGAGGCTCACTGCCTACAAGAGACACATTATCTACAAAAGAATAAGTATCACATACTTGAACTAGTAAATAGCATCTTCACCATGCTTGAGTCAGTTCCATTTAAGCCCAAACCTTTTGCTTTGCCTTTCACTCTTTTCCTTCCTACCACACACTCATCTCCACAAGTCACACACTGAAATGACTTTGCAATCCCTTATTTATACATGACATCAACTTAGGAACAAACATCTAAGTTGGTAAACATCCACAAGAACATCCGCAAGATGTATAATTCATCTGGTCGGCCAGTCACATAAAGAACACCATCATCTGGAAGTTATTCTTCATTTTCGGGACCCCAATTCTAATGCGAACCATAAACATGAACTGAGCATGATCCAAGGACCTCCACAAACTTGCCTAAAACACCAAGAACATCTGCACTTCCTTTACTTATTGAAATCCTTCTCTCCTTCATCTGGAACCTCAAGAACACAGTCTGCCATTACTGTCACAAAGGAATAGATACTTGTGGACATTTAAACCATGAACCAATCAAGTTAACACACTAAACATACTTCCCCAACACTTCCTCAAATCTATAGAACTGGAGAATGCATTTCTGGATCTCACCAGACCTATCTGTATCATTCTGTCATCACTAAACATCTACCAGAACCGATTTCACTTGAACTGCCATAACTTCATATCTTCATGCAGACCTCTGAAATCTCTACTACAACATATTAAGACACATATATACAAACCCTTTAATCCACATCCTCTGATCCTCATCCTATCCTGGAATTTTACCTTATGTCATCACTGTTCTTGATTGAGACTAATTTTCTCAATATCCTCAACACACAACTCATCCAACCTTATCATTAATGTAACAAGAGTATGTTGACATCAATGACAACACCAGTTAGGCCCATACTTGCAACAATCTCCCCCTTTGTCATTGATGGCAACATATGATGTGAAAAACTATTTTAACTATCAAGACAAGAAAATCACCTTACTGTCACAACTCCCCCTATCAGCAATAACCATTCACATGTCTTCTCTCCCTTTACTACTCCCCCTTTGATCAGAAACCACTTGTTTTTCACATGTCTTCTCTCCCCCTTTGACATCAATGGCAAAGGGCACATACTTGCAGTTCCACCACTTCAGAACCATGCCTGCTGCTCCCCCTAAGTAGCAGCTTGCCATCATCAGTCCAGACCACAAGATGTGACTGTGATATCCACCGGACTGATGCACATCAATGCATCTTAGTTCACCACCGGAGGGGCAATAACCCCTAACTTCTCCCTGAGATACTCAAAAGACTCCTTAGGTAGAGGTTTAGTAAAGATGTCTACAATCTGATCCTTTGAAGGCACAAAGTCCAATCTAACTTCATTCTTGTTCACTTGCTCTCTCAAAAAGTGAAATTTGATGGATATATGTTTAGTATTTGAATGCAACACCGGATTCTTGGATATGTTTATTGCACTTGAATTATCACAAAAAATTGTGATGGGCTCCTCATACTCTACTCTGATGTCTCTTAACATTTGTTTCATCCACAAAACTTGAGTATAGCTACCTGCTGCAGCAATATATTCTGCTTCTGTAATGGACAGAGATATTGCTTCTTGTTTCTTGCTTAACCAAGAAACCAATCTCTTCCCCAAAAAGAATGCTCCACCACTGGTACTCTTTCGGTCATCCACATCTCCTACCCAATCAGCATCTGTATATGGATGAAGAGAGAAATCACGATCTCTAGGATACCACAACCCATACTCAACTGTCCCCTTTAGATATCTAAAAATCCTCTTGATTTCCATAACATGAGATTCTCTAAGATCAGCTTGGAATCTAGCAACAAGACCAACAACCTGCATAATATCTGGTCTAGTTTGAGTGAGATACAAAAGTCCTCCAATCATTGACCTATATTTTGTTTGATCAACCTTGGGAGAGTCATCATCTTTTCTCAACTTGCATCCAATTGCCATTGGAGTGTTCATTGGCTTAGAGTCTTCCATCCCAAATTTCCTCAACAATTGTTTCACATATTTTGACTGAGAAATGAAGATTCCTTTCTTTGTTTGAGTAATTTGTAGACCCAAAGAGAAATTCATTTCTCCAAGCATGGACATCTCAAACTCACTTTTCATTTGACTTGCAAAAGTTTTACACATACTATCTCTTCCTCCAAAAATGATATCATCAACAAATACTTCAACAATTAAGATATTTTCATGATCAATTTTGAAATACAAATTACTGTCAGCAGTACCTTTGTTGAAACCAATCTTCAAGAGATGCTTATCCAATCTTTCATACTAGGCTCTTGGGGCTTGCTTCAGTCCATACAGTGCCTTTTTCAATTTGCAGACCATGTCACCATGATCAAACAATTGAAATCCATCCGGTTGCTCAATGTACACTTCTTCCAAATTACCATTTAGGAATGCAGATTTGACATCCATCTGATACACCTTGAAATCCTTAAAGGTAGAAAATGCAAGAAATAATCTGACTGCTTCCATTCTTGTCACCGGAGCAAAATTCTCTTCAAAATCAACTCCTTCAATCTGAGAGTAGCCCTTGCAAACCAATCTAGCTTTATTTTTTATTACTTCACCAGCTTCATTCAGTTTGTTCCGGAAGACCCATTTGGTTCCAATCACATTCTTGTTTCTAGGTCTAGGAACAAGATCCCAAGTGTGATTTTTCTTAATTTGCATTAGTTCTTCCTCCGTTGCTTTTGACCAATTTTCATCATTGCAAGATTCATTCACTGTCTTAGGTTCAATCTTTGAGATTAGACAATACTCATCTGAATTTTGAGCAATTCTACTCCTTGTTTGCACTCCTTTGCTTTTGTCACCTATGATCTAATCTTCAGAGTGGTTTAGAGTTACATACCCTAGAACTTTCAGAGTTTCTTACACCTCTAACTCTTGATCAGTCTCATTGAGACTTATCTCTTCTTCCTGACTTACCGGATCAACTTGACTTTGTTTCTCAGAAGAGGCTTGGATATTTTGAATATGAACACCATTCTAATCATCTTCATCATACTCATGAATTCTTGAGGGTCTTTCAATTTCTTCATCAACCTTCACATTTGCACTTTCTACAATCTTTCTCAGTGTCTTGTTGTAACACTGGTATGCTTTGCTTTGAGTAGAGTAACCCAAGAATATTCCTTCATCACTTCTAGCATCAAACTTTCCTAGATCTTCATCCCTTTTAA
Organism: Cunninghamia lanceolata; assembly: GCA_027924645.1. NCBI lineage: Eukaryota > Viridiplantae > Streptophyta > Pinopsida > Cupressales > Cupressaceae > Cunninghamia > Cunninghamia lanceolata. The sequence continues at coordinate 1,845,384 of BSBN01000881.1, read as the reverse complement.
TGTAACATCTGCTACCAAAAACTCTAAAATATCTCATAGTGGGAGTAATGCCAAACCAAAGTTCATAAGGAGTCTTACCGGTATTGTTTCTAATTTGAACTCGATTGAGAGTGTAGACTGCAGTGTTGACAGCTTCTCTCCAATAGATCTGAGGAACATTTGCTTCCATCATCATGGTCATGGATGCTTCCTGGATGGTCTGATTCTTTCTCTCAACTACTCCATTCTGCTGTGGAGTTTTAGGGGCAGACAATTGTCTCCTTATTCCATGTTTCTCACAGAAGTCTATGAACTCACCGGATGTGAATTCTCCACCTCTATCAGACCTCAGACATTTCAATTTTAATCCAGTTTCATTTAAAACCATGACCTTGAATATTTTGAATTTCTCAAGTGCTTCTAATTTTTCTTTTAGAAAGGTTACCCGCATCATCCAGGAATAGTCATCAATTAGCAACATGAAGTATCTATCACCTTGGATACTCCTAACTCCTGCCGAACCACAAAGATTGGTATGAACTAAGTCCAATAGTCCAGTAGAAGACAATTCCTTACTTTTGAATGTGACTCTGCTCAGTTTGCCCAACTGACATTCTTTGCACAAGCTATTAGTAAGTTTCACTAATTTTGGAAGATCTCTTATAGCCTAAGTATTGCTTATCTTGATGATATTATCAAAATTCACATGACACATCCTCCTATGCCACAACCAACTCTAATCAATTTGAGCAAATAAGCAACTTTTACTAGTACCAACCAAGTGGAAGATATTACCTTTAGTTTGAGTACCGGATGCAATCTCAGTTCTAGAACTTTCAAAGATCTTGCATTTTCTATTCCTGAATCTGAGATCATAGCCTTTGTCCACCAGCTATCCAACAATGAGAAGATTGTGCTTTAATCCTTCAACATACAGTACATTACTGGTTTTGTTCTTTCCATCAAGAGAAATAGTTCCTCTACCTCTGATTCTGCCAGCAGAATTATCTCCAAATTTTACAATTCCTCCTTCATACTTTTCCAAATAAGAACTTATTCTTGTCACCTGTCATATGGTGAGAGCATCCACTATCAATGACCCAATCATCCTTTGCTTCAACTTGGACAGCCAGAGCTCTTTCTTCAACTTTATGATTGACAGATACAGAGGATATTGGTTCCTCTTCTTTGATGGCAATAAACACCCATTCATTACCAGATTTTTTTCTTGTCACTGATTCATCATCTGTTACTCCTTCATTATTATCTTCTTCATGAACATAGTAAGAATTCTTTTGAAACCTTGGTCTGTTAGGATTTGGTCTTGAAAATCTTTCCGGACATCTTGAGGCAAAATGACCAATTTTATTGCAGTTAAAACAATTAAAAGGTAATTTCCCTTCATACTTACCGGATCCTCTTGGTAGTCTTTTTGCAATAAGAGCTTCAAGATGAGCAATTTCAGCTTCTTCTTCTTCCAAGTCTTTTATTGCTTTTGCATACCATGATAGGTTCCTTGAACAGTTTTCTCCTAGATCAAACCTTTGTTTCCCTTTTACAGAGGCACTGGCTTTGAATGCAGATTCAATCTTTGGAGGATCATCTCCAAACTCATCCATTTCAAAAGCAGCCAACTTACCAACCAATTGATCTCTTGTGACTATTGTGCGAGGTCTGAATTCTTCGATTGCAAAAGCCTTGATTTTATAAGAAGCGGGAAGGGATCTGAGAACCTTGCCAATGATCTCATCTTCACCCAGGGTTCAACTTGCATTTCTAATTCCACAAACCTGCTCATTCACTCTTGGCATAAAAGAGGTAATATTTTCATCATCTCTCATCTTCAATTTTTCAAATTTCCCTTTTAGACTCTGTAACCTTGCACATTTAACATACTGGTGTCCTTCATGCAAAAGTTCCTATTTATTCCAAATCTTAAAGGCAATTGGTAGATCAATAACATTTGAGAGCTCTGAGTTAGATAATGCACTTAGAAGATCCTCTTTGGTTTGCAGATTGTTTTCAGCATCTGTGATTTTATTTAGGGTTGTCGGACCACCCTGTGGAGGTACATATTGTTTTGTAACCATCGACCAGTACACCATTTCCATACACTGCAAGTGACATTTCATGTGACTTTTCCAAAGAGCAAAGTTAGTTCCATCAAACCTCAGACTATCCTTCTTGTAGGACAACATCCTGGATCTCCTCAAGTGGTTAAGCTCCTTTTAGAGGAACTTAGCTCTGATACCAATTGATAGACTTAGGGTAGACAACTAAGAGGGGGGGTGAATTAGTTGTCCAAAACTTTCTTCATTTTCAACACTTATATTCACTTAGCAGTATAATAATAAATCAAACATGAAACTTAATGCATTTAATCAAGATCAGAAACACATCAACACATGAGACACCAAGATTTTGACGTGAAAAACCTGATTAAGGGAAAAACCACAGGGTGGCTAACCCAAGATTGTATTCTCTGTTAGAAGAATAGAAAAAACAAAATGGCACATGTCAATTAGGGCTCACTGCCCGAGCACACTGCTCACAAGAGGCTCACTACCTATAAGAGACACACTGTCTACAAAAGAATAAGTATCACATACCTGAACTGGTAAATAGCATCTTCGCCATGCTTGAGTCAGTTCCATTTAAGCCCAAACCTTCTATTCTGCCTTTTGCTCTTTTCCTCGCTACCACACACTCATCTCCACAAGTCACACTCTAAAATGACTTCACAATCCCTTATTTATACATGACATCAACTTAGGAACAAACATCTAAGTCAGCAAACATCCACAAGAACATCCGCAAGATGTATAATTCATCCGGTCGGCCAGTCACATAAAGAACACCATCATCTGGAAGTTATTCTTCATTTTTGGGACCCCAATTCTAATGCGGACCATAAACATGAACTGAGCATGATCCAAGGAGCTCCACAAACTTGCCTAAAACACCAAGAACATCCGCACTTCCTTTACTTACTGAAATCCTTCTCTCCTTCATCTAGAACCTCAAGAACACAGTCTGCCATTACTGTCACAAAGGAATAGATACTTGCGAACCTTCAAACCATGAACCAATCAAGTTAACACACCACACAAACTTCCCCAACACTTCCTCAAATCTGCAGAACCAGCGAATGCATTTCCGGATCTCACCGGACCTATTTGTATCATTATGTCATCATTGAACATCTACAGGAACCGGTTTCACTTGAACTGACATAACTTCTTCATATCTTCATGTGGACCTCTGAAATCTCTACTACAACATCCTAAGACACATATCTACAAACCCTTTAATCTGCATCCTTTGATCCTCATCCTATCTTGGACTTTTACCTTATGTTATCACTGTTCTTCACTGTTCCTGATTGAGACTAATTTTCTCAATATCCTAAACACACAACTCATCCAACCTTATCATTAATGTAACAGGAGTATGTTGACATCAATGACAACACCGGTTAGGCCCATACTTGCAACACTATAAGGTCATAGTCTTTACCACCTTTAAATATTAAATGAGGTGCTTGAGGAAGCATAGGTTGAGAAGCTGGTAAAGATATCGGAACATTCATTTATTGTGTACTTTGTTATTCCGAGTATTATATGCATGAGCAACCACATTATGATTGGTTTGTTGTAAGTTTTGTTTTGCAATTTGTTTTGCACAATCATAAATGTGATCAGGAGATTGAGAAGAAGATGAAAGACCTTTAACAACAAGCACAGGATTAGAGGATGGTTGAACCACATTTACACATAGAGTAACCACAATTTTCAATTTTTTGATCTCTTCCTTAGATTTAGGAACATAAATCACATTTACAAATCTTTGAAATAGTGATGGCCTAAAGGTTGTAGTGGAATGTTCAATCAAGATAAAGTCCTCAACGGCTTTATCTAACATATTGAAGTCATCACGACTAAACGGCTCATCATAAGCATGAAAATCTTGCAAAAAATAATTTGACAATCTAACATGCTCTATTTAAACCAAGATTTAAATACACAATGATGGCCTTTCCAAATGAAATACAAATTTCAACAATAAATGATAATTTCCAACTCTTTTAGTGAAAATATAAAGAATGTAATCACAATCTAACATATGCAAATTTGTTATGCCCTTACTTCTATAGTGTATATGGTTATGAATAGTCAGCTTGTGGCTATCTTAACTCTTAATTAAGTCATATTATCATTATTATATTGTTATCTAGTTTTTTAGGTTGGCCTAAGGCTTCTATAGGGCTATCTAAGTCGGCATGGGTGATATCCTAGGCATAAATAGGTATATATAGGAGGTAGTGAGTCTCATTTCATATCATATGGTGTATTGTGTTCTCATTGAAGACTGTTGGAGGTATCCCCCTCAAAGTGGATTAGGAGGTTGCCCCCTCAAAGTGGCATATTATTTTCAAGTATTTGCAGCATATTTACTATTATATTCCCTATTGTGCAATTTGTTTCATTACAAGTGGTATCAGAGCATGATCTTGGCACCGTAGAGGCAAAAAATTTTCTCAACATTTGGGAAGAGTATAACTTTCATATTTTAACAAATTTTTTAAATATTTTTAAAGGGTTTTTGAAGACCATATTAAAGAAGCTGCAGTCCATATTTCAGAGGAATTGGAGTAGATTTGAGAAAATTGTTGCAGAATTACGATTTCTACACAATTTATTTGAGATCTACATATCTCTCACATCCTGCTGAATTGGAGTATAATTTGTATTGGGTTTTTTAATACATATTAGAGGAGCCTCCCGTATAAATATTGAAGAAATTGAAGCAAAAATAAGAAAGTTATTACAAAATTAGGGTTTCCAATAAATTTGCTTTCAAGGCAGAAAATTTGCTAATTTCTTGGATTTTTTTCTGGGTAAGTGGGATCTTGGCCCTAGTAAGTTACAATAAAAATTTCATAGAATTTTCATTTCATTTGTGTGATTTATTTCAAAAATATTGGTTTCCATCATGACAAGGCCTACAACAAGAGGCAAAAAGAATGCTGCCACACTGGGGAAATCCTCTGATAAGGATGGGGAAACAATAGAGGATAGTAATCCCTATGAGGAAATAACTAAGTTCAAGGAAGAGGTTAAGAGGGATATGTGTGACCTAAGAGGAGTTATATCATACATACGAAGCATGTTAAGTGCCTTTATGAATGAACCAAGAAAGGAGGTCTCATGCGACCAAGAACCAAAAGAAGGAGGAGGAGGAGGAGGAGGAGGCAATGAAGAAGTGAAAGAAGAAGAAGAACTTCCTAGTCAAGCTATTCAACCAATGCAAGGGTACCATGTACTATTCCTCACCTCTTCCTCTATGGCACATCAAAAGGTTCAAGTAAAGGAAGAACACATTCATCACCATCAAGAGCTAGATGCAAAGGGAAGACACATCTTGGAGTTGAAGTTAATTTTCCAAACACACATGAATAAGCTGAGGACATCAAGGAAATATCTTCTAGTTGAAGTTGCCACATGGGATGATGAAGATTATATGAAGAAACTACCACAATTGATCAGTGTTGAGGACAGCGCTTTTGAAAGGTGGGGGGCATGTTATGCCCTTACTTCTATAGTGTATATGGTTATGAATAGTCAGCTTATGGCTATCTTTACTCTTAATTAAGTCATATTATCATTATTATATTTTTATTTAATTATTTAGGTCAGCCTAAGGCTTCTATAGGGCTATCTAAGTCGGCCTAGGTGATATCCTAGGCATAAATAGGTATATATAGGAGGTAGTGAGTCTCATTTCATATCATATGGTGTATTGTGTTCCCATTGAAGACTATTGGAGGTATCCCCCTCGAAGTGGATTAGGAGGTTGTGTTGATAACTGAGAGGGGGGGTGAATCAGTTATCCTAATTAATTCTTCTTTTTGAGCTTTCTTATTAATCAATGCAGTATTAATTCAATTAAGCAAACACAACCATGAAATGGAAATACACATGACACAATATTTTTGACGTGGAAACCCTGTTAAGGGAGAAAACCACGGGGTGATTAACCCAAGATTGTATTCTCTGTTAGAAAAATAGAAAAACAAAATGGCACTTGCCAATTAGGGCTCACTGCCCGAGCACACTACTCACAAGAGGCACACTGCCTACAAGAGACTCACTGTCTACAAAAAGAATGTAATACAATACTTGAACTAATTGGAAGCATCTACAAATGCTGGAGTTCAGTTCTAGTTGAGCTCAGTACACCGATCTGCTACACTTCATCTTTCCTCTTTTCTTTTGTTGTTTTCCTTTCACATACCGAACCTTCTTTATTGCTTCTGCTCTGCACTTCTACTTTTATTCACACATCACAACACACAACAAAAACACTCACAACTAAATTCATCATGTTTATATATCCGCACAAGTAATTTCATCACCTTTCAAGTTGGCACCTGGAATAGTCAATTCTTTTTACAAACTCTGATCTGTCGGTTGAATCCTTCCACACCAAGTAATGCGGATCAAGACTATGCTTGTAGAAATCATTAATCATGTCGGCCAAACATGATTCATGCCTTCATAACCTTTACCACCATCAGTAACACATCCAGAAAATAGTCTAATGTTTTGTCAGTCAGTTCTTCCTCTGTTCACACTATCACTCAGGAACCTGGTACTCAAGTATTCATATCTTTTACCTCATCTATCACCGGAGGCTACAAACTTGGATTCTATCACTCAAGGTAGTCCTCTTGACTTCCCCAAAACTGCACTTCACCAAGATACTTCCTCTGAGAGATCCGGACCAGTCTATCAGACCTTGCCACATGCTCTGTTCTTGTTTACCGGACCACAATAATCTTCATTCTGACTTCCGGTAGAGACACACCATGTCCTGCAGATGTGTGGGATGACCTTTGTTGCCATCAATGACAACAAACATGAATCCATATAGTGTCTCTTGCCAACAAGTTGCCCCCTCAAAGTGGCATATTATTAAGTATTTGCAGCATATTTTCTATTATATTCCCTATTGTGCAAGTTGTTTCATTACAAAATTTCACTAAAGAGGTTTTCCAATCCAATTATGCTTTAAAACAGCAAATTATTTCAAATTTGAAGTTTACAAGGATGCAAATTCTTTAAATCTCAGGTTCACCAAAATGTTTAGTGTAAAATTTGATGGTTTGTTTACTCTATTTTAAGTACCTCAATTTCACCCTTAAACATATGGGGAGACAAGGATCAAGCTTGTGAACAAGCTTCTAATCACTTTGCCTCCCTTTTGTGCTCGTGTGGTTATAGAACCTAAGGCTCTAATCAAGATTTTATAAAGTATTGTACTTTCAACCAAGTAAAACCCTAATTATGCCTCAAATCAATAATATATAGAAACTGATGAAGTGTCTAGTAAAACTGATCACAAAAGTGCAGAGGATTTTTAGAGACAATGTACCCAGAATTTGAGGGCTACCTAGACTAGGGCACCCGTCCCAATGTCCTGCAAATCCCTGAATAGGAAAACCTTCTACACAGGGTGTCTGAGACTATCAAAAGGCTCCCAAATCTCAATAAAACACCTAGTTGGACTAGAGTGCCCGCCCCAATGTCCCGCAAGTCTCAGAATCTAAAAATATGAAAGTCCATCGCGACTGTATCCACAATACCCTTCTTTCTATAGCTTCTTTTCACCGGAACCTGCGAAACACAATCTATAGATACAAAAGAAGGAAATTGTTGCAGCTATATAGGAGCTTGCCTCAGTCAAGCCCCATCTTCAGTATTTCTACCTCAATGATAGCCAAAGGAAAAGATTGTAGAAGTGTGTGCAAACCTAACAATGTGTTATGCATAAAATCAAACCCTAGATGTCTCAATCAAGGGAAGATCAACAACTTGCTTTGCATCAATAAACACATACAACTTCACCTCAAGGAGATGAAACAAATGAAGACTTGCATGAACAAGAAGGTGAATCAGCAATGTCTACAGAGGATCTCCAAGCTTGTTGTTGGAGGCTTCAACCCTTTTCTTGATCATGCAAAGGGTGTACAAACCCTAGGAAGAGAAAGAAAAACTCAAGATCTTGATTCCTAACCTTCATCCATTGTCTCCAAGATAGCAAATAAAGAATACTTTGAATAGCTTCAACAAGTCACTGATCTTCAATGGCAATTACAGCAGAGTTTTGGCATCAAGCTTGCATAAGAATTGTGTGTGATAAAATGATTTACAAGTGTCTTTTTATATCAAGCTTTAGGAAATTCAAATTTTGAAATAAGATCTCGATATCATGCAAAAATTGAGAATTTGAAAATGGAATCCTGAGGCATTAGGTAGGAACTGACACCCTGGCAAAATTTAAAATCCTATGAAACTGGGGACGAGGGCACGGGCATCCAAGTCCAAGCCCCCAATTTCAGCTAAGATCTGCATTTTTGGGGGTCCTAGGGACCCTAATCTCAAATCTCTTTCCAAGTTCTATCAATCAGTTACCTCAAAAAGTGAATAGACTGCTCCTAGACTAAGTCAATTAGGGTTTCAGGAAGGCTGAAAAAGAAAGGTTGAGAGACCACCAAGAGTGAGGAGCTAAACCAAGGGAAATTGTACCATTCCATACAGGAGGACAATTTTTGACATTACACTACTCCTTTTCAACATTCATTCAAATCTAATTTTGAAGTATAGTGTTGGATCATAGTGCATACTTTTGCATCCTAGCTTTGAAACTCTCACCCCTTTCAATTATACATTGTGTATTTCAACAAGTATAACTACCTTGCTCATTTGGTTTGTTCTATTAGTTTGTGCATTGAGTGTTGTATGCCTTTGCATGAGTTGTATAACCTGCTACCCTAATACAAACATCCCTCTAAGGAGAATTCTGAGATTAATGGGTTCTAGTGCTCCCAATAGCAACGATGTACCAACATTAGAAAATCCATTGAGCACTTACATTACAAAAGGTGAAACACAAAATTTACAAGGTATTATACCTCTTGCAACTACAATGGAAGAACAAACATTTCATGCTTTTGAAAATCCTATTGATGTGATAACACATGTACTTGATGATCAAATCAATAAACTTGATAAGTAACTAGCTGATTTTCAAGCATTTGTGGAAAAAGAAAGGATAGATGAAGAGGTTGTACCTATTGTTCATAGTCTAAGAGAGTTATTAAAATAAGGACAAGATGGTGTTAATACACTATGTGGACTAGCCCATATAGTGCATAACAACATTATGACAGTGACTAACTATGCAAATACCATTAATAATTTGTCATCACCAAGTCATGCACAGGTATCAACACCTATTCTAACTACCGGAATGTCTACTTTCACATAATCAATCCTCACTACTAATGCACAAGCTTGTAGTAATGCTACCACTAGTATGGGAGTATCTAATGGCATTAATTCATAGAATTATAAGGTTGTGGGATTCAATTATCAAAATTTAGCACCTAGGGTGACTTCTTATATGAATAATCACTCTTAACCATGTCTCCATTCCACCTATTCTCAACCACCTTTCATTACCACTCACAACCAATCACCTTAGAATTTCATGACCGTAACTTCTAATTCTTTTCAACAACAAACCGCATCTCTGAATGATGCCCTCTTAAATCAACTCTTGCAAGGCATGACCTCTTTACAATAAAAGGTGACAAACTTGACTAATTCTTCCCAACCTACTTTACCAACATATCATGCTTGTAGTCATTCATCCTATGCAATCCTGAGAACTAATATGCCAGAAAATTTTGAGACTCCTTGCTTTGAAAAATATGGTGGTAAAGGTGATCCTAATACTCATGTGGTAGCATTCGTAGTGATGTGTAGTGATTTCTTTTTTGAATAGGACTTGCTAGCAAAACTCTTCCTGCAATCTCTCAAAGATACTACTTTGGAATGGTTTTGCTCATTACCAACGAACTCAATAAACTCTTTCTCACAACTAGTTGATCAATTTTTGCAACACTTCCAAGAAAACATTGGACCTACAGTCTCTTTGAGGAAAAGGTACATTGGACCAAAATGAACCGGATATGGCAAATTGAACAACCACGATAAGATATTATGATACAAGAAAAGGGTGCCATGGTGTAAAACATCCCATTCCACCGTGAAAGGTGCATTCATCAAAATAAGAAACAAAAGGATTGGAAAAGAACAAGGTGGCTATCATCAGTGGGAAATAACAATGATTCCCCTCCTCACAAGCAACAAAAGATTTTAAATATACAGGGACTTGAGAAACAAGCACTACATGACCATTCTAAAAATAAGAATCAATCAAGTTTGAACTACTCACACTTTTTACTGCACTTGATAGAGCACCTTTCTAAGATGCCCACAAGTTTGAGCTCCTTACATATGTGTGTGTGTGTGTGTATGTATATGTATATAATATGATATTGTGTCATGTTGTGTTCCCCCCGTGATGCGCTATGTGTTGTTTAGGTCTCTTTGGATGACCCTTGATACTCTTGTAAGATCAAGGATACCGGCAGACCACCTCTGTCGTGACCATTCTTTTATTTGTTTCATCACTCTTCTATCCTTCTATTCTCTATTTTATTGTTGTGTGTCATGCCTTAGGGGCATAGCATTGTGGAGGATGTTTTGGGGGCATCCTCCTACGTGGTTTTCCTAAGGCACTTGTTCCCCTCTCTCACTTTATTGTTTACCTTCTATTTAGGATGAAAAATGAAGAAGATTGTTTAGGGTTTGTTTTTAATGGTTTGTGTTGATCCTCCTTTCACCACTAAACATTCAAGGACATTTGATCGAGTAGAAAGTCTACTATAGATCTCCTGTCACTTGGAACATAAGAAAAGATTGGAATTGTATGATTTTGTTGTTCAATTAAGTCCAATTATGCTCAAAACCCTAATTATTAGAATTTGTGAACAAATGGACAAATTACGGAAAATGATCACACATAGAGATGTCAAATGACAATCAAATGCATACCAGATTTTGAAGTTTAGAAAATAGAAAATTTGGGGACTAATGAGCGGGTGCCCTAGTCCAATGTCATAGTTTTTCTTGAGATTTGGGAATCTTGTCTGCAACTTGTTCCTATTATTCCAGAGATTTTTCTGTTGTGGGATCCAGAGGACTAATGAGTGAGCGCCCGAGTCCAGGTCCCTATTTTCTTCTCTGATCTGTAATTCTGAAAGTCTACACTACTCTCCTGCAACTTCGCTTATTTTGCTCCCACAACCTGTAACCTACAATCACAGAAAAATGGGTTCGAGGTTGTGGTGTTTAGAGGCTTGCCTCAGTCAAGCCCCAGAGAGACATTCAAGTCTTCCAAACACCGTTGTCAGATAGAGTGTGTATCCCTATGGGATAGAGGCAAAATCCAAATGATAAATGATATAAAACACAATTGATATCACCTTGTAGTGAAAATCTCATGGAAGGAAGATGCTCTTCATGCCATGAGGAGATGGATGCCAAATCTGTAAATACAAATACAAGAATAACAAAGTATTGCTCTACAACACAATGATAGCTTTGAATCACTTTCATAAAATCACAATTCTCATCCCATTTCCATCTAGTTTACAAATGATAACCTAATCATGCTTATATATGCAACTACAAACATTCCTGATAAGAATTTCATAATTCAAACTTACTGTGTTGGCATAGGACCTAAATAGTGGCCATAAACTAACACTTTGAAATTGGTCCTAGCCTAAAATAGGGCAGGACTAGGGTATGGGTGCCCAAGTCCTCCCCCCTATTTCAAGTAGGCTTTATGTTAAGTACATCCCCTAAGTCTAAATTGCCATGAAACTTTAAGGTTTTCTCATTGGGAGTCATCAAAATCATGCAAGATGCTCTAAATGCATTCTAAAGGACCCTAGAGCTAAACCTTAAGAGAAAAAAGCCCCCAAGGTTACTTTTTTTGACATAACATTTAGCCCCCACTTTAATGTATGTATAAATACAAGACAAGATCCATTTGTCTCCAAATCACAACATTTAGCCCCCACTTTTTTTGACAAATATCAATCACGTTAAGGTAGGAAGAAAACACACAAGGGAACATGAGCTCTCACAAAGCCAATGCCCCCCGGAGGTGACAAGTACTTTATGATTGCTGAATGTTCCCAAAAACACATTCCTGCAAGAAAAGTGTTAGCGTCCATATAATCATGATAAACAACAATGCATATGATCATTCACACAAAGAGCCAAGGTTATACTATGGATTCGAAGACTGAGTATAACCATGGGGCTATACAACAAAAATCTCAAAATCGAGTGTAACCAAGGCAATATTCAAAGACAAACAAAGTGCATGAAGCAACAGTATTGTTATGGTTTGTAAGTTTGATAAAACAATATCAAGATCACACAGAGTAATTCTACTAGCCAAGTGTCAGATAATATATATCAACCCCATCATCATGCATGGACTTGGTCCATTTTTTGATTTCTCGCTGAAGGGACACTAGGTCCGTATCAATATAATAAGTTTTTTGTCATCTGCCCGCTAGATACAAGTATTAGAGGAAGGGAAACAATAAATCAAGAGAGGAGAAATAAGTGCCTTATGGATAGTCATGTAGGAGGGTGCCCCCAAGTCACCAACCGCAATGCTATGTCCATAAGACAAGACAGACAATAGTTAAAATAGAGGAGAAGTGATATAGAAGAATGATGATACGAATAGAAGGGTCACAACAGAGGTGATCTCCTGGTATCCTGGACCTTACAAGAGAATCAAGGGTCATTACAAGAGGCCTAAACAACACATAGCACATCACGGGGGAAACACAACATGAGATGGGAGGTCAAATACACAAGCCGATCATGCTAACCGCATAAGTGACCACCAAGGTTAGAGATACTTACCTGTTAAGAAAAGCTAGTCGAGAATTCAGAACTTGCGAGCATCTTGGAGAAGTTATCCATCAAGTTTTGTGCAAAGCTTGAGTGGTTCTTATGAGAGTCTTGTTTTTTGTTAGAAAGTCCATGTAATGCTTGTTTCTCAAATCCTTGTGTATGTGAGATCTTTTATTGCTTATGAGGAAGAGAACCACTATTATTTTCAACTGATGATAATCTTCGTACTCTTTTTCAATTTTTATCTAGCTTTCTTTGTTGAGTCCGTCTATCACAATGACAAGGACTATCTTGTATTATTTCAATCATTCCATTTGTTATAGTCTCTTGTTTCAGTTGTTCTATTTTTCTTTCTGATGTATTTTGGTTATCGGGATTGTAAAGATAACAGAAGAGGAACCTCAGCATAAATTTCTTTCATAGACATCAGATTTCCACAGTCCATAGTATTGATAAGTGAGCGCTTCATGATTATACTGTGTGTAAGTTTTTCTCTCAACGTTTCGGATCACACTCCATGATCCATCATCAGGAGAAAAGTTAAGAAAGAAAGAGAAGAGAAGTTTTTCATTCTCTTCTCTTGCTTTCTTAACTTTTCTCCTGATGATGGATCATGGAGTGTGATCTAAAACGTTGAGAGAAAAACTTACACATAGTATAATCCTGAAGCACTCACTTATCAATAAATTTCTTTTTTGTGTGGATGAGATGGGTTATCCAACTTTTCCTTATCCACTTCTATTATACCCACAATGTTATTATATTCCAAATAATCCTCATCATTGATGCAAAGTGTCCAGCAGAAACGTGCAAAAATGTTTGTTTTTTCCAATATCGGCAAGATCCCTCCAATGTCTTACCGAACTATGCTTCCACTTTATTCATCGCCCAGACTTAATATTGTCGGTGTAGCTTTCGTTCTATCTCCCGATGCGCAAACTTACACCAATGAATCTTCTGTCACTGAGACTTCCTCTGACTCTCCCTAATGAACTATCTGTTTACATTTGCCATGACTTAGACCATCGGCCTAACTTTCTCCTCGCTCGCTGAAGCCAAAACTCATACCGATCAACCGACCTCTCCTTCGTCAGTGAGACTTCCCGAACTCTCTCTGATAAGCTTCCTGTCGGTGTGACTCTACCATTCACTGAGACTTCTAAGTCTTCTTCCGATAGCACTCCTTACACTGATACTCTTCATCGGTGACACTTGTGGTTGTCTCCCCAATCGGTGAAAGCTTCTACTATCAATCCAATGCAACTTTCTCAACCCAACGTCCCTACTCATGCTGATGCATACATTTTGTTATGCAATGTGTGGGGTCCACCGTCTCCCCTAGTCTTCCGAATGAACACTTGTATGTGTCTCCGACACCATACCAATCTTCAGCAAGACAAGATCCATTTGTCACCGATGCCCCCTCATCGGTTAGATGTTGTGATTTGGAGAGACTTCCAAAGGCTCTCCCGACACCTATGTCACGTCGATAGCCTCGTAGGTGCTCTGTGACAGCACTATTCCAAACTACCAACACAGAAGTGAAGGAAACTATATATAGAGATGCCTGACTCCTTTGCAAACCCTTCGTCACTCTTCTCTCATCAATTTCATGACTAGTCACATAGAGATGACTAGTCGAATCAGATCAAGTTTCCTGGATTCCAGGGTGATAACATAGAAAATACAAAACTTATGCAGCATTCCTCCATCACACTAATAATGAAGATGATTTTAGTGGATAGAGGAATGAGTTTCCATTTGTCTATCAAACCCTAACTTCTAGGTTACAAACTAGTCTTTGCAAAAACAACAATATTTCACCGTCAATACGTTACAGAAACACTAGGAACTACCAAGTAGAATCTAGTTTAGGGCATGAATTCTTGTGACCTAAACAGAGATACAATCTTAGAAAATACACAGACAAGATAATATGAAAAACACCCCAAAAACCCTAATTATCATTCATTCCATCTTCATCAGCATGCCTCTATCCTCTTACTGCTTGCCTACAAAAAGGTTTAAGACAATAATTTTTAGATTCCAACTGTGCAAACTGACTTACAAATCAGTTAGTCGTTGGCTTTCCCCTCATACAAGCAAAACCACATGTTTTCCTTGCACAATTACATCAATGTGACAAAATTGACCCTTATTACAACATGAAATGGCTTAAGAGCCTTATGAAACAACAAAAGAAAATATGGCCCTGCACTACAGAGAAGGTGCTCCTGCACCATACTCCCCCTGCAGGAAAAACTCAAGTCCCTTGAGTTGCTAACTGCTGAAGTGTCTTCCCATGCTTCAGAATATCTGTTTCACTCATCTAGGTTGCCTCTGAATTAGGAATCCAACTTCACCCTTCCTTATCTTCTTGACAACTTTGGAATCCAAAATGCATTCCAACTGTAAAGGCTTACTGGGAGGTAAATCTCTAATCCAATCTTCATCTTCAATCACAGCATCTGATCCATCTTCTACATTAAATGGAGGTCTGAAAGGAAATAGGTTTGCAACATTGAAAATGGGAGACATACCAAGACCGGATGGTAATTCTATCTCATATGCATTTGGACCAAATTTATGCACTACCTTGCATGGTCCTATCTTCTTCATTAACAATTTGGTTGGTTGTCCTTTAGGAAATCTTTCCTTCCTAAGATAGGCCATCACTAAATCTCCTACCTTGAACTGTACTTCTCTTCTTTTCAGATCTGCCCTATCCTTGTACTTGGAGATGGTTTTCTCCAGCTGAACCTTGACCTGATCATGGACTGCTTTCATGGTGGTAGCAAAGTCTTCTCCTAGAGCACTCCTTTTGTCCCAACCTTGTAGGTCTCTGATTTCAAGTGGTCCTCTTGGATGGAAACCATAAACAATTTCAAAAGGACTTTTCCCAGTACTTCTATTCCTTGTATCATTATAAGCATATTCAGCTTGACTGATCACTAAATCCCATGCCAACCCATGTTGTTTGGTAAGGCATCTCAAAAGGTTTCCCAAGGACCTATTAACAACCTCAGTTTGACCATCAGTTTGGGGATGGTAGGCTGATGAAAAAGACAACTGTGTGCCCAATTTTCTCCATAGGGTCCTCCAAAAATGACCAACAAACTTGGAGTCTCTATCAGTGACAATTTAAAAGGGCAAACCATGAATTCTAACCACCTCTCTGAAAAAGAGACCAGCAATATGAGATGCATCATTTGTGCATTTGCACGGCACAAAATGAGCCATCTTACTGAATCTATCCACAATGACAAAAACACTATCTACACCCCTTGTTGTCTTAGGAAGACCAAGCACAAAGTCCATACTAATGCTTTCCCAAGGTCTGTTGGGAATAGGAAGTGGTTGGTACAAACCAGCATTAGAAGACATACCTTTGGCCTTTTGACATATAGTACAACTTGCAACATACCTCCTCACATCTGTCTGTACCTTTGGCCAATAGTAGAACCTGGTGACTTGTTCCAAAGTCTTGTCCAACCCGAAATGTCCTCCTAAGGTTCCATTGTGCTTCTCCTTGATGATATTGTCCCTCATTGAACATTTAGGAACATATAACAAACTGCCCTTGAATAGGAGACCCTCCTACACCACAAAATCAGAGTATTCACCATGAAAAGTGTTGGCCAAACTTGCACATACTTCATAGGCAGCCTTGAAATCTACATCTTCCTTGTACAACTCCTTCAGACATTCTATACCCATGCTTTCCATTTGTACTTCCTGTATGACCAACATCCTTCTACTTAAAGCATCTGCCACTTTATTGGCAACACATTTCTTATGCTTAATAGTGAAGGTATAGGCATGCAATTGTTCCATCCACTTGACATGCCTATGATTCAACTTTTCTTGATTATTTAGGAAGCTAAGAGCATGGTTGTCAGTAAAAACAATGAACTCTTTTGGCAGTAAATAGTGTCTCCACTTTTTGAGAGCTTGCACCATTGCATACAGCTCTAGGTCATAGGTAGAATACCTTTGTTTAGCCTCATTCAACTTCTCTGAAAAGAATGCCACTGGATGTCCATCTTGACTGAGAACAACACCTATTGCTTGCTGACTTGCATCGCATTCCACAACAAAAAATTTGTCAAAATTAGGGAGTACCAACGTAGGTAACTCAGCCACTTTCTTTTTCAATAGTTCAAAACTATCATCATCTTGCTTTGTCCATTGGAATTTACACTTCACTCCACCCTTGATGGTATTGAGAATAGGAGTACTTATGTGACTAAACCCTCTAATGAACTTCCTATAAAAAGTTGCCAAACCATGGAAACTTCTAACATCTCCTATTGTCTTAGGAGTAGGCCAATTGAGAATAGCCTCAACCTTTGTGGGATCCATTTTCAAACAGCCATTAGAAATCACAAAGCCAAGATACACCAGTTCAGTTTTCATAAAATCACATTTATCTAAGTTGATCACCAACTTACTCTCATGCAATTTCTTCAACACCTATCCAAGATGCTTTACATGCTCTTCCTTGGTCCTGCTGAAAATCAGTATATCATCAAGATAAACAATAACAAATTTTCCAATAAATTCTACAAGTACCTCATTCATCAACCACATGAATGTGCTTGGAGCATTGCTGAGGCCAAATGGAATGAAAAGCCACTCATAGAGACCTTCATTTGTCTTGAAGGCAGTCTTCCATTCATCTCCTTGCCTAATTCTGATCTGGTGATAACCAGATTTTAAATCAATCTTGGAATAGTAGCATGAACCACCAAGATAGTCTGACAGATCCTCAATCCTGGGCATAGGAAATCTATACCTTATGGTGATCTTATTAATAGCCCTTGAATCTATACATAGCCTCCACTTTCCATCCTTCTTAGGAGCAAGTACACTAGGGACTACACATGGACTGAGACTATTTCTAATCAATCCTTTCTCCAAGAGTTCTTGAATCTGTCTACCTACCTCTTCATTCTACTGTGGTGTCAACTTGTAGGCAGCTTTGTTGGGTAATGTGGCTCCGGGAATCAAGTCAATCTGATGACTTATGTCCCTCATAGGTGGTAAGGAGTTAGGAGTATCCTCTACCACAAGACCTTGGTATTTATCCAATAATTGTTGCACTTCCAATGGAATCTCCTTCTGCTTCTCGGTTTGCTGACCTGATACATCTATAGGCTTCATCATCAGGGCATACCCTTGGGTATCCTCCTCCCTCATGAGTTGTAGGAACTCTTTACCACTAACTAACATGACCTCATTGTCACTACTCTTATCTCCAACCTGCTCCGATAAGGGATCCATCTTAATCTTCTGACCATTTTCGGTGATCATATATGTGTTCTTTTCACCATCGTGATGTGCCTTCACATCATACTGCCAAGGTCGTCCAAGAAGAAGGTGACAAGCATCCATAGGAATAATTTCACATAGTACCTTATCCCTATAATCACCTAGTTCAAACTCTACCCAAGTCTTTTCCTCTAACATGAAGTTCTGACTCTTATTCAACCAAGATATTTTATGAGGACTAATATGGGGCAGCCTTTTCAGTTTACATTTTTCTACCATTTCTGCAGACACTACATTTTCAGTAGAACTTGAATCAACAATGATTTTACAGAGCTTACCATATGCTACTCCTTGGGTTATGAAAAGATTCTTCCTCTGTGGAGGCTCCTAATTCAATGGCATCTTCACCAAGGTTCTCTTAATCATCATGCTCTCTCCTTCAAGCACTGGTGCAACACTACCAATTGGTGAATTTACACTCTAGAAATCATCATCCTTCAATAGCTGGTTCCTTCTCCCACCATTATGGGAGCTAGATGCCTTCTCAGGGCATTTATTTGTAGTATGGCCTACTTGATTGCAGTTGTAGCATCTTCTAGTGAAGACTCCAGGTCCTCTACCTGCACCACCACCTCTGCCTCTGCCATTAGGTCTTCTCCAATCTCTGGAACCACCACCTCTCTATTCTGTATCATAATGAGATTCTTGCTGACTTGAATTTTCACTTTTGTATGGCTATCCTATACCAAAATTACCTCTTCCTCTATTGTTTCTACCACCTCTTCCTCTGTTATTTTGATCACCTCTCCTTTTCAGCTTATCCTCTGCCCTAGAGGCTAATTGGAAACATTCATCCACAGTCTTGGGAACTACCATACTAAATTCATCTTGTATATTATATCTTAGACCATCAAGATATCTGGCCACCATCTCTTTCTCCTCCTCCCTATGACTGGCTCTCATGCTCAATCTGTGGAATTCTTCAGTGTATGTAACCACATCCATATCTTTCTATTTGAGATGATTAAATTTTTTGATGGTCTGCAACTCATAGTCACATGGCATGAACTTAGTTCTCAGCATGGCCACCATTCTACTCCATTTGGTGATTGGATTCTTTCCAACCTTCTCCCTTTCACATTGTGTGTAGTTCCACCAAACCAATGCAGAACCTCTCAATCTAGTTTTTGCAAATTTGACCTTCTTATTGTCACTGTAGTCCTTGAAGTCAAAGTAATTACTTATGGCTTCAATCCAGTCCACAAGAGTATCCCCATCTAGTTTCCCATTAAACGTGGGAACATCCATTTTTGGATCACCACCATCTCCATGACCCTTGAGTGCGTTTAGGAATGCCTTTTGATCAACAGACATACCTTCCCTTGAGGATTCTCCTCTGATTCTTCTTCTTCATCTTCTTCTGACTCAGAAGTGCTTCCATCTTCTTTACTCTTACTCTTGGATTTCTCTTCCTTTAGTCTTTCTTCGAGCATCTCTTCTACCATCTTCTAGATGGCTACTTTGCTCATCAACTTGGGAGGCATTGTGCTAGCCTCTATTTCTATCTCCAACTCTTTGTCTGACATACACGGCTTTGATTCAGATATTGGCTCTGATACCAATATGATGTAGAGTGTCCATCAGAAACATTCAAAAATGTTTGTTTTTTCCAATATCGGCAAGAGCCCTCCAATGTCTTACCAAACTATGCTTCCACTTTATTCATCACCTAGATTTAATACTGTTGGTGTAGCTTTCAGTCTATCTCCCGATGTGCAAACTTACACCAATGAATCTTCTATCACTGAGACTTCCTCCAACTCTCCCCAATGAACTATTCGTTTACGTTTGTCATGACTTAGACCATCGGCCTAACTTTCTCCTCGCTTGCCGAAGCCAAAGCTCATACCGATCAACTGACCTATCCTTTGTCGTGAGACTTGGACCTGAAGTCTCTCCGATAAGCTTCCTGTCGGTATGACTCTACCATTTGCTGAGACTTCTAAGTCTTCTTCTAACGGCACTCCTTACGACGATACTCTTCATTGGTGACACTTGCAGTTGTCTCCCCAATCAGTGAAAGCTTCTACTATTAGTCCAATGCAACTTTCTCAACCCAACGTCCCTACTCATGCTGATGCATACATTTCGTTATGCAATGTGTGGGGTCCACCATCTCCCTTAGTCTTCTGAATGAACACTTGTATGTGTCTCTGACACCATACCAATCTTCAGCAAGACAAGATCCATTTGTCACCGATGCCCACTCATCGGTTAGACGTTGTGATTCAAAGAGACTTCCAAAGGCTCTCCCGATGCCTATGTCACACCGATAGCCTCACAGGTGCTCTATGACAGCACTATTCCAAACTACCAACACAGAAGCGAAGGAAACTATATACAGAGATGCCTGACTCCTTTGCAAACCCTTCATCACTCTTCTCTCATCAATTTCACGACTAGTCACATACAGATGCCTAGTCGAATCAAATCAGGTTTCCTCAATTCCAGGGTGATAACATAGAAAATACAAAACTTATGCAGCATTCCTCCATCACACTTATAATGAAGATGATTTCAGTGGATAGAGGAATGAGTTTCCATTTATCTATCAAACCCTAACTTCTAGGTTACAAAACAGTCTTTGCAGAAACAACAATATTTCACCGTCAATACGTTACAGAAACACTAGGAACTTCTAAGTAGAATCTAGTTTAGGGCATGAATGCTTGCAATCTGAACAGAGATACAATCTTAGAAAATACACAGACAAGATAATATGAAAAACACCCCAAAAACCCTACTTATCATTCATTCCATCTGTTGGCAAGAGACACTATATGGATTCATGGTTGTTGTCATTGATGGCAACAAAGGTCATCCCACACATCCGCAAGTCATGATGTGTCTCTACCGGAAGTCAGAATAAAGAAAGTTGTGATCCGGTAAAGAAGAACAGAGCATGTGGCAAGGTCCGACAGATTGGTCCGGACCTCTCAGAGGAAGTGTCTTGGTGCAGTGCGGATTTGGGGAAGTCAAGAGGACTACCTTGAGTGGTATATTCCAAGGATTTAGCCTCCGGTGATGGACAAAGAAAAAGATATGAATGGTTGAGTACCGGATTCCTGAGAGACAATAAAAACAGAGGAAGAACTGACTGACAAAGTATCAGACTGCTTTCCGGATGGGTTACTGTTGATGACAGAGGTTGTGAAGGCATGAATCATGTTTGGCCGACATGATTAATGATATCTACAAGTATATGCTTGATCCGCATTGCTTGGTGAGGAAGGATTCAGCCGACAGAATGAGAGTTTGTAAGAAACTAAGACTGTTCCGGATGCCGACTAGAAAGGTGATGAAACTACTTGTGCGGATATATATAGAGGATGGATTTAGTTGTGAAGTGTTGTGTGGGTGTGGAGAGATATGCGAATAAGTCCAGAGAAAGAGCAGAGGTAGCAAAAAGGATCCGGTATGTGAAAGATAGCAGAACAAAGAACAGAGGAAAGATGAAGTGCAGCAGATCAGTGTACTGAGCCTAACCGGAACTGAACTCCAGCATATGCAGATGCTTCCAATCAGTTCTAGACTGTGATTATCATCACTTTGTAGACAGTGTGTCTTCTTGTAGGCAGTGGGCCTCTTGTGAGCAGTGTGCTCGGGCAGTGAGCCCTAATTGGCAAGTGCCATTTTTGTAATTTTCTATTCTTCTAACAGAGAATAATTCTTGGGTTAATCACCCCGTGGTTTTCTCCCTTAACAGGGTTTCCACGTCAAAAATACTGTGTCATGTGTTTCTTATTTCATGGTTAATGTTTTGTGTTTGATTTTATGCTGCTTCAATTAAAAGAAAAGTTCAATAAGGGAAATAATTAGGATAACTGATTCACCCCCCCCTCTCAGTTATCAACACCATCTTCATCAGCATGCCTCTATCCTCTTACTTCTTGCCTACAAAAAGGTTTAAGACAAAGGTTTAAGACAGCAGTTTTCAGTTTCCAACCGTGCAAACTGACTTACAAATCAGTTAGCCATTGGCTTTCCCCTCATACAAGCAAAACCACATGGTTTCCTTGCACAATTACATCAATGTGACAAAATTGACCCTTATTACACCATGAAATGGTTTAAGAGCCTTATGAAACAACAAAAGAAAATATGGCCTTGTACTACAAAGAAGGTGCTCCTGCAACAATCATCTACTTCCACTATACTTTGTTCCATCATATTCTTATTAGTATGCTTAGGAAAAGGATTAGTAAAGATTTGTAAATTTTGATTCGGTGAAGCAACCGACTTATTTCCATTGTCATTCACACCTAATACCTGTATAACATTTAAGTTGATGAGTTCGTGTATTTCATGTTTAAGATGCATACATCGTTTAGTATCATGTCCTTGTTGTCAATGAAAATGACAAAAGACATTAGCATTGAAATAAGTTCCTTGCATTTTATTAGGATCCAAAGGTTTAATCGGGGGAAGCTTCATAAGATTATTACTCATAGCTTGATTCATGATAGAGTGATAGCACTCAGATATTAGAGTAAACTTTCTTTGTTGATACGGTGCCTTCTTCGGATTAGTGATAGCAGACACTTGAGAAAAGTTATTCGAATTCGATCCACTAACCTTAACGAAACTCCTATTATTCCTCTTAAAATTGTTTTGTGATGGTACACCCATGGATTGACCAACTTGAGCCGATGAGTTTTGGTTTTCATACTAACTAGACGAAAGTTGATAATCACGAAGGGTGGTACATAAATGTTGAAAGGAGTTATACTTCATCAAGAGAATCTTATCACAGATGTTAGGTTGTAGATTTGTAATAAACACCTTATGAACATCCTCATCCTGAAATAAACTAATAAACTCAGTTAACTTCTCTTTCAAACCTTGCTTGCAATGAACTAAATCAATCAAAGAGACTTGAGGTCCAATGTTTTCTTGAAAATGTTGTAAGAATTGATCAACTAATTGCAAAAAAGAGTATTGAATTCAGAGGTAAAGAGGAAAAACCATTCTAAAGCAGTATCTTTGAGAGATCGTGGGAAACATTTTGCTAACAAGTCCTCTTCAAAGTAGAAATCACTACACATAGCCGTGAATTCTACCACATGAGTATTAGGATCAACTTTTCCACCATATTTTTCAAAGCGAGGGGTCTCAAACCTCTCAGGCATAGGAGTTCTCAAAAATGCATAAGATAGGAGATTACGGGCATGATAAGTTGGTATATTATGTTGTGAAGAATTTGTCGAGTTTGTCAGTTTTTGTTGTAAAAAAGTCATGACTTGCAGAAGTTGGTTTAAGATTGTATCATTGGGAGATGCAGTTTGTTGCAAGGAATTAGAACCAAAGTGAGGAGGTGAATGAGCCTAAGTTGTGATAAGTGGAGGCTATGAATAGTTCAATGGTGGTTGGACATAGTGATAGGTGGAAGGTGGTTATGAGTAGGTAATAGGTGGTTGAGAATAAGTGGGATGGAGAGGTGGTTGAGAGTAAGTATTCATAGAAGAGGTCCCCTTAGAAAGAAAGTTCTGATAATTAAATCCCACAACTTTGTAATTTTGTGAACTAGTTCCATTAGATACTCTAATACCAGTGGTAGCATTACTACAAGCATTTGCATTAGTTGTTAAAATTGTTGATGTAAATGTAGACACTCCAGTGGTTGGTATAGGTGTCAATACTTGTGTATGAGATGGTGATGACATGTTTTTAATACCATTCGCACATTCAGTCACCATCATGACTTTATTGTGTACAATATGTGTTAAACCTCAAATGACATTAATACCATCTTGTCCTTCTTTTATCAATTCTCTTATGTGGTGGATCACAGCGACAGCTTCTTCCGCTATCCTTTCATTTTAAACAAATTCTTGAAAATCAGCTAAGTCTTTATCAAGTTTGTTTATTTTCTCATTAGGTACATGTGTGACCACCTCAATAATGTCCTCAACATAATGAAATACTTGATCATCCATAGTGGTTGTAGGAGGTATAGTATATTGCAATATTTGTGTCTCTCCTTTTGTAATGAAGGTATTCAATGGATTTTCAGAGTTGGGGATGTCGAATTCTTCAAGGCACTAGATACCATGAGTCTTATGCTTCTTCTTAAAGGGATATTTCTATTAAGCCAGTGAGTTTTAATACGTATACAAAAGCATGCACAAACTAATAGAACAAACCCTAGGAGCAAGATATGTTTAAGATAAAAAATGCTGGATTTTTCAACTTTTGTCAATGCAAATCACTAGGAGAAAAGGTGTTGTAAGGAAATTGATGAAGTGAAACAAGTAATAAGTCTAATATCAATCCAATAAATTAATAATATCCTTCACAACACACTTTTGATGCAAATCTAGAGTGATGGCAAGTCAAAACCTAGTGAAAATACACTAAAATATGCAATTTTTCACAACTTTTCAATGTAAACACCCAATAAAAAGGGTGTTGTAAAGGATTTTAGGAGGTGTAGAAGATTATACCAGTAATATCAGTCACCAAAATCCATAAAATCTGTCACAACATGCTTGGAGTACAAATCTAAGTCAAACCCTAGGGAAAATATAGCCAAAATATGCAATTTTTCACCAATTTTCAATGCAAGGGCCCAATAAAAAGGGTGTTGTAAATAATTTGAGAAGGGGAAGAAAATACTATATCATCCAAATAGTGAAAAAAATCCCTTTACAACACACCTATGGTGCAAATCTAGATAGACGATAAGGCCAAAATCTAGTGAAAAAGCAAGGTTTACAAACCCTAGGCATGAAATTTTGCAAGAAAACCACTATGATGCAACACTATAGTTATAAATTAGTCCTAATGAGTGTTTTAAAAAGGTAGTAAAATCTGAAACAATATTTTGACTACAAACCCTAGCTAATGCAAACCTAGGTTATATGGAAAAATGCACAATTTCAAGCAATTTTTATCAATTTAAGCATGAAAATGCAAACTAAATGAATGATGACTGAAAATTTTCTATATTTTAAATTAGATCTGATGATTATGAAAGAAATTTATTGAAATTAAATGCCAATTAATCTAAATTATTTGAAAATGCAAGCTAAAAATGCCCATTTTTTTCAATTTTTTTCAATTTTTTTGTAACTTTCCAAATGCAATAAGATGAACAATGATATGAATGAATGAAATGAATGTAAATATGAAGCACAACACTTAGCAAGGTGCAAAATTTAAAGGAACACGGGTTCACCAAAATGTTTAGGATGAAAAATGAAGAGGATTGTTTAGGGTTTGTTTTTAATGGTTTGTGTTGTTCCTCCTTTCACCATTAAACATTCAAGGACATTTAATCGAGTAGAAAGTCTACTACAGATCTCTTGTCACTTGGAACATAGGGGAAGATTGGAATTTTATGATTTTGTTGTTCAATTAAGTCCAATTGTGCTCAAAACCCTAATTATTGGAATTCATGAAGAAACGGACAAATTACGAAAAATGATCGCACACAGAGATATCAAATGACAATCAAATGCGTACCAGATTTGAAGTTTGGAAAATGGAAAAGTCAGGGACAAATGAGTGGGTCCCTAGTCTAATGCCATAGTTTTTGTCAAGATCTTGGAATCTTGTCTGCAACGTGTTCTTATTGTTCCAGAGATTTTTCTGCTGCGAGATCCGAAGGACTAATGAGCAGGCACCTGAGTCTAGGTCCCTGTTTTCTTCTCTGATCTACAATTCTGATAGTCTACACTACTCTCCTACAACTTCACTTTTTTTGCTCCCGCAACCCGTAACCTTCAATCATGGAAAAATGGGTTGGGGGTTGTGGTGTTTAGAGGCTTGCCCTAGTCAAGCCCCAGAGAGACATTCAAGTCTTCTAAATACCATTGTCAGATAAAGATTGTGTATCCCTGTGGAATAGAGGCAAAATCCAAATGATAAATGATAGAAAACACAATTGATATCACCTTGTAGTGAAGATCTCATGGAAGGAATATGCTCTTCATGCCATGAGGAGATGGATGCCAAATCTACAAATACAAACACAAGAACAACAAAGTACTACTCTGCAACACAATGATAGCTTTGAATCACTTTCATTAAATCACAATGCTCATCCCATTTCCATCTAGTTTACAAATGCTAACTTAATCATTCTTATATATGCAACTACAAACATTCCCGCTAAGAATTTCGTAATTCAAACTTACCGTGTCGACATAGGACCTAAATAATGGTCATAAACCGACACTTTGAAATTGGTCTTGACCTAAAATAGGGTAGGACTAGGGCGTAGGTGCCAAAATCCTCCCCCCTATTTCAGGAAATATTTATGTTAAGTGCATCCCTTGAGTCCAAATTACCATGAAACTTCAAGGTTTTCTCATCAGGAGTCATCAAAATCATGCAAGATGCTCTAAATGCATTCTAAAAGACTTGGGAGTTAAACCTTAAGAGGAAAAAGCCCCCAAGGTTACTTTTTCTGAAATAACACCTTCTTCAGTGATTCTACCTAGTTGGTGGATGACAAAAACAAACAATTACTGATAAGGACCGCATGTCTCTTCAGCAAGAAAGCAAAAATGAACCTAGTCCATATATGAAGATGGGGTTGATCTATACATAAATCTGACGCTTGACTAGTAGAATCACTCCATGTTATGTATCGTCATATGGCATATCTTGTGGCTAACATTTTACAATCCACTCAATCTACTCTTGTACATTTTGATTGGTATCTCACCTTGTTGCTACACTCAGTTCTGAGGTACCTGTAGTATAGCCCAATGGTTATACTTTGCTTCGAACCTGTGAGTATAGCCTTGGTCCTTGATGTGACTGTCTTCATGCATAGCTTTCATGATTTGATTTGGTTATTGTATTAGAGTAAGATTTTTAACCATCTTGTTGTTTATCTTAGCAAATCATATCAATGTGTTTATGGGAACATTCGGTGATCGTGGCACATGTCACCTCGGGGGCATGGGCTTTGTGAGAGCTCTTGTTCCCTTGCATGTTTTCACTCTACCTTAATTTGCTTGATATCGGTAAGAGACATCAACCACTTAAGGTGGGGGCATATATAATGGTATCTGTCTGATTATTTTTCACTGATAAAGCATGTTTGTGTACATTGATCTATCGCTTATATCTCCTTTTCACTATAAGGCATCTCTGTGATCTGGGTGGGGTTGTATACTTTGAGAGCATGCTTCCTTTTCACTATAAGGCATTTCTATGATGCGGGTGGGGTTGCATTTTGAAAGCCCTTCTGCAGAAGACTAGATAGTGTATCCCTTGAGCTAGTGCACATCCTTTTATACAAAGTCCCCATCGTGAGGCAGGGTTGGATCTTAAGTCATCCTCCCTTAAGCATGTCTTTAACAGTTGTTGTAGCATAAGCTTAACTATCAAGTGTGTTAGACATGTTTTAGATGGTGGGACATAGTAATAATCTCCTCTCATCACTCATGTTTGTTGTGTATAAGACATATAGTATGTCTATGACATGCTATACAGCGCTCGTGTATTCTATGTGTCTTCCTTATGTGTCTAATGTGTCTTACCCTTATGTAGTATCAAGGGTGTAGAGATGATCTCCCCTCACACTTAGGTTTTGTTTGGTGTGTCTTCGCCTTTGTGTAGTATCAAGGGTGTAGCAATGAACCCCCCTCCCCCACATTTTGGGTTTTGTATTGCATGTTTTTGGCAGTTTCAAGGGCATACCAATAAGCTCCCCACACCCCTTAGTTCTAGGATTTTACTTCATATATGAAAATGTTATATCAATGTATTCATCATGTTTTATGTGACTGCTCTCATGTCTTCATCATGTTTTGTGTGCTTCTAGTGTATTCACCATGTTTTATGTGCTTCCTACTCTATTCTTTGTGTCTTGCATGTACGCAATGTGTTGTATAGTGCTTACCTAAGATTGGGGGCTAGAAATAGTTCCTCAATCTTTGTGTATGCCTTAGCTTTGTGTGCTTGGCATGTTTGATGTGTTTTTTACCATACTTTAATACATGTATGGAATCGTAAGATAATACATACATTAAAGTGGGGGCTAAATGTTATGTCATAAAAAGTATACCTATGACTTTTTACCACCTAGTTTAGCTCCTAGCTCCCCTTAATTTCATTATACATGCTTAAAAATTATCCTGGAGAAAATTCCCCTGAGACCCATGTTAAATGGGGCCTAGGGGTCCACTTTAATACTTAATCATGATTTAAAATCATACCCTAGACTTGGGCACACGCACCCTAGTCCAGACCTATTTTGCTGGGACATAAATTCAAATTGTCAACATTGGACCATTAAAAAGGTTTCCCTTTATTAGTCTTTTCAATTGGAATTATGAAAGTTTAGCAGGAATGCATATATAAACATGTTTAGGACTTCATTTAACCTCTATTTGATTAAGGCAAACTTATGATTATCAAGCAAAGAGCATTCAAGGCATTCACTATGTTACAAAGCAAAATTGTGTTGTGTTTGTATGTGTTTGTTATAGATTGTAATGTCCCCTTTTTAGCTAATGTTGTTTGCGGATGGTTTAGCCTATTCCTAACCCTCGTAGGCTAATGTACATGGTTAGGGGGTCTTCTTGAGGCAGTCACCTAGTCGATGGTTGGTTTCCTGGATTCAGTTGGATGGGAAAAAATAAGGGAGATAATAATTAAATTAATTATTTGTAAGGTTATTAAATAAATAAATTTTATAAAGTGACCTTATATTTAATTAATTTAATAAAGTGACTTAAATAAATATTATTATATAAAGTCACTAAAATAAAATAATATTATTTTTCTAGAAGCTTCCTGAAGTGGGATTGAAAAAGTATAAAGGAAGGGGCAAGGCAAGCTTCCAGGCATCCGATTATTGACATTTACATTTGATGAGTTTTGTGGAGCCAAGGGTTTCTGCATATTTGGTCTTTGGGAACGGAAACTCCCATAGAGTAGCATAACTGAGGTGGTGAAATATCCTCCGAAGGGTTGCAAATTGGAAGGGATACTTCAGTTCTTTCATTTGTGCTTAAATCTGCAGTGTTAACAGGGGTTTGGAGGTATCAATTTTGCATATCAGAAGTTTTCCTATTGGCTGCTACAGTGTTTTGTTACAGTACGCTACAGTGTTTTTGCTATAGTGATTTGCTACAGTAGCACTACAGTGACGCTACAGTGCGCGCTACAGTGATTTGCTACAGTGCGCGCTACAGTGTTTTGCTACAGTGATTTGCTACAGTACGCTACAGTGTTGCTACAGTGCCGTGAACAGTAACGCTACAGTACGGGGCAGCTAGGAGAGGGTTTCAATTTGGCTTTGGAAGGGACTCCTTTCCTTGGTTGATGAGAAGGCTGGGTGCTACACTTGAGAGGCATGATTGGGGCTTGAGAGGGATGTTTATGAGCTGTTTTGAGGCTACCATTCCTTCATCTTCGTCATCGACTCACAGCAACTCACATTTCTAGGTTCTTTCATGAGTTAGCATCTTTATATCAGCATTGTTTCATAGTTGTCATTTTAGGAGTTGCATAAAAATTGTAGAGCCAAGAGTCTTGGCCATTCATATCAGCATTGTATTAGACAATATATCTCAATTAAGGAGTGATAAGTTGTAGGCCATCTATTTGATGTAATGTGCATATTAATATCCATCATGATTAGCATAATAGTATGCATGCCAAGTGTTTGACAAAATGTCAATTGGCTGTAGGTGTGCATTCCATGTCTAATTTTCATGTATATGCATCAAAAATATCAAAAGAGAAGTCATATATGTATTTAGATTAATGCTTAGACATTATAGTTTGGATTTATGAGCATTTAGAATATTCAGCTATCATTATCAAGCAAAAATATCAGACTAAAAACACAGACCAGCAAGCATTGTGTTTACATCAGAAGTGTTTGTCAATATTCCTTGAGCCTCTAATCAGCAAAATAAGGTCTGAAATAGCAAGGGATATTACAGTGGTATCAGAGCTTTTGTCCTGCCATCCTGTTGGGTAGATTGAACATTGAATCAGCTAGTTAATCATGGTTACTTCAAGTACTCAGAAGCAGTGGGACAGGAATATGGAGAAGCTTAAACAAAGTTTGAATAAGTTGGATGAAAATCAGAAGAGGACGAATGAATTGTTTTCACACCCTGCAAACATAGACAAAGCAGCTCGGTTTATGGCATCCATTTTTAAGGGGTGTACATCACAAAACAAAAAGGAGGAACAAAAGGTCTCTACAGGTGAAGTATCTAGAAACCTCTACAATGAATTTTCAGCAGTTAGTGACCAGCATTCAGCTAATCCTATGGAGAACAAAATGGACAAAGGTGATGAGCAAGAGATGCCTTCTTTTGGGTTACAGGTTCCATCTTCTCTTTAGGAGGATAGCAATGGTATGGATTCTTTTAATAATTCCTTTGGGGCTGATGTTAAATGCACTCACAAAAATTCAGCGAGAAAAGTAACAGGTGAAGTGTGGACCAGTAGTATTGAGCTTGGGTCTATTTCAGTTGATCTTCACTCAGTTGATGTTATAGAAGATAGAGAGGAAGAAACAGTGGATCCTACAGAACAGGGTTGCATGAGTCTCCTAGTTGGTGACATGGAGGTTATGATTGGGGACTCTTTCAATAGTCTTAAGAGTGATCTTACCTCTCTGCATGAGGTTAGCGATTCATCATCCATTGAGTCTATTTTTTGGAGGGATGATGAGGAGTTTGGGTTGGGAACTACTGCTGCTCTAGTTCCAAACCAGCATGAGGACACTTCAGAAGAATATTTTGATGAGAGTCAAGCTCTCCATTGGCAGCCCACAACTTCAACTAATGAATTTTCCTTGGTCCCTAAGTCTGATTTAGAGAACCAACTAAAGGTTGGTGAAGATAAGATTGTTACAGCGCTGTCCCATTTTGATCATTCCCACAAGATGGTGGAAATTCATCTATGGAAGGTCCAGCTTGAGGGGAGACACAAAAGTGTTGAAGAGGCTTCATCAATTTCTGACTTGCAAGCATTTAAGATAGCCATGGAGATTATGAAAAATAACTATTTAACTCTTCTTTCTGATAGAGATCACCTACTTGAATTGGGTGTCATATATTCAGATGCATTGAAGAGGAAAGAGGAAGAGGTTGATCAACTCACCACGGAGCTAGTGAAGACTAGAAAATCTTTGGAAGACTCTCAAATGGCTCTCCTTATGGCAGAAAATCAGATTGAGGAGTTGAATGTGGAGTTGAGTTTGGCTCATGCTTCACCAAAAAAATCAGAAAATCAGTCTTTTATTGCAGCCTCTTTGAATGGGCAAGAATCTTGTGTTGTGCATGTGATTGAGAGACAAAGAAATGAGGGAAAAGAAGAGCAAGTGATGGGTGAAGACAAACTAGTTACATTAGAGCAGCTACATGCAGATAAGGTTTCTTGTGATGCTTCATTAGGTGAGTCTAGCATTGCTTCATCCTATCGTGGCAAAGAATTAGATGGTGCTTCCATGAATGTTATTCGTACATATGAAAGTCCATTGAAGGTCCAAGATATTAAGGTGGATGTGAAAGTTGATCCTTTGCTTAGTGGAGCAGCCACTAGTGTTTTGAATACACATGATGAAGAAGACATTTTACAATGGCATGATGTCATCACTGATTTGTTTGAGGACAACAGCATTATGTCCCATCATTCTTGTGAGATAGGAGCTTGTGATCATGAGAAAGCCAATGATGTGATATCACCCATTGATGGCAGCCCTACACCATTTGGTAGACATGAAGATATCAAGGATAAGAGGACTGATTTTGTATATTTTGGCATCGAAGAGGTAAAGAAGTCCAAAAAGATTAACGAAGAATGGTTGCAAAAAGCCAAAGAGGCTAGATTAGTGGCTGCCAATGCAAGACAGCATCTTCAAAAAGTGAAAGAAAAGATCAATCTCATCAACATAGCAAGACAAGAAAGGATAGATAACATTAGAAGACTCTTTATTCAAATGAAGGATGAATCTGAAAATGCACTTTATTCTAATGATGATGATGAGGTTGATAAGTTTGGTCAATTGAAGGACTTGGTAAAGATTCCCAACATGAGGAAACAAGAACAAATTGAGGTTTCTTCATGTGAGGCGGAAGTCATTCATAACTTGGAGACTCAGTTGACAGTGAAGGAGGATGAGATTATTGCAGCATTATCTCATCATGACAGGATGCACAAACTAATTGAGGATCATCTTTGGGTAGTTCAGTTAGAGAGAAGACAAAAGGGGATTGGAGCAGAGTCTTCTCATGATGACTTGCAGGGACAGCAGTCAGTTATCCATCGTGCTATTATGTATCCGACAAGGTTTGCTACTTCTATGTCAGAGATTTCACACAGATACGTGGTTACAGGATGATTATGGGGGCAGTAGGTATGATGGCTTGGTTAGTCAGCACATCCATAGGAATTGGGCAGAGGATAGAGGTTGTGCTTTCATGCTTGCTAGGCAGTTGTATGGTGCACTCGTGAGGGAAGAGGCACAGATATCCACTTCCGTTGATGCTGAGAGGGATCAACCCTCCACATTTGCATTGATTAGTGCAACTAGCTTTATGAGTTGGTGTCAGGAGCATTCTTCTTCTAGCTTTGGCAGTTGGAGTATTGTGGGGAGACCAACATTTGCAGATGAGTTAGGAGATACACATCTTTTCCGACAGTTGTTTGGGTCCATAACCCACAGGTCTCAGTATCAGGGAGCAGCCTCTTGGCAGATTAGTGATTCAGTTGCATACAGTATGGTGCAGCAGGTGCCACCAGTTGTCATTGGTAGTGGATTGTTGATTCTGTTTTGGGATCCTGGTGGTGACGTGTTTGATTCATCACTCTATTTTGGTCCTGATGAGGTGTTCTACCACTCTTGGTGCTATGTCAGTGGTATATGTAGAATGGTACAGTGGA
This sequence comes from Cunninghamia lanceolata, assembly GCA_027924645.1. Taxonomy (NCBI): domain Eukaryota; kingdom Viridiplantae; phylum Streptophyta; class Pinopsida; order Cupressales; family Cupressaceae; genus Cunninghamia; species Cunninghamia lanceolata. The sequence continues at coordinate 1,812,355 of BSBN01000881.1, read as the reverse complement.
AGTCAACAGGTGCGCTTTGTGACGGACTTCTAGTTTGGCACTGGGACCCAGGGATTGACATCAGAAGTGATATGTGTATTTCAGCTGTAGAATTGCACAGTTTGCTGAGTTTTGGCAGGTTCTATGGCTGCAGTTGTTTTCAGCGAGATTCTGATGCAGTTCCTTACAGATTCATTTGGGATCCGGGCATTAGTTGTGGGATACTCTCGAGTATGTTGAGGAATCATTTGTGTGCATCAGGGTTCACTGTTGAGTTTTACAGCATGTATATGAGGGTGATTACTTGTAGTTGCACTTTTGATCTTTATGTACATGATCTATTTCAGATGCATAGCTCAGTTGTGTATATGCTAGATAGTGTGTATGACAGCTTAGCTTGCACAGTTATGGGAAGCAAACATTGTCGGTATTCAGAGTTGCTTCCCCTTAATGCTTATGCTCTTTCGACATCTAGCGTTGGGGTTGATTTGATTCAGCAGGTTCAGTCAGTTGTGCTAGTGCTGGTGTTACGGGAGCTCTTTGGTGACAGCAGGGACATTACATAGATCCTCCCTTGGGATCCAGGCGGGGAGAATTGTCTTTGTAGCCAAGATTGCTTGGGGACAAGCAATTTCAAGGAGGGCAGACTGTAATGTCCCCTTTTTAGCTGATGTTGTTTGCAGATGGTTTAGCCTATTCCTAACCCTCGTAGGCTAATGTACATGGTTAGGGGGTCTTCTTGAGGCAGTCACCTAGTCGATGGTTGGTTTCCTGGATTCAGTTGGATGGGAAAAAATAAGGGAGATAATAATTAAATTAATTATTTGTAAGGTTATTAAATAAATAAATTTTATAAAGTGACCTTATATTTAATTAATTTAATAAAGTGACTTAAATAAATATTATTATATAAAGTCACTAAAATAAAATAATATTATTTTTCTAGAAGCTTCCTGAAGTGGGATTGAAAAAGTGTAAAGGAAGGGGCAAGGCAAGCTTCCAGGCATCCAATTATTGACATTTACATTTGATGAGTTTTGTGGAGCCAAGGGTTTCTGCATATTTGGTCTTTGGGAATGGAAACTCCCATAGATTAGCATAACTGAGGTGGTGAAATATCCTCCGAAGGGTTGCAAATTGGAAGGGATACTTCAGTCCTTTCATTTGTGCTTAAATCTGCAGTGTTAACAGGGGTTTGGAGGTATCAATTTTGCATATCAGAAGTTTTCCTATTGGCTGCTACAGTGTTTTGCTACAGTACGCTACAGTGTTTTTGCTATAGTGATTTGCTACAGTAGCGCTACAGTGACGCTACAGTGCGCGCTACAGTGATTTGCTACAATGCGCGCTACAGTGATTTGCTACAATACGCTACAGTGTTGCTACAGTGCCGTGAACAGTAACGCTACAGTACGGGGCAGCTAGGAGAGGGTTTCAATTTGGCTTTGGAAGGGACTCCTTTCCTTGGTTGATGAGAAGGCTAGGTGCTACACTTGAGAGGCACGATTGGGGCTTGAGAGGGATGTTTATGAGCTGTTTTAAGGCTGCCATTCCTTCATCTTCGTCATCGACTCACAGCAACTCACATTTCCAGGTTCTTTCATGAGTTAGCATCTTTATATCAGCATTGTTTCATAGTTGTCATTTTAGGAGTTGCATAAAAATTGTAGAGCTTAGAGTCTTGGCCATTCATATCAGCATTGTATTAGACAATATATCTCAATTAAGGAGTGATAAGTTGTAGGCCATCTATTTGATGTAATGTGCATATTAATATCCATCATGATTAGCATAATAGTATGCATGCCAAGTGTTTGACAAAATGTCAATTGGCTGTAGGTGTGCATTCCATGTCTAATTTTCATGTATATGCATCAAAAATATCAAAAGAGAAGTCATATATGTATTTAGATTAATGCTTAGACATTATAGTTTGGATTTATGAGCATTTAGAATATTCAGCTATCATTATCAAGCAAAAATATCAGACTAAAAACACAGACCAGCAAGCATTGGGTTTACATCAGAAGTGTTTGACAATATTCCTTGAGCCTCTAATCAGCAAAATAAGGTCTGAAATAGCAAGGGATATTACATAGATTTGGCTTCATCAACTCATTTCCTCATGATTTGAAGGCTCTTCATCTCCGTGAGGGTTCCACCTCTAAGGTGACATCTATTTGTGTTTCAATAAATTTATCTTATCATTGGATTTGGCCTCTGTCCACCAAGGACACGCACTCTATCTAGCAACAATTTTGAAAGGCTTGAGTGCCATTCCGGGGCTTGACTGAGGAAAGCTCTTAAACACCACAACCCCCAAACCCCTCTCTTTGTGATTGCAGGTTACAGGTGTAGGAGTTTGCAAAGTAGAGTTGCAATAGATCAGAGCAGAGGATAGAGATTCAGGATCTAAGTAGAAATTGTAAAAAACCTAACCTACTAGACTAGGGCGTCTACCTGTAGTCCTCCCAACTCACATCTTTGGAAACTCTGAAGCAAGTTGCAGTCCTAATCACCTCACTATTCCAGATCTACAGAAAAAGTGGCATGTTGGACTAGGGCACCCTCCCCAGTGTCCTTGAAGTTTCTACCTTCAGAAATCTAAATCCTGGTATGTTTCTAATCTGTATTTAGTACCTTCTTGTGTGATCATTTGTCGTACCATGTTCGTTTGTATCCGAAATCATATAATTATGGTTTCATGCTTAACTGAACTACGGTTGGATAAATCCATCAATACATTCTACCTTTCCTTATCATTTCATAGTGACACCAAAACTATAGCTGAGTCCTCTTGCAACAGTAGTGACTTAACTCAGTTTATGTCCTTAAATGTGTATGTGAAAGGAGTCTTTGATTGAATCTATCTCAACTACATTTCAACTTGATGAAGGGGGGGTAAATCATGAAACACATAATAACAGAAATTGCACATAAAAAATAGAATGATATTTTATTAATATGGGAAAAACACTACATTACAAAAATTCAAATACAATCAGAGGATGAATCCCCTACAAGTTGAAACACATTATAGCTCCCTCTCTCAAGATTCTAGAATCTTCAACCTTCTGTAACCCCCAAATCAACTAGGGTTTCTATTTTCCCACCTTTTCTTGACTCTACACCTCCTCCCTTAACTCTCCCCCTCAAGGGTTCTCAAAAATGGTCATATATAGCCCCGTTTTGGCTGCCACCTGCTTAATTTTGAAATTTGCATCTCCCTCCAAAAATAGGTCAACTTCGCGGGGCCATAACTTTCAATCCGACCGTTGGATTTTCAATTATAATACCTTTTTAGAAAGCTCTCGAAAAGATAGTTGTGCACAAGCAATACCTAAAGGTAGACTACTTGGGTTTCCCATCAAATTTTGGGCCCATCCGAAGCCTCTAAGTGCCTCAAATTTGACTTTGAATATTTCAATAGGATTTTTGGAATTTGAAATTTTAATATCTCACAAATGACAATTGATATTGAAGTGATTTCTTCACCATTAGCTTCAATTCACCATTTTGGAGGTTCGTGTAAGATTTTGTATCCAACCGTGCGCAAATGCAAACTTACTAAATATAGTAACCCTGCCAAATTTAGCCCTTATTGAAAAGAAACAACTTTTTTTTTTGGTTGATGCAAGATTGCTCTTACACCCTAGATGCTCCCACATTAGACACCCAGGATAATTTGAAAAGTGACCCTGTCACTTCTCATGACTTAGAGGGAAACCAAAATGGTTGACCTCAGTCTCAGATAACCATGATGAATCTTCAATAGGCCTTCCTTTCCATTTCACCAAGTATTCTGTATACTGCCTGTTTCTTGCACTCTTACCCACATGGCTATCTAGAATGCCCTCTATCTCCTCCTCTGAAGTAGATGCTGGAATGTCCCACTATGTTCCTTTATCAAGTCCATCATCATGATACTTTGTCAAATCTAAAATGTTGAACACTGGTGAAATATTGATCTCATCAGGTAACTCTACCTCAAATGCATTTCCTGAATCATGCTTCTTCAAGATTCTACATGGTCCAAATTTCCTCATCTTCACCTTATTATATGTACTAGCTAAAAATCTTTCTTTCCTCAAGTGAACCATGACTTCATCACCCTCCTAAAACTCCTTATGTCTCCTTTTCTAATCTGCCTTAGCCTTATACTAAGAATTCATCTTATGGATATGCTTTCTTATCTCTTTGTGCAAATTCTTCATGTGCTCAGCAAAATTTTCAGCTTCGGCACTACTCTTCTCCCCCTTATCCATCCTCCTCAATTTGGAGGTAGTTCTTGGGCTACTCCCATACACAACCTGGAATGGAGATTTACATGTGCTCCTATTGATAGAATTATTGTAAGCAAATTCTGCCTATGGTAAAATTAAATCCCATCCCTTGGGTTTATCTCCTACTAAGCATCGTAGTAGGTTACCCAAACTCCTATTCACCACTTATCTCTGTCCATCAGTCTATGGGTGGTGTGCAGAACTAAACTTCAAATGTCTTCAACTTCTTCCACAATGTCCTCCAGAAATAACCAACAAACTTGGCATCTCGATCTAAAACTATGCTCTTTGGTAGACTGTGTAATCTCACCACCTCCTTGAAAAATAACTCTGCAATATGAATAGCATCATTAGTCTTCTTGCAAGGAATAAAATGGGCCATCTTTGAGAATCTGTCCACCACCACAAAAATGGAATCATGTCCTCTCTGTGTCCTTGCTAAACTAAGAACAAAATCCATACAAATATCATCCCATGGCTTCTTTAGTATAGGTAATGGCTGATATAGCCCTGTATTCTGACTTGTTCCTTTTGCCATCTGACACACTCTACAACTCTACACAAATTTCCTCACATCCTACTACAATTGTGGCTAGTAATAATGTTCACCAACAATAGCAATGGTCTTATCTTGACCAAAGTGTCTAGCTAATCCTCCACTATGCTTCTCCTTAATCAGGTTCTCTCTCATGGAACTCCTCAGAATGCACAACTGGCTTCCTCTAAACAACATACCATCTTGGATTATGTAATCCAACCATTTTGTCCTATCTAAAGTAATAAGTTCCAAACAACCTTTCCAAGCCTCTGCAAAATTTGAATCTTAAGGATACAAACTTTTGAGCTCATCAAACCCAACAACCTCTATTTTCATTTGTCAACATATTTTGCCTTCTGCTCAAGGCATCTACAACTCTATTGGACTTCCCACTCCTGTGCTTCAAAACAAAAGTATAACTTTGCAAAAACTTAACCCATTTTAAGTGCCTTTGATTTAACTTTCCTTGACTATTAAGATACTGCAAAGATTGATAATCATTATATAAAACAAACACTTTTGGAAACAAATAATGTCTCCATTTCTTCAAAGCCTGAACTATTGCATAAAACTCCTAATCATAAACAGAATACTTTTTCTTGGCATCGTTAAGCTTCTCACTAAAATAGGCAATGGGCTTACCTTCTTGACTCATAACAGCTCCTATACCACTACCACTAGCATCACAATCTACCTGAAATACCTTATTGAAATCTAGAAGTGCCAAAACAGGTTGTTCTATGACTTTTTGCTTCAATGTATCAAAGCACTTGTCTGCTCCTTTAGTCCATCTAAACTCTTTTCTATCCCCTCTCATTGTCTCAGTTAGGGGTACACAAATGCTACTAAAATTCTTGATAAACTTTCTGTAAAAACTTGCCAAACCATGAAAATATCTTACCTCAAAAGTACTCCTTGGCATAGGCCATTCAATGATAGCCCTCATCTTCTCTGGGTCCATCTTAAGACCTTCCTCTGAGATAACAAATCCTAGGTATACCAACTCCTTTGCAAAACTACATTTCTTTAAATTGATCAACAACTTCTCCTCCCTCAGCTTCTCAAAAACTCTTCTGATATGCATCATATGCTCATCCTAAGTCTTACTAAAAATCAAAATATCATCTAAATAAACAATAACAAAACTTCCCAAAAATTCATTCAATACCTTGTTCATGAGCCGCATGAATGTGCTCGGTGCATTGGTTAGCTCAAATGGCATGACTAGCCACTCATACAAACCCTCCTTTGTCTTGAAGGTTGCCTTCCATTCATCTCCTTCTCTTATTCGAATCTGGTGATACCCACTCTTCAGATCAATCTTTGTGAAGCACTTGGCTCCACTCAAATAATCCATTATGTCATCCATTATAGGCAATGGAAATATGTACATGATTGTGATCTTGTTGATGGTTCAGGAATTTGTACACATCCTCCACTCTCCATCTTTCTTTGGTGCTAGTACTGCAGGTACCACACATAGACTTAGGCTCTCTCTTATCAATCCCCTCCTCAACAACTGCTGAACTTGTCTGTTCAACTCTTCACTCTCTACTAGATTCATTCTATGGGCTACCTTATTCGGCAAACTGGCTCTTGGTATCATATCCATTTGATCACTTATCTTCCTCACTGGTCGTAAACCTTCTGGTACATTATCAGAGACAATAGCTTGAAATTCTTCCAACATTTCTGAGACTTCTATTGGTACATCTTCACATTTCTCTTAACTAATTTTGGGAATCAATGCAAAGCAATGATGCTCATGCTTCATACCGTCCAAAAATTTCCTACCATCTACCATGCAAATTCTCGCAGTACTACATACATTTTCTTCCACCTCTTTCAAGGGCTTCAACTTATGACGAACTCCATCGTTTGTAAGGGAATATGTGTTTGCATAGCCATCATGGACAGCACTCCTATCATACTACCATAGCCTCCCCAATAGCATATGACATGCATCCATTGGTATGATATCACATAGCACCTCATCATGGTAGTCCCCGATCTTAAACTTCACCAAACACTACTCATTGACCAAAGCTCTATGGTCCTTCTGCAACAATGCAATTTGATATGGATGCAGATACTTTCTTCTTGTCAATTTCAACTTGTCAACCATCTCCTCTGAAACAAGATTATCAGTGCTTCCACTGTCAATAATAATATCACAACACTTACCTTCACATTTGCACCTTATGTGGAATAAACTCTTCCTCTGATTGGGTTCTTTCTACTCATTCAACAAAGTTCTAACAACTAGGGTTTCTCCCCTTTCAACATCTTCAGAGCACTCAGATTGCACATCTTCATCGACATGTGTGACTCGTACATTACCTTCAAATCTTCTATTTGTCCTTCCTTGATGTTGTGGACACTCATATGCTTGATATCCTTCTTATCCACATTAGAAACAGGTTCCTCTAAAACCTCCTCTTCCAGGTCCTTGCCCAGGTCTTCCTCTTCCTCTTCCTCTTTGTTCACCATTGTTCTGGTCTCGAGGGTGGTAAGTATTATCTCCTCTCTGCTTTCAACTGGTGCCAGCTTCTTCACTTTTCTTTGAATCTTCATTTCAGCCCCCATAGGGTCTTCCACCAGTCCTTCTACCTTGACCTCTTCCCCTTTACTTGCTATCAAATCTTTTATTCAACTTCTCTTCTACCTTCAGGGAAAACTGGTATGTATCTTCTATGGTGGTCATTTTGACCAGGCTCATCTCCTCTTGAATACTTGGCCTTAACCCATTACTGTAATGGGCTACCTTCTCTTTGTTGGCCTCTCCATGGCTTGCCCTGATAGTGAACTTATAAAAATCTTCTGTATACTCCTTAACAGACTTGTTACCTTGCTTCAATCCTTGCAGCTTCTTCAGCAACTCCATCTCATAGTCCACAGGAATGAACTGCTTCTTCAATTTCTTCACCATCTTATCCCATCTGATTGTCTTTGCTTTTCCTCTTCTATTTCTCTCTAACTGGACCTCCTTCCACCAAATACTGGCATGGCCCTTCAACTTTGTCTTTGCAAACTTGACCCGTTCTGGTTCTTCCACATCTTCATACTCGAAATACTCCTCCATATCATTGATCCAATCAATAAGTTGTTCCAGATTCAAATCTCTAGAATAGGTAGAAATTTTGATCTTGGGCCTCTTCCTAATCTTTGAAATGGCCCTCAACAACCTAACTTCTGCAGGATCTCTCACAACTTCTTGTTCTTCCTCAGATAGCTCTTCTTCAACTTCATCTTCTCTTTCCTCTCTCCTTCTCGGCTCGAACCCTCTTCGCAGCTCCTCTTGCAATGCATCAATTTGTCTTTGTAGGGCTCTAAAACCCTCTTCCATCAAAGCATTCCTCCTACCACGGTTTCTTCGTGGAGGCATCTTGATCTCTGTAGCAAACCCTCAACCTCAAGTCTTGGTGTAAACTGCTTCATAGTTGGTGATCTGTCTACACACTCAGGAACCCTTGCTCTGATACCACTTGATGAAGGGGGTAAATCATGAAACACACAATAAAAAAAATTGCACACAGAAAATAGAATGATATTTTATTAATATGGGAAAAACATTACATTATAGAAGCTCAAATACAATCAGAGGATGAATCCCCTACAGGTTGCAACACATTACAGCTCCCTCTCTCAAGATTCTGGAATCTTCAGCCTTCTGTAACACCCAAATCAACTAGGGTTTCTATTTTCCTGCCTTTTCTTGACTCTACACCTTTCCCCCTAACTCTCCCCCTCAAGGGTTCCCAAAAATGGTCATATATAGCAACTTTTTGGTGGCCACCAGCTCAATTTTGAAATTTGCATCTCCCTCCAAAAATAGGTCAACTTCGCGGGGCCATAATTTTTGATCCGACCATTAGATTTTCAATTATAATACCTTTTCAGAAAGCTCTCGAAAAGACGGTTGTGCACAAGTAGTACCTAAAGGTAGACTGCTTGGGTTTCCCACCAAATTTTGGGCCCATCCAGAGCCTCTAAGTGCCTCAAATTTGACTTTGAATATTTCAATAGGATTTTTGGAATTTGAAATTTTAATATCTCACAAATGACAAATGATATTGAAGTGATTTCTTCACCATTAGCTTCAATTCACCATTCTGGAGGTCCGTGTAAGATTTTGTATCCAACCGTGCACAAATGCAAACTTACTAAAAATAGTAACCCTACCAAATTTAGCCCTTATTGAAAAGAAACAACTTTTTTTTTGGTTGATGCACGATTGCCCTTACACCCTGGATGCTCCTGCATCACAACCTTATCTTCATTTTCACATATAACAGTAGGTTGCTCTTATTTTTCCTCAAAAAGCTCCTTCTCTTGCTCATCAAACCAATTGACTTGCCAAACCACCAGTCCACCCTTCAAAAGAGAAATGGTACTAGGACAAGAAAACTGATTTGTTATGGGGTTTTGAAGAGTTTCTTGAAGAGGGATGGGCTTTAGAGAGAGTTGTTCCTAAGGAATGGTAAACTAAGTTTGCACACCTTTTTGCTTGAAGCTAGGAATTTTGAACTTTGTAACCTCTTCTTTCATAGGTTGGTCCATTATTGTAAGAGATGTTGGTCTGAAACTAGGGATGTAATAGGCTAGTTGGATTTCATGCCTTTGTATTTGGGCCAACACTTGCTTCTTTTTTCTCCTCCTTAGCTACAACTCGTCTAACAATAAATTCCTCTTCATACCTTTCTTTCATCTCCCTCTCTTGTTGATCAAGATGAGATTGACAAACAAACTCTTCATGTTGCATGTTATACTCCTCTCTTGTAGTATCATCTAGTTTATTTTGTATGTTTAACATGATATCTCTAATGCTCATGTTATCAACATCTTGAGGCTAATTAGTAGAGTATATATGCTAGTTGGAAACAAAATGGTCTTCTTGGGGTTGATTATAGTCATGGGTATACTACCAAGAAGGCTGAGAAGGGGTGGGAGGGAGGTAAGCATGATGAACATGCTGGTATCCTACTTTTACAGGGTTGTTTGGGATGAAAACATCAATGTTTTCAATTTGATATGAATGGTAAGAAGGCTCAAAAATTGTGTTTTGACAAGGAAGATGGGAATGGACATATTTTCCCTGATAACTTGACATGCTAGAGCATTGAATTAAGCTAGAAATTAATGAAATATTCTTTAAAAACAAGAACAATCAGGTCTAATTGTTTTGAAAATAAGTTCATACCATCAGACCACCAGGTGATTAGAAGGTTTCACATGATGGAAAGGATCAAGAACATCACCAAAATACTGATCATTGATAATATTGGAGCAACTTGGACTACTAAAACCAGTAATTTTGAACTTATAAAGTCACTAGGTGTTGGTAAATGGTTCAATACGCTAAGAACAACACCAAATATCTCAGTTGTAAGTCCAACTTAGAGTTCAGTAGTCCCACCAGGTGTGCCAAAAATTGTTGTCAGAGCTGAACTGAACCCTTGGGAAAGTGATAGGTTGACTATCCCTTTAGTTGACAACATGGAAACACTCCAAGGTTGTGGATGACCTACATATTGGAGTGTCTCTAAAGAGGGTTGGTTCCCCTAGTGTAACACCTAAAACTAGACTATACTACTAATGTTTGCAAGAAAAAAGGATAGGAAATAACACTAAAATGAACTCTAAATCATAAAAGGGGTGATACACCAAATGTTTATGACTTCCACTTCTTTAAAGAGTACACAATGTGATCAATAAACTAACCTACAACATGTAGAACTCAATATTTTGATATGTTTTTTGTATGAGTGTTTTATCACTAGGTTTAGGATCTATGACAACATCTAGAAGGAGTTTAAAATGTCTTCTCACAACTAAATCCTTGCATAAACTAGATAACACAAGCTATGACTTGCAATACACATATATTTCTACATAAAGGTAATAAAATGGAACTAGAAATCTAGGATAAAAAGCTATTATTATAGGATTTCATCAACCATTTCTATATTTTTACACAATACACAGCTCTTGAGAAAGTAAAAATAACTTATTTTATTGATTCAAACCTACACAAAACCTTAGTACAAGTTTGATAATGATATTCTTTTACCAAAAATAATCCTTACATTATTTTTCTAGAAAAGTTTGATGTTACAATCTTTAGAAAAACTGAGATCCTAACTTAGCCAAAACTAGAAAGAACTAATAAAACTCTCCTAGGCATCCCCCTTGTACATATTCAACCACATGAGAGAATATAGGACATGTCTATGAGGATTAAATACAACTTGATTTCCTTAAAGTACTTGGTCATCTTCCTTAGGGGCACTTGGTAGGATAATTTCATGATTTATATCCTTGGAATGCTCTATGATAGCCTTGAAGTATGAATGTCCTTGACTTTTCAATCCGATGCACTTTGCATGCTCTTCAAATGTCTCCTAGATGCTTGCAAGGTGTTGAAATTGTTGTAGTGTTGTCAGAACTCTCCTAGTGGTCGTTACGCCTTCCAAACTGCCTTATAAATGAATGATACAATTGTGTTCTCTCATCCTAACTATCATTTACACATTTGTAGGACATATATCATGATTTTGAAAGGAAATAGACCTTCTTGAGGGAATGGTATAACTTATAGGACCTACAACAGTCTCCAGACTACTCATTTATTACATCTCTCTTGCTTATTCTAGCATCTTCTTTACATTTTCATCAGCTGTAGGGTCTCTGACATGTCTTTAATACCTGAAACTGCCCTCAAAATGGTCAAATATCTTATAGGTATGAATAAAAGGCCTCATCTTTCCCATCGTGACCTAGGCTGAAATATCTTGTGAGACCTTAGAAGACTTTAAATCACCTTATAGCAATTTGGACTTCTTGATTTTGTGAACTGTTTGGAGATAGATTACAAATCCTTGACATGGGTTCTTGTATTCTCTACCTTTCAATCTCTATCTATACATTTTTCATGGCATCTGCTATAGCTTCTTTAGGCTCTATAATGTTTTCTCATTCTCTTTACCTTGGATTGGTATTGTAGACCCTCTATAACAGAAGTAGAACTTTATTCAATGTTTTCATACAACTTTCAAAAGTTAAAACATGGTTTCCTTGATTCTCCATAACCTTGAACTCTTGTGAAGTTTCAGGGTCTCAAACATCATAGTGTCATTGAAGTCTTCTTTGACACCCTTGAACAAGTCCATTATTACAAGACTTCTTTGGATACCCTCATGACAGTGTAGGCTCACAGATACGCTGACACTGAATTCTTTACTCTTCACATAGATGTTAAGGATAAACAAGTCTTATATAGGATTTCTTATACCTTCAAATGTATGAGAAGGTTCCCTTGTATCACTGAGCATATTATATATCATTTGGTTTGTTTTTAAAGCATTCTTAAACCTGTGTTAGTTGATCTAGGGACAGTCATTGTGCATAGTCTATTTAACCATTAACAACACTATCACACCTTATTAGACTCTTAACAGGATTTGGAGACCTCTGTCATACCTTGGCAAACTTCTGACGTACTTCCTCAAGGTTGACAGTGCTTTGTTCACCTATAGTGATCTTTTCCTAGTAGTCTGTGTCTTCACATTGGATCCATAGGTTTGTGCAGAGCTTCAAACTCTCTTTCATGTTTTCACACCTCTAATGACATAATCACCAATGGTGAATTTCTTCTAAAAAATTTGTCATGCTTACACCATGTCAAATGTTTGCCACTATCGTTTTGTAGCTTCTAAGTTTATCAAGATGATTGTTCCTTGTGAAGTTCAACCTCCATAACTTTGAATGAAAATTCAAACATATCTTCATCTTGCAATCAGGACCTCTGAAACCTCTCCTTATCCCATCCTAAATGGACAGTGTAGGCTCTAAATGAGTTAAAAATTTCAAGAAATCATGACCTCAAACAATGACTGTTAGGTGCATATTTTGAACAACTTGGTAGGGTTTTCATGACCATGCAAACCTTGGAACATATGTTAACTCACAAACCCTTAAAGAACTTTCATAACTCATGCATGTTTGCCTTGATGACTATTTCAATCAGACATTTAAACAACTAATAGACCATCAGTAGAGTTTAACATTGTTCTCACCATTTGGATAACCCTTCTCTCTTCATCTCATCTTGAATAGATAGTGCATACTCTGAATAGGTTGCAGGTCTTAATAAAACATAACCTCTTCTACCGGAAACCATTGACACAAGGTTTAGAAACCCTTGACAAGGCACCAAAATACTAATAGACTTCTATATACTTTTCTCATGACTCTATGCTTCTATGAAGGTTTGTTGAAACACTATAGACATGAGTATGACCTTAAAACATAATCTATAGCCATTATGAAGAAGTATAAGGCTCTTTTGGAGGCTCTTCTTCTCTTGGAAGACTACAAAGCCATGTGTTTTGTCTTATGACTATGACTTCTATGATCCTTCTTCTCTCTTCTCTGCTCAATGTGAAAGATTCCTCTAATTGTGATTTCATGAGATCATACTCTTATCTTTTGTCCTAAATCACTCATGGTCTACTATCACTATCACTATTCATCTTCTCTATATCTTCAAGCTTTCTCATTAGGATTCCCATCCATTCTCAAACTTGTATTCCTCTATCTACTTAGTACCCTATCCATCTTCAAACATGGTTATTTAAGTATCTTCATAGACCTATAGGGTTCTCAAGGTTCAACAAGATTGTCAATATGATCTTCTTCCCTTAAATTCTCCATCTTCTAGATCTCTGCAATACTCTTCCATTCTAGTCTACATGATCAGTCTAAGTGCTCTATCTCCATGATCACTGCTATAGACCTGCATAGTCTTATTATAGACATCTGTGGTCTAAAATATTTATAGTCTCTTGACTAACCCTAGGATACAATGGGTATAGGATTTAGAGAGGATCTTAAAAGGACTAAAACCCTTGATAGATCTTCTTGTTGTGATCTTCTAACCCTGCCTTTGTTCAAAATGCCTTCCTTGTGATCTTAAAGGAGCTAAGGAGGATTCCTCACATGCATGACCTTGTATGGGATTAAACCATCTTCCCAAAGCTCTTTAAACTCCATCCTAGCTTTGATACAAAGATTTTCATCAATCCAAAACGTGGAAAATAGTGAAATCTAAAATACTATGTGCATTTCAATGATGGTTTTGAAACTGATCAAGCTTAACCCATCATTGATTCTCCTTCATTTCATGATATTCAAGGCCTCATGCATCTATAAAATCTTTTCATTTCATGGAATACCTATCAAGCTAGCAGGAAAGCCTAGAAAGTTTAACAAAAGCCTAAACCCACTTAAACTAGACCACAACTTTCTAAAGAATTTAACCATCCTTTCAAACAAAGATTCCCTCCTCTATGTGTTGCATGTGGATTTTGGAGAAGTTGAAGTAACTTTTGGAAGTTTTAAGGTTTTCAAACAACTTTTAATGCCTCTTTTTGACCCTTTTGACCTCTAACCATGTGCAAATACATAGTGAAGGAATTTTTTAAACACAAATACATTAAATAACCATTAGTTTTACATTGTCAAGATTTTATCTAAGGCTCAAAGACCACTTTCTACCAATGAAATTTGCAAAAGCTAGATTTATAACCTTATAAACAAGACCTAACTCTTCTAAATTAGAACTAAGGAGTTACTGACACTTCCAAGAGATATATGTCAACTCGTTGAGCTGAGAAGGCACAAAAAAGCTAACATTTTTGATGAACTCTATGGGATGCTTGCCTGTTAAGAATTAAAGACTAGTAACCTTAGATATCCATTGGGAAAAAGAGTCAAAAAGACCTGAAACACGCTAAGAAGAAGACATCAAACCTGAATGACAACTGTTAGTACCTCTAAAATAGCCACAAAACAAAAGACAAAATACAAACACAACTCAAAAACATTCCTCTAAAAGAAACAACAATAGGTGCATCGATACTTGGAGGAAAAGAAACACTTATACAAACCTATACTATCATAAAAACTAATTAAGTAATAGGTTGTATATACAAAGCCATTAACTAATTCTTTGAAATAGTTGCCCTTCCTCATCAACTTGCAATATTTTTCATGCTTGTGAATAGCCAAAAATGGGTGGAGGAAGGGTGGTCATCCAATTAACTACTAAAACACTTCTTTAAGACTATAAACAAAATCACTTACCCATTCAAGTTAACTAGAAATACAGCTACCTTGAAGTGGACAAGTGAGCTGATCTTGTTTTCCGTAATGCTCAATCTTGTGCTTTGGATCAAGTGTGAGATATGTTGACTCCTTTTTGTTAGTCCCCAACTGAGCTAGATGCCTAATAATACATCTTAAAAAGTCATTCAAATGAATAACTTCAATCTCTTTCTTATGCTCTATTGCTTTATCATCTTGTTGATTGGAATTCTTTGAGAACATGGTCACTTCCCCATTTTGTTCTTTCTATTCATGACCTTCTTTAGGAGATGTTGGTTTGATGTCTAAATTCGAGCAAAAGTCATCTAGTTCATCCCAAAAAAGGTCTTCTTCAACCTATTCCTTACTTTTTTTTATGAGATGGTTAATCTCAAATTTATGACAACTCTCTTGAATGTTTATAGAAATATCAAAATCTTTTACTTGAAGCAAAAATTCTGATATGATATCTTGTTCATCTTGATAGGAAATCTCATGCACATCAACCTGTCCATTCTCATAAACAAGGCTGCCCTCATGTTCTTTCCAAAACATTTGAACAATGGTTTCTTCCTTAGGCTAAATTATGGATTGGAAGACTATTTTTTTGTTCTTCTTCATGATTTAACTTCATCCTCACATTTGTCTTCATAGACCAGCAGCTCATCAAGGTTTCCAACATCCTCTTTCTAGTTCAAATCTTCTACTAATGTGAGCATTGGAATGTTTTCTTCTTCTTTGTCAACAAAGCAAGTTAGTTGGTCAAACAAGAATACCAAATCTTCTCTTTCATCACCATCCAATTACCTTATACTTTGTTGATCCAACTAATCATACTTGATTTCTACTTGCAAAAGTTATGATTTTTCATCATTTACATCTTAGGCAAGTTTACAAATAACAGGTTGTTCTTCTTTTGCCTCAAAAAGATCCTTCTCTTTCCCATCAAACCAACTGGATTTCCAAACCACCGGTCCACCCTTGAAAAGCGAAATGGTACTAGAACAAGAAAACTAATTTGGTATGAGGTTTTGAAGAGTTTCTTGAAGAGGAATGGGTTTTAGGGAGAGTTGTTCCTGAGGAATGGTAAACTATGTTTGTACACCTTCTTTCTTGAAGCTAGGAATTTTGAACTTTGTAACCTCCTCTTTCACACACTAATCCATTGTTGTAAGAGATGTTGGTCTGAAACTAGGGATATAAGAGGCTGGTTCAATTTCATGCCTCTGTATTTGGGCTAGCACTTGCTTCATTTTCTCCTCCTTAGCTACAACTTGTCTAGCAAGAAATTCCTTTCCATACCTTTCTTTAATTTCCCTCTCTTACTGATGAAGATGAACTTGATAAACAAACTCTTCATGTTGCATGTTCTACTTTTGCTCTCTTGTAGCATCATTTAGTTGCTTTTGTAAGTTTAACATGATATCTCTAATGCTTATGCTATCAACATCTTGAGGTTGATTAGGAGAGTATCTATGCTAGTTGGAAACAAAATAGTTTCCTTGGGACTGATTATAGGCATGGGTAGGATGAGCAGGGGTGGGAGGGATGCAAGCATGAGGAATATGCTGGTATCTGGGTATTAAAGGGTTTTTTGGGATGAAAACAACAGTGTTTTCAGTTTGATATGGATGGTAAGAAGGTTAAAAAACTATGTTTTGACAAGACGGGAAAGGGCATATTTTTTCTAATAAGTTGACATTTTAGAGCATTGAATTAAGCTAAAAATTCATGAAATATTCTTTAAAAATAAGAACAACTGGAAGTTTAATTTTTTAGAAAATAAGTACATACCAATAGACCACTAGGTGATTAGAAGGTTTCACATGAAGAAAAGGATCAAGAACATTACCTAAAAATTGATCCTTGATAATATTTGAGCAACTTGGACTACTGAAACTAGTAATTTTGAACTTATAGAATCTCTAGGTACTAGTAAATGCTTCAATATGCTAAGAAGATCACCAAAGCTCTCAGGTGTAACTCCAACTTGGAGTTGAGTAGTCCCACCGAGCATTCCAAAAACTATTGTCAAAGATGAATTGTACCCTTGGGAAAGTGATAGGATGACTCTCCCTTCAGTTGACAACATGGAAACACTCCTAGGTTGTGGGTGATCTATATATTGGAGTATCTATATATTGGAGTCAGTCTTCAGAGAGGTATGGTTCCCCTAGTGTAACACCTAAAACTAGTTTGTAAGTTACTATTATTTGCAAGAAAAAAGGGCACAAAATACACTAAAATAAACTTTGAAGCATAAAAATCCTGGGTGATACACCAGATGTTTATTAATTCTACTTGTTTGAAGAGTAGACAATATGATTAATAAACTAACCTATAGCATACACAACTCAAGATTTTGATATGTTTTTTGCATGAATGTTTCATAACTAGGTTTAGGATTTATGACAACATCTAGAAGGAGTTTAAAATGTCTTCTCACAACTAAATCCTTACATAAACTAGATAACACAAGCTATGGCCTGCAATACACATATATTTATACATAAAGGTAATAGAAATGAGATTGGAAATCTAGGATAAAAGGTATTATCACAGGATTACATCAACCATTTCCAAATTTTTACACAATACACAACTCTTGAGAAAGTAAAAATAATTTATTTTATTCATTCAAAGGCACAAAACCTAAGTACAAGTTTGAGAATAATATTCTTTTTACCAAAAACAATCCTTACATTACTTTTCTAGAAAATTTTGTTGTTACAATCTTCAAAAAAATTAAGATCCTAACTTAGCCAAAACTATAAAGAACTACTAAAACTCTCTTAGGCATCACATTTTTGCATATCCAACCACATGAGAG
Organism: Cunninghamia lanceolata; assembly: GCA_027924645.1. Lineage (NCBI taxonomy): Eukaryota > Viridiplantae > Streptophyta > Pinopsida > Cupressales > Cupressaceae > Cunninghamia > Cunninghamia lanceolata. The sequence goes on along the minus strand of BSBN01000881.1, from coordinate 1,794,582 downwards.
AATATAGCACATGTCTATGAGGAGTAAATACAATTTTCTTGCCTTAAAGTACTTCGTCAACTTCCTTACGGGCACGTGGTAGACTAATTTCCTAATTTTTATCCTTGGAATGCTCCATGATAGCCTTGAAGAATGAATGTCCTTGAATTTTCAACTTGCTCTACTTTGCATGCTCCTCAAATGTCTCCTAGATGCTTTCAAGGTGTTGAAATTGTTGTAGTGTTGTAATAACTCTCCTAGTGGCCATTACACCTTCCAAACTTCCTCATAAATGAATGAAACAACTGTGTTCTCTCATCCTAACTTCCATTTGCACATTTGTAGTACATATCTCATGAGTTTGAAAGGGATTAGACCTCCTTGAGGGCATGGGAGAACTTCTAGGACCTGCAACTATCTCCAGACTGCTCATTTATGACCTCTCTCTTGCTTATTCTAGCCTCGGCTCTACATTTTCATCACCCACAGAGTCTCCAACATGTCTTTTACACCTAAAACTATCCTAATAATGGTCAAATATCTTATAAGTATGAACAAAAGGTTTCATCTTTATGGGTATGAACAGGGTTATTACCTAACCAGTTTAACCTTTGTTGTGTGGATAATTCATATTATTTAACTATTTATTAGTTAAATAATACTCACACATATGTTCACATGTTAAGTTGACTTAGTGAGTCTACTAGATGTTTCTAGTTGTTTCTAGTTGTGTCTAGTTGTTACTAGGTGTTGATAGCTGTCTTATCTTACACATGTGATCTAGTTGGCATCCTATCCTCTAGTTGTTTCATGTAATAGGAATGTGACACTTGTCACATGACTACAATATCCTAGCTCTTCACCTTGGTCTATATAACCAAGGCCTCTCATTGTATCATAATCAATTAATCTTGTATCAAGTCATTATCATATGTATACAATATTATTCTATCATGGTAATCTTCTTTGATTCTTGTGATTAGCTCATAGACATCTTGATCTTGGGATAACTACCTCCTTAGCTAATCCTAACATGGTATCAAAGCAAGTTGATTGTCTAGAGTTAGTTCATTTTTAGATCTTAGATAGTGATTTATTTTGCTTTCTTGAAACCAAGTATGCTCTTCTCTTGCATCCTTGGATGACCTGGAGAATCAGAAAGGTTGAAAGAAATAACAATTTTTAGAGACCTTCTTGTTTGTGATTTTAACTTGCAGGTATCGTTTGGTGCATTTTGGAGCAAATCCAACCTCGCAATTGAGATCAAAAGGGTCAAATCTGCTAAGATCGACTATAAACATGATATATTTTGGTCACAATCAAATCTGGCATTTTTTTACCCCCTCTGCAAATTTTTTGTCCAAAAGGCAAAAAAAATTTAGCAGAGGGCCATTCTACCCCCTGCATTTGCTGCTTATCTCCGCTGTGTAACAGATCCTTGCAAGTCCTTTGTATTATCGACCTAGCTCAGGCTAGATCCATTAAGGGCCTATATCCACATTTGGTGTCTTTTGTATGCCTTGAAGAGGCTGAGCCCAGTTGATCGTGAATCCACATTCAGCCTTTCTATGACAGCATCGATATCATTGGCCTGTTATTTCATCATCTTTCAGTTTGGCGATCTCTATGTTTTTGGACTGTCGGACTACATGTTGTCCACCTGTGATTTCGCATTGCTTCAACCTTGGTAGAAGATCAGACTTTGTTTAGGTAGTTTGACCCCTATTTGGCTCCATCGAGCCCTAGATCTTCATGGCAACGAATTTTCTCCTATGATGAGCATGCCTTTTATGTTCGAGATCGCCTTTTATGCAATGAGATCTCATACACTGGTAATCTTTGGCACTACTTTTCCTTAGGTTTTTTCTTTAAGCTATCAGGTTCTTTAAGTCTTTGATTCTACATTTCCTTGGACCGTTCAGCCGACCCCAGATCTTGCTTAGCAACAGTTTCTTTTCACCAGCGGGGGCCATGTCCAACATCTGGTGACCTAAAAGGCCCCGTGCCTTTTACAAAGGCTTAAGCCTCTATTGTAATTCACATTTTTTAAATACATCTGCAGATATTTAATAAATCCAGCAGTCTTCGCTAGATCTCAATCGACAGTTTTCTGTAGCAGTCTTAAGACAATCATTTCATACGGCGGCCTGTGTATAATCCCCGAGGTCACATTTCGTCTGAGGTTGAACATGTAGCAGTCAGTGGTCTTTTGAGTCGTTGGCCTACCTTTAAACAACTTCAATCTTCGGCAAATCCAATGGTCTTCTCTTGGTGGATTCCAACGGTCTTGCAGCGAGAGTTCGTCAGTATTCATCGACAGTGATTTGCTTGTAATTTCATGATGCTTGTGTTTTGATGATACTTACAAGCCTAGGTCACAGTCCTCGGTGACCATTTTATTTGAAGTCAAAGGGTAATTGCAGTCAAAGTTGGTGTTTGATATTCTTGCTTGCAACCATCGACTAGATCTTGTCAATAGATCTGCGCTAGAATCCAATTCACACCATCACAAGATCCCTTGATTGGATCATCGCCATTGCTTGTGCAATAGTTTTTGGCATCTATTAATGTGTTTGAGCCATTTTAGAGTTGTCTTGGATAAGTAGAAGCTCTTACGAGCATGCAAAATCATTGAACAAGCTTCAAGGCTGACTCAACTCTCTGTAGACCTCGATCCACTTTTTGGATCTGCACTCCGATTTGGTGTGATTTTAGATCTTTTTAACAGGTCACTTTTTGTTGTAGATAGATTCTGTTTAAAAGACTTTGCAAGAAATAGCCAAGGTTGATGGCTTCAACAAAATTGCAACGATTTATGTCTTTGCACATTGAACCGCTCCATTTGGAGATAGAGGCACTGGTATTGTGGCGGCATGAGTGCCCAAGAAGGTTCTGCAGTTTGCTGGTATTGAGGATGTTTTTACATCTTCTTGTCATTCGACTAAAATGCTGGGGAACTTTGTCAAGGCGACATTTGACTGTCTATTAAAGACATGCATTTTTGACACCTAATTTCTAGAGGGTGCTCTTTACTAACTGCTAGAAACTAGATCTGCAAGCTTATTGGTCTCCTGGCCACAATTCGGCCTATCCAAGTGCATTTTCAACCTCTTTCGTGGACTTGCTATTCCTTTCCATGCATTCCTGGTGGTCGAGGACAGATTGTTCACCACAGCTCAGATAGTATTCTCTGGTAAACAACATTCAATCCAATCTTGACATCTTGGTTTTTGCATTGTTCTGGTCAGTATCAGTCACTCAGCACAAGGACTATGCTTTTGATTGGCCTTTTGCATTCAAGATATTAGGTCTGGTTTCATCCACATTTGGTGGGCTTTTTACTTTGAGGGCAGCTTTTTTTAACAAAGAGGAGTACTATTCTTTGCTTTATTCGTTTGTTGAAGGACGGTGATTGAGGCCCAGTTTGGAAGAAGGCCATTACCCCCTCACAAATAAACTCATTTCTCACTTCTTTGCTTGTTGATTCCATTGACTGGTCGCACTTTGGATTTTGTCCTGCATGCAAGTCGAGGTTGACCATTTTTTGAAGTACCAAAAGAGGGGGATTTTTTCTTTTTGCCACAACTTGCACCCAGGGAGTCAATTTTTCGCGTTATTATAGTCGTTGGAAAGGTGGTTCTAAGTAATTCATAATGGTGTAGGTGATTTTTCCCCATCTTTCTATATTTTTCTAGAATTTGCCTCCAAATGTCATATTTGTTTGATTTTTTTGACATTTTTCAAAAGGGCATAACTTTTGCCTACGATGTCGATATTGAGCAAACTTTTTTTTGAAATTGATCAAAAAAATGCAAGGAATCTGATGGTATAGATCATTTTTTGGTTTGGCAATCTGATTTTCTTCAAAAATTGTAAAATTGATGTATGTTATAAATGGTAGATTTAGGCTTCCATATTGACAACATTATACTCAATCTTGTATTTCTTTCTGGGGGGCATATTTTGCAGCATTATTTGATATGAGGGTTCATTCTTTTATAGTTTTTGTCATTTGTTTGAGGTTTTTAAGGCATGCATGGTCTATTTCTTCATTGTCCACCTCATGACATCAACTCATTCCGTCCTTCTTTTGGACATTGCATGTATCCATTGAAGCACTTGTTGATTTGTAAACGCACTAAGATAAAGCGCCACATATTGTATTTGTAGTTTGGGGATCTTGCATATCATGTTGTGCCATTTTTTTACTCACACTACTTTATAAAGTGCCATGGGGGGTTGTGTTAGTGCCTTGTTATTTGCCATCACAATCTTGTCTGGTGAGTGTCCCTCCACGACAACATTTTCAGCCTCATGTGTGTGTGCCTTGTTATTTGCACACCCTTTATTAGTTGCAAGTACTACTATGTGCATCTTCTGATGTTGCTTCTTCACCTTCTTGCACTATATTGTGACACATAGTTTCAGTGGAGCTGCCATACCTCTCCCTTGTTAGCATTATGAGGGGTATCATACTACTTGTGCTAATGCTTCCTTGATTTTTCTTAGAGTGAACTATGTATCCAGTTTTTGTTCCTATATACTAGGCGGATGCAGTGGTTGGTTACCCATGCATTTTGGTGAGATAGAATAGATACCATATAGACACTCTTGCATTCTAGTTTGTGGAGGTAACCTTATACAATATTCAAATGATCAGATTTCTTGAGACTATTGGCACTTGTATTTTCAACTATCACATTGGTTGAGTAGTGTCATTGGGGTCACTCGTACAGACTTATGTGCCATTTGTAGCTTCAACTAACAAATTGATTGAGTAGTGTCGTTGGGGTCACTCATGCACATTTTTGTCTCTTTGATCCTGATCTTCATCATATTTTTAGTGAAGGTTCTTCAGCAGTGTAATAATCCTTCAGCAGTTGTTTGCAACTTTTTTGTGCTTCAGTGGAGTTCTTCATGTTCCTAATATTTTTGGGACATCCTTTGTGAGGGCTTCTTAGTCCTTCTTTTCTTTCCTATGGGGGGGATATCTTTTGTATCTTTGTGATGGAAGTAGTCCTTAGGGGGTCATGTTGAGTCCTCCTTCCTTTCTTCCTTCACTTTTTCTCTCTTTTGGAGAGGAGATTTTCCCATGAGGTTTTCTCCTTTTCTCCACTTGTGAGAGATCTTTTGTACATGGGTACCTAACATGGCCTTGTTGTTGGGACCCATCTTTGCATGTTTGCATTTGTCTACTTCTCCCTAAGTTGCACTTAAGGGGGGGTGTTGGTATGAACAGGGTTATTACCTAACCGATTTATCCTTTGTTGTGTGGATAATTCATATTATTTAACTATTTATTCATTAAATAATACTCACACACATGTTCACATGTTAAGTTGAATTAGTGAGTCTACTAGATGTTTCTAGTTGTTTATAGTTGTGTCTAGTTGTTACTAGGTGTTGATAGTTGTATTATCCTATACATGTGATCTAGTTGGCATCATATCCTCTAGTTGTCGCATGTAATAGGAATGTGACACTTGTCACATGACTACAACATCCTAGCTCTTCACCTTGGTCTAGATAACCAAGGCCTCTCATTGTATCATAATCAATTAATCTTGTATCAAGTCATTATCTTGTGTATAGAATATTATTCTATCATGGTGATCTTCTTTGATTCTTGTGATTAGCTCATAGACATCTTGATCTTGGGATAGCTACCTCCTTAGCTAATCCTAACAGTCTTTCCCATCGCTGTCTAGGTTTAAATATCTTGTGAGACCTTAGAAGACTTTGAATCACCTTATAACACTTTGGACTTCTAGATTTTGTGCATTGTTTGGAGATAGATTACAAATCCCTGACATGGCTTGTAATCTCTACCTTTCAATCTCTATCTATCTGCTTTTCATGACATCCTCTGTGGGTTCTTTGGGAACTTTAGTGTTTCTTCATTCTCTTTACCTTGGATTAGTATTGTAGACCATCAATAATAGTAATAGACCTTTGTTCAATGTTTTCATATAGCTCTCAAATTAAAAACATGATTTCCTTGTTTCTTCATAACTCTACACTCTTGTAAAGTTTCAGGGTCTCAAACATCATAGTATCATTGCAATCTTCTTTGACACCCTTGAACAAGTCTATTGGTACAAGACATCTTTGGATACCCTCATGATTGTGCAAGCTCATAGTTAGGTTGGCACTAAATTCTTTACTCTTAACAGAGATGTTAAGGATAAACAAATCCTTTACAAGATTTCTTATATCTTCAAATGCATGAGAAGTTTCCCTTGTATCACTAAGCATCTTATATACAATTTTTTTTGTCTCTAAAGCACTCTTAAACCTATGTTAGTAGATTTAAGTACAGTCACTGTGCATATTCTATTTAACCATTAAAAACACTATCACACCTTATTAGACTCTTAAAAGGATTTGGAGACCTCTGTCATACCTTGGCAAACTTTTGACAAACTTCCTAAAGGTTGATAGTGTTTTGTTCACTTGCAGTTATCTCTTCCTAGCAGTCTATGTCTTCATAGTGGATCCATAGGCCTATGTAGAGCTTCAAACTCTCTTTCATGTTTTCACACCTCTGATGATATTATCACTAATGGTGAAGTTCTTTTGCAAAAAAATTCATGTTTACACCATGTCAAACATTTGTCACTATTCTTTTGTAGCTTCTGAGTTTCTCAAGATGATTGTTCCGTGTGAAGTTCAACCTCCATAACTTTGAATAAAAACTCAAACATATCTCATCTTGATATCAAGACCTATTAGACCTCTCCTTATCCCATCCTAAATTGACAATGTAGCCTCTAAATGAGTTGAAAATTTCAAGGAAGCATGACCTCAAACAATGACTATTAGGTGCAAACTTTGAACAACTTGGTAGGGTTTTCATGACCTTACAGACCCTAGAACATATGTTAACTCACAAACCCTTTAAGAACTTTCATGACTCATGCATGTTTTCCCTGATGACTATGTCATTGTTTTTTATCAGACATTTAAAGAAATAATAAACCATTAGCAGAGTTTATCATTGTTCTCACCATTTGGATAACACTTCTCCCTTCATCTCATCTTGATTACATAGTGTATACTCTAAATAGGTTGCAGGTCTTAACAAAGCATAATGTAATTTACCCAAAACTATTGGCACGAGGTTTAGAAACCCTTAAGAGGGCACAAAAATGTTGACAGACCTCTATCTACTTTTCTCATGCCTCTATGCTTCTATGAAGGTTTGTTGGAACTCTATAGAATGACCTTCAAACATGATGTATAGCCATTATGAAGAAGTATAAGGCTCTTTTAGAGGCTCTTGTTCTCTTGGAAGACTACAAACCCATGTGTGCTATCTTATGACTATGAATTATATGATCATTCTTCTCTCTTCTCTGCTCACTGTGAAAGCTTCCTCTAATTGTGATTTCATGAGATCATACTCTATCTTTTGTCCTTAATCACTCACTGTCTACTATCATTGTCACTAATCATCTTCTTTGTATCTTCAAGCTTTCTCATTAGGATTTCCAACCATTCTCAAACATGTCTTCATCTATCTACTATGTACCATGTCCTTCAAACATGGTTATCTAAGTATCTTCATAGACCTATAGGATTCTCAAGGTTCAACAAGACTATCAAGATGATCTTCTTCCCTTAAACTCTGTATCTTATGAAACTCTACAGCATTGTTCCATTCTAGTCTACATGATCAGTCCAAGAGCTCTGTCTCTATGATCACTGCTACAAACATGTATAGTCATATTATAGACCTCTATGGTCTAGAATCTCTGTAGTCTCTTGACTAACCCTATACGGTGGGTATAGGATTTGGAGAGGATCTTAAAAGGATTGAAACCCTTGATAGACTTTCTTGTTCTAATCTTCTAACCTTGCCTTTGCTCAAAATTCAATCCCTGTGATCTTGAAGGAGCTAAGGAGGATTCTTCACTTGCATGACCTTTTATGGGATTAAACCATCTTCCCAAAGCTCTTTAAACTCCATTCTAGCTTTGATACAAAGATTTTCATCAATCCAGAACATGAAAAATAGTGAAATCTAAAACATTATGTGCATTTCAATAATGGTTCTGAAACTGATCAAGCTTAACCCATCATTGATCCTCCTTCATTTCATGATATCCAAGGCCTCATGCATCTATAAAATCTTTTCATTTCATGGAATACCTATCAAGATAAGATGAAACCCTAGAAAGTTTAACAAAACCCTAAAACAACTCAAACTAAACCACAACTTTCTGAATAATTCAACCATCTTTTGAAACAAAAATTCCCTCCTCTGTGTTCCATGTGGATTTTGGAGAAACTGAAGTAACTTTTGGAATTTTTAAGGTTTTCAAACAACTTTTTTGTTGCAAGTATGTGCTAATCGATGTTGTCATTGATGTAAACATGTTTGTGTTGTCATTGGTGTCAACTGTATCTTCTGATGTTGCATTTGTTGATTGATTAAGTTATTGTGTTAAGATGATTTGAATGACTTGAAGAAGTGCTGATGATGTTAGAATATTATTCCTCTTGCTAAGTTTCCAAGTGTTTTTGAGAAAATTTATTCCCTAGAGGAAACAGTGTGTTGCAGAGTATTCTGGCTTGCAGGATACTGTCTGAGTTTTTGCTCTACATTTCTTCTATGTTGAAGATCAGAGTGTGATATTTGGATATGTTTTAGAGAAGTGTTTGAATATACTAAATCTAGAATTTGATGGTCTGGATTGCTATGCAGTGGAAGTTATGTTCACCAGTTTGAAGACTGTAATTGACAGAGTGTCTAGGTTGTGCAGAGGTGTCTGGGAGAAAGTATTTTTCTCCACATTTCTGTGTAGAGTGGTTTCAAGTGTTGAGGTTCTATACATATTTTTATAAGGTCCTTAGCTATCTTCATGCCAAATAATTTGTGATTTGATGCTCCAAAAAGCAAGTTCTTGTGTAGCAGAGCTTGACAATGTTTGTTGTGAGCAGTCTGTGAACTGTCTTCAAGTGAGATTTGTTGTAGCTGGATCTGTTGGCTCTCAAGTGATTTTATGTTATTTGTGGATGTTTTGAGATTGTATTAAAGGCTTGTTCTTGGTCCACAAGTTATGGTTGTGCTCTTGGAAGCGTGTGCCTAAAGATCTTGGTGTTAACACTAATTTTGGCCAACCTGGTTGTTTACACTCTTTGCAAATGTGCTTTGTGGTTTGTGGAAGCATGTTGAAGTATGTGAAGATGTATTTAGGTCCAATATAAGTTGTGAAATGTTCTTATTTCATCTATTTGCTTCACAAGATTGTTTAGGTCTAGACCTAATTTGAATTGTGTATGTTTGCCGACCTTAGAGACTATTCCAAAGGTTGTAGAATATGTTGCCAACCTTGATGTATGTTCCAAGGTTGATGATTGATATAAATAAGTGTAAAGGATTTCTGTGTATGTGCAAAGAAGTGAAGATGAGGATGTGTGTGTTGTAAGGCTACGAAGGTGATATGAATTTTGCTTCATTGGAATTGAACTCAGGCATGTGGTAGATGCTATTATATTAGTTCATGGCAGTGAGCCTTTTTTGCAGTGAGCCCTTTTGGCAATGAGCCCTTATGGCAGTGAGCCTTTTTTGCAATGAGCATTTATTTGGATAGTGATCCCTTGGGTAGTGAGGCCTTTGGCAATGAGCCTCTTTGTAATTTGGTATTGATAGTACTATATATTGTGAGCTAATCCTCAGTGGTTTTTCCCTTTTAGTGATTTCCAAGTAAAAATCTGGTGTTCTCTTGTGCATGGTGTTGATGTGATTAAGTTTCTATCATCTATTTTTCATGTTTAATCTTCATAATAGAACTAGGGTTTAAGTGAATTGATGTGGATGTGATTATGTTTGTGAAGGTAACATTTTTTATACAACTGATTCACCCCTCCTCTCATTTGTCTTGTGCAATCAACAATTGGTATTAGAGTGAGGGTTCCTTGGAAGAAAGCCTAATGGCTTGAGATAGATCTAGGATGATGCATAAGAAGGATGGTTCTCTGTTTGTTTTCTAAAAATGAAAATAGTAAGCTATCGGATCCCTCTTGGATATGAAGTCTGGAACTTAGTCGTAACTACACTTAGGACTGACAAATCTAAGTAGACTGTGGAAATGAATCAGAGGATTGTTGATGATATGGAAGCTGACTTTGGGAGAAGAATGAAATTAGATAATGATAAGAACAAGGTAAGTTGTCTCTCAAATGTTTCAATTGTGACAAGATTGGTCATTATGCATCAAAATGTCTGAAAAGAATTTTGAGAAGTAAGAAAAAAGAAGATGAAAGCAGAATACCTAAGAAAAGCTACTGGGTAGAAATGGATGTAAGTATCTATTTGAATCTGATGTTGAACACAATGAAGATAATGACTGCTTTCTTAGAGATGACACTTGTGGTGCTAACCTTGAAGGATGTATGAAAGAAAATGCTTTGGAGGTAAGTTTTAATAGTGAAGATACTTTTCAAGAAAAGAACTATTAGGTTATTGACAGTAGTTGCTCAAATCATATGACCAATGATAGAAGCAAGTTTGTTAATTTTGAGAAATATGATGGAGGATCAGTTATATTTGGTGATAATTGTATTTCTGAGATATATGGAAAAGGATCAATGAGTCTTGATGGAAAACATATTACTAATGATGTTCTTTATGTTAAAATTTTAAGGAAAAATCTCAAGTGTTGGACAATTGTGTAGAAAAGGACACAGTTTTGTATTTCAGAATGATTATTTTGAGATCAAAAAGAAGTCTAGAATTGTGATAGCTGCTAGAAAAAGGACAGAAGGAAACATTTATCATCTCAGAGAAGATGGCGGTTATTGCTCTATGACTCAGATCAATGAAAGTTGGCTCTGGCATAGGATATTAATTCACATCAATCTTGATAATCTAGTAAGGATAAGTTAAGTTCAAGTTGTAAAAGATCTATCAAGGATTACAAAACCGACTAGTATCATTTACAAGGAGTGTCAAGGTGGAAAGAAAGCAAGAAGAAGTTTACAAGATGAAGAAAAATATTCTTTTGGATTGTTGGAGTTGGTTCATACAGACCTTTGTGGCCCTACAAGAGTAATAAGTTTCCATGATGACAAGTATTTCATGTTATTCATTGATGATTATTCTAGAATGACTTAGGTTACTTTTCTTAAAGAAAAATTAGAAGCCCTAGATAGATTTAAAGCATTTAAAGCAATGGTTGAGAATGAATTAGTTATGAAGATCAAATGTTTGAGGTCTGACAGAGGAGAGTTTATTTCTGATGAGTTTAATGTGTTTTGTGAGAATCATGGGATAAAGAGGTAGTTATCTTCTCCTAGAACTCCACAGCAGAATGGAGTGATTGAAATAAAGAACATGACTATTCAAGAAGCTACAAGGACAATGATAAAGGAAGCAAATCTATTGGAAGTATATTTGAGAGAAGCAATTCATATTGTTGTCTACATGTAGAACAGAGTACATGTGAAATCAAATGATACAAAGACTCTCTATGAGCTATGGTATGGAAGGACTCCCACTACTAAATATTTCAAAAATTTTGGAACCAAATGTTTTATCAAAAGAAAGGAAGAAATTGAAAAGGATGATGCAAAGTATGATGAAGGTATTTTCCTTAGGTGTTCTACTAAGAGTAAAGCTTACCAATGCTATAATAGAAGACTAGGGAAAATTGTTGAAAGTACAAATATTAAGGTTGATGAAGATATACATAAGTGTTCAGAACTTAATGAATATGTATCAGACTCAGATGGGTTCTCTTGAAAAGAAAAAGAAAATGCTACAAAAGGGGAAGTACAGACTAAAGAAATGTAGGTTGAAGAGCAAGAAGAGTGCCAGATCATTAATAAGAAAAGCAAAGGCACATGACAAGATGCAGAGCTGCTAAATGACAAATAAATTTGTGTTTGATTTCTAAAGTTGAACCTCAAATAGTGACTGAGGCTTGCAATGATGAGAATTGGATCAGGGCTATAGAAGAAAAGATTCCTACATTTAATTTCTCAGAAGAAGGATGCATGTCTGCTAATAGTGAAAAACTCAAAATTGCTCTTGAAGACCTAGAGATATCTGAAGAAGAAAACATGGATTTGAAGGAGAATGTCAAAGAAGCAAATGAATGCATTAGAAATTTAAGAGAACAAGTCAAGAAACTTAAACAAAGACATAAAGAGGACAGTGAAACTTTAAGGTTAGCAAATGAGTCCATGATTGACCTAAAGGTTAAAGTTGAAGAAAAAGAAAGGATTGAGGAATGTCTGAGAGATAAAACTAAAAACTATATAAATCTTGAACAAGAAGTTTTGAACCTGAAGTCAGACTTGGAGAAGGCAAAGAGCTATGAAGAAATGTTCAAGATAAGTTATTTAAAACTTGATGAGAGGATTTCTAAAAGCTCAGATGAAAAAGAAGGATTGGGATTTGAGAAAGGTGAAAGTTCCAAATCAGGTCAAGCAGTGAAAGCTGAGGACATGAAGGACAAAGGCAAGTTGAATCAAAGGAATGGACCTAGAAGATCACCAGTCAGGCAACCAAATGCTCAAAGGTACCCATATTTTAATGGTTATTGTCATTCATGCAATAATCTTGGTCATAAGGCTACTCATTACAGGAGCAAAATAAATCAAAATGTTCCATCTTTGTTTGGTCAGTGCTTTACTTGCAAGAGAGTTGGTCATAAAGCCTGTGAATGTAGAAGTCAGATAAGGAAGGGCTATAGCAATGGAAGGAATGCTCAATCTTTAAATGGTTGTTGCTTTACATGTAATAGATTTGGACACAAGGCTAACCAATGCAGGTCTAGAATGAATGGAAGGAACAATTGTCAAAGGAATGTTGTATGCTATAATTGCAATAGGCCTGGACATATTGCAAAATTCTATAGAAGCAAGAACATGAAGAAGGATAATCTGGCAGAAAAGAAGAAACCAATGCAAAAGGATGATTTGATAGAAACCAAGAAGGAGATGGACAAGACATGGATCAAGAAGGATGTCAATGAAGTCAAGGATGAGCTTGTGCTAGCCTCTAGTATAGATGTTTCCTCCAGGAAGTGAGTTGGAGGCTACCCCATCAAGGATAGAAGGTAGTGACATTAAAGAGTGTTGCAATCAGAGGGAAGTATTTAGAGTAGTTAAGAACAAGTGCAAGTATGTGCACTATCATATTTAGGGGGAGAAAGCTTGAAGAAAATTGTCACCCTTTGCCATTAATGTCAAAGGGGGAGAGAGTTCATGTGAAAAACAAAGAGAGAGTAAGATGTATAATAGAAAGGGGACAAATGAGATTAGTGCAGAATTATGTCATGATGGTTTTTCACATCATATGTTGTCATCACTGACAAAAGGGGAGATTGTTGCAAGTACATGCTAATCGGTGTTGTCATTGATCTCAACATGTTTGTGTTGTCCCTGGTGTCAACTATATCTTCTGATGTTGTAGTTGTTGATTGATTAAGTTATTGTGTTAAGGTGGTTTGAATGACTTCATGTGCTGATGATGTTAGAATATTGTTCTTGTTGTTGAGTTTCCAAGTGTTTTTGAGAAAATTTGTTCCCCAAAGGAAATAGTGTGTTGCAGAGTATTCTGGCTTGCAAGATACTGTCTGCGTTTTTGCTCCACATTTCTTCTATATTGAAGACCGGAGTGTGAGATTTGGATATGTTTTAGAGAAGTATTTGAAGATGCTAAATCTAGAATTTGATGATACAGATCACTGTGTAGTTGAAGTTATGTTCACCAATTTGAAGATTGTAATTGATAGAGTTTCTAGGTTGTGTAAAGGTGTCTGGGATAAAGTATTTTTCTCCACATTTCTCCGCAGAGTGGTTTCAGGTGTTGTAGTTCTGGACGTATGTTTATAAGTTCCTTATCTATCTTCATTCCAAAGGATTTGTGATTTAATGCTCCAGAAAGCAAGTTCTTGTGTAGTAGAGCTTGACAGTGTTTGTTGTGAGAAGTTTGTGAATTATCTTCAAGTGAGATTTGTTGTAGCTAGATCAGGTGATTTTATGTTGTTCGTGGATGTTTCTAGATTGTGTTAAAGGATTACATGCTTGGTCCATAATTTATGATTGTGTTCTTAGAAGTGTGTGCCTAAATATCCTAGTGTTAACACTAGTTTTGGTCAACCTGGTTGTTTACACTCTTTGTGGATGTGCTTCGTGGATTGTAGAAGCATGTCGAAGCATGTGAAGATGTATTTAGGTCTAAGCTAAGCTATAAAATGTTCTTCTTTCATCTCTTTTCTTCGCAATATTTCTAAGGTCCAGACCTAATTTGAATTGTGTATGTTTGCTAACCTTGGAGATTGTTCCAAAGGTTGTAGAATGTGTTTCTGACCTTGATGTATGTTCCAAGTTTGATGATCAATATAAATAAGTGTAAAGGTTTTGTGCATATGTGCAAAGATGTAAAGATGAGGATGTGTGTGTTGTAAGGCTGCGAAGGTGATATGAATTGTGCTTCATTGGAACTGAACTCAGGCATGTGGTAGATGCTATTATATTAGTTCATGGCAGTGAGCCCTTTTTTGCAGTGAGCATTTCTTTGGACAGTGATTCCTTAGGCAATGAGCCCTTTGGCAGTGAGCCTCTTTGTAATTTGGAATTGATACTACTATATATTGTGAGCTAATCCTCATTATGGTTTTTCCCTTTTAGGGTTTTCCATGTAAAAATATGGTGTTCTCTTGTGCATGGAGTTTGATGTGATTAAGTTTCTGTCATTTCTTTTTCATGTTTAATCTTCATAATAGAACTAGGATTTAAGTGAACTGATGTGGATGTGACTATGTTTGTGAAGGCTTAAAGTTTTTGATACAACTGATTCACCCCCCTCTCAGTTGTCTTGTGCATTCAACACGTTTAATACCTATTTTTGACCCTTTTGACCTCTAGCCATGTGCAAATACATATGAAGTAATTTTTTTAAACACAAATACATTATAACCATTAGTTTTACATTGTCAAGGTTTTATCTAAGGCTTAAAGACTACTTTATACCAATGAAATGAACAGAAGACATATTTATAACCTTATAAAGAAGACCTAACTCTTCTAAACTAGGAAGAAGGAGTTATTGACACTTCCAAAAGATCTATGTCAACTATTTTAGCCAACGAGTCATGAATAGTCTAACAATAGTTTTTTTACTTCATTGTTGGTGAAGTTTGGCAGTGTTTTGGTGAAATACATAGTGTGTATTTCAGCATAATTGTGGAGATTTTGCAATATTTGTTTTAGATTTAATTTTTATGTTGAAAAAGGTGTTTGAATATTGTATCAGTCCAAATTTGATTTAAAAACCTAATCATATCAATAATATCATCTTTGGGAGTTTTCAGATTGAATTTGGTGTTTGTTAATTGTTGACTAGTTGTTTGTTGAGTTGTGGTTGTGGTTATTTTTAGAGAAATTTAATAAAATAAATTTTCAAATCTAATTTCCTTTGGTAAATACTTATGTGGGATATTACAGAATGATTGAGAAGATTACAGTGATGAGGGACCACCAAGTGGCAACATGTGATTGGTGCACATTGAGGGGCTCGAGATTCAAGGGAAATCAATGGTTGGGGATTCCCTTGGAGAAATTGGATGGTGAGGATCAAAAGGGCACCTTAGGGGTGCTTTAGAGCTATTGTAAATATTTGACCCATGCATAAAATGACTCATGGATACTTTTGGAGGATGTACATGGTTTGAATAAGTTGGTCATGTTTAGAATTGTACAAATGGGGGATTTAGTTTTGTTTAGTGGAAAAGAGTGATCTAGCCTAAAGAGTTAAACTAAGTCAAAACCCTCTTCCACAACATTAGGAAACAAACTGATATTTGCTTCTACCCGAGAAGGAGAGCCAAACTATAGGGGTTCTACCCTTTTGTTGTATATAGATGGTTCAACGAAGTTCAACCAAAGTTAAGCAAGAAAGCTAGGACTAATGATCAAACCCTAGAATGATGAAGAATAGATTATAACTAATTGTCAGAAATGGATCTCAATGAACATAACGTATAGTAGAGGTCAAAGGAACCCAGGACTAGGGTGCTTGGGCACCCAAGGCATTTTCTAGGGTTTAGCAAAAACTCAGATGTCACCAAACCTGTACCTGTCTGCTTTGCCTTCTTCTCAAAAATTAGCTCCTGAAATCTATTTCTCCAACTTGTACACACAAAGATAGGAAAAGGTTGTGTTTTGTTTAAGGGCTTGCCTTGGTCAAACCCTGTGTTGGTGTTCCCACCTCTACTACAATGATGATTAGATCCAAGATTGTGTGCACTAGGAGTGCAAAGGCTAGATCTACAACAATATGATGAAAAATAAATGATAATGATGATAATAAACACAAAAGAGATGACCTTAGTTGGTGAAGATCCTACACCAACAAAGGAGAGTGATGAAGATGGCTTCAAACTTCTTTCAAAGCCTACAAACAAACTTCAATAGCATCCACAAGGAGATAACACTTCAAGCATGTAGAATACTTCAGCATAGAACACAATATGAGAGCAATATTCACATTAATCCTCTAGGTGTCATCTAGGTGCAAAATGAACAACACTCATTTAAATATACATTCTCACTCACTTACAACAAATACAACTTAATTAGGCCAACAAATACAAACCAAAGGAGTGTCCCAAGCTGACACCACAAAGTGGGGCTAAAATTCCCAAGTGGGACTAGGGTGCTTGGGCACCCTAGACCTTTAGCCCACAAACTCCAAAAAGTGTCCAATTTAGTAGGCTTAGTCCAGTCCTAAGTTGATTGTGTTCAGTTTATTTATCAAGATTGAGATTTTCATCATTTTAAGCTCAAAAAGGTGTTAAAATAGGTCTTGATTAACAAAGGCAAGAAAATAGATCCAATTAGATGCTAAACTAAGTATAAAATGCTAGTGTACGCATTTTACGACTCAATATTTTGCCCCCACTTTAGTGTGGGTACGAACTTACATTCAAACACATATTAAAGGATGGACAAAAAACACAAACATAGAAGCCCAAAGAATCTTGCCAAGTTGTGGACTACAAGTAGCCCCCAAACTTAGGATCCTAAGGTTACAAACATATTAGGCAAAGAGAAAACACACATAACATTACACCACATACGTGGAGTACTAAAAGCATATATAGGAATACACATGGAAGACACACAATACACAAAGGTAATACACACCAAAAACAAAGCATACACATAAGACACAAAGCATACACGTAAGTCACAAAGCAGACACATAAATCACAATGAATACATAGAGAACACATAGACAACATGACAAAGACACAT
Organism: Cunninghamia lanceolata; assembly: GCA_027924645.1. Lineage (NCBI taxonomy): Eukaryota > Viridiplantae > Streptophyta > Pinopsida > Cupressales > Cupressaceae > Cunninghamia > Cunninghamia lanceolata. The sequence continues at coordinate 1,777,332 of BSBN01000881.1, read as the reverse complement.
GAAGACATAAGTTAAAAACATAACAAGCATAAAGTAAATAGACATAAGAATGCACATAGAACAAACACATAAGGCACATGACTCTAACGCTAACTTGCTCTGTCACTAGGGGTTATGTGGAAATAAGTTCCACTGTGGATCACACACTAGTAGGGACCATCAAATTACAAGGTGACCACAACAAGTCACATGAAGCACATAGGGTAGCCAATTGTGTTACACTAGGTGGCTCATGGACCCAAGAGGAAGCATCATAGGCTGGTGAGGACTGCCAAATAACTATGTGAGTTTCCTGCCAACAAGAAAATATGCAACCAAAAGAGAGTGTAGCACGGTGCATGTCCCCACCTTAAAGTGATTGCTAACTCCTATCAAGGAGCAATTGCTTTAAGGTACAATAAATCACAAAACAGGCATGAGAGCTTTCCAGAAGCACATGCCCATAAGGTATGTGTTTGCAAAGAACTTCATCGTACCAAGGGGTTGCCCCCATAAAAGGCAAACCAAGGTGATGCTACAGGCATGATACACAATGGATTATGTAGTTATGGTATGACACCGAGCATAGAAACAAGGTGCCACATAAAAAAAAAACATGAAAGAAACTAAGTAACAACACAAAGGGGTCTACTTAACTAGCGTCAATATAGTAATGGTTGTATAATAGGAGAATTCTCAAAACTATATATATATATATAGAATTGTCATCATCCACCAACTAGTAGAACTACAGAGACAAAGGAAGAAGTATCATATGAAATCAAACAATGATTATCCCTTGCGTCAACAAGGGAGAATGCCGAAAACATTCTATGCCTTGCATCATCCCCAAGGGACACAACAACAATACAAATTATGACATATAGAAGAATGAAGATACAAATAGAGATAATCTCACAATAGATTTTGGTCCCTTTGTATCCTTGCACCTACGAGGGTGTCAATGGTCATCCAAAGAGAGCTTGACAACACAACAACAATAACAATACTTAAACACAAATAAAGCATCAAATAGTACATCACTGGGGAAACACAATCACATGCATGCATAACAAAGAAAATAAGGTACCTCATGGTGCAGGAGCACCCTAGACAATACGTGCCTCCATGAGGTAATCTTAGGTTTTTGATTTAGTATTGATGATCTCATGATTTAATAAGGTCTAAATGGCCACTTTAAGTTTGGAATAGGTCCTAGGAGGTTGTTAGGAGTTCATTTTTCAAATATTGCAAACAATGTAAAAGTGTCAATGTAAAATTGTAAAAAGTGCAAAGAAAGGCAAAATAGGGGAGTTGAAGAGTCAAGTTAGTTGGGAATTGGTTGGAAACTGAATGGTCATGTTTGTAAGTGTTTAAAAGTCCTTTTGAACATTGTAAAGTGTAGATCAATAAAGAAGATCAATTTGGAATATCAAACTATTACATTTCCCACGTTTGGGACTGTATTTTCAATGTTGCAGAGAACAGTACGACTTCATACTGTATGTTCATGATGCAAAATGATTTGGAAATGTTAGAATAAGGAATCTACTATGATTTGGGTCCTATTTAAATGAGTTTCATTAGGTTTTGTGGTAGTTTGAAGCATTTTCCTACAAGCTGCCTGAAAACCCCTTTTTTGAGGGTTTGAAAGTGAAAATTGGAGGTTTTGAGTAGTAGTTTGAAGAAATAGCATGAAATTACTATGGAAAATGATTTATTAAGAATGTCTAGACCTATGTGAAGGTGTTTGAGGCTTTGTTGAGGTGAGATTGGTTTGGGAACATAGATTTTCAATAAACCCCTCCAAAAACTAGGAAAAATGAGGGTTTGGTAACTTGATGGTTTAGTGGGTATTTATCATCTTGAAAATGGTTGTTTTGGGCTATTTGAAACCGATGGAGAAGATTTGAGAAAAGATAGGAATTTGGGAAGGTGATTACATAGGGGTTGCTTTGTAAAAGTGGCCTAATTGCCCTTTTAAAGACAGCGTAACAGTCCAATTTTGAGGAAGATGTTCTGAAACAAGTGTATACACAAAGTAGATATGTTAAAGAATGCCATAAAGGGTATCTAAAATGATGATTCTTTTGTGGGTTTGATCTATTTTCCAAAAGTTATGTCAAATTTACCACTTTTGTTGTCCTAATTAGGCCTAGGAGCAGCAGCAATAGTGAATTATTGGACATGTTGGTCTGAAGAAACCCTAGCCAAATTTCTGATATGTTGAAGTAGGGCATAAAGGGTACTCAAAAAGGTGAATAAGTTCTAGGTTTGAGTCCTTGTATGAAATTTATGCTTGAAAAACCCGTTTTGGAGGGCTAGTAGGCATAAAGGGCCTATTGAAGGACAATCCATGATCCTAGAATTTTGAGACTTGAAATTTGGTTTATTTGAAACTTGAATTGATTCTTATCTTCCTCTACATCAATTGGTATCAAATCTTAGAAGTTCTAGGCAAGAGAGTTTTGTGGTTGTGTGTTTGTGGTTGTGTGCAGGTTGGTGGCCAAAAGACTAGGTTGAGGAAAAGTGGAAGGACCTAGGTGAGGCAAAGAAGTTAAGAAGAAAGCTTAAAGGTGTTAGGGTTAGCTGGAAGAAGATATCAATTAAATGAAAATAAAGATTAAACAGAGGAATGGAAATACACAGAAATAATAATAGCGAGAGACAAGTTTTAACGTGGTTCACCCAAACTCGGGCTACATCCACCAAACAAAGAGTCCAATATTATTATCCAGTAAATCAAACCGATTACAATCAGCAATCCCTGCAACTCAATACTGCTACAAAATGCTACAATACAATATCTCAAAACCCTAACCCTTAGCCGCTTTTATCAAGCTTTTTGTCGGTTACAAAAATAGGATTTTCTTATGTCAGTCAATGAAAAAATAACTCCCAGTGCCTTTATAAAATAATAAAAAACCGTGTGAGGTTTCGGGGGCATTGCCCCTGAGACCCCACAGGGGCGCTGCCCCTTGACCCCGCCCTGTATCGCGACAGGGAATGCGTGCCAGGGGCGCTGCCCCTGGACCCCGCAAGGGGCGCTATCCCTTGACCCCGTAGGAATTTGGGGGGAAACCGCACTGATAAAAGTGGGGTAAATACAACCTCCAAGTCTGATTAGGCTCCATATAACAACAAAAAGGTCTTGCTTGAAGAGAAGATGGATTTGTTCAAGAGGTATTTGCAGGTTGAGGATTCATAAGTGAAGAAGCAAAAGAAGAGAAAAGAGGAAGAAGAGATGAAGAAGAAAAGAGAGGTAAAGAAGAAGGAAGAGGCAAAGAAAAAGGAGTTTGATCAAGAGATCAAGGAGTTAAAGCAAGCCATGGAGCAAATGAGAAAAGAGATGGAAGAATTTGAAAGGAGAATAGCACTTTAGGTGCAAAAATGGCATCTACAAATCAAAAAGAAGGTGTCATGGCCCATTCACAAGATTGTTCAAAGAAGAAGACAAAGGAAAGCATTAAAAACATATGAGAAGGAGTCATTGTTGATAAAGGAAGAGGAACCTAAGAAGGATCCAGCCAATCCAAGTCATAAGGATGATGAGGTAGCAGGTATGAACTGTAATTTTCTTTTGGGAAGAAGTGATATTGAGTTTCTATCAAAGTCTAACCTATTTGAGGAGGAATTGATTTTAGAGAGAAATGATGAGAAAGAGAAGGTCAAAGCTGAAATGATGTTGGTAGAGAAAATTTGGCTTAAAAGGTCTGAGGATGTGATGTTAAATTCTCTATTTATTTTCAAAGGGGATAATTGGTTTTCAATTTTGGTTATTTCAAGCGACTATGATTTTAACAAGGCAGCAAGTTTAGTGGCTAAGTATCAGATGGCCGAATTGGAAGGCAAAAGGGTCAAGGTCATCTCACAAGGAAACAAAGATGAGGAAGAAACACACATACAATTTATTGGTATTGCAAAAGAATATAAACCAAGGGTCAAAATGAAGTTGATTAGGGCAGAAATGGAGATGAATCAGGACACAAAAGAGTAGACTCAAAGTCACAAAGCAAATAGAGGACCAAATGACTTTGACATGGTGAAGCCTAAGGTGAAGATGGAGAACAAATGTAGTTGTTTCAAGAAGCAGAGCATAGAAGACTACAAGGAGGAGCATTTAATGATGAAGACTTGTTACTACATTCAATCCAAGAGGACTTGGAGTTTTCATTTAGTCAGGAGTATGGTGTAGAAGCACCCTAGCCAGTACATGCCTCCATGATGCAATCTTAAGTTTTTGATTTAGTACTGATGATCTCATGATGTAATAAGGTCTAAATGGACACTTTAAGTTTGGAATAGGTCCTAGGAGGTTGTTCGGAGTTCATTTTTTAAATATTACAAACAATGTAAAAGTGTCAATGTAAAATTGTAAAAAGTACAAAGAAAGGCAAAATAGGGAAGTTGAAGAGTCAAGTTAGTTGGGAATTGGTTGGAAACTGAATGGTCATGTTTGCAAGTGTTTAAAAATCATTTTGAACATTGTAAAGTGTAGAGCAATAAAGAAGATCAAACTGTTGTATTTCCCATGTTTGGGACTATATTTTTAATGTTGCAGAGAACAATACGGCTTCATACTGTATGTTCATGATGAAAAATGATTTGGAAATGTTAGAATAAGGAATCTACTATGATTTGGGTCCTATTACAATGAGTTTCATTAAGTTTTGTGGTAGTTTGAAACATTTTCCTATAGGCTGGCTGAAAACCCTATTTTTGAGGGTTTGAAAGTGAAAATTGGAGGTTTTGAGTAGTAGTTTGAAGAAATAGCATGAAATGATTGTGGAAATTGATTGATTAAGCATGTGCAGACCTATGTGAAGGTGTTTGAGGCTTTTTTGAGGCAAGATTGGTTTGGGAACATAGATTTTCAATAAACCCCTCCAAAAACTAGGAAAAATGAGGGTTTGGTAACTTGATGGTTCAGTGGGTATTTCTCATCTTGAAAATGGTTGTTTTGGGCTATTTGAAACCTATGGAGAAGGTCTGAGAAAAGATAGTAATTTGGGAAGGTGATTACATAAGGGTTGCTTTGTAAAAGTGGCCTAATTGCCCTTTTAAGGACAGTGTAACAGTCCAATTTTGAGGAAGATGTTCTGAAACAAGTGTATGCCAAAAGTAGATATGTTAAATAATGCCATAAAGGGTATCTAAAATGATGATTCTTTTGTGGCTTTGAGCTATTTTCTGAAAGTTATGTCAAATTTACCACTTTTGATGTCCTAATTAAGCCTAGGAGCAACAACAACAATGAATTATTGGGCATGTTGGTATGAAGAAACCCTAGCCAAGTTTCTAATATGTTGAATTAGGGCATAAAGGGTACTCAAAATGGTGAATACATTCTGGGTTTGAGTCCTTGTTTGAAAGTTATGCTTGAAAAACCCGTTTGGAGGGCTAGTAGGCATAAAGGGCCTATTGAAGGACAATCCATGATCCTATAATTTTGAGACTTGAAATTTGGTTTGTTTGAAACTTGAATTGATTCTTATCTTCATTTGTATCACCTCACTTGTGAGTCAACCTAAAGCAAGTCATCCTCCTCCTAATATAGTTCATCATCTATTTGGATCGGTGGAAAAGATGCAAGAGGAACTATAGCACGTGAGGTATAAGGAACAATAGCCATACCTATATTATCTTCGAAATTGTTATCAAAATGTAGTACAATAGGCTCCATAGCAGCTTGTGAAGCTTCTTCTTTCTCTATAGGAGACACAATGGTGATAGTTGTCTCTTTGGCATCCATCAGTGATAAACACTTGCGGGGAGGGAGATTCTCCTCTCCTACGACAAGGTGAGACATATCATGATGACACTTCTTTCTTTCTCTAGTAATCCTATTTTGCTTAGCTTTATTCATGATGTTTTTAAGGGGAACCATAGTATCTTCCAACATGGGTTCCATTTCTTCCTTTGCTTCAGGAACATTAGAAGAAACAAGAGGAAACAATGAAGGTTGGAAGACTATAGGGGAAGGGTTCCTCAATGTGGGATGCTCTTCCTTCTCAACTTGTGAAATGGGTGGAAGTATTGGAGCATCCTCAAGTGGTTCAGAAACCTCAAGAAATAAAACCCACTCAACTGATGAAATACCACTAGTCTCTCCAAAGGTATGTGGGACAAAAGTAATATTGCAATTGTGGGGAGATCTATTTTGTGCACGAACATTGCCTCATTGTCCTTGAAGGGATAGCGAAGAGTGAACCTCGACATATCTACCAAATGCTTAGGGATAGGGAAGAACCTTCAATTTAGGCTTAGCTCCATTCACTACCTGTGGTACAAGAGGAATTATTGTTGTCACCCCAGAAGATCAAGGAGGTTTAGGAACATCACAAGGAGGAATGTTACTAAGCAATAACTCTGCTATTTTATTTTCTTTGAACTTTTGATATCATAAGAAAAATATATCCTCTCTAGGTCTAGTAACTCCTGGTGGTTGTGGCCAGAAGCAGTCAAGTCAAAAGTGTCCATTGCGAGAAACGGGGCAATACTGACTATGATGTATAGCATGCACACATCCCTCAAATGGAAACTTTAAGCACTTGTGAAATATAGAGGGGATTGCCTTCATGGAGTAGAGCCATGGGTAGCCCAACTTCACATGAAATAGGTCTGATGTAGGAATGATAACAAAATGAACATCCAAAGATCTTGGCCCAACCTTAACTTCATGAGTTAAAGCACCAAGAGTTAGAAGGATAGACCCATCATGTTCTTTAATAGCCATCTATGATACATCATATGTATCTCGATGTAAACCATGCATGTAGAGAAACTCTTTAGTTATTACATTCACCATGTATATAGGATCTATCATAGCACCCCGAATAGGTTTATCGTTGATTCAAGTAGTGATATAAAGATGCCCATCAGGAGCTTCTATAGTAGCATCATGTGGAGTAAAAGATATAGCAGGTTCCAAATCCACTCACTCTTTGTGAGGGCAAGAATCTACCATAAAAATCTCAGCAACATTAGACTCATGATGAGGTAGAGGATCAGTATTTATTTGAAGATTTTGATTAGGAGCCGGCACCATTTTTTTCCCTTTGTCATTCACATCAACCACTTGGATGACATTTGAGTCGATGAGGTCTTTAACTTCATGTTTAAGATGCATGCATATTTCAGTGTCATGACCAATGGGGTGGTGAAATTGACAAAAGGCCTTCGCATCAAAAGAAGTGTTGGTTCCTCCAACTGATTATCTAAGTCCTCTAAAGATTTAGCCTATTTCTCATGTTCAAGGACTCAAGGTCAATGGCTAATAAACAGGATTCAACAAAGAGTTGAAATCTTCTACACTTTTGGTTCTGCGAGACCAAGGCGGGTGTACCTATACAACATCTAAGGATATTCTCAATGTGTACAAGATGTTATTAAACAGATGGTTCTTAATGAAAATATACCAAGGAAATGAATGATTCCTATCAAATTGGCTTGACCCTTTGGTAAATTAGTTCATACTAGTATTCAGAACAGGTTCTAATCTAATCTACTCCTATAACAATAAAGGAAATGGAAATGGAAATGATCTTGATTATAGAGATGGTTCTAAATGATAATCTAACATAGTAATGGATTGGTGCCTAATCCCAGGGCCACAGAGTCAAATTACAAGGAACAAATGTATCCTTCAAGCAAGTTTAATTCACTTCAATGGACTAATGATACTAGTGCCTTACATTAACATCTCCTAGACATGGAATTGTAGAATTATCTTTTAAACCACAATATAGTATGAAATCAACTGTGTATTACCCAAGCATTTATTTCTCTCCTTGAAAGAAAGTAAGAATTAACACACACATCATGGAGGAACTGCAAGATGAATTCAAAACACCATTGATATCTTGTATTCGTATTAATTTCAATAAGTACATGTATACGGATAATTCTACAACAATATAATTTGATACTCATAATTGAAATGACATATTGCTCTACAGATTTGAACAAATACAGACTATAACTATTCTCTATTGATTTTGGACTAGAACACAACACACTACCACCAAAAATTAAGATCCAAAACCCTTAACAAATAGCCTTGAATTCCCCTTTATAGGACAAGGGAGCAACAAGCTTTGGGCCACGTAAAATTCTTGTTTGGAAAGGAATATGTCAAAAGGAATCTTTGAAGCACTAAAATCCAAAACATATTTTCCCACCCAAAGAATGTTGTTGAGGAAACCCTCACTCCTAGGAATCAAATCATTCCTTGTAGTGGAAAGGCTAACTACATTTTGTCCTTTTCTACTCCTGCCTTCTAGTGTGGTAAAAGATTAAACATTCTATTACCCTCCTAGATCATGGGCTACATTACACCATGTAGGCACTTAGGTACAACCAATTTCTATCATACTTCATCCTTTCAAGCATGGGTTTGCATGACTCCCCATCTTTCAATTTAGGGTTGCCAACTACCAAAACCTTCAAGGTTCTTGAGGCAGCCACCTACTACTGAAACATGAAGTAGGTGAAATCTTCTTTGTGAGGAAGCAGTTGTAGGTGTCATTATTGATGCATAAGCATCCTTGGTTCAAGAGCAATCTTGCATCAACCAAAAATATTTGCATTTCATTTTGTTTTCTTTTATTTTCTAGTTCAGTATAGTTAGTAGTAGTTTTAGTAGATTGGTTTGCATTCTACTGCTATTTCATTTTAGACCTTACAAAGATAGACTTAGCATCTAGACATCTTCATGCACATCATATCCAAAATTTAGATCATTTGGATTAGTTTCTGGAAACATATCGCTATCAGAAGATCAACTGTTTTCTCAAAGCAGAGCATTCAGACAGTCTCAGACAATCAGCTAAAGGAGAAGACTTGTGGATCACTTCCACAACTTGTGGAGCTAAATAACACATCATTCAAGATAGTTTGGAACCTAGCCGACCTTCCCCGAGATTTGTGTTGGTGTGAATAGGGTTATCACCTAACTGGTTTACCCTAGTGTGGATAATTCATCTTATTTAACTATTTACTAGTTAAATAATATTCACACATCACACATATTAAGTTGACTTAGTGAGTCTACTAGATGTCTAGTTGTGTCTAGTTAAGTCTAGTTGTGTGTTGAGTTGTTGATAGTTGGAGTGAGTTGTCTTATCCTCCACATGTGCAATTAGCTATCATCCTCTAATTGGCACATGTTGTAGGAATATCTCCACTTTCCACTCCACCTTCCTAGCTCTCACCTTGCCTTTATAAGCAAGGCATATCATGTACATTGTAACAATAAGATCAATCTTTTGCATTCATTGATAGAATAGCATTATTCTCTCAATTGATCTCTCATGTGCTTTCATGAAGTCCTAGATCCTGGGTGGCTCCAATCATAGCCAACTCTAACATGGTATCAGAGCTCTAGGAAGAATCACTTTGTGTTAGCCATTTTTGATAGATCTTTATTGAAATTCATGGTAGATCTTGATGGTTGAGTATGCTCTTCTCTTGCATCGCATGATGACCTGGAGAATCAGAAAGACTTGATAGAATACCAGCTTTGTGAGGGTTTCCCCTTCTTGCCCAAGTATTGCAGATGCATTTTAGTGTGTGTTTTTGCAAATCAGACTTCACCATTGCGTCCGAAGTAGCTGAAATAGTCAAGAACGCCTTTTGTTTCATCCAAATTGGACATCGAAGGCAAAATTGATGAGGGTTTCAATTTGGAGCTCTTTGGTGTGATCTGGGAGGTACCAGCAATTTCGAAGCAGTTTGGCCCAAATTGGACATTGCCATTACGTCTAGAGTGGCCAAATCAGTAACGATCGACTGTCTAAATGCCAAAATCCATTACTATCACAAAAGGCAAAAAAAATTTACTTCTCGGCCGTACGGAATTGTAGCAAGGAATATTCCCTCTGCCTGGGTAGAATCTCTACACAGTACTTGGCGTCAGCAGTCGAATCGGCATTAATATTGTCCAGTGGTCCAAAGGTATTTACACTAGTCAAAAGGTATATGTCGTTTTAATTTGTTTATGCGGAGTATTTTTGTGCAGGGTATTGTACCCTATCACAGGGTACAACCAATGAAATCTACAGTCATTGAGGCACCACGTGGCACGGGTCCCTGACAAGACTTCATCTCTGCAGCAGACAATCACTCGTTGGTTCTTCCTATCGGCGGTTAAAATGAACACATTGGCGGACATTCTAAAAACCTGCCAACATCTACAGATTTCGGTGGTCTCTGCTATTACAAACCAGTGAACATACAAATCTTCATCAGTGGGAATCTTCTCTGCACACAGTGTTTTAACCATTCGGCAGTTTTAACCGCAGTTCGACCAGTAGATTCGGCATTGTGACTAGTGTTTTTTCCACAAATCTACCACTTTAAACCATTCTGAAATGTCCATCAGCAGCGGTTTGCATACTTTGCAGATCTTTAAATGCAGGCGGCTTCATCCACTAGCAGGGAGATAACATCGGCAGCTAATTCTACGCAGAGATATCCGTTAGGTCAAACTTCATGGTGGTCTTTTGAATCTCAACCAGCCTGAACGCACAGTCTTCGGTAGGCATATCAGCGCCAATCTTGGTGGTTTTCAGCTAGCAAACCATCGGCCAAGCATCCTCTCAATGGTCATTTAAACCCCATCCTGTGTTTACCATTGATAGATCTTTGGCAGTGGATTTCATTGTTCCTCTTTGGTGGTCTTCACAAATAGCCAAATCGGTCGGCTTCACATTGGTGGTTTAGAAAATTCATGCCAGAAAATTTTTCAAAACTCGTCGGTTGTCTTAAATCACCGACATCAACAACTACCAGCATCATTGGCGACATTTATCCTGCCACCGGCGACAAAACAACATCGAAAACCACTCAGTGTACCCTGCTAAACCATTGATGCCAAAAAGGCGGTTTCGTAACAAATATTGGTTATTTTTTGACTTTTCAAAGTGATTTTTCATCCCTGTAGCTGGTTTTCTGTTAAACAATCCTTGCAATTTCCCATCAATAGCAGGTGGTTTTCACTTAAAAGGTAGTTGTTTGTGACTAATAAGTGGTTTCCCGCGACTGGTTAGCTGTTTTGACCACAAAAATAGTGGTTTTGCCCTGTCTCGGGCAGATTTCTATCAAAACTGATAATTTTTTGCATTCCCAAAGGGAAGGATTTTTTTGCTGGTCAAAGAGAATATTCTTGGAATATTCTGCTGACATCAGCACCAAGGGCCATTTTTGCCCCTCAAAGCCCTAAACAAGGGCTTTTTTTATTTTTTGCATAACTTTTGCCCACGAAGGAGAAATCGGGCAAACAAGATATCGTCAAAAATCTGACAAAGAGCACTTCGCAGTGGTGTTAGTGGTTTTCTAAAATTCTACTGCAGGTGACTGCTACAGCAATTTGAAGACAGATCTTCATTTCTCGCTTCCGAGCTCACAACTTTTTTCCACAATCTCTGATTTTTGTGATTCTTGTGGCATCAGAAAGGTCTTCAAGACCTCTTCAAATCCATCTATGCACTTTTCTTGGATTCTGCTCCAAGTTCATTTTATTTCATTTGTCAATTTTTTGGCTTTTGAGTGATAACTTGGGCATTTTGACACTTGAGGAAGTGAAACTTCTTTTGGAGGGTTTTATTTGCTGTGATTAAACATTGTGAGCAATTGTAATCTCCTTTGGATCTCTTTTTTAAGAGATTTTCATACTTTCCCAAATTTGGTCCCTAGTGGACAATTGTGAATCGCACTAAGTATAAAGTGCCACAATTATTCATTTTTTGGGGGGTGATCTCTTTGATTGAGTAACAGGGGGGTGTCTTGTGTTCTTTTTTGTACTCTTGCATCATGGATCCCAATAAAATTCCTCTACTCACACCATATAACTATCATGAGTGGAAAACTAAGATGGACATTCATTTAAGTTTGAAAATTCATAGAGTAACAATGGGTGCAAAAATTGAACCAACAGCAGCTGCAAAAAAGAGAAAATGGTATAATAGATGTGATCAAGCCTATGGAACACTATGCTTGTCTATCTCTCTTGATCTTCTTTTTCATATTGAATCTTGTACTACACCTAATCAAGTGTGGACTACCTTAGAAAATCTCTTTGGTAAGCAAGATACTATGAGAGGTTTCAAATTGGAGAATAAATTAATTAGTTTGAATCCAACTGATTTCACAAGCATCGAAGACTTCTTCACAAAACTAAAGTCACTTAGATTGCATCTCAAACAATGTGGAATTGAGAAAGAGGACACTCAATTGATTCTTTCAATCCTTGCCAAGCTTGGTCCTGACTATTCAGTTTTTGTTTCTACTTTTTATGCTACAATGGATGCACTTGGGAAAGCTTTCACAATGCCTTCACTTGATGAGTTTGTTACATTACTCACAAGGGAGCAAGCTAAGTTAGTACACATGGGCACATTGAAGTCTTCTAGAACTCAAGCACTTCTTGCTAGTCAAGGTTCTAAGGATCAAAAGGCTACAACTAGCAAAGGCAAGAAATAGAAAAATCAGAATCTTAAGAACAATGAGCAAGCAAAGGAATCAACCAAATCACCTAAGTCCTCATCCTCTCCCAAGGAGGAATCATCTAAGAAGGAGAGACCAAAGTGTGCATTTTGCAAGAAACTAGGACATGATGAGCATAAGTGTTATGAAAAGAAAATTGATGAGTTGACTCACATTATTCAAAAGCACAACATCCAAATGCCATCATCATCACCTAGTACATCCTCTTCTTCGACACCATCATCATCTACACATACAGAGATAGCAAGCATTGCCATAGGGACAAACAAAAGAAAAGGATAGGCACTCTTTGCTTCTACCAGTCTTCAGTCAGAGAGGTGGCTTCTTGATTCAGGGGCTTCTCATCATATGGCTTCTTCACAGAGGATGTTCTCTTCATTTGAGTCATGTACTTTGCCACCTATTTTGATGGGTAACAATACATACATGCATGCATCTGGTAAAGGAACTATTGATGTTGGAGAGAATGCATTCAACAATGTGTTGTGTGTACCTTCCTTAACATCAAATCTCCTTTCCATCTACTAGATTACTCATTGTGGTGTAGGCAAGACAGTTGAGTTCACTCCTGATTCTGTGATCATTCAGGACTTGGAGAGCAGGGATATCATTGTAGTTGGGATGGTTGATCATGCATCTCTCTTGTATACTTTCTCCCATTTTGTTTTCAATGATGTAGATCCATTGATTGGAATTCAGACTCGTACATCAAGTGTGAATCATGTTTCTAAGGAGAAGTTTGGTCACTTGAACCTTGGTGTTCTTTCACCCACTTTGGTTCATGAGACTAGTGTTGAGCTTCCATCACCTCAACCTCCTGCTTCTTCAGAGATCGACATCGACATGGGCTCATCTACTTCAGTTGAGCAGGATCATACAGGTCTTTCAGACACAGCTTTGTGGGATACTTTCTTGGCAGGTATATCAGACTTGTTTTGTGAGTCTCATATTGCAGATTGGGAGGACACACATGAGGGGATATCTCTCCTCTTTGATGACAGTTACAGCACAACTGTTATCCCATCTACTTTGTCTTTGGAGGGTGTTCTTCACCAATCTACACAGGATTTTGGATTGGACACACATCGTTGCATTGTGTCATTCTTTGATTCTAACTTGTGGGCACTTGAGCAGTCTTCAGAGGCATCTATCATGAGGCTTTTTCCCTTATTCCTTGAGATGGAGTTTCTTCAACATTAGCCTTTAGATCAGTTTCTTCCTAAGGGGAGAAATGTTGTTTGTAGGTTCAGGACACTTTCTAGTGTTCATCTTCAAGCATTCACCATCAGCACAGGAGCTACTTCCTTGTAGGGGGGACCTATAGTCTCACACTTGCTCTCCTATGGGGGGGTATTTGATTGTACATCTGTGATAGAAGTTGTCCTTGGGGGGTCATATTGAGTCCTCCTACTATCACTTCTTTCACTTTCATGTTTCATACATTCTCACTTTTGGAGAGGAGTTTTTTCCCGTGAGGTTTTCTCCTTTTCTCCACTTGAGATTTGTTTGTACATGGGTACCTAACATGGCCTAGTAGCCAGGACCCATCCATTATTCCATCTTGCTTTAGTCAGCTACTCCCTAAGTTGCACTTAAAGGGGGGTGTTGGTGTGAACAGGGTTATCACCTAACTAGTTTACCCTAGTGTGGACAATTCATCTTATTTAACTATTTACTAATTAAATAATATTCACACATCACACATATTAAGTTGCCTTAGTGAGTCTACTAGATGTCTAGTTGTGTCTAGTTAAGTCTGGTTGTGTGTTGAGTTGTTGATAGTTGGAATGAGTTGTCTTATCCTCCACATGTGCAATTAGCTATCATCCTCTAATTGGCACATGTTGTAGGATTATCTCCACTTTCCACTCCACCTTTCTAGCTCTCACCTTGCCTTTATAAGCAAGGCATATCATGTACATTGTAACAAAAAGATCAATCTTTTGCATTCATTGATAGAATAGCATTATTCTCTCAATTGATCTCTCATGTGCTTTCATGAAGTTCTAGATCCTGGGTGGCTCCAATCATAGCCAACTCTAACAATTTGCATATTAATTCATTCACTTGTGGAGGAATTCCCTATGTTTTGGGCTGACCTATCCATGTACACACGTTACATCTCTTTCATTGGAGCTTGTAATATATTTGGTTGGCGCGAAGGATTCTTGTGATCCAAAGATGATATATAATCATATAATAGATGCCTAGGAAAGTAGTTAGTCGGTGATAGATAGGTCATAAGTTAGATTTTCTTCTAAAGGCACTTCAAAGCCATATCCTGCGCATACATTTTAACAGGAGAATTAGGCCTATGAGCCCTAATTTGTAAGCCCGCATGTTACTGGCATGTTATTGTTTTGAATCTATGATATACTAAATGATTGAATCTACATTTACATTCTACAATTGAGTTGCTTCAGTTGTGTTTACTCTTGTTTCACGGCCTAGACTGTTCACTTTGTGGACCCTCCTAACTATGACTACACCAAGTGGTATCAGAAAAAATTTAGAATCCTTTGGACAAAAGCAAAGTGAAGTTAGAATCCTTTGGGAGAAAAGCAGAGTGAAGTTAGAGAAGTTTGTGAAGGCATTCTGTAAGATCTTGTTGTAAATAGATCATTAAACCCAAGGCAGACTACTTGTGTTGTCAACCGATCACTGATAGTGAGGCAGTTGTCACCTTGTACCCTAATCACCGAATTTGAGGCAGTTACACTTGATCCTAGGAAGAGATGTCACCAAGGAGTATGTACCTAGTATTTGTACTATGGCTAGAAGAATGGATGAGATGATGGAAATGATGAAGACAATGCGAGTTCTCTTGGATGTTGTTGAAGAAGATCGAAGAAGAGGATTTACACCTAGACCTAATGTTGAAAGCGATGATGATGAAGAATTTAAATTCTTTAATCAAATGAAGAAACCCTAGAAGAAAAAGAATCAGATCAAGTGAAGATGTTGCGAGCTATTTCAAAGGTTGGAAAAAGACCTAGAGTTTATGTATCGTAGTATACTAGCATTTTGCATCCTGGGGAGCTGATTGATTGGATAAATGACCTGGAAGAATACTTTGAGTATGATGAAATTGAAGATCTAGAGAAGATAAAATTTGCAAAGACTAAATTGAAAGGACATACTACTATTTGGTGGAAAGAAGTTTAGTTGGATAGAAACATAAGAGGAAAAGAAAAGATCACAAAATGGGATAGAATGGTAACAAAGTTGAAGAATCAGTTTATACCTACTGACTATGAGTTGGAACTGTTGAAGAGATTGTAGAACTTGAGACAAAAGGAGAAATCTATGAAGGAGTATACTGAAGAATCTCATAATATGATCATAAGGATAGGACATAGTGAAGAAAGCAAGGAGAAAGTGGCAAGATACATCAATGGACTAAGATTGAACATTCAAGAAGAATTGAGTTTGGTAAGGATGACAACATTGTAAGAAGCATACCAGTTTGCCCTTAAAGTTGAAGAAAAGTTGAACAAGAAGCATGAGCAGAGACAGAGAGGTAGAGGAGGTAAATTTCAAAGAGGTAGAACATTTTTTGGAGGAGAAAGATCATTTGCAGAGCAAAACAGACAAGATAACACATTCAAGAAGGAAGCCAGAGATAAAAATGCATACCGGAGAGATGGTAGAACTTTCTACCACAAAGGAAACCCTAATTCATATCAGAGTGAAGGATACAAAAGAGATGGAAGAGGACCTGATAGGAGAACATTTAGAGGAACTTGTTTTAAGTGTGGAGGAGGACACAAAGCATTTTAATGTCATCAAGGGAGTACAAGTAAGAAGAAGGAGAACAGTGGAAGAATAGCTTATGTGAAAGAAGAACCTATTAGATCCTGAGAAAGGAAATTCACTAGTCATGAAGAGAGCACTATTTCAAGCAGAGACAAATGAGGAACCACCATAGAGGAAAATTTTATTCCAGACCAGATGCAAATCAGGAGGTAAATGTTCTAAGGTTGTAATTGATAGTAGTAGTTCTAATAATTTGCTTTCAGAGGAGATGGTGACTAAGCTGAAGTTGGAAAGATTGAAACACCCTAAGCCATATCAGATAACATGGATTCAGGATGATCATAAGGTATTGATGAGTGAACAATGTTTGATAAAATTTCATATTGGATCTTATCATGATTAAGTATTGTGTGATATTGTGCCTATGGATGTATGTCATATATTGTTGGGTAGACCATGGTAATATGATAGAAAACCTATACATGACGGGAGAAAGAATAGCTATACTATAACCTCAAATGGAAAGATAATTACTTTCATTCCTTTGGAAGATGAACCTAAGAGTGAAGTATGTGGGAATGCTAGAATTTGTTTAGTTGATGGAAGGAAATTTCTGGATGGTTTGAGACATGAGAATATGTGTTATGTTTTGATTCCTAAGAAGCTTGAAGACCTAAAGACAGAGACAGAAGAATCACAACTGAAGGAGATAACTGAGTTACTGACAAAGTATGAAAACATCATATCAGATCATGTATCTAAAGGATTACCACCAATTAGGAGTATCAGTCATCACATGGATCTTATACCTAGAACTAGTTTGCCTAACAAAGAAGCACACAAAATGACACCAGTAGAGAATGAAGAATTGAATAGATAGATACAAAAATTGTTGAGGAAAGGTTTGATCAGAGAAATTTTGAGTCCTTGTGCAGTACCTGTAGTGCTAGCACCAAAGAAGGATGTAGAATGGAGAATGTGTACAGACTCTAGAGCAATTAAAAAGATCACAATTAAGTATAGATTTCCATTGCCTAGGATGGATGATATTATGGATTGTTTGAGTGGAGCAAAATATTTTACAAAGATAGACTTGAAGAGTGGATACCATCATATCATAATCAGAGAAGGAGATGAATGGAAGACTTCTTTTAAGACAAATGAAGTATTGTATGAGTGGTTAGTAATGCCTTTTGGATTGACTAATGCACCAAGTACTTTCCTGAGGTTGATAAATGAAGTTTTGAAGAAATTCTTGGGTAAGTTTTTTATTGTATACTTGGATGATATTCAGATTTTCAGTAAGACAAAAGAAGAACATTTGTGGCACCTGAGACAAGTATTGCAGAGACTGAGAGAAGAGAAATTGCTGATAAACATCAAGAAGTGTAGTTTCATGAAGAATTGGTATACTTGGGATTTGTGATTTATGCAGAAGGATTGAAGATGGACCCTGAGAAAGTTAGAGCAATTGTTGAATGGACTACACCTGAATGGCCATAGAAATCTTTAATCACCCCTCTAACCTCAATCATGACATGGGTTGGAGTCTGAGTCATTCTTGGCAACCGATGTTAACCCATATCCAAACCGTCTCTCACTCGTCAACCTGACTTCCCCCCTCTATTTTTCTTGTTATTTCATCCATTCTTCTCCTTCATGCCCATCCGGTCCTTCTCTAGTCTAAATCTTGTGGCTTCTCTTCTTTCCTTCTTTTCATTAGTTTCCTCTTTTCTTTTCCTTTCTTATTCACTTGGTTTTTCCCTTTTTTTATTTTTTGAGGTCTCTTGTTTGTACATGTGTTGGTTCTCCTTTTGGTCTATCATGGTCTTTGGTTGTCTTTCTTTTGCTTTTCTAGGTTTGTGTGTTTCCTCCCTGATTTGTTTGTGTATTTCATGTGGTTTTTTGTTTCCTCTCCTGTGTTTTGGGTTCTCAATTTTTTTCTTATCGTCTTGTTTCCCTTTAAGAATTGTATTTCTCTCTCTAGTTCTTTTTCATTCCTTTGCTTATAGGTATTTATCTTTTTAGATAGTTAGTTTTTAGGGGTTTGCTTGTAGGCAGAGATGGGCACAATTGTGCATATAGGCACTCATCATGCAAGGGGTTCTTTTTTGTTTATTTGTCTAAAAAATTTATCTTCCTCATTGGCATTCCATGGTCTGACTTATTATTTTTTCATCGGAGGGGAGTCCTTATTTTAATCTCCTTTCTCATTCTTTATCTTTTACAGATTTTTGTCATCTAGTTCTTTGGCTCTCACCTATCTTTTATTTCTTTCTCTCTTGTTTTCAATATTTTGTTTTTCTTCTTTTTTTGTTTTTTTGTATTTTATAGTTTTTTCTTCCTTATTTTGACTTGCTTTTTTATTTCCTTTATTTTTACTTGCATATTTATTCCTATCCCTCAACTTTTGTGCATCTTATCCCACCTCCTCTATTTAGTTGGCTCTGGGTCTGCAATCATCTATTTCACTCTCTTCTCTTTCTATCATCCTGAGGATGGATCATGGAGTATGATCTGAAATGTTGATGTAAAAATTATCACACAGTTAATCCAAAAGCATTGGAGAAGTCAGATCACTTCATGGATTAGCTAGTTTCTACCAGAAGTTCATCAGAAATTTTAGCGATAGAAAAGACTTTAAGTGGACATCAGGAGAAGATAAGAGTTTTGAGTTTTTGAAGTAAAAAGGGACAGAGCAACCTGTATTGTCATTACCAAATTTCAACAAAGTATTTCAAGTAGATTGTGATGCAAGTGGAAATGTAATAGGAGTAGTGTTAAGTCAAGAAGGTAGACATGTAGCATATTTCAATGAGAAGTTGAATGATGCAATGAGAAGATATTCAGTTTATGATCAAGAGTTATATGCCATAGTTCAAGCCTTAAAGAAGTGGAGACATTATTTGTTGCCTAATGAATTTGTGTTGTATACAAATCATCAAGCTTTGTAGTATTTGAACAGTAAAGGAAAGTTGAATCAGAGACATATGAGATGGGTAGAGTTCATGCAGAGTTATACTTTTGTACTGAAGCATAGGAGTGGGAAATCAAACAAAGTTGCAGATGCACTATGCAGAAGAAGGAATTTGCTGACAAAGATGAGAGTTGAAGTGTTAGGATTGGAGGAGTTGAAGAACATGTATGAAGAAGACCTTGATTTTGTAGAATCTTGAAAAGCATTTAGGGAACCTGTTGTGACAAATAGGAGTAAGTGGTCAGATTATTTCATTCAGGGGGATATGTTGTTCAAACAAAATCAATTGTGTATACCTAGGAGTTCAATGAGAGAAAATTTGATCAAAGAGAGGCATAGAGGTAAATTAGCAAGGCATTTTGGAATTGACAAGATAGTGGCTTTGGTAAGTGAAAATTACTTTTGGCCTCAGATACATAAGGATGTTAGAAAGTTTGTACAGAGTTGCAAAATATGTCAAGTTGCAAAAGAGAGTAGTCAGAATACTAGGTTGTACAAATCTTTGATAGTACCAGAGAGACCTTGGGAAGACATAAGCATCGATTTCATATTGGGATTGTCAAAGATACAGAGAGGACATGATTCTATATTTGTAGTGGTGGATCAATTTTCAAAGATGGCATATTTCATACCTTGGAAGAAGACAACAGTTGTAGTTCATGTGGCTAACCTATTTTTCAAGGAGATTGTGAGATTACATGGATTATCTAAGAGCATAATTTTAGATAGAGATATAAGATTTCTTGGATACTTTTAGAAGAAGATAAAGACAGACTTGAAGTTCATTTCAGCATTTCACCCACAGACTGATGGACAGACAGAGGTAGTAAATAGGAGTTTGGGAAAGTTCTTAAAATGTTTGGTTGGAGAGAAGGCAAGAAATTGGGACTTGATTCTATCACAAGAGTTTGCATACAATAATTTAGTGACTAGGAATACAGGAAAGACACCATTTGAGATTGTGACAGAAATTAACCCTAGAGGAGTAGCAGAGTTGAGAAATATCAGTATGGAGGACAAGAGGAGTGTAGAAGCAGAAGGATTTATAGGACACATGGAGATAGTGCATAATCAAGTTAAGAAACATTTGGAGGAGATGAATAGTAAGTATAAGAAACAAGTAGATGAGAAGAGAAGACACAAAGAATTTGCAATTCGAGATGAAGTGATGGTATATCTGAGAAAAGAAAGATTTCTAGTTGGGACATATAACAAGTTGAAGATAAAGAAGTTTGGACCATGTAAGATACTAAGAAATTTTAATTTAGGAAATGCATATGAAGTGGAGCCACTGGAGACATTGGGCATATCACCTATTTTCAACATTACAGACCTATATCAGTATCATGAAGTAGAGTTCAGTAATAGCATTAAAGAAGACTTGAAGAAATTACCACAACAAGCACCATAGAAGATTGAGGACATCTTGGATAGAAGAGTTGGACGCAGAACCAAAGGAATACAATACAAATAATATCTTGTGAAGTGGAAAGGTGGACCGGAAGAAGACTTATCTTGGATTTCTCAAGTTGAGGTGGACCGTCTTGGTTTTCATCTAGCCCTAGCAAAGTGAGGGACTCACTTTTTCAATAACCCTAGGTGTCTGATGCAGGAGCATCCCTGGTTCAAGAGCAATCTTGCATCAACCAAAAATATTTGCAATTCATTTTGTTTTCTTTCATTTTCTAATTCAGTACAGTTAGTTCAGTCAGTAGTAGTTTCAGTAGATTGGTCTGGATTCAACCACAGTTTCATTTTAGACCTTACAGAGTTGGACTTAGCATCTAGACATCTTCATGCACATCATATCCAAAATTCAAATCATTTGGATCAATTTCTAGAAAGATATCACTATCAGAAGATCAACAGCTTTCTCCGAGCAAAGCATTCAAACAGTCTCAGACAATTAGCTAAAGGAGAAGACTTGCAGAGCACTTCCTTGAATTGCAAAGCTAAATGGCACATCATTCAAGATAGTTTGGAACCTATCTAACCTTCCCTAAGATCCACATATTGATTCATTCACTTGCAGAGGAATTCCATATGTTTTGGGCCAATCTATCCGTGTACACACATTACATCTCTTTCATTGGAGTTTGTAATTTGTTTGGCCGACGCAGAGGATTCTTGTGATCTAGAGACGATATATATGTTAGATTTAGGACAGACAACTAAGAGGGGGGTGAATTAGTTGTCCAAAACTTTCCTCCAATTAATCACTTAAATCCACTTTATTATTTAGTAGCATAATAATGAATTAATCATGGAAACATAATGCATTAAATCAAGAGCAGAAACACATTAACACATAAGACACCAAGATTTTAACTTGGAAAACCTGGTTAAGGGAAAAACCACGGGGTGACTAACCCAAGATTGTATTCTCTGTTAAAAGAATAAGAAGAACAAAGTGGCACATGCCAATTAGGGCTCACTGCCCAAGCACACTGCTCACAAGAGGTCCACTACCTATAAGAGACACATTGTCTACAGAATAATAGATATTACATACTTGAATTAAAGAATAGCATCTTCACCATGCTTGAGTCAATTCCATTAAGCCTAATACTTCTTCTCTGCCTTTCACTCTGCTCCTCTCTACCACACACTCATCTCCATGATACTTTTGAAATGACTTCACAACCTCTTATTTATACAAGACATTTGACTTTAGAATAATGATCCAAGTCGGCATACATTACAAAGCAAATACATAAATATAACATGACTAATTACAAAAATACTTCATGCGGATCAACACGTTGTCGGCCACATAGATCTGAGACTTCAATCTTCCTTTAGGAACACGCCATTCTTCACAGAACATCTTCAAGATCATCTGCAGGATGTGTAACTCATCCGGTCGGCCAAACTTAGGAAGAACACCATCATCCAGAAGTAATTCTTCAATTACGAGCTCAATCTTCAATGCGGACCACCAACATAAACTAGACACAATCCAGAGACCTCCACAAGCTTTCCTGAATCACCAAGAATATCCACACTACTGCTTACTAAAATCATTCTCTCCTTCATCTGGAACCTCAAGAACACAGTCTATCATCACTATCATATTGGAATAGATGCTTGCTGACCTCCAGACCACAAACTAATTGAGTTGTCAATTCACATTGACTTCCTAAACACTCCACCAGTACCGCAGAATAAGATATTGCATTTTTGGATCTCACTAGACCTATCTATGTCATTTTGTCACCTCTAAACATCTTCTAGAACCGGTTTTACTTAAGTGGCCATAACTTCTTCAGATCTTCATGCGGACCTCTAAAATCTTTACTAGATCATCTTAAGACACATATCTACAAACCCTTTGATGCACATCCTCTGATCTTCATCTTAGCTGGGATCTTTACCTCACTATCTTCATTGTTCTTCTCTATTCCTAATAGGACTAATTTTCTCAATATCCTCAACATACAGCTCATCCAATCCTTATCATCAATGCAATAGGAGTATGTTGACATCAATGACAACAATGGTTAGGCCCATACTTGCAACAATATAATCATAAAATAGATGCTTGGGAAAGTAGTTAGTTGGTGATAGATAGTTCATACGTTAGATTTTCTTGTGAAGGTGCTTCAAATCCATATCCTGCGCATATATTGTAACTGAAGAATCAAGCCTGTGAGCCCTAATTCGTAAGCATGTATGTTGCCGACATGTTATTGTTTTGAATCTATGATATATTGAATGACTAAATCTACATTTACATTCTACAATTGAGTTGCTTCCTTTGTGTTTACTCTTATTGCATGGCCTCAACTATTCAATTTGTGGACCCTCCTAACCATGACTACAACATTTATGAACCTAACAAACAATTAACTATTGTTTTCAACTTACCTCCATCTCCTTATCACTAGCTGGACCATCCTGATGATGTATCCTCCATATGTCACAGTTGGATCCTTGATGAATGCCATCAACCTGAGGGAGGGGTAGAAAGACCAATGAGGTAGCTACTCCTCCTTGCCTAGAATAAAGAATCACAACAACACAAAGTTATTGGAGTCTCCAGATAGCCAACATTTTCCCTCACTAGAATGACACTATGCAGAAGTAGGAAAATAAAAGCCAATTTCTTGCAGCTACTTCTCACTTTGACTCTTTCCCATACCACCAATTCCTTAGAAACATACTTCTCATTTTCTAATTCTATATGAATAGAGTAGTAACAAAGAGAATAGAGTAGTACTTCCTAGGAGACTGGATGGTAGACAAAGCATAGCAAAAGAGGAAAAATTCTGCATTTTGATCCCAGAAAAGGAATGGTGCATACAATGTGCACAAGAGCTTCTATTTATAGCAAAAACACAGAGACCCTTATGCCTAGGTAGTCTTTTCTATCAATACTTTAATCAATTTAGTTCAGTTGCCTGCATCACTATAGTACATAGTCTTCAATTGGCTATGTCTAGCAATCACAACTTATTCCCACAAGTAGAAATGTAGACGTAATAATTTTTTACACCAACCACATCTTGTCATCACACAAAGCCCCTGCAGATGGAACTTGTCAAAATCAACTCATCAATATCTAAATAAGTAGCATTGAAAACTCAGAGAGTGGTGTACTTAAAATCCATATAGCACACCCCTGTACCAAAGCTATAAACACTCCCTTTGAAGCCCAGTTGTGACTTAGTACCATTTTCAATCTTTCTCATATGATCAAGAAATATTACATTCAACAGAACCCCTGTTTCTATAATGAGAATGCTGAGGTTTGGTCCTAATGTCAGGCAAAAAAGTCCCAACAATTTTGGATATCAAGCCTCCAAAATTGATTTCCCACTTTCTCAGTCATCCTTCAAGTTCATCATGTTGTACAATGATGGCATGAGGGATCCTCAAAGATCTTAAAAATATTGCAATTTCTCCATTTTAGCCACATCTGACCTGATCCTGAAAGAGGACACTCATTCAGAACACCTAACCAGTTCTCTACCAGATGACAAAAGAGTATTTAATACACTCTTGATTTTTCTATGTGGTTTCTGGCTTATAGCCCCAAGCATTGTCCACCGTGCATCTCCAATCCATCACCTCATTTGAATTTAGGTCATAGATCATCTCAAAGGATCCAATCGATGATTCTCGCTAGAGTTGGGAATTACTCCAGCAAAGATCAGAAAACCCTTTTATGGCTTAGAGTCTCTTTGCCATGGTGGTGTCTTCGCTGCTTTGCGTTGAGTCATTTGAAGCCTCGTTGAAGTTGTTAGTTCCCGCGAAACACATTGCTACTGTGGACACCATAATCCACACCACCCTCTTCACAATCCCTCTAAAGTCTAAAAGGAAGCATGGTATGCGGAAAATGCTTCCTACACTGATCTATTGAGGAAAGATTTATGCAAATTTAAACTTTTACAATTATAGATTAAGATGCACATTAATAGAAAGATAATAACAACATTCAAATGCAAAACTCACAACACAAGATATACGTGGGGAAAACCCTTTCAGGTAAAAAACCCCACACTCCAAATCTGCCCAATATATTATTCAAGAATCAAGAAGATTACAATATACTTGGAGACCAAGCTTTCATAGGAGTATAACCAACCAGAGATCCAAGAGGTAACTCAACATCTATAAGACTCTTACACACAGCCTCCATCTCAAGCTCTTAATATATAGGAGATACATTACAGTAAACTGTCAACGGTAATTACAAAACCATGAGCCAAAACCACCCACAAGTGGTTCCCAAATTATCTCTAATCAAAGATGCCATGGTATATTCCAAAACACACACCAACACATGTAACTCTCCCATTTACAACTCTTTTAAGTGTCCAACACATTTTTACATTTCCCAAAAACAGGAGGTCCAACTTTCGAAGGCCATAACTTTTGATCTGGGTGTCCGATTGACGAACTGTTTAATGAGTTGGAAAGCTCGTGAAGAGATCTATTATACTATAACCCACTTTGTCAATTATGATAAATTTTGGGACATTTAGGTACCTCTAAGTGCCTCAAAATTGAGTTCAAAACTGTTTTCGGTAGTTTCAAAAATAGAAACTTTAATATCTCGCAATCCAAATATAATCTTCAGTTGAAACTTACCCGAGATGTTTACTTAGCAATTCCATACCTTTTGGGAAAAATTTTAGGTCAATCTGAGTTCAAATGTAGAGTTACTAAAAATAGTAAGTCCTGCCATTTTTAGCCCTTTTGGAAACTTTAAAAGTTCTAAACCATTCTCCAAGATAAAGGGTATTCAAAAAGACCAAAACTGGGAAGAATAGTAACCTTTTGAATTTGCAAGGTTGAGACACTTTTCCTAACAAAGTCTTTGATTGGCCTCAGTGAAGGAAGGAGTCCCTACGAAGCATTGCTAATTCATTGGAACTACCATGTTGGCTTCACTATCTCCCAGAGCCTGTTTGGGAGCTCTAGTAGAGAGCTAAGCTTCCACAAAATACCTTCTACCATGGAATAGACATGACACATTGGCTAACAAAGATACTTCATAGTCTCATAGAGACCCAATGTTACGTCAAAAAATGTCTCCCTAGAAATTTTTCCCTCCTATGTTTAGCTCCCAGGGCCTTTAGAAAGCATTTTTATCATCTTTCATATTCATGTTGAATCTCGATGAGAAAACCCCTAAGTTTTATGGCAAATAGAACCTAGGGGGTGCTATTGTGATGAATCCTGACTAAAATAGGGAAGAAGGACATGGGTGCCCACGCCCTAGTCTTGACCTATTTTAGGTAGGACCTACATTCAAGTGTTAGTTATATAACCGTTAATTAGGTCTTATGCCGACACGTTAAGTTTGACTTATGAAATTCTTAGTGAGAATGTGTTTAGTTGCATATATAAGCATGTTTAGGGATTCATTTGTAAACTAGAAGATGATTATAAACGTTTTGCACACTTGTGATTTTAGAGCATTCAAGATATTCATTGTTGTAGAGCAGACTTGCCTTGTTATTGTGTTTTTTATGCAGATTTGGCTTCATCTTCTCATGATGTGAAGGATTTTCATCTACATGAGAGCTACACCTCTAAAGTGACATATATTTGTGTTTTCAATCATTTATCATTTAGATTTTACCTCTATCATGCAAGGATATGCAATATTTATCTGACAAATGTGTTCAGAAGACTTGAATGTCTCTCCGAGGCTTGACCAAGGCAAGCCTCTAAACACCACAACCCCCAACCCCTTTTTTATGTGATTGCAGGTTACAAGTTGTGGAAGTGAAAGAAGTGGAGTTACAAGGAAGCAGAACAGAGTGTCAAAAGTCCAAAGGAAAGCAGAAAAGCAAGACCTGGACTAGGGTGCCCACTCATTAGTCCTCGAGATCCTGAAATAGTGAAATCCCCATAACAACACAATTAGGTTGTAGACAATGTTCTAAGATCCTGATAGAAACTAGTACATTGGACTAATTCACCTGCTCATTAGTCCCCAACTTTTCTAAATACAGAATCTCAAAATCTAGTATGTATTTAATTGTCATTTGATATCTTTGTGTGTGAGCATTTGTCAAGATTCATCTGTTTGTTTACGATTTTATGAAATTAGGGTTTTAAGCATAATTGGGCTTTAATTAATCAATAGGTCAACAAATTCCAAGTTTCCTCTTCATTCTAAGGGACACTAAATCTGTAGCAGAGCCCTCTTGCAAGAGATTATGGCTTCACTTAATTTATGTCCTTTAATGTAAGGTGTGAAAGAAGGATTTAAGCTTGAAACTAAAACCCCTCTTTTTACACTAAACACCCAAAACGAGGCTCTACAAAGGAATAAACTCCAGTGAAAAGGAAGAGCTAGTGATGTGGACTATTGACAAAGCACAACTAAAAATATATTTGGTGCACATGCAATAAAGTTGTTTTTAAACAGGCTCGTTATTAACAACCTGGTGAAGGAGCCAGTGACTTAGATGGTAAAACACACTTAAGTTATAATTTAAGTCATCAGGAATTTCTAACAACCAATCAATGAAGGATTATAACTTAGAATGAATAAAGACCAATGTATTAGGGATTAAGGCTTTTGGGGGGTTTTTCTAGGGCTTTACAAGCCTAAAACAAATGAAACCTTGGGCATAAAAAGGTATAAAATGTAGGTTCCAACAGGAAGATGATTGCATCTTACTTGGATCGAGGGGTCTAACAAGTAGAAGCTTGATGATATTGTTTTGTAAAAGTTGTGTCATGATAGCATGAAGAGATTCTGATAATGGTGTAAAGTTTCTTGTTTTTGGTTTCAACTTGTAAGGGGTGGAAGCAGGAGATGAATCTACCACCACATGTTTTCTTATGTTGTTTGTTGAAATTTCATGTGTCTTGATAAAGTTTTTATTTTTTATTTTGAAAGAATGATTATGAGATGCTTTGGATTGACCAAATGGAACCAATGAGGGGTTATGCTCAAACCGACTAACCAAAAGTTGATAATCATGAAGATCCATGCAAAGATGAGTGAATGAATCGTATCGCATCAACAATATCTTATCACAGATGTGAGGTTGTAAGTTTCATATAAAGATTCTTTGCACATCAGCATCTGGAATAGAATATTGTATTTGTGAGAATATGGCTTGATAACGGCCCATGAAATCTGTTATTTTCTCTTTTGTTCCTTGTTTGCAATGAACCAAGTCTATCAAAGAGACTTGAGGTCCAGTGTTCGCTTGAAAATGCTTGAGGAACTTACTGACTAATTGTGTGAAAGAAGTTATAGAATTAGGAGGGAGTACAAAAAACCAATCCAAGGTTGTGTCCTTCAGTGACCTAGGAAAGAGTTTTGCCAAAATCGCATCCTCAAAGAAGAAGTCACTACACATAGCGATAAAAGTTGTCACATAGTTGTTAGGGTCTCCCTTCCCATTATATTTCTCAAAGTGGGGGCTTTCCAACTTCTCAGGCATAGGATTCCTTAGGATAGAATAGGACAAAGGGCTATGGAGATAATGTGTTGTCATACTAGGCTTAAGTGGACTATTACTCATGTTAGCCAATTGTTGTTGGATGGAGGTCATATTCTTCAACAATTGGTTTATGATAGGATCGGAAGTGGAATTTGGTAAAGATTTAAATGAAGGACTAGGTGATGGTGTATGGGTAGCCTTTTGGAATGTGATAGGTGGTTTGGATGTAGGTGGAGTAATATTTGGAGTGGAATTTATGCAGCTATTGTTGTCACTAAAGTATGTGCCTTGTTGAGTTTGAGAAAAACCCAACTACCTTGTGAAACATGGGATGATCTCACTGAGTTTGGGCTTAGATAGGTTGAGATCAACCTCTAGAGAGGGTCAGTTCCCTTGATGGATCACCGAAAACTAACCTAATCTACTGTTATTTGCTAAGAAAAGAGTGAGGAAAGACTTGAAAATGAGAAACTAATACTTGTATAGGTGATGCACCAAAACTGAAAGTGACCTGTATTTGCTAGTTTGACACACCATTCTTAGATAAAATGACTCTTGCACAAATTATGTTTTCTTACACCCTATGCATCAGTATTTTGTATGGAGGATGTTTGCATCTCACTATTTAGAAGGAAATATAAAGTTTTCACAACTAAAAGTTCCATACATACATTTCACAGTGTACAACCTACATAAAGATATATTTTTCTGCCTAAAGGTGTTTTTTTAGACATATTGTGAGTTTTAGTGATTGAAAACATCAAAAATACATGCATATTTTTTATTAACACACAAAATAACAGCACAAAATGAAGGCAAAGCTAATCATTTATTCAAAAATGGGTGTTCTTACATCAAAAGTAGGTCTGAAAATGTACTTACAAGTATTGCTTTGAAAAGTGTTACATTATGTTGTCAGCAAAAATTGAGTTACAATGCTATATTTTCTTGATTTTAGTCCAGAAAATAAGAAAGAACTCCTAAAAAAACTATCCTAAGCCTTTCCTATACTCATCCCAACATAGGGAGACAATAAGAACAAATCTAGGATCAAAAATAATGACCAAAACTAGGTCAAACCTCCTTTAGGCGCCCAAGAAGTCTCCTGATATGACATTGACTCTTGCATGTCATGGTTCACCCTTTCCATCTCCTACAAACTTTCTCCAGCTACTCAAAAGGCTCTTTAATGCTTGGGAAGTCTCCAAACTGCCCCTAGATACCTGGAAGATGCTCCCAGCTACTCCCAAAGCCTTAAAAGCTCCTCAAACTATTCAAACTACCTCATATCCTCTTCAACCTCCACCTTGCAAAGCAATAGGACATGTGACCAATGTTGTTTGATGTCATTAAAGCTCTTGTGAGCATATGGAAAGAGTTGTGCCTCTTTAGCAATCTCCCAACTACTCAAAACTGCCTCTTTATGACTTAGAGACACCCCTACCTCATTTATGACCCCTATAGGGTCTTCTTCAGGGTTAAATCTTGTTGTAGGTGTCTTCAAACTAAGTTTGCAACCCTCTAGAAATGATAGAAATCCCTCATCTATTACTATTGTCCTTGGTTGAAAAAATAGAATGTATATTTCCTCCAGGTTGTGTTCTATAATGTCCTTCAGGTCTTTATTGTGTTAGAATTCTAATAGTGCTCCCTTCAATCTTATCTCTCCTCTTGTTATAATGTCTCTGTATTGGTGGTGTGATAGGTAAAAAATTAGGTTAATAAGATCAAGCATAGCCATGAAAACCTAACCCTACCATCATCAAAGAATCTAATCTAAATGAAATCAAAAGTAATGCAATTCAAGCACAACATCACCTAGATTGTGTGATTCTTTGTTTATGATGTGGATTGCTTCTTCAACAATGCACAATTATGAAGATAAAATCTGCCATGATGGATGATAATGATGAAAGCTCAATGGATGCTATGGATGCTCAAATGCTCAATATGCTCAGGATGATAATGTAGATGCTATATGAATGTGGGATAGATGTAGTATGAAATGAGAGGGTGTTTATATACAACTCAACCAAAATCAATCAACGGTGGAGATTTGATGGCTATGTGAATGGCTAAGATTGAAAGATAGGCATAGGTGAATGTGAAGATGACAAGTGGAGGGAAAATAGGGCTCATGTGTGCTTGTGTACATAAAAAAGTACTACATGTGAAAGATATTAAATAAAAGGATGTAGTACCACTTATCTTTTTTAAATGAAAGGGGCACACATGTTAGCTCATGAGATAAATGATTATATAAATTAATTAAATAAATACAATTTATTTAATTAATTGGAAAGTGGGTTTATGAAAGGAATTTTTAATTAAATAAATAAGATTTATTTAATTAAAAAAAGATAGAATGAAGATAATTAAATAATTGAAGATTGTTTAATTATAGCTTAGAGAAAATAGCTAATGAATTAATTAAATAAATATAAATTTATTTAATTAATAGAAGAAATATATGCATTAGGTATATTGCTCAAGTATGTTAGACAAATGTGGATGTATGATAATATGATATTTGAATGTTAATGATAATGAGTCAATTTTGGGTGTCTACATTTTGCCCCTCTTTGATAAAATGTTCGATAAAGCATTGTGTCAAAGAAGATATGATATTTTGCTTGATAAACAAGGTTATGCCCCAGTGTAACTGGCAGGTGATGCCCCCTCGAGAGGTAAGCCAGGCTAACCAGGAAGGGCTGGGTTGGCTCGTGATAGAAGAAAAGCTAGGACGTAAGGTTGACACGAAGAAAACATGGGTTGGGAGGGAAACAAATGGGATGAAGTAGTTGAAAATAGGCTTTGGCATAGAAGAATTAGGGTTTGGATAGGGCTATAAGTAGGTCTGGCAATGGCAAATAGGCTCATTTGTGCTCATTTGTGCTCAGAAAACTATAGAGATCTAGAGCTCCTTAGAGTTGGTGTGCGACAAGAGTTGGAGAGCTATCAGGATGGTGATTCCATGCAGAGATCATCGTGCCAAGCAAGTGAGGACACATGGATGACCAGAGGGATCAAATGTACAGTATGTATTGAAACTTTTGCTAAAAGCATTTTTTTGATAGGCTAGAAGAGTCATAAATGCACACACTTCACCAGAGGCGACTAGGTCTTAGGATAGGTAGTTTAGGTTGCTTGTGTAGGAAGATAGGTTGCTTAGGGTAGTTTAGATCACTTATAGGCATGGCTTGGTCACTTCTAGAAAAACTAGGTCACTTCCAGTCGACTAGCAAAGATAAAGGCTAAATGCGCATATAGATAGAAACGGGTCGCTTTTGGGCAAACAGTAGGCACATATAGGGGTGAAGCTCGCATAGAAAGAAAAAGTGCTTGCATATGGTAGATAGCTTTCTTATAGGCTAAGGTGACGCGCATAGGGAGTGTAGCTTGCATGTAGTCCAACAGTGATCACATATGTAGAATAGATCGCTTATGAACAAGATAGAAACGCATATGGTAAAAGAGGTCGCTTTTGATCAATAGATAGGCGCATATGGAAAACTGAACCGCGTATGGTAGATAGAAGCTAGGAGAGAAATAAATAGTCCAATTTTGATAGTATTTAAGTAGCGCAAGGGACTGGCATGGTGAATAACATAATGCAAGATATACTACCGCCTTTGTTATCACAAGAACCACATCCTAGGGATTTGTGATTGGTGCAAATACTGGATGCAGAGGAGCGGCTAGTGTTAGAGATCCTCAGGATAGAGCATGTGTCGAGATTGGAGCCGGTGCAGGCACATCGAGGACTAATGATGATGATGGTGGAGCGATGGATGAGCGAGCATAGTTCTTTTTTATTGCCGACAGGAGAGGCTATGATCACACTAGAGGATGTGTTTCGAATTCTATGGATTTCGATAGATGGGGACCGAGTTGATTATGATCCTGATTTGGGTCTAGCTACATTCCAAAGATTATTTGGGACACCAGACATTGGAGTAGAGGTCTCAAAGATCTTGATGGTGAGGATGGAGGAGTTATGTGACAAATTGCAATGAGTGGTAGTGGCTATCATCATATGGCTAGTGGGAGAAAGGTGAGCAAGAGGCTTTCCAGTGGGATGGGGGATAGTGATGGAGGGGATGTTCTCCTATGGCACAAGATATGTGTGGGTGGAGTGTGTGCTTGGAAAGCTTTATCATTACCTGCATGATTGTGCATATATGTTTGAAGTGAGTATGTCTGCAGGGGTTACAGTTTTGCATGTATGGGCTTATGAGCATATCCCAGTGACAAGACCAGAGGGATGGGTGATGAGAGCTTTCGGAGAGCTTTATGCTAGGATGTATAGAGGAGCTCTAGCATACCAACAGCGTCGAGGAGTGGTGTACTGGTGGAGGAGATTGGATGAGGTGGATAGCTTTGTATGGAGGCCAAGGCTTGGATGTGAGAGATGGGATGAGGAGGATGCGGAGCTTGTCTATGTGAGGCAACCGAGATATATGTTTGGATGCGGCATATATATTATAGAGCACTATTTACTAGAGAGGATTTGAGATAGTTCGGGTTGCCACAGGCAGTACCAATTGGTGATGTCGTGTTTCGGAGGACAAGACAGGAGGTTTTTGATTGGGGACCAAAGGTTGTGGTTGAGATAGATTTGGTGGAGAGAGATGGGCCATAGCCAGTTGTCTGGTAGTGGGGACAGGGTCTTGCAGATCCAGGGATGCTACCAAACTATGATTCTTACTGGGTGACAGCTAGACCGATTTGGTTGATGCAGGTTAGAGAGATTGGGGAGATAGGGATGGAGAGACCAGTTAGGAGGAGGTGACAACGGGCTCCACCAGCGCAGGCTATGGTACCAGCAGTGCCAAGGATACAGATGCCAGGACAACCTAAAATACTTGCACAGCCTCAGGGGCAGATATTAGTGGGTGATAATGTTGGGATTATGCAGCTGCGGAGGTGGATTAGAGAGGAGAGGAGATGGAGGCAGCGAGCATAGATGAGATTGAGGAGGGTGGAGATAGATAGACACCAAGCAGTGATTGGCTTGTGGCATGCAAGGGCTCAGGCACAAACTTACTAGGCTCAACTACAGTTGAGAGCACAGGTTGGGGATGGACAGGATGATGGTGCACTGGCTAGAGTGATAGGAGAGAGGGATGCAATGAGATAGAGTGAGCAGATGATGAGGTTAGAGCATGATACAGCTGTGTAGTAGGTGTAGGCTATGAGAGTAGACAAAGATGGTCTATGAGCAAAGAGAGATATGGTTGTATAGCAGCTGCAGGGGATGACTAGTGAGTGAGACAGAGCAGTGACTACACTAGAGACAGATGGGGCTATGATGAACTTGGCTACATAGTTGACATAGGTACAGGTAGATATGTGGAGAGTATAGGGTGAGGTTGAGTACTATAGAGGCTTATATTATGGGACTGTGCCAGCAGAGCAGAGGCAGCCTAGCTTCAAGAGCAGGTCAGGGGCTTTAGGTTCATGGAGGTCAGGTGGATCTCGATCAATAGCCTTAGTGATGGGGCCACCGAGAGATAGGGGGCCTGGTGCAGGACCCAGTGGTGGTGGTTAGGGTGAGGGAGCTGCCAGTAGTCACTAGGGCTACCTTGTTTATATTGTATCATGATGAGGCCTAGAGACAATTGTACATACATTCTTTTATGGCTCAGCTTGTATATGTAGACACTTATATATTGACACATGTATATATATATATATGATGGAGTATTGGTGATCTATATGATGTTATAATGGATTCATTATTGGTATTATGATGATTATACATGTATTTATATTTTCATGGATTATGTATGGATGTTTATGCAAATGCTATGGATGGAAATGGTATGATAATGCACATATGGAAATGGTAATGATATGATATGTACTTATGCATATAGATAGATGGTAATGAGATGATATATGAGGGACTTATGTATGTCTAACACACTTGTTTTGTAGGACACGAGATGTGGACGAAGGACAATGGAAATGAATGATCTTGGTTGAGTTCTATATAGGCAAATAATAGGATGAATAGATGATGTGATGGACATCTTTTTAAGTAATTTCTCAAAAATGAAAAAGAAATGCAATCCTTATGTTTGATATAGCATGTGGATGTTATGCACTAGGGTTTAGAAGACCAAGGTGTCGAGATATCCAATGTGCAACTAGCATGCTACAATCTTGTCTGAACACATGAGGTCAAGATGTTGAGCCAACATGCATAAGATATGAATAATAGCTAGTGTTGTGAGATGGACTTTGATGCTACAAGCAATGGTTTGAGCTTATCTCTACTACAAATAGTGATAGCTTGCTGGTTATATGTATGGAGCTAGTCTTAACATAGAATAGTCTCAAGTGCAGAAGAGACTGTTTAGCTTCTCAGATGCTAGAGATATTGATATGTAAGATGCTAATCCCAACACGTACAAGATACCAATATGCATAGGAAGAGAATAAGATCATCCCGCAAACACAGCATATGAAAGCAATATGACCATGCCCCATTCCTTACTTCATCACAACATACCAAGATATAGATAGATCAAGGCAGTCTTGATTAGGCATAGAAAAGGGACAAAATATAAAACAAAAGATACTGCCATCGCGTTCTCTTGCCAAATTTAGGTGCTCTTAGATGGATTTAAGTTGGTGCCTTGTTCAGAGGAAAGCTGCATGCTGTTGAAGGTGAAAGATGTTGATAAAATGCTATAGCAAATGTTGGCTTAAGGCATGTGGACAAATAGCTTCTAGCTTATTCTTGATTCGTTGAAGTACTTGAGCTTTCAATATACGCATAGTTTGCTTCCTACTTGAGCTGATCAAAGAGAAGAAAATGGAAGATGATAGAAGATGAAGAAGATGGGGTGGATCATCTTTGCTTGAGTACTGGAAACTTCCTTCGTATTTCAGATTGCCTACATACCCTGTATCCATGGGATCAAAGCACATTTAGGATGAAGATGAGACATGATGAATATGTAGTTCTGGGTTTTATTGATGATGTTAGTGATGAAAGATAGAAGAATATG
Source organism: Cunninghamia lanceolata (assembly GCA_027924645.1). Classification (NCBI taxonomy): domain Eukaryota; kingdom Viridiplantae; phylum Streptophyta; class Pinopsida; order Cupressales; family Cupressaceae; genus Cunninghamia; species Cunninghamia lanceolata. The sequence goes on along the minus strand of BSBN01000881.1, from coordinate 1,742,179 downwards.
AGAGGAAAGATTGGAGGATGATTAGAAGAAAATTGAAAGATGGATGAAGAAAAGAAGGGGCTATCATCTTAGCCTAAATTAGAGTGCTTCCTTTGCATCTTAGATTGCCTACATACCCTATATCCACAGGATCAAGGCTTTAACAATAGAGCTGGGATGTAGTTCTTGCTTATTACGCTAGTGAGGTGATGTTGAAAGATGAACATGATTGCTGGAATGTTTGCATTGGCGATGTCTTAAGAATGTCAAATGTCGAATGAACATGAATTGATTACAAATATATGAAGCCTCGATGCAACATGTTTGGCCATGTTTGTTGTTGGATGAACGCTATGGTTGAAGTTGAAAGTTTGTTGTGTGATGAGCTAAAGTGTTTGATGCGTTATGAGATAGAGATAGCGGTACCCACTTCCAAATAAGACTCAACAAAATGCCCCCAGTACGGGATGAGATTTATTATGAAGAAGCGACGATGGAGAAGGCGTGCGGTCAAGATGCTAAGGTGCTAAAAGATATAGTTATTACAACAATGTCTCAAGGATGATAGCTAGCATTGACAAAGATGGAGATGGAAAAGGCTATTTATGGCGATGAAATGTGGATTATGATATGGACTATGTTGGATAGGATGGTGAAATATGGTAGAATGAATGATAATCAAACAAACCAAACAGACGATGGAAATTGGTCACTACACATAGCGCCTGTTTGCAAGGTTTTCACTATGGTACATATCCAAGGCGCCTAGTTATCAGGTTTTCACTAGAGGATGAATTATTTATCTTAGACTATTTTTTTTTGTTATCCAAAGCACCACAAAGTGGTTTTCACTATTGGATGGATTTTTTTTTTTTTGGAGATAGCTATGATTTAAGGATAAAACTTCTTGAGATAAACGTTGTTGTCTAGCTCATCCAAGGGAATACCTTCAGGTGTTGAGAGAGTGTATGCACCTAATCCAGAAACTATTGTGATGATAAAAGGACCAAGCTAATTTGGTTCAAACTTGCCCTGTTTCTCACGGTGTTGTTGATTCTTTTGATTTTCTTTAAGGACAAGATCTCCAAATTGAAATCGACGTTCTCTAATTTTTTTGTTGTAGCTGTGGCGTAGATGGTTCTGATAGACTTGGAGATGGTTGAGTGCTATAAGACATCGTTCATCTAGAAGCTCAAGATCGTGGAGTCTAGATACTCGATATTCTTCCTCTGAGATGGTATGTTGTAAGGATATTCACAGTGAGGGGATCTCAACCTTAATAGGTAAAATAGCTTCAGTGCCATACACAAGAGCATAAGGTGTGGCTCCAGTGGGAGTTCTGCTACTTGTTCTATATGCCCATAATGCAGGATGGAGTTGTAGATGCCAATCCCGACAACTTTATTGACCATCTTTTTGAGAATTTTGATGATTGTTTTATTAGAAGCTTTAGCTTGGCCATTGCTCTGAGGATAGTACAGAGTAGAGAATCGATGTTGGATATGGAACTTGTTGCAAAGATCTCTGACTTCTTGATTCTTGAAGGGATGACCATTATCTATGACAATAGCTTGAGGAACTCCATAATGGTAAATGATATAGTGTAGAATAAACTTAGATATTTGGTTACCTATGATATAAGTCATTGGTATGGCTTCCACCCACTTTGTGAAGTATTCAGTGGCGGTGATAATGAACTTATGACCATTTGATGAAGTAGGATGGATTTTACCTATGAGATCAAGTGCCCACTGCGAAAAAGGCCATGGAGTAATGATAGGTTGAAGCTCATGAGTTGGTGCATGTATTAAATCTCCATGTTTCTGGCATTGTAGACATCTATTTGCAAATTGATGTGCATATTTTTCCATGGTTGGCCAATAGTATCCTGCTCATAGAAATTTCTTAACAAGGCTAGGGCCAGTGGAATGCGAGCTGCAGAAACCTTCATGTACATCACATAAGGCCACTTTTGCTTCCTCAGAATCAAGATACCTAAGAAGGATACCATCAAGACTCTGGCGATAAAGGGTGTCTCCTAGGATAGTATAGCGAGAGGCTCAACGGATAAAGGTTTTGCATTGGTTGTTAGATAGTTGAAGTGGAAAGGTTTGATTACGGAGATACTCGTATAGATCCTCGTACCACGATGAATTGGGACCAACAATGTCACATATAAGCTCGGATTGTGGAACTTCAAATGCTGGAATCAAAAGTTGTTTGACCAAAAACTCACATTTATGTGTATTAGATGGCATGTCTAGAAGAGACCCAATCATAGCCATAGCATCGCTGCTCTGTTCTGTAGTCTTGGGATTTGTTCAAAAGTGATATTGTCAAAGTACCTTTTAAAATCATCAACCATTAGCTTGTATGAAAGAAGCTTCTCATCTTTTGTTTGATATTCATCTAAGACCTGTTTGATAACCAACTGAGAATCACCAAAGACTTGTAATTATTTTATAGCCCATTATACTACCATGCACAATAATGTGATTAAAGCTTCATACTCTACTATGTTATTAGTACATGGAAATGCAATTCTGTATGACTTGGGTATACAATCTCCTTGAGGGGTAATAAACAAGATGTCTGCTCCTGATCCATGGTGTATATGATCCATCAAAATATAGCTTCCATCATGTTGGAGAAGTTAAATTAAACAATCCTTCATCAAGGAGTTCTAGATATATTGGATGGATATCTGTGATGGGTGTTGTAGCTAATTGATTAGCGATGACTTGTCCTTTGATAGCTTTTCGATCCACATATTGTATGTCAAACTCACTTAAGATCATAAGCCATTTTGCTAATCTTCCTGTGAGAATTGCTTTAGAAAGAAGATATTTGAGTGGATCAACATTTGATATGAGCTTGGTTGTTTGATTCAGCATATAGTGTCATAACTTTTGGGAAGCAAACACTAATGCTAAACATGCTTTTTCCATAGATGAATAATTGAGTTCATATCCTACAAGAGTTCTATTGATGTAATAGATGGCTTGTTCTTTTCCTGAATCATCATGTTGAGCTAGAAGGGCACCCAATGCTACTGTTGTTGATGATATGTAGAGCAATAATGGGCAGTCAAGCATAGGAGGTACTAACATAGGAGGTGTTGCCAGATATTCCTTTATTTTATAAAAAGCTTGTTGACACTTTTCATCCCACTTAAAAGGTTCACCCTTGCATAGAAGATGTTGAAAAGGATGACATTTATCTGCTAGTTGTGAGATAAATCTACAGATAGATTGTAACATGCCTTGTAAATTGTGAAGCTGCTTGAGATTTGTTGGCGAAGGCATTTCCATGATAGCTTGTACTTTAGCTGGGTCCACTTCTATTCCTCATTGAGACACAATGTATCCCAACAGTTTTCCAGAGGTAACACCCAATACACATTTCTTTAGGTTCAGTCTGACTTGATATTTTTCTAATCGATCAAAGATTTGTGCTAATACCTGTAGATGTCCTTCTCTTGTCTTAAATTTTCCCAAGATGTCATCAACATAGTCTTCCATGATAGTATGAAAAAGGTCATGAAATATAACTGTCATGGCTCATTAATAAGTAGCTCCAGTGTTCTTGATACCAAAAGGCATTACAACCTAGCAATATGTGCCCCATGGACAAATAAAAGATGTTTTATCTTGATCTTCCTCTGCTATTCTGATTTGATTATACCCTGAAAATCCATCCATCAAAGATAGCATTTCATGTCCAGCTGTAAGATCTACAATGTTGTCTATGCTTGGTAGTGGAAAGTCATCCTTAGAACATGCTTTATTAAGATCTCTAAAGTTTGTGCAACAGTGAACTCATCCATCAGGTTTTGCTACAGGTACCAAATTTGAAACCCATTCTGGATAATCAATAGGCTTTATAAACTTTGCTTCTAATAGTTTCTGAATCTCTGCTTTAACCAATAAAGCTACCTGTGGATGCATTTTGCACAATTTTTGTTTGACAGGTTTTGCATTAGGAGATACTGCTAGATGATGTACTACAAGTGATGGATCTAGACCCGGCATGTCAGCATAAGTCCATGTAAAATTTATAGCTCTTCTCAGAAAAAATGCTGTGAAGTTTCTTCTTTCTTGCTCTAATAGTGATGTTGCCAAAAAAGTGATCTTTGGATTCCGCTTTGTACCCAAGTTCATGTCTTGTGATTGTTCAACTAGCACTCTTGATTTCTCATGATGATCAGTGGCAACAGGAAGATCAAATCCCCCATCCTCAGGTGCCTCGGAGAGGTTTTTACCTTCGGATATGTCCTTTATTTTTACTTTTTCACGGTCAAGAGGCACCTTTCAATTTTCACCTAGTGACCTATTTTGTTTGAGACCAAAAGGCATTAGACCTGAAAGATAACTATCATGGCTCGTTGATAAGTAGCTCCAGCATTCTTGAGACCAAAAGGCATTACAACCCAGCAATATGTGACCCATGAACAAATAAAAGATGTTTTATCTTGATCTTCCTCTACTATTCTGATTTGATATACCCTGACAATCCATCCATCAAAGATAGCATTTCATGTCTGGCTGTAAGATCTACAATGTTGTCTATGCTTGGTAGTGGAAAGTCATCCTTAGGACATGCTTTATTAAGATCTCTAAAGTCTGTGCAATAGCGAACTTGTCCATCAAGTTTTGCTACAGGTACCAAATTTGAAACCCATTATGGATAATCAATAGGCTTTATAAACTTTGCTTCTAACAGTTTCTGAATCTCTACCTACCTATGGATGCATTTTGTGCAATTTTTGTTTGACAGGTTTTGCATTAGGAGAAACTGCTAGATGATGTACTACAAGTGATGGATCTAGACCCGACATGTCAGCATAAGTCCATGCAAATTTATAGCTCTTCTCAAAAAAAATGCTATGAAGTTTCTTCTTTCTTGCTTTGATAGTGATGCTGCCAAGAAAGTGATCTTTGGATTCTGCTCTGTACCCAAGTTCATGTCTTGTGATTGTTCAAATAGCACTGTTGATTTCTCATGATGATCAGTGGCAACAAAAAGATCAAATCCCCCATCTTCAAGTACCTTGGAGAGGCTTTCACCTTCGGATATGTCCTTTATTTTTACTTTTTCACGGTCAAGAGGTGCCTTTCAGTTTTCACCTAGTGACCTATTTTGTTTGATTTTGTTTATTTCACTTTTGTGACTAAAGGATTTGATACTTCTGCCAAAATATGCTAGTTTAGGTAAGTCCATCATGAAACCTACTTTGTGATCACCCAATGGAATGCCTTGTCGCAAGCCCATTAATTCTGCAATAGCTTCATCATTTTCAAATGTATCTAATATCTGTACCCCCTACTGGTCCCAATCAACGAGGTCAGGATATACAAGTGAAAAGTTAATGGAGGAATTGTTATGGCTAGAGGAGGCTACGAAGATCATGAAGATGGAGTGTTCTTGGAAAAGGTTGGTAATATGAAAGGGGGAGTCATCGATAGTATCCGAAGTAGAAGTCTCCCCTACCAAGGAAGGTCCAGCGTCAGTATCAAAAATACACTTAATGTCCTTAAGTCACGGTACCTCCAGCTGATAACCAAGGCCTTTCTTATTAAACTTCTTAGACATAATAGTGGTTCAAGAGGTCCTTGTTCCTATGATCCTAATCCACCATGTCCTTTGTAGCCCATGTTCTTTATGATGCAGAACCCATTGTTGTATCGTTCTACTTCCAGTTGGACTTGGTCATTTTCATCAAAGAATATCAAAGAGTCTATATCATCAATGTCTTCATCATCCAGGAATCTGCCTTTAAGGAATATGCTAGGTGGAGCTTTGATGACAGCGGGGGTTGTGGAAGGTTTACCATAGGATTTAGGAGATAATGGAAGGGTGCCTACACAACAAGATTCTTGCAATGTGTATTCACCAGGGCCATGTTCGGTGTACTTGATACAGAGATTGGAAGGGGTTTTGTTAGATGAGGGCTTGAGTAGGTCAGAGGGGTCTGCATAGGATGAAGATGGATATGCCTCGGTGTTGATAGGAATGTGGTTTGGACTTTGATATTTATCTTGGAAAGCACGACAAAATTCAAATGGATTGGGATCAGCTTGGATAGTAACTTCAACACCGTTGTGTCAGAATTTAAGACATTGATGGTGTTAGTGCCTGAATTGACTGGTAGTTTTCTGAGCAATTTTCATTCAGGCACTCTCCCTAAGTATCCAAAAATGTTCTAAGTAATGGACCTCCTCAGCATTTTTCAGCTGCAGCATCATATTTTCCTGAGGAGGAGGTCATCATCATCGTGTTTGTTTCGATGAGGGTCAGCATCATCATGTTCTCCGTCGACCGGTTTTCTCATCGTCATCATCATATTTCGCTGTCGGGTGATGTTTGGGTTTTATCCTGATGATGCTGACGAGCTGCAGTGCGCCCTGATCTGCTTGCGAGGGTGATTTTTCAAAGTCTCCGGTGATCTTCCATTTATTACCTTGCCCAAGCATGATGATGATGTTGCTTATTCTTTGAGTTGTTTCGACCTGACTTGTTCTTTCTTAAGGGTCGTCGTCATCATCATCATATTTCCTTTTATCATCCTGCTGCTTGCGGAGGTCATCATATTTTCTGCCTTCATGATATTTTGCCGGGGTGATATTTCTATCATCGGGTGATCTTGGTTAGGATCATCCTGATGATGTTGTTGAAGAGTTCTAAGTGCGACCCGATATTCACTAGGGTCATCATATTTTGAACGTCGGGATGATCTTAGTCAATATCATCCTGATGATGTTGTATCACCTCTTGTTCGTTGTTTTGTCCTAATGATGATGCTGACGTCATCCTTATATATCAGGGTGATATTTGTTTCTCTGCCTATCTGCATCATGATATTTCCGAAGGAGGGGGTGATATTTTCATATCACCCGGATATATGTTTTTTCGAGCAGCATGATGATGCTGATATCAAGGAGATATCCGCCTGCCGGCTTCGTGCGCTATCTAGAGGGGGTGATCTTTTTGAGCATCATCATATTCATCTATCACCCCGATTTTATAGAGGAGCTACAGTGCAACCTAATATTTGAGCATCAGGAGGATATTTCCAAATATCTGGTTGTCTTCCGAATATCATGATGATGTTAATATGATGATGACGTCATCAAGGTCCGGGGGGGGGGTCATATTTCTAACACTGATCATCTTGAAGAGACCTCCTGATATTTGCAAACATGATGATGACGTCATCCGGATATGCAAGTTGGTGCACAGTAGGCAGATATGATGATGACGTCAGCAGGATGTGATGATGACGTCATCAGGATGTTCATCGGCCAGACTTTTGTTATGAGCTCAGCAGGAGGATGTTCCTCCGATGGATCAGGTTGTGCCGATTATCATGAAGGGTATATTTCAAATATCATGATGACGTCAGGGTGATATTTCGAACAACAGGATATCATGCTGCTGGAGGATGATGATGATGAGGTTATATACTAGTGTCGTCAGGAGCAAAAGCACCGACATGATATATGCTCATGACCTAGTATATAAAGTATTATTGAGGTCATCGCGGGGTGCATGTGGGATATTGTTATCCTGCATATTCAAAACATCATGATGATGAGTCTCGGCGGGAAATGGTTGCGATTGCAGATTTGATGATCTTCCCAAGGCCGCGGGTTGGTGCGCCATTAATGGCGATTGTTGCAGAGGTATGGGCGATGGCGTGGGTCGATCTTGTACCCGACTGAAGATGTACATCAGCGGATGGTGGCGCAGGGCTCGAGAAATCTTCCTGTCTCCTCCCCTACCTGCTGCATTCAAGTTTGGGCGCCAATCCGGTTGTGTTTGAGCGCCATTTCCATGATACTGTGTATCTGGCGAAATTTTGGTCAACCATGTAATTAATTGCTGAGCACCTACCTGGCTGTTATAAGCAGGTTGTGTTGCTCGTTTGAAAGGTTGTTGAAAGTTGTAGATTTTTGGGCTCTGTAATCCATAACCAGCTGATCTGGTTGCTCTGTACAGTTTGTCTTGTGAGTTTATGTATCTCCTGTTGTAGGACTTGGCATGGATCCACTGATTTCATGGTTGACCTTATATGAGTAATGCTGTCTTAGCATGTGTTGTGTTAATTCTGTCTCCAGTATTGCATGTATCCTTCTTCTGGATCTGGATGTTTGCTTATGTTTAGATTCTAGAGCATAGAATTCCTATGTTGAATGTCTGATCTTTTAACCTCTGCTCAAGGGGCAGATTAAACTGTTTTCAGGTTGAACATTGGGAAGGGTATACTGCAGTAGGGATGCCATAAGTAGAGATAGCTCAACACTCTTCATTGGGAGATATCTGTAAGGCAGATATCATGTGTATCCCCCTGAAATCCAGTTTTAGCTATTCATGCTGATCATTCACAGGTGTATGTCTACCGACTCCAAGCCCTGGATAGGCACCAATCATGCTGTGTTCTTGTGTTATACACCATGTCCAGCTTTGCATCCAAATTCATATCAAACCATTTCATACCTCCACCTGTTATTTGTAGGAGTAGGATTAGGAACCCCCTGCATACTCTCATACCCAACCAGACATCATGTCCAAGAATGTTGCCAGCCTTGTGATCTATCATGCAGATCTTGGTCCATACATGAGAGTATTCTGCCTGTTGTTGTCAAGTTAGATCCTTCTATCTTTGAGCTAGTCAAGGTTACATCTTGAGTTATAGGGATACCCCCCTTGGTGCGGCAGAACCAGAAGTGAAGGGGAGGAGCTCACGCAACCTCCTGTATTCAGTTGGCCTGAATCTGCCTCTGTATTAGAAGTGGCAAACCCTAATGCTGATTCAGAAGAAATGTCAACAAAATGGCGACTCCGCTGGGGATGGACTAAAAAATGATATACCTGTGGCCCATCCGAGTCACTAACAAAATGATGCTCTGCTGGTGGAATGAACCTGGAAAAGTAGCTTTCAGCTATTGAAAATTTTGTCCTCTCTGGAGAGGTGGCGACTCTGCAAAAAATATCCAAATGCACATGTGAGATGGATGTATGTGATGTGACAAAAAAGGATGTATATATTTCTGCATCTGTATGAGAAAAGGTACCTTGTTCTTTCCCCTTTATTTGCTGTTTTATTGCATAGGTTAGATGCCAGGGGAAGCCTTAGGTCTTAGACAGACAAAGGGATGTCTAAGAGTAAAATTTTTATGAATCCAAGTATGAGTTATCCCACACTCAGTGGTAAAATGTTGGATAAAGGAATAGAAGAGATAAGAAATAGGTTGATATTCTTAGAGGCTGAGCAGGCCCAGTTAAGAAGCAGTAACCCTGTTGTGTCTGCCAGTCAGAAGGCTAAACCTCCTGTCAGCCCTTTTGATCCTTTGTATGACCAACTGGATTTGTCATGGGTGGATTACAAAGTAGAAACTATGCCTGCTAGGATATACTGTCAGATGCCTAGATTTAGTGGTCACAATGTATGTGATGGGAATGCACATATCCAAAATTTTCAAAGTTTTATGGGAAAATATTCATTCAGAGATGAGGATATGTGGATGAGGTTTCTTGTTAGGTCCTTTGATGCAAAAGCAAAAGACTGGTATTTGAGCTTTCCAAAGAAATCCTTTGCCTGTTGGGATGAGCTTGCTGACTGTTTCAAGGAAGAATTTGCAAAAGAACCGGCTGATCTTGTTACAGAATTGATGAGAATCAGAAAACAAGATGAAGAGCCATGTGTTGATTTCAGTCATAGGTTTGCAGTAGCCCTTTCACATGTCCCTGAAAGTTTCAGACCTAATATTTCAGCCTGTGTTGGCATATTCTTTGAAGCTTTTGAGGAGGGCTCTAGTGCATTACTGAGGGATTTCAAGGTGACAAGTATGCAGATGGCATACAAATTTTTAGAAAATGTAGAAGAAATGAGAAATGTGCACCTGCTGAAACCCCTGTCCCCAGGCCTTGGTGTGAATAATTGTTGTGAAGCTGCAAATGACCAAATGATTATGGCATCATATGCAGATGAAAATGAAAATAAAAGCATAGAGGTTGAGACTGCTGTATTTGAACATAATGCTAACAATACTGCTCAACTGGATTGTTCACCAGTTGAGGATGCCAGTGAAAGGACTAATGAGGATTCCCATTGCAATGATGAGGCAGCTGACCATGAAAACAATAACGAGGTTGTGGACAGCAATGAGCAATTTTTAGAATGGACCTGTGGAGAAAATTGTGAGTATTGTACTCAAGACAGAGAAGATATAAGCAAACAGAAAAGCAGTCCTATGTGTGACCCATTGCCTACCTTTCAAACACATGGGGATCATGAAGAGCAGTCAGAAATTGAAATAAGTGCTAGTTCAGAGCATGATTGTTTTTCATTTGATGGCTGTTTTGCTTATGACACACAGGCTGATACTCCTCCACAGAGTGAATCCATTGATGATGAAGAGGTGTGCTCTGCTGCCCATGAACAAATGGCATACTATGATGAAACTGATGCACCTGGGCCACCCATTTATGACACATGTGGTGATGAGGATCTGTCTGAGTATGGTGAAGATCTAGACATTATTTTTGACTTGGATTCTGTTTCTCATCTTGATGAAAGAGGAAACAACATACATCAGGTAAGTGATTGTGAAAATGTGCCTGACTTAAAACAGATGCCAGAGCCTGATCTTTTCCAGCCTGGTGTACCAGATGGTTGTGTACATGATGTACACAATTGTGATTTTGAAAGCTTTTCTTTTGATGAGCCAGCATATAATACAATGAGCCCTGATCTTCCTAGTTTTGTGATGGACTCTGAGTGTTTCCTATTTGCAGTCCAGCTAGGAGATCATGTTGCAATGCATGATGATGATATAGGTGATGAGTGCTATATGCCATATGAACATGCATTGTTTGATATATTCTGCACCCACATGTCACATGATGCTGAGGGTTATCTGCACAAGGGTGATAATGACAAACCAAATCAGAGGGTTGAATATGCAGATGACAAGATTTGTTTGTGGGTGGATCTTTGTAGTATCTCCAAGCTTGACCCAGTGCATGCAGATGAAAACAAGATATTTGACAAAGGGAGATACATGTTTTTCTTTTCTTGGTGGCCTTAGGCCATCAAGTGTGTTTGGTGATGCAGGTATTTGACTCTGTGCCCAATGGATAAGGGACTGGTCTGCATCCCAGAGATCTGGTGTTCTCGCTGCAGGTTTTCACCTGCACGTCCCCAGACAGAGCCACTGTTAGTGCCTGAATTGACTGGTAGTTTTTTGAGCAATTTTCATTCAGGCACTCTCCCTAAGTATCCAAAAATGTTCTAAGTAATGGACCTCCTCAGCATTTTTCAGCTGCAGCATCATATTTTCCTGAGGAGGAGGTCATCATCATCATGTTTGTTTCGATGAGGGTCAGCATCATCATGTTCTCCATCGACCGGTTTTCTCATCGTCATCATCATATTTCGCTGTCGGGTGATGTTTGGGTTTTATCCTGATGATGCTGACGAGCTGCAGTGCGCCCTGATCTGCTTGCGAGGGTGATTTTTCAAAGTCTCCGGTGATCTTCCATTTATTACCTTGCCCAAGCATGATGATGATGTTGCTTATTCTTTGAGTTGTTTCGACCTGACTTGTTCTTTCTTAAGGGTCGTCGTCATCATCATCATATTTCCTTTTATCATCCTGCTGCTTGCGGAGGTCATCATATTTTCTGCCTTCATGATATTTTGCCGGGGTGATATTTCTATCATCGGGTGATCTTGGTTAGGATCATCCTGATGATGTTGTTGAAGAGTTCTAAGTGCGACCCGATATTCACTAGGGTCATCATATTTTGAACGTCGGGATGATCTTAGTCAATATCATCCTGATGATGTTGTATCACCTCTTGTTCGTTGTTTTGTCCTGATGATGCTGCTGACGTCATCCTTATATATCAGGGTGATATTTGTTTCTCTGCCTATCTGCATCATGATATTTCCGAAGGAGGGGGTGATATTTTCATATCACCCGGATATATGTTTTTTCGAGCAGCATGATGATGCTGATATCAAGGAGATATCCGCCTGCCGGCTTCGTGCGCTATCTAGAGGGGGTGATCTTTTTGAGCATCATCATATTCATCTATCGCCCCGATTTTATAGAGGAGCTACAGTGCAACCTGATATTTGAGCATCAGGAGGATATTTCCAAATATCTGGTTGTCTTCCGAATATCATGATGATGTTAATATGATGATGATGTCATCAAGGTCCGGGGGGGGGGGGGGTCATATTTCTAACACTGATCATCTTGAAGAGACCTCCTGATATTTGCAAACATGATGATGACGTCATCCGGATATGCAAGTTGGTGCACAGTAGGCAGATATGATGATGACGTCAGCAGGATGTGATGATGACGTCATCAGGATGTTCATCGGCCAAACTTTTGTTATGAGCTCAGCAGGAGGATGTTCCTCCGATGGATCAGGTTGTGCCGATTATCATGAAGGGTATATTTCAAATATCATGATGACGTCAGGGTGATATTTCGAACAACAGGATATCATGCTGCTGGAGGATGATGATGATGAGGTTATATACTAGTGTCGTCAGGAGCAAAAGCACCGACATGATATATGCTCATGACCTAGTATATAAAGTATTATTGAGGTCATCGCGGGGTGCATGTGGGATATTGTTATCCTGCATATTCAAAACATCATGATGATGAGTCTCGGCGGGAAATGGTTGCGATTGCAGATTTGATGATCTTCCCAAGGCCGCGGGTTGGTGCGCCATTAATGGCGATTGTTGCAGAGGTATGGGCGATGGCGTGGGTCGATCTTGTACCCGACTGAAGATGTACATCAGCGGATGGTGGCGCAGGGCTCGAGAAATCTTCCTGTCTCCTCCCCTACCTGCTACATTCAAGTTTGGGCGCCAATCCGGTTGTGTTTGAGCGCCATTTCCATGATACTGTGTATCTGGCGAAATTTTGGTCAACCATGTAATTAATTGCTGAGCACCTACCTGGCTGTTATAAGCAGGTTGTGTTGCTCGTTTGAAAGGTTGTTGAAAGTTGTAGATTTTTGGGCTCTGTAATCCATAACCAGCTGATCTAGTTGCTCTGTACAGTTTGTCTTGTGAGTTTATGTATCTCCTGTTGTAGGACTTGGCATGGATCCACTGATTTCATGGTTGACCTTATATGAGTAATGCTGTCTTAGCATGTGTTGTGTTAATTCTGTCTCCAGTATTGCATGTATCCTTCTTCTGGATCTGGATGTTTGCTTATGTTTAGATTCTAGAGCATAGAATTCCTATGTTGAATGTCTGATCTTTTAACCTCTGCTCAAGGGGCAGATTAAACTGTTTTCAGGTTGAACATTGGGAAGGGTATACTGCAGTAGGGATGCCATAAGTAGAGATAGCTCAACACTCTTCATTGGGAGATATCTGTAAGGCAGATATCATGTGTATCCCCCTGAAATCCAGTTTTAGCTATTCATGCTGATCATTCACAGGTGTATGTCTACCGACTCCAAGCCCTGGATAGGCACCAATCATGCTGTGTTCTTGTGTTATACACCATGTCCAGCTTTGCATCCAAATTCATATCAAACCATTTCATACCTCCACCTGTTAGTTGTAGGAGTAGGATTAGGAACCCCCTGCATACTCTCATACCCAACCAGACATCATGTCCAAGAATGTTGCCAGCCTTGTGATCTATCATGCAGATCTTGGTCCATACATGAGAGTATTCTGCCTGTTGTTGTCAAGTTAGATCCTTCTATCTTTGAGCTAGTCAAGGTTACATCTTGAGTTATAGGGATACCCCCCTTGGTGCGGCAGAACCAGAAGTGAAGGGGAGGAGCTCACGCAACCTCCTGTATTCAGTTGGCCTGAATCTGCCTGTGTATTAGAAGTGGCAAACCCTAATGCTGATTCAGAAGAAATGTCAACAGATGGTATGTGGAAGGAACTGCCTTAAGGGCATGTATCCATGGATGACCAAGGATGATCTTATAAGGAAGGTTGATATCAAGGACCTGACAACAGGTTTCCGTGGTGATTGGCCCAACTTGGATAGGTAAGAAAATAATTCCTTCAGTATCTCTCTTAGCGTCATCATATGCTCTAATAGTAATAACCTTGGAGGTGTCAACATCTTTCTCAGAATATCCCAGTAGTTTTATTAATTGCAAAGAACATATATTAAGACCAGCTCCACTGTCTACCAAGATTCATTTGATACGGCGTTGTTTGACAAACACTTCAATATGGAGGGCTTCGTTGTATAAGGGATGGATGCAAGGCTGAAGATCTTTGTCACAAAAGGTTAAATGACAAGGGGCTGCCATGCTAGTGACCACAGATTGGAATTGTGAGATATCAATATCGTTCAGCACTGAAGATTCTTTTAGAGCTTTGTCAAGGATAGCTTTATGAGCAAGGGATATGCGAAGCAACTCAAGAATGGATATGTGCGCAGGTGTTTTGCCAAGGTGATCAAGATATTATAGTTAGGAAATGGTCGGGGAGGATGAACAGGTGCTCCTTGAATAGTGACTCGACCTCTACGAGTAGTGACAGCGCAATCAGGTCCTTTACCTTGGATAGTAATGGTAGAAATGCGAGCATGGTCAATGCGGCCAATGGTAGACGATTCATAGGTATACTGAATGGCATTCCCAACATGAGGGTTACTTATTTTGTCATGAGATGGAAGTGGATTCTTGAAAGTCTCTAGATCATAGTTCGATGTTGATTGTTGTGCAGGTTGAGTTGTTGAAGGTGTAAATTTGATTAAACCTTGATCGATGCAATCTTGGATGACATGTTTTAAGCGCATACAACCATTTGTTTTGTGTCCTTTGACTCTATGGAAATTGCAATACTCATTTGCTTTGTACCAAGGAGCTTTGAAGAGCGGTTCACCATTGGATGGTGCATCTGATAAGATAATATCACCCACTTGGAGAAGCTTTCAAAAGATAACTTCTATAGGTTCCACTAATGGTGTAAATTGTCAACATGGATTGGAAGTTTGGCGTTGTCGCATTTGTTGAAAATGTTACATTGTTGTAGAAGCAGCTTGGATGTTGATAGGAGCTTTCATAGCTTGGATGTGCTTTGCATCAACAACACCATCATTGACAATATTCTTATTTTGTTCCAAAAGTGAGACTTATCGTTGGATTTTTTAGGATAGTCTTTGTTATCGTGAAAGATCTTGATAGTTCCTTTAGCAATTAAAGATCGTTCAATAATGGTTCCTTTGGAAACAAGTTCATCAAAGGTGCTAGCACTTTGCAATTGTAGTTGGAATGATAGCTCGGGATGAATATTTTGAACAAAGATATCGAGCTTTCCCATGAAATTTTGCTAGCCATATTACGCCATCATTGAGTAAATGAAGAAAAGGCTTCACCATTGCGTTGTTTATTGTTGACAAGGTCATTCATATTTATCTCATGGTCAATGTTGAAAGAGAAGTGAGATCAAAACTTATTGGCTAACTCTAAAAAAGACTTAATTCTCAGAGGTAAATGAGAGAAGCATTCAAGAGCTTGTCCTACTAAGCTCCGAGCAAATAGTCTCAAAAGATATGTATCATCATAAGAAACATCGAGACATGCCACAAAGAATGCTCTGAGATGGTTTTCTGGATTTCCTTTTCCTTTGTACTTGTCAAATTGTGGAATTTCAAAGTGTGGTGGAAAAGGTATCATATGAAGAGAATTGTCAAATGGATAAGCACATATGTTGTCTAGATAAAATTTCTTCTTGCCTTGTCCTACCACTTGATTAATCATTTGTTGAACATCCGTTGAAGATAATTGTTGTTGTTGGAAAGGAGGTGAAACATGGTATGGTGTATATTGAGGTTGTTGTTGTGGAATATATGAAGCCATGACCATTTGTTGAGGTTGCGTACTCACAATATATGTCAAAGGATTGGGATGTGACATATGTAGTTGAGGATTGTTGTCCTTGAGGCACAAGTGGTGGTTGGGTATATTGGGACGAATGGGCACCAATATTTTGCATCACATGTGAAGTGGAAGATGCATTGACATTAGTTAATGGCTGGGAAGTTGGAGTTGGATTTGTGACATGGTAAGTGATGGAAGGATTGGTAGATGCAAAAGAAGGATGGACACTTGGATTGGTATTTTGGACAACATGGGGATTGGTATGTGTCATGTGTTGGGTGACAATAGGCAAGCCTTGGGTAACATAAGATAGATTGATGGTGAGTGAAGGATTGGAAGAGTATGATGGAATGGATGTAAGTTGCTCAACAGAAGTGATTGTAGAGCTAGGATTAGCTTGAGAAATGATAGGAGGGTCACACATATCAATAAGACTAACATTGGGATTATATGGTGTAGTGGAAGGATTAGTAGAGATAGTGGAAACCTTATTAGCAGTTGGTATATGGGATGTGGTAGATTGTGATGGTCATGAAGCTTGGACTATTGGTTGTGTTGGTATAGTTTGAGAGGCTTGCACACTATGGGATATGGGGATAGCTTGTGATGTTTGGAGTGTTTGTACTTGGGCCACATGGACAGCTTGTGTTACTTGAGGCATGGATATGGTCATGGTAGGAGGAGTATATTGAGGAACATGGAAAGGTGGAAGGTTTAGAGTTTGTGACATGAGAGGGAGCACATTGGTTAGTATGATCAAAGGTTCTAAAGTGTGCTCCGAGCATGGTAGATCGAATGAAGTAACAATAGGCAATGATAGAGATGTGGTAGAAGATAGAGCTTGTGATATGGTGGGGGATGGTGTAACTATAGTAGATGGTCCCTTTTCAACAACAGCAGGAGTGTTTGGATCATGTTCTCTAATAGCGGATATGTCAAAATCTCTTGGTAATTTAGCGCCCATGCAAGAAAGTTGCAAGAAGTAATGATTAGGCTTAAATAAAACAAGTCTCTCAACTCGATCCCACACATGGGTGTCTTGAAATTTTGATAAGTCTTCTTGAGATTGTTTTTCAAAAGTCTCCAAAGTTGTTGGAGGTTGCACTTGTTGTGAGGATGATTCTCCAAGGGTATACGCATGATGCGTAAACATATGAGGCATACCAGTTGTAAATTGAGTTGCATCCTTAAGAGGTGTCGATCTAAGTTGTTGCATCTCAGCTTGCAATTTGGCTTCCATTTTAGCTCTATATTTAGCTTCCATTTCAGCTCTATATTGACTCCTAGTTTGAGGCATGATGATGTTGAAAACTAAAGTTTTGCTTGTCAAAGTTTTGAGACCTAAAAGATGATGGTTTGCTAATTGGCTGGTTGGTTGGTTGCTTTGGTTGGTTTGCTTGGTTTCTGATTTGCTGGTTTGCTTTGGTTGATGTGTTGTTTTGCTTGGTTGGTTAATTTGTTGTTGGTTGGTTTCCCTAGAGAATAGCTCACACACTCAAGGGAAAAGTTGTTTGCTAAAGGTTTCTATGCTGCTGATGTTTGTTGAAGCTAAAGGTGATATTTTGCTGATGGATCAAAATGATTGATTTGATGTTTGGTTTGCTATTTTAGGATCTCAAAAAGATGAAAAGCTCATGAAATGCGATTGATTGGTAAGCTCAAAATAGGAGACAAAATTTAGGTATCTGCTAATGATCAGAGACAGGTCTGAAAGCTAATGTTGAAGCTGAGCAAGCTAGATTTCTAGCTAATTCAGCTGAGTCACTAAGATTTGTTGGTGTTAGACCACAGGTGACAGGGGATAGCTCATATGTGACTCAAAGAATGCTAAAGGCGACTGGTTCAAGTTCTGAAGCAAGTTACAGTGTTAACCAGAGGTGATCCAATTGTTCAGAGGTGATAATTGTTGGCTCAAAAATGATTTATTGTTGATTGAAAGTGATTCAGGTTAAGCTATAGGTGAAACACTATTGTTTAAAAGTGAATCAATTTAGATAAGAGGCGACTGACTATTGTTTAGATGTGAGCTGATTTAGATAAGAGGTGACTGACTGTTGTTTAGATGCAACTCTATTTATGCAAAAAGTGATTAACTATTGTTCAAAAGTGATTCAGTTCAGGAAAAAAGTGAATAACTATGGTTTAAAAGCGATTATGTTATCTATATGCAGGTAGTTTAGGCTTAAAAGTGACTGTGTCTATCAGGAAAGATGTCTGATTTGTGATTTTTGACACAAAAATAGTAATTGCAGTCACTCACACTCACAACAATCACAAACTTGTACAACCTAAGCTAGAAAAGGATTGTATTTGTTGAATCCCCTAGCTGTGCTTCTTCAAAGCAGATAGCTTCAGGATCTTGGTAGCACCGGCTCCCCTCCACGGCACACACTTCTCACGCATACCAAGATGTAGGTTTCTTGTAAGGCCTGTCCCTCACCAAACCTTAGGATTGTCCCTGCTATCTTTTCTAAAAACCACATGAATCAGGGTAGCTTCAAAGGTCCCACCTTTTGCATCAACAAATAGAGGGTTTTTGGCTACTACACAAAGTTGCTAATAAGGGCATCTGTTCAGGTGGCTATACATGCAGAAATGCTACTCTCCGTTCTGGAGTCTCCCAGCCTTCAAGGGTTATGCCTTGGAGGGTTTTGGGGGAGGTTGGTTGTTGGTATAATGCAACAACACCCATTGTTTGTGGCTTTCAACACAAACAATTTTCTTATATAATGGTTCAAAAGGACTTGGCTTTAGCCCGTTACCGCTTGGATCGTATCCCTTCTCACACCGAGAAGGTAGGCCCTCTAAAGATAATAACAATTTCTCATACACCCAAGGTCCATTTGATAGTCAAGGGGAGAGGATACTTTTGTTATTAAATTTGGGTTACAATCATTCACATGCAAGCAATCAAAAGAGATAAATCAAGCAGGGAGCAAGCAATGATTCATTTTAAGCACCAAGCACAAATGTTCCTAATTTAGTGAAAAACCACAAGTCTTGGACCGATCAGAGCTGCAACAGATATGTTAGTAGTTTGATAACCTCCTTTTCTTAGACAAATCGATAAGATGTTGCACAAATACCCAATTAGTAGCCAAGAAAACAAACTGCAAATTATACAGACTAAAAGCGCACAGTTTACCAAAGGTGATTCACTGTCTGTCAGAAGCAATCTATGTTTCTGTCATAGGTGAACTACTGTAGATTAAAAGTGATTTCAAAAATGTTAGATGTGGATTGTTGAAGTTCAGAAGTGATACGAAAAAGCATGAGGCGACTGGTTAAGGCTCATAAGCAACCTGGATCTGCAAAAAGAGACAATACACAACAAGAGCCCTAATTCTGCAAAAAGTGATTCAATTATCTAAAAGCAGCCATTGTAAGATCAAAAGTGATTAGGTTAAATGCAAAGGTAGCCACTGTTAGTCTAAAAATGATGTAGAATAAATAAAAAGTGATCACTGTCCGCTTATAAGTGATCCAGGAATGGCTAAAGGTGGCAGATTTCAGTGCAAAAGCAATGCGGGTATGCAAGCAGCGACAGGTTTTTTCTCAAAAATGGCTGGAACTTGCCGTAAGCGTTCAAAAAATTTGATCTTCATAAAAACAACTTCAAACAGCAAAGTTAATCAAGGACGTGGGTCCCACTGGGCGTGCCAAAATGTGACAGGTAAAAAATTAAGTTAATAAGATCAAGCATAGCCATGAAAACCTAACCCTACCATCATCAAAGAATCTAATCTAAATGAAATCAAAAGTAATGCAATTCAAGCACAACATCACCTAGATTGTGTGATTCCTTGTTTATGATGTGGATTGCTTCTTTAACAATGAACAATTATGAAGATAAAAGCTACCATGATAGATGAATGATGAAGCTCAAGGGATGCTATGGATGCTCAAATGCTCAATATTCTCAAAATGATAATGTAGACGCTACATGAATGTTGGATAGATGTAGTATGAAATGAGAGGGTGTTTATATACAACTCAACTAAAATCAATCAACGGTGGAGATTTGATGGCTATGTGAATGGCTAAGATTGAAAGATAGGCATAGGTGAATGTGAAGATGACAAGTGGCGGGAAGATAGGGCTCATGTGTACTTGTGTACATAAAAAAGTACTACATGTGAAAGATATTAAATAAAAGGATGTAGTACCACTTATCTTTTTTAAATGAAAAGGACACACATGTCAGCTCATGAGATAAATGATAATATAAATTAATTAAACAAATACAATTTATTTAATTAAAAATAGATAGAATGAAGATAATTAAATAATTGAAGATTGTTTAATTATAGCTTAGAGGAAATAGCTAATGAATTAATTAATTAAATATAAATTTTTTTAATTAATAGAAGAAATATATGCGTTAGAGATATTGCTCAAGTATGTTAGACAAATGCGGATGTATGATAATGCGATATTTGAATGTTAATGATAATGAGTCAATTTTGGGTCTCTACAGGTGGTCTAAAGACTGTGATAAGGATCTCCCTATAATTGTTTTATTTGTCTCTTTTCTCACTGTCTCTTTGACCAACTAGATGACTGTCCTTGTTACAAATATGCTTCCTAGGGTTGTCATTGTGTAAACATTGTCTCTAGGTTGTCATTGATGTCAACACTATCGTGGAGGTGTGATAGTGTTCATGGTTGGATGTCATGTGCAGATAAGATATAGTTCATGGTTGGATGTCATTTCTAAGCTTGGTCTGAACTATTCAATGTTTGTTTCTACCTTTTGTGCCACAAAAAGTGCCCTAGGTTTGAACTATAAAGTGCGTTCTCTATATGAGTTTGTTGTAGAACTCACTAAGGAGCAAGATAAACTGGTTCACATGGGTACAATTAAACCCTCTAAGTCACATGTCCTGACTGCAAATCAAGGCACAAAGGAATAGAAAGGGTATGGCAAATAGGATAAGAAACAAAAGAAGCAAGGAGAGAAGAAGAAAGATCAAAAACTTGTTGCTTTAAATGCAACTAATCGAACCTCTTCATCAAAAGGTGAACAACCTAATAAGGAGGTCAAGTTTTCTTATTTTAAGAGGCTTGGACATGATGAGCACAAGTGTTTAAAGAAGCAGATTGATCACCTGTCACATCTTCTTGAGAAGAACAATATCAAGGTGCCTGACTCTATCAAACATAGTTCATCAGAAGGGTCTTCAAAAGACATAGAAAAGAGTAAGGGGAAAGGAAAGGGCAAGGCCCTAGTTACAGTTGCTTCACAACCTAATACTTGAATCATTGACTCAAGTGCTTTCACACCACATGGTTTCTTCTCAGGATGTTTTTTCCTCAGATCCATGTATTATGTCTTCCATTCTTATGGGTGATGACACTCCAATAGAAGTGCATGGGAGAGGGTCTGTTGATGTGGGCAAAGGAACATTCCAGGATGTTCTCTGCATTCCATCTTTGTCAATTAATCTCTTGTCTATCCATCAAACACTCACACTGGCTCTAGCAAGCAGGTTGAGTTCACTCCAGACAAAGTGGTAATCAATGAGTTGCACGATGGGTCTACAATTGTTGTGGGAAAAAGTAGATCACCATTCCAGATTGTATCAGTTTTCCCATTTTTTTCCTAACTCTCCTTCGACGGTACTATTCACTCACTCAGATGAGGTGATTCATTTGTGGCATCAGTAGTTTGGCCACTTGAATTACCACTACTTGCAGCAGCTTAGTCAACAGGACATGGTTTCAGGGTTACCTTCTATTTGATTTTTTGATGGAGTTTGCCAAGGATGCATTCTTGGTAAGCATCTTGAAGAGAAATATGACAAAGGCAAAGCGTGGAGGGCCACACAGCTTCTGGAGTTGGTACACAGTGATTTGGTAGGACCATTTCCACATCCTTCTTTCAACAAGGCTAGATATGTTCTAACATTCATTGATGACCTTTCTAGATATACTTGGGTATATTTTCTCAAAAAGTCTGAGGTGTTTGTCTTTTCAAGACTTCAAAGATTTTGTAGAGAAATAATCTAGGAAGGCCATCAAGATTCTACGTACAGATAATGGGGGGAATATGTCAACCATAGGTTTGAGCAGTTTTGTGCCTCAGAGGGCATTGATCTTCAGCACAGAGTTCCCTATAGTCCACAATAGAATGGTGTTGTAGAATGCAAGAACATGTCCTTGAAAGAGATGGCCAATTGTATGATTCACTCCAAGTCTATGGCACCTCAGTACTGGTCGGAGGCCATCAATTGTGTGTGTTACATCTAGAAATGGGTTCCTCACAAAGTTGTAAAGGGGGCAACTCCTTTCCAAGCTTGGACTGGTCAGAAACCCACAGTTAAGCACTTTTGAGTGTTTGGTTCTCCTGCATGGGCCCACATCCCAGCAGAGAAATGCAAGTCTATGGATCCGCAGAGCAAGCCTTGCATATTTGTTAGATACCTAGATGGTGTCAAGGGCTACAGGCTTCTCCATCCCACTACACATGAGTTGTTCATCGAGAGGAGTGTTCATTTTGAAGAGGAATCTTCTAGATCTTCTCCTACCACTTCTCCATCCACCATTATATTGGAGACATTGCAGCATAATGACATTTCTTCAAAGGATCTTAATCCCCCTAATCACGATTAGGAGTCTTCTTCCTCCACTTTAGATGGCAATAGTGATGATGAGGATCCATCCTCTCCTCCCATTCATCATTCAGAGGTTGATGATTCTCCTCTAGATTCACCTGCCATAGGGCCTCTTTGGGCTCATCAAACTTTACAGTCACCAGGTAATTGGGTTGGTGATCCTTCAGACACAAGAAGAACAAGGTCACAATTTTAGCATGCTCCACATCTCTTTATTGCTTCATCTTTTGATCCACAAAATTTTTGGGAATCTTCTGGTGTCCCCGAGTGGGATGCTACTATGCAAGAAGAGTCTACTTCCTTGGAAAGGATGGAAAGGAATCATACATGGGATTTAGTCCCTCTTCCTAAGGGAAGAAAACTTGTTCGATGCAAGTAGATCTATCAAACAACATTTGTAGGAGATCAGTCGGTTGACAAGCATAAGCCTCGCTTGGTTGCCAAAGGATTATCCCAAGTTCCTGGGATTGAATACTCTAAGACTTTTGCGCTAGTAGCCAAAATGAATTCCATTCAACTTGTACTTGCTATAGTTGCAATCCATTGTTGGTAAGTTCATCAGATGGACGTGAAGAGTGATTTTCTTCATGGTGACCTTCAGGAAGAAACCTACATGGAGCAGCACAAGGGTTCATTCAGATCCTTCACTTGTTTGTCAACTTCAAAAGTCTCTCTATGGTCTCAAATAGGCTCCTCGAGCCGAGTATGCCAAGATGTACTCCTTCCCTCTGTCAGTTGGGCTCACTCGATGTCATTTTGGTCCAAATGTCTACATTCTGCAGTAGGATGATACTCTCACTTTCTTGGTTCTCTATGTTGATGACTTGTTGATCACAGGGAGTCATCCATCCACCATCAATGCAGTAAAAACTAATCTACATGATCGATTTCTAATGTCAAACTTGGGTCTTTTGCACTACTTCTTAGGGATTGAGGTCACTCAATCATCTTCAAAGATCTTCATGACACAACCCAAGTATGCACTTGACATGCTCTCCATATTTCACATGGTTGGCTATAAGCCTACACCGACTCCATTTCTATCTGGGGTCAAACTTGAGGCTAAGTGTTCTCCACCCTTGGTTGATGGTACTTTATACCGACAACTTGTTGGGAGTCTCATCTATCTAACTCACACGAGGCCTGACATTTCATATGTCGTGGGCATGGTCTGTCAGTTTATGCAAGAACCACATGAGTTGCATTGGAAAGAAACTAAGTGGATACTCTATTATGTTTAGGATACTCATAGTTATGGGATTCACTATGCAGTGGGTGTGGATTTTGACTTGGTGGAAGACACAGATTCAGATTGGGCAGAAAATTCTCAGGATCATAAATCTACTTCAAGGTATTGCTTCTCACTTGGTTCTGGTCTAGTTTGTTGGTCAAGCAAGAAGCAGTCTGCAATTGATCTTTCATCTACAGAGGATGAGTATCGAGGGGTAGTTAATTCCACTGCTGAGACCATTTGGCTTTAGAATATTCTCAAAGTTTGGCATTTCATTCAAAAAGCCCACAGTCATCTTTTGTGATAATTAGAGTGCAATACAAATCTCAAAGAATCTAGTCCATCACCAGTGAACAAAAGACATTGAGATACATATGCACTACATCTGGGAGTTCATTCATGCAAACATCATTGATCTCAAGTACAGTCAGACATCAAAACAAATTGTAGACATTTTCACCAAACACTTCACTAAGAGCAAGTTCCTTCATCTACGAGCTTTAATAGGGGTGCGCCAGTGTCTACTTTAGGAGGGGCTTCTTAGTCCTTCGCTTTCACTTTCTCTACTCTGGGGGTTTTTTCTCTCTATTTAGGGGGGGGCTATTCCTTTCTGGGGGGCTTCTTCTCTTTTGGGGGGAATTCTTTGTACATGGGTACCACATTAGGCTTCATTTGCCAGGACCCATATCTTTTCACCCACCTAAGCTATGCTTAAGGGGGGTGTTAGTGTAGGTTTTTTATTTTCCTTAGGGATATTTATTTTTCCTACACATTATTAAGCTTGCTTAGGTTTATTAGATGTGGTTAATATGAGGACATGTGGTGAAATACATCAACTACATGTGTCACTCTCTCCCACACATGGGTAGTTGAGTTACACACCTTCTTTTGGCTTATTGTTCCACCTCTCATAACCACTAGATTATGTCTTTACCTGAGTAGGTTATGGGGTATTTGGGTTTCTCACCCTCTTTTAGATTTTTATGCCACCTCCTTTCTATCTTCACTTGAGGAGGTTATGCCACATGTTTTGGCTTTTACCAGGTAGGTAAAACTTCTATCTATTTTTGGTAGTTGGAGTTATTACACCTCTTGGATCTATTTGCCCATATTTTTCTATATATATAGCACTCTCCTCTCACCTTAACTAGTTCAAATAATAGTTCAATAACTAGCAAGGGAGAGTAATGTGAGCATTCTCAAAATTCTCTTACAGCTTGTCTCTTGATTCTCTCTTTCAGGATTCTCTCTCCATTCTGCTATTTTGATCTTCAATCATTTGTCCACTGGATTGTATGTGATCTACGACCAACATCGAATCCTAGCTTGATTCTCGCTTCTTGCAGAATCTAACATCAAGCCATTCTTCTGATCTGAAGTACAATGAGTGTGAGGAGGAAATTACTCCTTCCAAGAAGAAGAGGAAACTCAAGGTTCATACTCATAATCCTCAGATAGCCAAAAGGGGGCAGGGGAAGATTAAAATCACATGGTCAGAGGATTCAGAGACTGGTAATAAAAAAGAAATTGGTGAGGGTTTGGTCAAGGGTGGTGAAGTTGAAAAAGGACCAGTACTGAGAGACAATGGCAAGGTGAAGTCTATCTTGGTGGAATTGGAAGTTGGGATCCCATTCCCTCTAATCTCAGACCCTACCCCTGACATCCCTAAGGAGTTTTTTGAGCTTGTTTTGAAGGCCTATAATGATGATGGACTATCTCACATACTAGGTATAGTGAGGGAGGCAGTTGCTTCTCAACATATTATGACTAAGTGGTTTTATGTGGAGATAAACTATATTAACATCAAATTGGATAATCTACAAAGAAGATTTGGAGGTCAAAACTAGATCTTGAGGGAAGAAGATGTTAGCATCCTATAGAGGTGGGAGGCAATCCTAAAACTTGAAAAAATTAAGAGGAATTTAACTAAATTAAATAGTGAGTTTAAGGAGGAGTTGATCACTGTGGAAAAATAGAAAAAGGATATAAATGATAGGGTTGTTGTTCTGGAAAATAAATTAAAATCCATCAAAGATAACTGAGAACATGTGGTATAGGTGGGTAAGTGCACTATCCAAAATAATGTTGCAAGTATCAAAATCTTGACTGAAAAACTTAAAGACCTCCATGAAGGATGGATTATGCAAGGGATTGAGAAAGGAGGTAAAAATGTTCATGTCAGACCAAGCACCCAAACTCGTGCTAGAAAGAAGAAATCTTTTGAGGAAGAAAATAAAGATTTGTTGGGATTTTTCAAGTTACATGAAGATTTCTATCAATAGGAGATGGAAGTTATCAAAATCCTGAAGCATTTGTAGTTGTTTTGTTATGTCACTTTTGCTATTGTTTGGTCTTTGTTTTGTTGTGGGTTCGCTTAGGCGAACATTTTTCTATTGCTTGGTTGTGCTTTTGTTGTTAGTCATCTTTTTGTAAAGGGTTTTGAATCCCCTTCAAAACCTATTTTAAACCTTTAATCAAAAACATGGGTGAAATTATTACTCAGGGTGGATCACTTGAGGCATATTTGAGTAGGTGGAAGGAGCAAGTTGAAGAAGTAGCAAACTCGAATCTCTAAGCAGTGGTGGACTATCTTAGAAAATGAGGGACTGATTTTTTATTTATCTCAAGAGTCTGATGTAGGTGCAACCTTGGGCATCAAGGAAATGTGGTATCATGTCTAAGAAAGTGGAATTTGTGGTTTAGTCAAGTAGTTTGTGTTTCTACAAGTTTGTGGTTATCAATTTGTGGTAAATAAAGTTAGCACATTTCACCACATTGGGGAATTAGCTTCTAAGATTTTGGTGGTAGTTTTTTTTATGGTTTTTCTATCTTCTATTGAAATTTGAGGTTGATTGGATCAGTAAAAGTTGGTAATTTGGTTCATGAAGTGTCTATGGATTGACAATATGTTCAGTTAGAATTTATTTTATTTGTAGATGGTTTATTTTGGGTCTGTGCCAAAGGTGAATATTTTGGAAGTATGTAATAACCATCGTGAAGGTATGTGGAGCACTGTGGGGGATTTGCCACTATTCGACTGTTATAATTTTTAACTTTGTTATTTCTAGTCAATAACATGTTTCGTGTGGTTTTGATCTTTACACCATCTTGAGGTCGATGCAAATCATGTGAGAAGATTGAAGATGATATATATAGTGGGTCTTTCACTGATTGAAAGCAAGCAAAGAAGACTGGGATGGAGTAAAGACATAGAAGGTAAGTTGTAGTAGCAAGAGATTGAGGTTTGAGATGTTGAGTGAGGTAACAAAGAGTATGATGTGGAGGGATATCATTTAGAATTGATAGTGGAGAATTGTGGATGTCATTACCGTGAAATAGCATTGAGATTTAGAGGTTGTAGCTCATGGGCAGTAAGGTAGAGTTATAGTTTTCTACTAGAAATCATTATGTGGCCAATGTTGGTGCAGGGGCACCTAACACAAGTCATTTAAGTTCATGTTTTGTTTTAAATTGTGTTTTATGTTGTAATAAGGTCTATTCGCCCAATGCATGTAATTTTTGTTTGTAAGTCCCAAAGTACTTAGGTTGCAATTGTCAAATTAAAATAAGATGATGGGTTTTCTCCCAGCCGCTTGGAGTCAGTTAGTTTTGCTCCCAGCCGCTTGGAATCATTATCCTAGCCGCTGGGAATAGGGTTGTTGTTCCTATGGTGAATCTATAAAAAACCAAGGAATGAACAAGATCAGGAATGATGATCAATATTGTAGTCAGATCGATTGAATGTAATCAAGCATTGTCAAAGGATAATCGAACTATTTTTTGTGTCGTCAACTTGCTTTCTGTTCTCTGTAAATACTAGTTGCATAGTTGTAGATTTTCTTTTCCTTTCTGGTTTCCATTGTTGCAATATGTCGATTTGAAGAATTCCACTGACAAGATTTTTGTTGAAATCAGCGGAATGGCTTCATTGTATATATATTTGTTTTTATTTTCTGTTTGTTTCATTATTTTGGCGGCATAGATGTTCCAGTTCACGGGTTATGCATAGTAGTTCGCCTAGCATTTCCATGTGCCAGGGTTCAGTGAAGGAAGACTGTGTAACAGCGTTTTGAAGTGTTGGCGTGGAAAATCCTAGCATGACCGATAACAACAGTTGTGATGCCGACAAGTGTGGATCATGGTCAAGACATCGGTGCATTGTAGAGCAGTTGAGAACTTTGCCAACGAAGGGGGATCATGCCAACAATAGGAAACCATCGGCATAAGTTTCGAATGTATGTTGCAAGGGGCACACAGGAGAATGGATGCTGCGAATGCATATGATGAATGCATATTGGGAATGTATCTTTCGACAGATACAAGCAGCGACCAGGGTAAATGGTGAATTAGTACATGTGTCCACCGTCAATAATCAGTTCAGCGAAGTACATGAGTTGATTTGAACTATTTTTATTTACTTCCGTTGTGCACTCTACATCATTTTGGTATCAGAGCTAGTGAAGGGTCTGCAAAAGTGTTGGCATTGTCTGTGAATGTTTATGTCAGACAGAGAAAGCGAAGGAGGGGCTAGTGAGATGCCTCCAAAGGGAATGACCATCGAAGTGGTCAAGAAATTCAAGGAGATGGAGGATATGATCAAGACTGGAGTCAAGGAAGCACTCCAGGCTGAGTTGAAGACCTTAGGAAAAGGCAGGAAATCAGACGTGGAGTCTGATGAAGAAGAAGAAGGTGGGGAAGAGGAAAAAACCCCAAAACAGACAAGTATATCTACAGACCAGAAGTAATTTTTGGACGCCATAAAATCACTTGGTAAGGAGTCATCCGAGGCAAGAATGGAGATTCTGATGTTCAGTAAAAAGATGGACGCAGAAGAAGTCATCGAATGGATCGAGCCTTTGAACAACTACTTCAAATACAAGGAAGTTCCTGAAAGTAAGAGGGTTAGGTTTGCAAAAACTAAATTCAAAGGCGCTGCACTCACATGGTGGAACTACACCCAGGGAGAAAGGGTGAAAAATGGCAAGAGCATGATCTCATCCTCAAGTCGGATGGTAGAGAGGATCAAGGCTCAGTTCCTACCAGCGGATTATGAGGTGCAGATATATAGGAAAATGCAGAACCTTAGACAGAAGGATATGGATGTATCCACCTATACAAAGCAATTTCATAAATTATCCCTAAGGTGCGGACATGTTGAAGATGAGAAAGGAAGAGTTCCCAGGTATATTAATGGCCTAAAATACAGTATACAAGATCAGATTACCATCTTGACACCAGACACCATGGACAAGTGTTTCCAGGTGGCACTGAGAGTAGAAGAGAAATTGAAAAGGAAAGGAGAACAACAGAACAGAGGCAAAGGTGGAAAAAATTTCAAGGGCAGAAATAGCTTTGGTGGCAAAAATAATTCCAGAAGAATCAAAGGGAGTCCAGTCAGTAAGAACACAGTGGAGAATATGGTTCCAAAGGGGGTTTCAGAGGAAGGAGACCCAATGGGAGAGGCAGGTTTGGTGGACCAGGTAGAGGTCCTAATGTCTTCATGGGAAGATGTTATAATGGTAACCAAATTGGGCACATAGTAGGTAGGTGTCCGGAGAAAGCCTCAAGCTCTCATGGTGGAGAAAGAAGGAGCCAGCTGATTCAAGAAGAAGATTGTCAGAGTGTGAACTCACCTATGGGAAGCGCAGCTCTAGCACAAGATGGAGAGAGTCTCATGATGAGAAGAACAATGTTGAAGGTGCCACAGAACAAAGAACCACCACAAAGGAAGATACTATTCAGAACTCTATGTAAAGTTTCTGGCAAAAGGTGTAAGGTAATTGTTGATTCTGGTTCAACTAAAAATTTAGTTTCAGTAGAAATGGTAGAGAAATTGAATTTGAGAAGATTACCACATGTGAGTCCATACAAAGTGTCGTGGCTAAACAAAGGGCAGCAAGTCTTGGTTGATGAACAAGCTTGGGTAGAATTTCAAATAGGGGAATATGGGGATAAACTGTTGTGTGATATAATTCCCATGGATGCATGCCATTTACTGTTAGGTAGACCCTAGCAGTATGATGTACAAGCCCAGCATGACAGTAAGTCAAATTCCTTTGTGATCACCAAGAATGGTAGACAATATAAAATGGATCCTTTACTAGAAGAAGGTGTAGACAAGAATGTAGGCTCAAGTATCATGTTAATGAGTGGGAAAGAGTTTCTCCATACTCTGAAAGAAGAGGGAACCCAGGGGTATGCTCTGATTTTAAAACCTAAGGACAATCTTGATTTGTCTAAAAACCACAAGGAAAAAGTCCCTAAGGAAGTGCAGGAATTGTTAGACAAATATAAGGGTATAATGGTAGAGGATATACCCAATGTACTACCCCCTGTGAGAGACATAAGTCATCAAATTGACTTCATCCCAGGATCCACATTGCCAAATAAACCAGCTTATAAGATGACCCCAAATCAGAATGAGGAGATTGCTAAACAAGTACAAGAACTGTTGGATAAGGGTTTGGTGAGGAAAAGCCTTAGTCCATGTGTTGTACCCATAATTTTAGCTCCCAAGAAGGATGGAAAATAGAGGTTATGTACTTATTCAAGAGCCATAAATAAGATCACCATCAGATATAGGTTTCCTATGCCCAGAATAGAAGACCTCATGGATTGTTTGGGTGGAGCTCGATATTTTTCTAAAATCGATCTCAAGAGTGGATACCATCAGATCAGGATTAGAGAAGGGGATGAATGGAAGACAGCCTTTAAGACTAATGAAGGTCTCTATGAGTGGTTGGTGATGCCATTTGGTATGTCCAATGCAACCAGTACTTTCATTCTTCTAATGAATGAGGTATTGAAGGATTTCATTGGTAAATTTGTTGTTGTCTATCTTGACGATATTCTAGTTTTCAGCAGGACAAAAGAAGAACATCTGCAGCATTTGGAATGGGTATTGAAGAAGTTACACGAGGAGAAACTGATGATCAATATGGAGAAAAGTATCTTCATGAAGGAAGAACTCACATACCTTGGATTTGTAATATCCCAGGGTAGTTTGAAAATGGATCCAGAGAAGGTAAATGCTATTATGTCTTGGCCAACACCTAAAACAGTGAGTGATGTAAGAAGCTTTCATGGGTTGGCAACTTTTTATAGGAAATTCATAAGAGGACTCAGTCATATTTGTGTACCCATTCTAGATACCATAAAAGGAGGACAGCAATGTAAGTTTGTTTGGAATAGAGCAGCTGATGAGTCGTTTGAGATTCTCAAATAGAAAATAGCAGAGAAACCCATTTTGGTTTTGCCTGATTTTAATAAGTTGTTTACTGTGGAATGTGATGCTAGTAACCTTGCCATTGGTGCTGTCTTGAGTCAGGAAGGTAGGCCTATTACTTTCTTTAGTGAAAAGTTGAATGATGCTAAAAGGAAGTATTCCACATACGATCTAGAATTGTATGCAATGGTTCAAGCACTGAAAAAATGGAGACATTATCTCTTGCCCAAGGAATTCATTGTTTATACTGACAACCATGCTTTGAGTTTTCTAAATTTGCAGGAGAAGCTAAATCACAGGCATATGAAGTGGGTTGAACAACTTCAGGTGTATACCTTTTCCATCAAACATAAGAAGGGACAAGCCAACAAAGTGGTAGATGCTCTGAGCAGAAGGGTGTGTACTACACAGGAAATCTAGTTGCAAAGTGTGGGAGTGGATTCTCTCAAGAATATGTACCAGGATGATGAGGACTTCAAGGAGATATATGTAGTTTGTTCACAATTTTCTGACTCTTATCATTCTAATTTTTCTGAATATTTTCTATAGCAAGGGCTATTGTTCAAAGGCAGCCAACTGTGTGTGCCTAGGTGTTCCATGAGGGAGAACATCATAAAAGAGAAACATTGCAGTAGTCTTGGAGGTCATTTTGGACTAGACAAGACATTGGAGCAAGTGAGAAGATTTTACTTCTGGCATAAGATGCAAACAGATGTCAGAAAATTTGTAGACAGTTGTCACATTTTCCAGAGAGCAAAAGGAACTTCATCAAATGCAGGTCTCTATCAGCCACTTCTAATTCCTCAAAGGCCATGGGAGTGCATCAGTATCAATTTTTTTTGGGTCTTCCCCGGACTCAAAAGGGATTTGACAATGTGTTTGTGGTTGTTGACAAGTTTAGTAAAATGGCTCATTTTATGCCATGTAAATGTACTAATGATGCTTCACATATTGTTGGTCTTTTCTTTAAAGAAATAGTTTGAATTCATGGTTTGCCATTGAATATTGTCACTGACAGAGATCCCAAGTTTGTGGGACATTTTTGGCGTACATTGTGGAAGAAACTAAGCACTCAATTATCTTTCACATCTGCATATCACCCTCAGACGGATGGACAAACTGAGGTGGTGAATAGATCACTAGGTAATCTTTTGAGGTATTTGACTAAACAGCATGGAGAAGCATGGGATATGATCATCCCACAAGCAGAATTTGCATATAATGACTATGTCAATTGGAGCACAGGAAAGAGTCCTTTTGAAGTTGTATATGGGATTCACCCCAAGGGAATTTTGGAGCTCAGGGATCTCTAGAACATGGAGAAAAGGAGTGCACAAGGAGAAGATTTTGCAATCAAGAAGGATATCCATGATACTGTAAGGGACACTATCTAGAAGAACACAGGGAAATACAAAGAGAGAGTTGATCAAAAGAAAAGGGATGTCCAATACAAAGTTGGGGATTTAGTTATGGCATATCTAAAGAAGGAAAGACTTCCAAAGGGGCAGCCCACAAAACTTCTTATGAAGAAGATAGGTCCATGCAAGATTGTACACAAATTTGGGCCGAATGCATATGAAATTGAACTTCCTCCAGGTTTAGCAATATCACCCATTTTCAATGTGGTAGATTTGTTTCCATTCAGCGAAGCCAATGCAGCAGAAACAAGAGCAGAAGATGCAGAATGGATTTCTGATCTTCCACCAAGTCAGCCAGTTCAGTTGGAATGTATTTTGGACACCAAAGTCCAAAAGCAGACCAAACATAAAACCTACAAGTAGTACCTGGTCAAATGGCGTGGATTACCTGATGAGGATGCAACCTGGATGAGCGAGGAAGACATCATCAAGCATGGGATTAATATTTTAGACTTGGTTCCTCAAGGGACTTGAGTTCTTTTAAACCCCAGGAGTATGGTGCAAGGGCACCTAACACAAGTCATTTAAGTTCATGTTTTGTTTTAAATCGTGTTTTATGTTCTAATAAGGTCTATTCGACCAATGCATGTAATTTTTGTTTGTAAGTCCCAAAGTACTTAGGTTGCAATTGTCAAATTAAAATAAGACAGTTGGTTTTCTCCTAGCCGCTTGGAGTCAATTAGTTTTGCTCCCAGCTACTTGGAATCATTCTCCTAGCCACTGGGAATAGGGTTGTTGTTCCTATGGCGAATCTATAAAAAATGAAGGAATGAACAAGATTAGGCATGATGATCAGTATTGTAGTCAGATCGATTGAATGTAATCAAGCATTGTCAAAGGAGAATCAAACTATTTTCTGTGTTGTCAACTTGCTTTCTATTCTCTGTAAATATGAGTTGCATAGCTGTAGATTTTCTTTTCCTTTCTAGTTTCCATTGTTGCAATATGTCGATTTGAAGCATTCCACTGACAAGATTTCTGTTGAAATCAATGGAATGGCTTCATTGTATATATATTTATTTTCGTTTTATGTTTGTTTCATTATTTCGGTGGCACAGATGTTCCAATTCACAGGTTATGCTCAGTAGTTCACCTAGCATTTCCATGTGCTAGGGTTCGGTGAAGGCAGACTGTGTAACGGCATTTTGAAGTGTTGGTGTGGAAAACCCTAGCATGACCGATAACAGTAGTTGTGATGCCAATGAGTGTGGATCATGGTCAAGACATCGGTGCATTGCAGAGCAGTTGAGAACTTCACCGATGAAGGGGGATCATGCCAATAGTAGGAAACCATTGGCATAAGTTTCGAATGTATGTTGCAAGGGGTGTGTAGGAGAATGGATGTTGTGAATGCATATGATGAATGCATATTGGGAATGTATCTTTCGGCAGATACAAGCTGTGACTAGGGTAAATGGTGAATCAGTGCGTGTGTCCACTGTCAATAATCAGTTTATCGAAGTACATGAGTTTATTTGAACTATTTTTATCCGCTTCCATTGTGCGCTCTGCATCAAATGCGGTAGTCATTACAATAGGGTAGTGGTCAAATTTTGAAGTTATATTATACTTGAAATCATTATGTATTGTCTAGAAGTAGTGTTTCCATAATTTAGTAAGTATGTGCATGTGGGAATCCTATGGGGAAACTATTCATTTGTGTAATCTTATTGTAATCAAATAGATGCAACCTGACATATAAGAGGGTCCATTGTGGTAAAGCTTGTGGTTGTAATTTAGTGATAATCGTACAAGCTATCTAATGAATGGATTGTGGTGTTTTATGTGAATTTCTATGTTTTATAATAACCTATAAATGAGTTATTATTGTTGGCTACACATATGGGCAATCCTTCATTGGACCCTCCTATTGTGACTGCATCAAAATGGAGTATCTAAATGTCTTCTGGTCCAATGCTCTATAGTTGATACACATACTCATGGTGTCATAGTATTCCTTCTCAAGGACCACTGATGAAGTAGACTCCTCAAATAACCATGGGTGGTGGTAAGGAGTGATCATGAAAGGGTTAAAGACTAGTTCCAACTCTATGACATGTTAGAATCCTTTATATGGTAGCAATCCTTGAAAATTTATTGAACACCACATTATGTTGATTCAAAAGGGTTTGAATATCAAAATAATGACTATGTTTCTTACCAAAAATAAAATAGTGTACATGCATTATATCACCAAGCAACTTATCCTTTTCAAGAAGTCCTCTGAGTTGTGACCACTCTTAGTGATTCCTTAGAGATACTTTTAGACACCACATTTTTCCCTCGCATTTAAACTTTAGCTTCATGGATTTGTGATTCTATGGAAACTCACAAAGAGAATGTAGCCCTTCCAAAACAAAATGTCATTTTTACAACAAAATGTTCATCACATACCTCATGGTCACCCATGGCTAAATTGAGTTATCAGCTTATCTAGGTGCATGGAATGGTAAATGTATCGACAACAAAGATATTGACCCTATCAAAAACTATAGCCTTTGTGTGTCTTACATTGTCTTCTTTTTGGATTTCTTTATTTATAACACCAAGATACCACACCATCATAAATAAGAAATCTAGGATTTTAGAGAAAATATCCCCTTTCCATTTTCTACAAGTTGTACCCTCCATCTTTCCAACACTATTATAATGCTTCCTGTGATGACAAAAACTTTGTAATGACATGGTATGAAACTAGTGCAATATTTTTTTGCTACTACTATCCTCCTTATTTCTTGATGTGTAATCTAAAAGGTCATCAAAGTGTTTACCTTCTTTTGTTGATTTGGACATTCTTGAAATATTTGAAGCAACATTGACATTCTTCTTACTCAAATTTTTAGAAAGATTTGTGGAACAAGAATCAACAAATTCATGCTCATCAACATAGCTACTTTATAAATCAATTTCATATGATAATGGTTCCATCTTTTCAATGTTTATAATCTTGACAAGTATTTCTTGGACATTATTTGAAGCCACTAGAATATCTTCTTCAATCATTAAATCTTCATCTTCAACATGCAATGTTGATTTCTCATTGACTTCATTACTACAAACACTTTCTTGATGTGTGAGCTCATTTGAAATCACTAAAATATTTTTCAATTAAAAGGAATGTTTACCTTCAACCTATGTATCTTTTTGTACCTCTAGTTCAATTCTTTCTTCCTTCTACAAAAAAAATCTCTAGTTCATGCTCAATGATTTTTTCCTTAATAACCTGTTGTGGCTTTGGTTTTATTTTTTCTTCTTTTTGCTTCAATTCTCTCATTTTGAGAAAACTCTGATTATTTTCAAGTAATCATCAAAAGTTACATCATATTTGAAAATATCAAATTGCCTTTGATAGTTTTCAAATATTCTATCAATCTCCTTTGTGATAGCATCCTTTGGCTCTTTTTTTACCTCGTTCTTTATTTTTTCCAATAGCTTATTCATTCTATCTTGGCTCGTTTGTAAATTCATCAATGTATCTTGAAGGAGACCTACATTTTTCCCTTTTGTTAGACATCTCCAAATTCCTTCCATGATACACAAGATCAAAAATAATGGAGAAATCTAATTTCTTTTTCAATGAGAAAGAATAATAATTAAATCACCCTTCAGGTTGGCAAGATCAAAGCTTTGATAACACCGTAATGTATCCAACCAAAATAATATTAAAATATTCTCATATCTAAAATACTCAAGTGATTTTTAATGTCTAATTATAAAATGTGCTTAAATCTAAAATACTCACAACTAAAACTAGTTTTGCACTCAAATCCACCTAAAAACTAGGCATGCACTACTCCCACACAAACACTTGATTTTTCTTGAATTTGATTATATAATGAAATAAAATCTATAGAAAACCATCTAAAGTGTATTTTAATCACTTTATAATCACCAAGATCTGATGAAGGCGAGGTGAGAGCATACAGTGAGAAAAATTGATTAAATTATGTAGTTTTTAACACAACTACAATCTATTGAACAAACTTGCACACATGAAATTGAAATTGCATCAAACTATTGGATTTTCTTTATTATGATGGAATGAACAAAAAATGATATTATGCAACAAAACTTATAGTAGCACTAGTTAAAACAATAAATCACAAAGTGAATCTATAAACTAGTTATTTCCTACTTCACAATTTAAATTGCTAAAATATTCACAACTATATTCTTGTCATCACAAATGCATTCTCTAGATGAAATTGCCTCAAGAAAGTAAATGGGTTTCATCCTCTGATCTCTAAATCCAAGAGGTTTCATCCTCAAATCGACAAAATGAACACAAGGCTCACAACTATAATAAATTGGGAGGTTTATTTGATAAATTTGTAAAAAGATATCAACTAAAGAAGTTGTCTGGATTATATAGAATTTGGGGCACAAATTCCAACATCCCAATATATGCAAAAATATTAATACTCTCCACTACATTAGGCCAACTAAATGATTTGGCATAACCTCTTCTTACACCTAGTTATATTCACTTAGTCAAAGATGCTCTTATTACACCCACTTACAATTGTCATAGATTATGTCATAATAGAGATTCTCTTCCCAAATTAACTTCTTGTAACTTCCCATTAATTCTCCTTGTTTACCAAAATTACCAATTGTAACTCCTCATTTATGAGTTGTCATAAAATCTATCATAACTCTGCCATATAATCTATCATAAAGAAGATGTCAAATGATTTGAGAGTTACAATATCTATTCTCTATGAATTCTCACATCCCATTTGGGTAATTAAACAATATTTTAATATTTATTTAACCCATCTCAACAATTTTGAGAAATAATAATTAATTCAGGTCCAAATAATCAAATTTAATTGAATTTATTTTCCTAGCAATTTCTCATTAGCCCACTGGAAATATAGGAATGGGCATTTTGTCCACAAAATTAAATTAATTAAAAATGCAACATTACACTATCTTGCGTTATTATTCCTAATGATTCTATTGGCATCTAACTTGTGATCTTAGATATAGTTTGGTATGGGCATGAGTTTTCACTCAAGGCCATGATGCTTAATGTAGGTTTGCTCTTATTTTGGACATCTTATTTTTTTAGTGATGGATGTGTTGCATTGGGAAACTTTGGCTTTATGATAGAGTTAGCAATTTTGAAAATTGTTGTTATTCTAGCATGTTAGAACATTAATTGTGTGGCAATTTAATTTATGCTATGTTGTGGTAATTGCAAATTCCCACCTACATTCAATTGCTATGAGTCCATTTGAAATTGGATGACTAATCTTATTTGTATTCCTTATCTGCAAAGCAAATATAAAGGACTATTATAGTCATAACTAGGATTTACTACTTCCTTATTGGTGACTTGATGTTAGTCACATGGTGAGGTAATGTGCAATTTTGTGAATTGTGAACTATAGTTTATTATCCATAAGATGTTATGAATGAAAATATGAGCTATGACAAAAAACTATGTATTGAGTGTATCTACATTTGATTTTTTGACCTTATATAGCATGCATTAGAGTGTGTGAGTTTTTGTGTGCATGTAGAATTGAATAATGATTATGCAATTCTATTATGTTTGAATTTCAATCATTAGAATATTGTTTTGTGTAGCCCTACCAGGCATGTGTATTCTTATGATGGTTCCACCTTATGGTTGGTTGTTATGCTTAGTAAGGATAAATAAAGAGTTATGATCTTATTATTTTTGACACGATTGGACTTGGAAGACTCACTTGTGTAGTATTGTTTGAGCACATTCGCTTTCTCGTCTTGGATTATGGTGAT
The DNA here is from genome assembly GCA_027924645.1 of Cunninghamia lanceolata. Taxonomy (NCBI): domain Eukaryota; kingdom Viridiplantae; phylum Streptophyta; class Pinopsida; order Cupressales; family Cupressaceae; genus Cunninghamia; species Cunninghamia lanceolata. The sequence goes on along the minus strand of BSBN01000881.1, from coordinate 1,704,046 downwards.
CTTGATGTAGTGTAGTATTTGGATTACTTGCTTGTGACTAGAAATAGTCAAATAGTGTATGTAGAGTGTAAATTCAAGTTTGTAATAGTTTCTTTCAGTCATTAATGAATTTTCCATTTGTCTATAAGGACCAGCATAGATTTAATTATCTTTTATGAGTAGTCTAGCCAACAAGTTTTGATATTTGAACATTACCTTGTGACTTTTATGGTCACACTTGATTTATTATTGAAATTGAGCTCATTTCTTACCTTATTGTTGGAATTGATATTCCTCCCACAATGGTGCTACTTTTTATTTATTGTGATGGTTATGCTAAAAGGTTTAAGTTGTTGATCATGTATCATGTAATGTTCTTCTCTATCATGTCCAAGATGGGCATCTAGTGGATTGTATAAGGGAGTGGATTGTGAAGAATGTACAAGTCATTGCTTCTAGTGTTGTTAGAACTATGGTGGTGTAAGTTCCTTGTACTCTTTCAAAATATGAGTGAATGTTGTATGAAATATTTGACATAAGTTACGCATTATGATTGTATTTGTATGGATCACTTAATGTGAGAGAACATGTAGGTTTGTGTGAATGTCATGTATGTGTGGCAGTGAATGACGTATATTTGAATTTGAGAATGAGCTTAATCATTATTCTATGTATGTAGATCATCTAAATGAGATAGGCTTGGAATGCATCTTGCTTTTGGTAGATAGGAAGTGGTTGGGTATTGACTTAACTCACATACCATGATTGCTCTTGTTTGTCTTGTTCTACTATTATTTTGGTCATGTTACCATGCATTCTAATGTTCTAACATTTGTGGAGTGTATGATGTTATGTTTTAGACACAAGGTCCATGTTACAAAGTAACATGAAGGCACACATCATGTTGTTTAGATATGATTCAATAGCTACATGGGTGTTTCAACATAGTGTAGTGTATGATGGTGCATTAGTGAGTATGTTAGCACATACTATTTATATTTATTATATCATTAATTATTTGTCTATTCTTGCTGTGTTGTTCATTTTATAAATCTAGTTGTTGTGGGAGTTCCTCATTGGAGGTTTAGAGAGTTCCTTGCATGATGCTAGATGTGCTATAATGCTCAAGTGTGTAGGATATTGTTGCATTGTATATTCTATAATTTGAATGCTTGGTATATGATCAATAATGTAGCTTTATATACCTTGTTTGGATATGATTTGAGGATCATAATGTGTTGTGCAATCTTTTGAATTAGAATAGTAGAGCATCAGGGCGTGTAGGAATGAAGCCATGCTCATATACTTGATTGTTTTTCTCCTTAGATGTATGTCTTGGGATCAATGATTTTTTTGAAAGATTATGTGCCATGGGTACCTTTTGTTGATAACTGAGAGGGGGGGTGAATCAGTTATCCTAATTATTTCTGCTTTCTGAACTTTTTTATTAATCAATGCAGCATTAATTCAAACAAGCAAACATAACCATGAAATAGAAATACACATGACACAATATTTTTTACGTCGAAACCCTGTTAAGGGAGAAAACCACGAGGTGATTAACCCAAGATTGTATTCTCTGTTAGAAGAATAGAAAAACAAAATGGCACTTGCCAATTAGGGCTCACTACCCAAGCACACTGCTCACAAGAGGCACACTGCCTACAAGAGACTCACTGTCCACAAAAAGAGTGTTATACAATACTTGAACTGATTTGGGAGCATCTACATATGCTGGAGTTCAGTTCCGGTTAGGCTCAGTACACTGATTTGCTGCACTTCATCTTTCCTCTTCTCTTAAGCTGCTTTCTTTCACATACCGGACCTTCCTTACTACTTCTGCTCTGCTCTTCTACTTTTATTCGCACATTACTAACAACAACGACACACCTCATAACTAAATCCATCATGTACATATATCCGCACAAGTGATTTCATCACCTTTCTAGTCGGCACCTAGAATAGTCAATCTTTTCACAAACTCTGATCTATCGGCTGAATCCTTACACATCAAGTAATGCGGATCAAGCATATACTTGTAGAAATCATTAATCATGTCGGCCAAACATAATTCATGCCTTCATAACCTTTACCACCATCAGTAACACATCCAGAAAATAGTTTGATGTTCTGTCAGTCAGTTCTTCCTCTGTTCACACTATCACTCAAGAACCCGGTACTCAAGTATTCATATCTTTTTCCTCATCTATTACCGGAGGCTAAATCCTTGGAATCTATTACTCAAGGTAGTCCTCTTGACTTCCCTAAATCCGCACTTCACCCAAATACTTCCTCTGAGAGATCCGGACCTGTCTGTCGGACCTCGCCACATGTTCTGTTCTTGTTTACCGGACCATAACATTCTTCACGCTGACTTCCGGTAGAGACACACTATGTCCTTCGGATGTGTGGGATGAACTTTGTTGCCATCAATGACAACAATCATGAATCCATATAGTGTCTTTTGCAAACAATCTCCCCCTTTGGCATTGATGGCAACACTTAGTGAAAAATGACTAAGTGTTTACACTATGCTCCCCCTTAGCTGATGCTATATATTTTTTGGAGCTCCCCCTTAGTTGGATTCCTTATTTTTCACTGCTCCTCACTCCCCCTTTGACATCAATGGCAAAGGGTAGGGTCCGCATACCAAAATTTTCAAAAATTTAACTATACTTAGCCGCATAAGTATATATACAAGTTGTACTTACATATACTTAAGTATGTCTAAAAAAGTATTCTTCAACTGTACAACTTCTGTCACCCAACTCTGCTTCATCCTGTCCAAAATTGAGATGTGACCACTCAATAGGAATGCAAAAGCTTCTGCCTTCTTGAGATTTGTCGGATCATTGGTCCGGGCTGTAATCTGAGCATCACTTATGGCCTCATGCATGGCCTCTAACTTAGGGAAAATAATCCTTCTAAGTTCACCCATCCAGCTAATTATGTTCTTTCTTTCCTTCTCAAAAATCTTTACTGCATTTGTGATGGCAATAGTCTGACACTCTTGATTTACTATGGAGGATGAGCGAGGATCAAAACTTTGAGATAAGCTTAGTAGTTTATCCTCTTGCTCTTTTATTTTCTTCTCAATCTCCACTATTGCTTTGGACCAGGAAATACAAAATTTGTATACTTCTCTGCCATCTTTAAGAGCATTTTCTAAGCTCTTTATCCCAATATTCATATTTCTCCTATCATTAATGATCAACCCTTGTACCTCTGAGAATCTCTTATCCAAAAACTCCTTCCGGACCTTTTCTTCAGCTAACTTCTCTAGAGAATCAAAATGTGTATTAACACTGCTGACTAGAGTTTTGAGATTACCGGAAGAGGATGCTATGGGATCCTTCTAAAAAGATGGCATGATCTTTTCCAAAACTCTAGATGCTACCTCTATAAGCTCACAGTCTTCCATGTGAGATTTCAATAGCTTCTCTTTGGCCTTCGCATTTGCAAATGAAGCTATCTTCATTGTTTGCACCAGAGATAGAGAGTCAAAGTCCAGAGGCCCTTTTAATAGATCCGGTTCATCAATCTCCATAGCTACTTTTGTCAAAAAGTCCTTGACTGATTCTGCAGTGTCTCTTGCTGGAGACAGATTTTTCTTTTCTTCTACAGTCACTGAACTATCTTTTGGAGCTTTCTCTCCTTCCACAACCTTTGCACTGATGTCTTCTTTTTCCTTCACCTCTGCTTCTTTCTCCATTACTCTTTCTTCTCCTTTGGATCTAGAGTCAGCAGGGGAAACCAGAGGACTGATGTTAGTCTGTTCATGGGCCACCTCTTCCTTTTCCGGAACAGAGGATTGAGTCCTTATCCTTTTCTGTACCGGTGTCCATTACTCCTACCATTTTCTCAGTGAACTCTTCTGTAATATTTGTGGCTGAGGGGTTAGCACCCAAGTCCTCTATGATAGGAAGATTGAATCTTTTGAAGGCTTTCCAGAGAATCTCTTCTGTGTCCTTGGCTACCTTGTCAGTCTCACCGAGCATGAGCTGATTCATTCTGGCTTTGCTCCTGAACTCATCCTTGCAATCTTTGAATACCATATTCATTGTCTTGGGATCGATTGAAGGATATAGCTGAATAGCTATCTGTTCCCAGATCTCAAGGTCTTTTGCCATGGCATTGGTCTTTCTCATTTCTAACTCCTTTTCTAGGCTCTTAGGAATAAGAGATATAATTTCAATGAAATCCTTATTGTATATGTTCAGATACTTGATAGTAGCTTCCTGCAGGATCTTTTGGTCAGCCTCATTGTAATCATCATAGAATTCGGCCATTGGTTGAAGGTTTCCATCCACAGTGACTGATTTGATTACACTTTCTAAAGACAAGGTGGGCTTTTCAACAAATTCCTTTGCCATTTCTTTCTTGTCTTGACCTGTGGAAGTTTTACCGGATCCTTTCTTCTTTTGCTTCTTTAATTCCTTTATCCCCTCATCAATATTCAGTTTCCTCTTCATCTTTTTGACTGGCATAAGCCCTTGTGGCTTTTGTCTTTGATCTTTTCTCTCCTTTGCTGGATGCTTGGACTTCCAGTTTTGATGTTCTTGAGCTTTTGGCTGTGACAGGTGCAGATCTCTTTGATGATCTAGTCCGGGTTGAGGTTTCTACTGGAGCACTTTCCTTGCTTCCCTTTTCTGCCTCTTTCTTCTCTTCCTCAGCCTATTGCCTCTTTTCCCTGTTGGCATCAAGTGCCTCCTTTGAGATGCCTAAGCCTTTTGCAATTTCTTCAACTTCTTTTCTTACTTTCCTCTTCATTTCCGGTTGTCTGAGTTCCACATGAACTTTTATACTCAGCTCTTCAAAGGTTCCAAACCTTTCTGCCTTTGGGTCCTTTGGCTAACTGAGCATGTGCTGAACATGCAACTCTACAATTTGTTCGTCAACTTCATACCCCATAGGCATGATCCACACAGTTCTTGGTTCTACTGCCTCCATTAGGCACTGATCTGTCTCTACCATAAAGCATACTGTGTCTTTGTATTTCTCAACAAGAGACTGGGGAATTCTTTCTCTTGCTTGCATCATGCTCTGAAAGTTCTTGAAATATCCCCACAGGGTTGTATTTCTTGCTTTAGCATCCCCAAGCCCATGCAAATAGTCTCTGATTTGGATGGCAACTGGTCTGTCATTCTGCCATACCCATCCATTGGATCCAGGGAGCTCATTCATGTAATAAAAGAATAGGCAGAGTATCAAGCCACCATAGTTGAAGGAGTTCTTATCCTTCTTAATCTTTTGCAAATTTTCTAAAAGTTGGCTTAGAAGAAGCTCACACAAATCATAGTCAGCATTTTCTTTCAGCATTTGATAGGCTGTGTAAACTGCAGTTCCTGGTACTGAATTTTCCCTACTAGAGTGATAAATCTTGTAACCGATTATCATGGATGCAAATTTGACATCCGATTCAATGATGTCTTCAATTGTCATAGCTCTCTTGTCAGATTTTGATCTGGTTGCATCACTTACTATTTGATTCTTGACAGACTTGAGAACAGGTATTCCACCGGATGAGTGCAGACCGGTTACTGCCCTAATTTCATCTTTGGTGATCTTAAATGGCTTATTCAACCATAGGAAATTGTCATGCACTCTACTCAATACATGCCGGACCCATTCATCTTCTTCAAAACAGGGGAAATGAGTGCACTATGCAAAATGCTTATCCCTGATGGCTTTAAACTGAGGCTTGATCTCAAAAGAATCATCTATCAACTGTTTGTGATAGATATTTACCAACTTTGATTCCCCAAATTCTTCAATGTTCACGTGTATGTAAACCCTAATATCTTCGGTGTGCAAAATGCCATGCAGAACACTGGAAAATGCTCCTAGGGGATCTACTTCCAAGGCTTGTATGGATGTTTCTTAAATGTGGGGCGAGGTCTATCAGAAATCTTTACTATATTCAGAGTAGCCATCATCAAACAATCTTACTGAAGGATATCAAGAACGAAGAATAGCTTTTACACAGTTTAGGGCACACGATGAAATTCGGATTGAACTATATGAAGAATCATCTTGATCTTTTGGGAGAAGTTGTTTGCAGAGCTCCTTTTCTTTTCTTCTTGAATGCAGAATGAACAAATGCTTAATGAGAAAACCCTTATATTGCTCCGCAAACCCTAATGTCAGGTTGCAATAAATGCTTGACCTAAATTATTCTGGTTTGCCTTAGTCGGATGACTTGAAGAACTGGATCAATCTCGATCTTTAAACATCTTGCGGATCTTCCAAATCTTAACCACAATTTGTTTGGATGCTTCCCTTATGAATCCTTCAATCCGCAGCTCTTCTTGTGCCAGTTCCGGCACCAATTGACTAGCTGGGGCAACAAGGTTTTCTTTGTCTCCCCCTGAGCCAGAGCTCACTTTTTAATTTCTGGAAGGAATATCAGCACCAGAGTCTGGTGCGGATCCAACCTCTACATTCTCTATACTTTTCTTTACCCAAATATTGTTCATCTCACTTTTAACTTCATCCGCATTCACTTTTTGTTTCCCTTTATCTTGATTCTGATTATGATATACCAGACCTCTTTTGTCCTGATTCTTGCTTCTACAGAATTTTGCAATATGACCGGATCTATTGCAAATTTGGCAAACAACATTTCTTTGCATATTTGATTGATATCCTCTTGATCTGCATTGATTAGCCATATGACCTATTCTATTGCATGCAAAGCATCTACCATTGAATGATTTGTTCATTTGCATGTTTCTGCATTCATGAGATTTGTGACCATACATTTTATAGTTGAAACACTATCCGGAGAAGGATGAATTAGTCTGATTCATTCTCTTTCTGCACTAATTAGTTTTATGACCAAAGTTATTGCAGTTGTGACAGTATCCATTGAAGGATGGATATCTTTGAGCATTAGGCTGTCTTACCGGAGGTCTTCTAGGCCTGTTCCTTGGATTTTCTGATGCAAAATTCTTCTGACCGGATCCGAAGCTTTCTCCTTTCTCATATCCCAAACCACACTTGTCATCTGTCCTCTTTTGACTTCCAAGAAGAACTTCAGGTTGAGCAGAACTTATCTTGAATTTCTCTTTATATTCATTTGCTATTTGAAGATCCCTTTTGAGAGGAACAATTTGATCCTCAAGTTTTTCTTCATTTTCTTTGGCATCTTCAAGATCAGATTCAAGATGTCTGATAATTCTATCCATTTGGTGGCAATCTTTTGATTTCTCCTTGAGAGATTGTCTTAGATTATCTTCAGTTTTTCTTTTATCTTCAACTTCTTGGGTAAACTTCATAACTCTTGATTCCATTTCATGTCTTACCATAATGATTTCTTTTGATAACTTTTCACATAACTTGGCTTTCTCCTTCATCTCTTCATTTGCTTCACCTTGACTTGCCAATTGCTGAAGCAGCTCCTTTTCTCTTTTTCATAAAGAGATTTAATTTGTCTTTTAGTTCTCTCATGAAAACATCAGCCTATTTGAGTCTTTCCTTTAAATCATTGACTTCAAAGTTTGATTGTTCAAGATCTTCAAGGGCAGTCTTGAGTTGCTCCCTTAAACCATATGCATCCATTTGGATTCCCAGATCTTCCTCGAGCTGTTAGACTCTATTAGGAGGAACTTAGCTCTAATACCAATTGTTGATAACTGAGAGGGGGGGTGAATCAGTTATCCTAATTATTTCTGCTTTCTGAACTTTCTTATTAATCAATGCAGCATTAATTCAAACAAGCAAACATAACCATGAAATGGAAATACACATGACACAATATTTTTGATGTCGAAACCCTGTTAAGGGAGAAAACCACGGGGTGATTAACCCAAGATTGTATTCTCTGTTAGAAGAATAGAAAAACAAAATGGCACTTGCCAATTAGGGCTCACTACCCGAGCACACTGCTCACAAGAGGCACACTGCCTACAAGAGACTCACTGTCTACAAAAAGAGTGTTATACAATACTTGAACTGATTTAGGAGCATCTATATATGCTGGAGTTCAGTTCCGGTTAGGCTCAGTACACTGATCTGCTGCACTTCATCTTTCCTCTTCTCTTAAGCTGCTTTCTTTCACATACCGGACCTTCCTTACTGCTTCTACTCTGCTCTTCTACTTTTATTCGCACATTACTAACAACAATGACACACCTCACAACTAAATCTATCATGTATATATATCCGCACAAGTGATTTCATCACCTTTCTAGTCGGCACTCGGAATAGTCAATCTTTTCACAAACTCTGATCTGTCGGCTAAATCCTTGCACATCAAGTAATGCGGATCAAGCATATACTTGTAGAAATCATTAATCATGTTGGCCAAATATAATTCATGCCTTCATAACCATTACCACCATCAGTAACACATCCGGAAAATAGTCTGATGTTCTGTCAGTCAGTTCTTCCTCTGTTCACACTGTCACTCAGGAAGCCGGTACTCAAGTATTCATATCTTTTTCCTCATCTATTACTGGAGGCTAAATCCTTGGAATCTATTACTCAAGGTAGTCCTCTTGACTTCCCTAAATCCGCACTTCACCCAGATACTTCCTCTAAGAGATCCGGACCTGTCTGTCGGACCTCGCCACATGCTATGTTCTTGTTTACCAGACCACAACATTCTTCACGCTGACTTCCGGTAGAGACACACTATGTCCTGCAGATGTGTGGGATGAACTTTGTTGCCATTAATGACAACAATCATGAATCCATATAGTGTCTTTTGCCAACACCTTCTCCTTATCTCTTAGCCAATTTCCAAGAGTAAGCCTAATCCTAATAGGGGAGGATGTAATTCCCACTAGTATATGCTATGACCCTTTGTATAGAACTTTCTAATGAGGCCATGTATTGTCATTGAGGTGTTTGATTGTGTGCCTTGGGTACTTATGTGGTGATTTTATATGTTGTATGTGATGTTTTGGATTCGCCATCAATGTATGTTATCGATGAATTTTGTATTAGTATCTATGTTTGACTATGTATTATGGGATACATATGTCATGATGTTATATGCTTGGATTATTTTTGTGTTTTGATAGTATATTGTACTTGGATGAGGTTCCTTATGGATTGTCATCAAGGAGTATGGATTATGTATTTTGGATTTGTGTTTATGGATTTATATATGTTGGACTATTTCGTGTTTCAACGTCACTACTTTCACTATACCTATTATATGTGATTCAATTATGATTTCAACAGTATGTTTTCGATGCTTATCAATTTTGGCACTTGTGTTTCTGGATCATGTGGTTTTAGGATGATTTTTAGTAGATGTGGTTCATTGATATTATTCCATCTATGTTATGTTATATCACATTGGGAGTTATATTGTGCTTTAGCTATCTTGTATGGAGCAAATATGCCTAATATTTTATTGAACTTGTGTAAGCACAAGTTTTAACCCCAATGGTGGTCATTTGGAGATGGTTTGGCTTAGACATATGTTGTGTATATCTTCCCTATCTCACTCAATTCAAGATGCGAGACGTATTTTATTGATACATGTGAACCCGTGATCTAAATCAATATCAAATATGGGTCCATGTGTTGTAAATAAACCTGTGAAGTGTGTGTTCTTTTTACATGTTTTTATTTAATGTTTAATTTTTGTTTACGTTTTATCATTTTCTACATTATTGATTGTGAAGTATTTGCAAATGAGATTTATGCTTTAAATGTGAAATTTATTTAATTTAATTCCTATCATGGAATGCTTCTATGCATTTTAATATTGTGATACTTTAAAATGCATTTGTGAAATAAAAGAGTGTTTGTGCTTTATGTCTTAATCTTTTGGTAAAATTTAATGTATTAGTCATTTAAGGGAGAAATTCCTATTTGTATTTAATTGGGAATATTAGTAATGTTCTATTTTTCCTAAGGTTGATTTCTAATTTGGAAAATACCTTTTTTGGTGATATCTTGTGGAAAAAAATCTAATTAGAATTATCTATGTGAAATAGCCTCATGTGAAATATCTTGTTAGTGGGTAAAGGGAAGAAAGGCTTAAGAGATTTAGGGATTTTTGGAAAAAAAATATAAGGAAAAGAAAGAGTTCATTTTTAGGATCTTGTTGTTATGCCCCAAGGATGTTATGCTCTATTACTCACGAAAATGGAGCTTCTTGTTTTTATACTTTTATTTTTTCTATGGGCTGCTAATTACAATATGAAGTCCATAGTCCAAATTGCAAAGGTGTCTAAGTTTGGAGTTGCACTTGCAAATCGGACTTCCACTTGCAAATCAGACTTCCAATGTTGTCTGATGGGGTTCAAAGTTTGATCTCCTTGTTCGCAAGTGCACATTGTATTTTGGACTCCGAAGTTCGAAATGCAAATTGTAGATAGGACCCTAAAGTCTGAGGTGTAGTTTGTGGAATTCAATGTTCGACGCAAAGGCCTATCCTTGCATGATTGCAATTGTAAATCAGGGTTTGAAGCCCGAAATGCAAGTTTGCCAAGGCTTGGCATAAGGGAAGTGTTCGACAATGCAGTTTGCAACTCAGACTTCAAAGTCCGAGGTGTTGTAAAATGCAACTTGTACCCCTAACCCCAAAGTCTAGACCGATGTAGTTTGGTCTCTAGAGTCATCCAATGCAGAATTGTCATATTTCTCCTGAATCCCAAGATGCTAGGGAAGTAACTTGGTAGGCAAGTCATAGGGGTTCATAAATTGGCATGTGAACTCCAACTCTCCACCAAATCTTTTTGTTTGAGTTAATAACAATGTTTTGGCCTATGTTGTTTTAAGACTTTCACTTGTGTCAACTTACATTGTGCATTGGTGTATGTGCCAAGTGTGTCATTGCATGGTTCATGAAAAATTTGTTCGTCATATCTTCTTCCATTAGTGTCTTGGGTGAGAACTTGAAGAATTAAAAAAACACAAACCTATAGCCAAAAGAAGATCAAAAGGAGTTGCTTCTTCCTCACCTCAACCAACCATTTGATCCTGTAAAAATTATCAAATTATTTACTATGCCAACATTGTTCATATATTCTTTTGTTCATTGTCACCTTGATATGCCATAAAGATTATGAAGCCCACTTCAGCCCAAAGGATTTGGGTCAAGCAGTAGGGAATGATGAGCTTCATACGATAAGTCAGGTTTCAATTTCCTCGGGCACCTTGTCATGGCCCAGAGGACACCCTGGAGAAATTGAAGGAATATTAAATTTAGGTAGAATATTCCATCCAACATTGCTTGGTGAAACATTGGATCCAACTCGCTTCATACAGTGTACATCCAACGGACAAGACCAGATGCAAATCTCGAGTCAATCTGACACGTAAGAAATGCCCGTTATGTCATTAGTCAAATCTGGGGATGTACCAAATCCAAAAGATCACAAAAATAGTTATGACACACTTGAATGTGTAGAAATATTCAGAAAAATTATGGAACTCCGTGACAGGGATAGCACAGAGAAGCATTTAAAGATTTCTTGTTTTCATATAATGCTTAAAATTGAACTTAGGTTTCTTAATGCACGGCCCATGCGGCTGCTTGGCTTATTTTGGCTAGCAGCCACTGCTCAGAGCCTCCGCATATAATGTAGCTTGAAATTTTCTGCCCATTGTTTACAACAATTATATGCAATTCATTCAATAATTACCATTCCTACTTTAATTTTTCTGGTTGTTTTAACTGACTGTTACATGCATAGAGGAAGCTTAAAAATAAACTTATTTGGGTTCCTTATAAAAAGCCTTCACATATCATGTAGATTAAAATTTTCGGCACATTGCTTACGACAATTATGTGTAATTTATTAAATAATTTCAGTTCCTACTTCAAATTTCTGCGTTGTTTTAACTGGCTGTAACATGAAGCTTACAATCACCTTGAAGATGCAAGTTCTAATGCACTCATTCCCATGCAACCTTTATTTGCGATTCATCCAATTACATGTTTTTTTCATTTACTGTAGTTTCAATTCATTGGCAAAGGATCCTCTGACTTTTCTCTGACACAGATTTTATCAATGTTGCATGATTGCCAGTTGAAATAAGATAAATAGAAGGCCCTATTAATTATGTTTTCTGCTGTTTCATAATGCATATAGTTATTGAGAAAAGAATCACAATGGGACAATACTCCTTATTAAAACAAACATCCTTTGACAAAAGGGTTACAGTTTGTATAGCATTCAAAATATGTCATTGCTCCTTGAAATCTCAAAATGTATATGCCTGCTGGGATTTAGGACATAAAGCTGCATTGCAGGCAACAAACTTGATGCATTCAAACTTCCGTCTGTGTATTCCTCTTGCAGTTTGTCAACTGCTGAGATGAATCTCTCAGAGGTTTCTCTTTTGATAAGAAATAAGATTTCATAATGGATAGTTGCGATTTGCCTTGCATATGCACCTGCATGCAGTTCATGAAAGTCCATCCACGGGTGGGCATAACAGCATAAACATAAGCAAGAAGATTTTTAAAATTCTACTCACAATGCCTGGGCTCTGAATACATAAGGTTTGCTTATAAACCACATTTTCAGTTTAAAAAACGGGGAAGCAAATATTTTTGTCATGCATAATAACATCATGTACCAAATCATCTGCCCCTGGACAATGTTCTTAACCGTCAAACATACTCAAGCACGTGTGCCCCAAATCTTATTATTTCAGAAATAATATGACTAAACTATACATTCCAGTTCTAGGTTTTCACTGTTGGATAGGACTTGCACTGTGACATCAAACGACAGCAAACTCTTGCTGCAGACTTGTTCTGCTTGGCTGGTGAATTTCTGTCAATATTACAAAACTTCATTAGCTGCACATTATGAAATAGTATATGAGACCCAACCCTTCCTTCTGGTTCTGATCTGTAACAAGTTCCTTTGTAGGAGACCACTATATGTACCATTGTCGACTTGGGTATCCATATCTCTATTGAGCAAGTCATTATAATACCTCAGACACATCCCTGCTTCTAAATTGAAACCATACCTCTGTAATTTGAAATAAAATGGCTCGTTATGCAAAAAAAGAATTTCTTGAAGGGCACGGTGCATGGAACTTTCTTTGAGTTAATCACTCAGTGTCGACCACGTGCAAGAGAATTAATAATATAGGATGCCTTTGCAACCTTGAAATATTAACAAACTAAGCTCAGGAGCGACGATATTACTACCGCTCACAAAACTGAACAAACTTAATATGAACAATGTCCAGGATGCTATAATGCCAATCATTACCTTAAAGCTGGACATGTCATGAGCCCTGATATGGCATGCTTTATACTGGTAACTTAAAAAGTAAATACCACCTTCAGTGGCTTGGCATAATATCTTTAGATTGGAAGTTACCTCAACAACCCACTTGGAGGCCAATACATTTCAGTAATTACAAAAGCTTGTATTAGGTATGTTCATGCCATCACCTGTTAGACCACTGAAATTCTATTTCAAGCGTTCGAGATGTACCATCACGGTTAGCATCAGGAACAAGTTTATACTGCCCACTGATTGTTCCAAGCATCACAACTTTATCTATCTGAATGGTTACTTTTCCCAAAGAACCCTGACAATATAAAATTTGCAATGAGAATCTGAGTAGCTACAAATGCTACATTATCTTTAACGAAACATGGTTGACACAAATTTTAATTTAATACAATAGGCAACTTACTTTTCCAAAGGTGTTCTTGGTCTTACAAGATATTTGCAGTTTCTGACCCTTGGGAGGCATATCAAAGGCCCACGCAAAACTCTGCTTCCATTCTGGAGAAATGCTGTGACTTACAACCTGCACATTTTCACCAACCAGAGAAACCAACGTTCAATATCATAGACTCACAAAATTGTCCCTCTAAAATCACATTCTCCAAAGCATGTGGTATTCTCATTCATCAAAAGCAGAGGATTGGCAAATAGGACTAATCAAATATGCATTCCCATCTTAAAACCAAAGAATTTATGGACATCTTAATAGTCAGATCGAAAGGCAGAAAGTAGTGAATGATTTCAAAATTTTGAAAAGTCCCTACAACTCACTTTGGTTTGCCGTGGAGGACCGTTACCAAGTGTCAATTTACAGAATGCATTGGTGCTTCCTATAGACTGCTTCAAGTTATATCCACGTTTTATGGTAACTGTCAAGCTTCCTGGTAAACATTGTAACAAGCTGTCTGCTTTCTCCTGAAAATGAGGTGCACTCGATCGTATTAATAGTTGTAATACAGGAATGGCCTCTGCTGCAACCATTGCTTGTGCTCTGCCAGATTCAGCAGGAATGGATGGCCATGAATCCTTTAGCAAGCATAATGCATCAAGAGCTGCCTCCTGAGCTGGTTCTGTTCCAGCCTTAAGTGCACCAACCAGATGTGGGATACAGAGAGTGGCTGCTTCACTTCCCCGAAGCCTTGAAAAGTTACTGAAAAGGGTGTTGATAGCCTTCACAATTTCTTCATTGATGGTTGCTGTGGCCCAGAACTCTTTCTCTAAAGCACCTGCAACAACAAAAAACAGTTAACTTTGTTTTATTTAATGGACAACTTCAAAAGAGTCTACCATCAACGGAAAAAAATGCTGCTCGAAAGATATCAAATATGCTTCAAGAGTTCTAAAAACTACTAAAAACCAGTACGCCAAGAAAGATTGCCGATAAGAGCTTGCAAATTTTCATTAACAGCAACCAATTTGTGCAATCAATCAACAAAGAATTTCAAGGTTTCAAATAAAATTTGAACGCTATTCAAAAGGGATCTAACTATCTTAACAAGATTTTTACTTTGCCCTCTTGTATAAACCATGAAATATTTAAAACAGGACAAAAAAAGAGTGAGGAGACAACTACATTTTATTAACTTATCAATTTCAGGCTGACATGAATAAATATAGTGATACATTATAGCTAATTGAAAATAAAAAGTGACAATTTAAATTGTTCAGCAAATAACCTTTTGACATGTCAATTGTACAACCTGCTGTGAAGCATGTAATTTTGAATTGAAATGATTTTGGGACAGTGAATGTCTAATTAAAGGTCCTAAAAACAGAAAGTAAAGTCGAGACACAATCGGGTGCTACTGCTCTGATTTTTCCTGCATTGGGGTCCCATAAAACATTAGAAGCAGGAAAACAGGAGTAATTCAGGTCATGAACCTAAAATCCAAAGCACTTATTTTTTCAATGGGAGACAGTAGCCCCATGAATGTAGACCTCAAAGCTTGTAGCAATTGCTCGTACTTGTTAGGGAACATATTTGCCAAATGTTTGCCTCCATTAGTCATTTTTTTCTTAGTAGTTCGCAACTGGTCATATAGGATAGAGTCCTGAAAAACTGTAAGAGAGAGCTGGAATGTTCTGTTCATTGGATCATCTTACTGTAAATTTCTCCTTAACATTCTCAGCAGCATCAGCTAAGAAAGTCATGGCCATGGGTCCATGGCCTTATTACGAAGCCAAATGTTGCAGTACACATCATCATATATGCTCTTCTCAGCTAACAAATTTGACTGCGACAGAAATATTCTAAACACGCCTATTAAAATTTAAATCTGTGCTTAAGATTGAAATTGCAAACCATATAAAAGATAATGCAGAAAATGAAAGATTGAAGCAAAGCAGCCGCTGCCCTGCAAGAAGTGAACATATGACAAATCACCAGTTAAATAATTCTCTAAGTAAAAATTCAGTAGATGTCTCGTAAACTGATTTATTTATTTTTTATGAAGGGTTTTATATCAAACCCATTACTGCACAAAAAATTCATAAAGCAGAAGATTGCACAGAATGAGAAGACTCTTGCATTGGTGCATATATTATAGTACTACCAAGGAAAATTAAAACATGGTGCTATTAGTACGAGCACAGAAATGTGAACCCAAAAAAGAAAACATTTAACAAACAGCAGGCAACCTCAACGTAGAAGAAATACAATATATCATTGTGATAAGTTGTCAGATGAAAAAGAAAAACAGAGAACTTTGCAAAAAATCATACAGGCACGTTTAAATGCTGTGACATCAATGCAATCCATGAAAATTAACAGCTCAAAAAATAAAGGAAATCAACACTGCATGATACCAATAACCAGTACCGTTGAAATCTTAGAATCAGGAAAAGGTTAAGATAAAGAAACACATAATACCTAGTAATGGCATCTTCTAACATTCTTGCATTTAATGCACATAAATTACCTGTCAAAGCCCTTACAAGCTCACTGGACACATATTCTTGAAGGGTATGATTGGAAAACAGAAACTTGATGAGCAATGCTGCTTGTCCAGCCATCTCAGAATTGTTTGAGCTAAGAAGCTCTTGCACAACCAGAATACCCCCTGCTTCTGCAACAGCACGCCTATTTGTCCTACTGTGAATAACTAAATTCTGCAATGCACATATTGCCACCATTGTCATTTCTTCATTTGGCTGATCCTCAAGCAGGCTAACTAATGCACGGCAAGCTGACACCGCATCAGTCGTTTTGGCAAGGCCATCACTCTGGAAAATATCACCTAAAGCAAGTGTGGCCAATAACCTGGCAGGCTGGGCTTGGGTCTGTGGATCAAGAAGATACTGTGACAGAGGAGCAATAGCATATTTGGATACTTTCATGTCTCGCACTTTAGTATTGTTGAACAATGCTTCCAGTAGCCTGGCTGCTGAATCTTCACACTGGTGGGACCTTAAAAGTTCCAAAAGGGCTTCCACTGCACCACACTCTGCCATCAGCTCAGCACTTGATGCATCATCTCTTTCTAGAACAATCAGTGCACTAAGAGATACTACAACAGTCTGCTCATTACTTGATCGTAGCAGCTTCACAAGAACTGCAAGAGGTACTTTTAAATAGTACTGGGAACTAAAGCGCAAGACATTTGAAAGTACCAAGGCAGCTGATTCCCACAATGCACGGGATGGCTGTGGATCAACTTGTAAAAGAACCTTTGAGAGCTCAATAATGCCACCAGCATCTGCAATGGCATTTGGCCAACTCGCAGAAGCACTTTCAAGTGCCTTTATTGCTTTCTCCTGTAAATTTGAAATTCCAAGCCCTGCTAGTTGTACAAGTGGCACTACAGCTTGCTGTGCTGTAATATCTTGCTGAAAATACTCTTGAGCAACAAGATGCGAAAGTAATTCAGCCCCAAGTTGCTGGACAGAATGGGAAGGTGATTCAAGAAATACAAGTAATGGCTCTATAGCCAAGCTAGGGGTGAGGTGCAGGTTAGCAAGAGATTGGGGCTTCTCCAAGATATTTACAAGTGCTTGCAATGCCCTATGCTGGCCCCATGTGCTTAACTTTGGGCGGGTCAAACATTGAAACAAAGGCTCTACCACTCTTGCACCAGCTGCACTCTTTGCAATGCTGCTATTGTTTGTCAAGATGCATATTAATTCTGCAATCAAAGAACATAGAGAATCTGGTGCACCAGGGAGAATTTCAAGAACACTATCAATCACCCCAGCTTTGACCATGTCAATCTTGCATGGGGGACGGTCCTTTCCCAACTTTACAAGAGCACTTATTGCAGCCTCAAGCAATGGATAATTTGTTCCACCAACCAGTCCTACAAGAGGATTCACAGCACCATATGCCGCAACAACCTCTGCCTGTTGCTCATCATCCAACAAATTATCAAGGGCACGGGCACTAGCTTCCTGAATAGGATTAGAATCTATTGTAAGAAGTTCGACAAGAGGCTGACTACAACTGGAAGCTGCAGATGTTGCCCGTACTCTGGAGTTTGCAAATAAAATACTGCAGAGCAATGCAGCATCTTCCTTTAGCTCTAAGGAACAAGGTGACGCCAAAATTCTGTATAAACTTTCTATAGGATTGACTTCAGCATCAGCAATAGCTAAAGCCTTTGAAGTACTTTGATATGATAGCTTGATTAGTGCACCAATTGCAGCTTGTTGCTCTTTCTCAGATCCCACACTAAGCATTTCAACTAATGGTTTTATTGCTTGCCTTGCCATATCAGCATTTTTTATGTTCTCTGACTCAAACAGACCTTGCAGGGCCCTAGCTGCATTGTATCTGGCTCCCCTTGAACCCAATCGTAGAACTGCTATAAGCTGGGTGACAGTGCCTATTGCAGAATCGTAGTGCCGGAGATCAGAACTGCTAAATAGGATTCTTACCAAATCTGTTGCAGCCTCTTCTATTACATCCTGAGGACCTAAAGATAGATATTTTGCTAAGGCGTCTAAAGCCCCTGCCTCAGCCATGGTCACTTTGTTTGCATTATTGGCTTGTGCAATTTCAGTCAACAGTGCTAGAGCAAGTGCGGATGCACCAGGTCGATCCGGCATAGGCTTAAGCAGCTCAACTAAAGAAGGTATAGATTTACGAGCAGTGGCACCCACCCTAATGTCGTCCACTCTAAAAAGTCGTTCAAGAACAACCTGAACAGGATCGTGCACAAGAGAAAATTCTTCGGATAATGCATCGAGTGTTGATATGTTCAATTCTACACAGCCAAGTAGTGATATCAAACCTCCTGCTGCTCCTGAATTTGCAACTGCAAGAAGTGTTCCCCTGCTACCATTGCAGACAAGGCTAGCCAATGCTTGAGCAGCAAAATACCTATCAATTGCTTCGTCAGACCTCAGTAAATTGGCAAGAGATGGTATTGCACGCATGGCAGCACCAGCTCGAATAACATCTCTATCTTGGAACAGAATAGCTAACAGCAATGCGCTAACCCATGTACCTCCACCGTCCTCCAGCTCCATCTGAAACTAACAAGAAATTTCACTTAATTCTAAATCATGGGTCATAACAATCTTTTCCATTAGAAAATTTAAGTTTAAGAAGGTGATTGACAATAAACTAGAATAACCCTTACAATAAAGATTCAGATTAAAGACAGATGTATAGAAAAACCTAAGCTTGATTTTAACATATAATCCAGGAAACAACAAAATAAAAAGCAAAAAGCAAATAAAACAATGCAAAATGCATGTCAACTTACCACAGAAGAGAAAAGAACATTTCAACAACAGTATAAGGACAACCTCAACTAAAGAGTATTAAACACACACACACACAAAATATATATAGCAGGAGTGCAAAACAAGCAGGAAGAAACAACCAGGCATAACAAACGGACTGCAAGAAATCACTAATAGACAAATAGAAGTTTGGTAGAAGCATAAGTCATACTTGTAATGCATTTGGAGAAAAGTTTGTGAGCTTTTCAGTTAATACTTCAATTGCACCCGCTTCCATAATGGCAACTTTAGATTCATCATCACAAGAAGAAATTATTGATAGCAACCATAGGGCAACTGTTCCTCCCAAAATGGATGCTCGATCATCCATTGAGAATGTGTCTCCTTCAAAATGCCCTCCTTGTCCTTCGTACACATTGTTAGCTCTATTAGTCCTTAAATCATTAATTTCTGTTGCCTGTTTCAGCATATGCACAAGAGAGCAAATAAGTTGAATAAAAAATCCAGATTCGTTCAGGGCATCTAATGTTCTCTGCCTGTGTTCCTTGGCAGCACAAATAAGAAGAGCAGTGCCTCCAACTTTCACTTCTAAGTTATCAGAATGTATGACTCGACCTGCCAGGGCATAAATACATTTAAATGTTCCTGCCAATAAATCCCCAAGAACTACAGGCTGGTCTCTACATAATCTTGAAAGAACTTCAATTGCCTTTTCTTGAACTGGGGGAAGTCCAATGGCCAAGCATTTCACCAATGGCTCCAAGCTGTGAGGTAATTCGGCAAGTATTGCCCATGGAGGAATGCTAGAAGTTCCAACTTGTTTTGCTCTAGCCATTATGGCAAGTGCTTCTAAAGCATCTGATGACACTACATCCTCCAAATCTGCAGAAGATAAAAAGTCTATTAACGAGATAACGGTGCCACAATGGTGAATAGTCTCGACAAGCACATCATCAACTGGCATGTGAGTCAGTAATCGGGCAAGTGCACCTGCTGCATGTTCCTGTCCCACCTTTGTGCCATCCTTCAGGACTCTTGTCAGTGATGGAATGATATCCTCTACTATAGCCTGTTCAGCAAACCTGACATCTAAGAAAAGATTAGCCAATGCATTAATTGCCATTTCTGCAGCAGAAATGCTTGGCGACTTTGCAAGTTGAATCAGTGGTATAACCGCACTTCCAGCAACATTAGCCACATCCTTGTTACTAATAATGGAAGAGAAAAGTGCTGCAAGTGCTCGAGCTGACTGCATGGCAATGCTTTCAGTTCCCATACTTACTAACCTGATTAAAGGCTCAATAATCTCTAAACTGCCAAGATTTTTACAGAGATCTTTTCTCACAACAAAAACATCAGCAAGAACAGATGCAGCGGCCTCTTTTGTCTGATCATTTAAAGAACTAAGCAACTGAACTAATGATTGGAGACCTTTGTTTGCAGCACATCCTTTCTGCACAAGTTCTTCGTGAGATGCCACTGAAAGTAAGCAGCCCAAAGTCGATATAACATGGACTTTTGACTTTGGTTGATTTCCCAAAAGTAAAGCCACCAACTGGTTGACAGTGGCAGCATTTGCATCCCTAATAAGATGCTTGAGTGTATTGGCAGCGATTTCCTGTCCTTTGGAACTAGCATTTCTCAACAGCGACAGAAGGGCTGGAACAGCATCTGCACTTTCAACACAAGCACGAATTTCTTCACTGTGAGCACATAAATTTCCTAGAATAACTGCAGCATCCTCTTTTGCTTTTCTGGAGCCAGTTTCAAGCAGCTGGACGAGTGGAGGTATTCCACCTGCTGCTGTAATTGCCCACTTGCTTTCATCAACTACTACAGTTAATATAGAAAGCAGAGCCACAGAATGTTCTTGTTGTTGCTCAGTAGATAAGCCAAGGAAAGAGATCAAAATTTGAATTCCCTCTCGTCCCCTAAGTGAATGCCAAAGATCTGAATCGGCAGAAATTAGGCTTCTTAATAAGTGTATAAGATCGTCTTGCACCTCGGACTCCGCCATAGTTACCAATCCGACCAGCAATTTCTTTGCTTCTGCATTAATCAAACCAACAGAGAGATGAGCATTTCCATAGAGGCTAGCTAAAGCTTCAATTGCACGCTCCTGCACCAACTGAGATATGCGCGGTCTCAGTTGTTTAGCTAATAGTCTCTCTATTTTCACCGTATCAAGTGATCCTGCAGCATCTGACTTCTCATTAAACACCATCAATGCATAGGCCAGGGCACCAAGAATGTCAGCCACTTGACTGTCAGACTGAAATGTCTCAATGTTTTCTCCAAGGCTAAGCACAATAGCAGACATTCCACCTGATATATTAGCTAACGCACCCATTGCATTCTCTTGCAGGGCTTGAGCAGGCTGCCCTTGCATAAACTCTTTTGAAGGAGCAACAACTGCACTGATCAAAATGGGAACACCACCTGCATCTACCATAGCTTTCTTTGCACTTTTAAGTTTGGATGAAAGAGCCCGTAATGCACCAGCTGCCTCCGCACGGGGCGATATTGCATTTTCAGGACCTACAAGCTTCAGAAGATGCTGAATAGCACCAGAATTAAGAACCTTGGTACAACTAGTCTCAGAAGCCAACATCAGACTAGCCAGAAGAGAGGATGCATTTGACTGAGCAACTGCACTATCAGAAGAGATAAGTCTTACAAGAATATCCACTCCACCAGCCTCGAGTGTTGCTTGCAAGAAGCTTTCTGTATTATTGCACAAATTTCTTAATGCTCCAGTAAGATGGTCATTGACAACTTTTTCCTGCTTCTGCCTGGGGTGAAGCTGCTCCCACAGACTAGGAATAACACCCTCGGTCATAAATATCTTCATCCCAACATGCTCTAATGCCACACCACCACATGATACTGTATAGATTGCCTTTGCTGCTGCTTTCTTCGCGTCTGCAGACCCGTACCTTAGCAGTCCAAGTAGAGGAGGTATGCATCCTCCCAGCAACACTTTCACTCTTAACTCTTCCTCATCACACAGAATCCCTAGGGTTAAAGCTGCATTGATCTTTGCAACTGTAGTTCCAGACCTGAGCAGTGTAACAAGCAAAGGTATTGCTTGTGCATGAGAACCTATTGCATTTTTGGCATCCTTTCCAGACTTAGCAAGATCCAAGAGTCCTTTCGTTGCCAGCTCTTTTTCAATTGATGTAGATGTGTTTGCCTGGAAATGCTCAATAAATTGAGCAATAGATGCCCATATACCATCTGGATCTTCCATTCCTTCTGCTCCATTCAAGTCTCTGGAAAACAATTATCTTCAAATCAAAGACGTAGAAAACAAAAGTGAGACCTGAAAAGTTAAATTTAGTGTCTTTGGGCATCCATTTATCTCAAACTGATCAAATAGTTACCAGTAATAGCAGTATTTCCTATCAAATTTTCCCATGATAAAAGAATTACAAAAAATATGTTTCAAATCACATCAAGGTCTCTGGAATTGCATCATTATGGCCAAGTGTGTGAACATTTTCCTATGACAAGCACAAAATCAATTATGTCCAGTAGACTTGTCCAAAGATGCATAACTAATAGGTAGTTGCAAAGAAAGACCTAGGTACAATATCCTATTGGATTCTGACTATGAATACAAAAGGTAAATGTTTTTTAAAAGAAAACTTCACACTATTTAATCTCCAGAAGAGAACGGTTCACGATAAAGTTAGAGAAGAGACACAATAGGATACCAATAAAAGTAATTCAAGAATCAAAACTATTCATTCTCCAGGAGATACAATTATCAGTAAGGTTAAATACAATCCAAAAATAGGGTTACACATAAGTCTAAAGTTCCTAAAATAGGAGATACTTGACAAAGCCACAAATATTGCCCAAGATGATTGAAATCTCCCATAAAAAAAAATTAAATAGGGTGTTTCATGTAACTGCAGACTTTAAGTTTTTTAACCACTTCTTTATACAAGCTCGGCTACAATTTTTGATAGAACCCTAAATTTAATTGGGGCAAAGAAACGTCATCACGAAAGAAATGTTAGGAATATATGTATTCCTTATGCATCAAATCGAACAGAAGCAAAAGGATATTAAAGAGTTATTGATATATGGCAGAAACAAATTCATAGAACTACACTACACAAGTTTGCTGAAATTGTGGCTTAATGAAAAAACAATTTTCCTAATATCAACTATATCAACTTATCAGCACTTTTATTGGCATAAGTGCAATACTGATGCTGCAGAATATAAGGCATATAACTCAGGTTTCATGAGATCTTATAACAAAGAATTCAGAGTTACCTTGTCCTAGAACGTAGTGGTGAATGTGTTGCTTGTGCTTCAAACTCTGGAGATTTCAGAGCCCTCATTGGTGAACGAGACCTTTCCTGTTTCCCAGACAATATCTGGTGAAAGTGCATAGATAAAGAATTTAGCAATATAAAAAGGATTCCAAATTCTCCCTCATTTACTGTAAAGCTTGCCTGGAATTGAAAATTAATAAGTGAAACATGCAGGATGTAGAGCATTTCTATTGAATTGGTTGTTGTAACCCATAAATTTAAAGGATAAATTATAAAATACAGATTAGAATTCATAATCTGAAGGTCCAGAAAACTGTCTGTATCAAAAGAAAGAGTTCATTGACAAACATATCAAAGGATTGTAAATGTTCTTATAGAGAAAAGACTAGATGTGCACAAGTATTTACAATAAGAACAGGCAGGACTGACAAACCCAAGTACTTAAATGGCCCAGAGATAATAATCAGTGAAAAATTCAAGTGTAAAAGGCCAATTCAAACTGTTCATAAGACATTTTTTTCATAACAATGGTTGCTAATTCAAAGTCTATGGCATTGTAATGGGACCAAACTCGCTGTTAGAGTGCATGCTGAAGGAAACTGAGCTTTTAGTACCAAAGCACAAACACAATAGAAGGTAAAGACTTTAAAAATAAACAAAATGGTTAACTGGAAGCAATTTCTGACAAAAAGTGTGTTTTGCCTTCATCCAGAAATACAGATCTCAAAAACAAGTATAACTAAGTACTGTCATCAAAATCACCTTAGTCCTCATGCAGAAACATAGATCTCAAAACTTAACATGGCAATACCATCAGAAACATTTACAGCCCATCTTTCCATGGGTAAAACTTAGCTTCTTATTAGATTGTTCTAACGTCAAAGAAAGAAAGAAATTATACTAACATCCACAAATGATCAAGAGGAGGTCAGTGGGACTGAAAAGTATATTTAGTAGCAACAGACAAGTATACTAGGCTAAGAAGACCTTATATCATGAACATGAAATGCTAAGATATTAAGAACTAAGAACTAGAAATAGTTCACTTGAGGTAGAATGGGGTAGGTACTAAATATCATGTTCTCCAAGCCCCACTTTAGACACAAATGTTCGATTGCAAATTTTAGCTTTGTTATTTTCAATGTTGTGTTCCATTGGAAATTTTAGATTTTTTATTTTTTTTTCTCACATTATTTAATTGTTTAGATGCCCCAAATCACAGCCCTCACCCTACACATCTTGTCGTCACAAATATATGAGGCCAGCAACAGACAAAAGAAACGCAGAAATGGCAAACCATTTTATATTTAAATATT
The DNA here is from genome assembly GCA_027924645.1 of Cunninghamia lanceolata. Taxonomy (NCBI): domain Eukaryota; kingdom Viridiplantae; phylum Streptophyta; class Pinopsida; order Cupressales; family Cupressaceae; genus Cunninghamia; species Cunninghamia lanceolata. The sequence goes on along the minus strand of BSBN01000881.1, from coordinate 1,679,557 downwards.
TCACAAATACAACCTCTACAATCATATACTCAAAAATAATGAAAAAACGTTTCTTATTATTATCTCTCCAATTATACTCAACAAAAATGGCAAACTGAAAGGCAGGCTTCATTGAAACCTTACTGTTGGAAGAGCAAGCGGATTTATTGTTTACGTGTGATGCACCATGCTCCTTGGCTGGACAGTCCAGTTTCTCTAAAAGGGACATCATGGACCATGGCCAATTAAGCTAGAACGGTCCATTTAGATATAAATCTGATATGTGCCCATACAGGCTGCTTTATCATGTTTTGCACCTATGGTGATAGACTTTGCTAAAACCTCCAGACCTTACTTTCGATAACCTTTTTGTTTCCTACTGTTTTATTGTTTAGATACCCACATACCCACATTGGGAAAATATTCCCCGGCCACCCTGTTTCCCATGAATTTAGATGTAAGCCTTAAACAGTCTACATGTACACGAAAACCACAAAATTACTGTATTCTTCCCTACTCTTTTGTTTTTTGTCGCTGTGCTTCACTGCAAAACTCTCTACTTTTATGGTCTACCGTATTGTCCTATTGCTTAGAACCCTCCTCTTGCCCACCCTGTTCTTCTGAAATCTAGTACCAGTGTGCAGGAAAACTACAAAAATCTTAAGAGCATTGCAAAATTCCTTGTGCTGATGCTGTTCTCTTATTTTGTAAGTGTGTGTAGGTCTTAGGTTCAAGTCACACACCATATCACAAGTTAGCCTCCTCTAACAAATGCTACAGAAATTAAGCAATGGCTCTAAAAGGAGTTAGAAAAGCAATAGGAGAAGCTCCCCCATCAGAGCACACAAATCCTTTTCCAAAATATTTTCTTCTTTTCTCTGCAAGTACCTCTCAAACATCCTAAACTACTCATTTCTTTTTCCTGTTTTCCATTTAAAAACAACTTTGCTCCAAGACTCTTATAACATCACTGTCTACTTAACTCTACTCTAATTCTTCTTGAACGTGCTTATCATTTGCCGAAGGGTTTCCATCAAATTTGGGCTGGGAGCCCCTCTCTAGAAAAAAAGAATCACAAAAAATGCTTCAATACTAAAACTTATCCTCCCCGCCCTCGATCTTACACTAACCGAGCGTAAAGGCAGACTGTTAAGTTTACTCTCTGCAGCACACAAACAGTTTTTCCTCACGGAAACTGACTATTCAGATTTACCTTCAAACATATTACATAATCTCCTAAACAAACAGCTGTTTGCAAATTTCTCACAAAAGAAAATCTTATTTCACCACAAAAGATGTACTCCAAATCTCTCTGCAGCAAGTTTTTCCTCACGTGAACTGACTATTCAGATTTACCTTCAAACATATTACATAATCTCGCAGACAAAACAGCTCCTTGCAAATTTCTACAAAAGAAAATCTTATTTCGCCACAGAAGATGTACGGAAACCAAAAATAGGAAAAATCTAAAGAAGGAAAAAAAGGAAAAAAGAGCGTACCTTGGAATTTGTCAGCGACTGCAAACGACGCAGAGATGATGCACCGGCCATGACCAAAAGTAGCAGCAGGAGCAGGAGCAGGAGCTCATTATTATTATTATTACCGCGCCCCGCAGTTGAAGGGAGTCGAACTGCAGACCGATTGGTTAACAGTGCACGTAAACGGCTATACTTGGCTCCCGATCTTCACGCTTACTCCAGAGATGTTAGAGAGATGAAAGAGAACACATTCACACAGCAGCAGCCATCACAGTGAGTTAATAAACGCTAAAGAAAAAGAAAAAGAAAAAAAATTATAATTTTGTTGTTATTTTATTATTATTATTATTATTACATATAGTTAATCAGTTTGTTTCAAGTATTAAATAGGCGGAAGAAAATGAAAAAAACCAAGTCTCACCAGTCTGAGTTAGTTAGCACAACAACTAATTGCCAATTGGTAAATGCCGTTGGCCCAGCGGTCACATGGGGGCTGCAGACTCATTAATACTTTTTACTCACTGCAAGCTTTGCGTGACAGGAGTGAGGTCACATTAGGACAGGATGACTCTCTTATTTAAGCGGTGGTCCTATGATTGAATTTTTTGTATTTAGGATGGTCCTAGTATAGGGTACATACAATTTATTCTTTTGTGTTTGAGATGGCCCTCACAGGGTACATACAATTTATTCTTATGTGTTTGAGATGGTCCTTATACGCAATTTATTCTTGTGTGCTTGAGATGTTCCTCAGATGATACATGCAATTTATTCTTGTGTGCTTGAGATAGTCCTCAGATGATAATGCAATTTATTCTTTGTGCTTGAGATGGTCCTCGGATGATACATGCAATTTATTTATGTTATCCTCTTTGTATATAGGAGGATGGTCTTATCAAGAGCATACATGTAATTTATTCATGGTTTCTTTTGGTATATAGGATGGTCCTACGAAGAGGGTGCATTCAATTTATTCATGCAATTTATATTCTATATTTAGGGTGGACCTACGAAGAGGGTGTATGCAATTTATTTTTTATATTCAGGGTGGTCCTATGAAGAGCGTACATGATACAATTTACTCTCTGAATTTAAGATGGTCTCATGAAAAGGGTGCATACAATTTACACTTTGTATTTAAGATGGTCCTAGTAGAGGGTACATGCCAATCGGTGTATTATAAAATTTGTGGCAGGTTTTATTGTCTCTTCACAAAAATTTATGGCTCTCTACGAAATCTAATTCATCATGAGGATCAAAGATGGGTAGCTCCATTTATAAAGAGTTTATGGCAGGGTTTATTGTCTCTTCACAAAAAATTATGGCTCTCTACAAGATCTAATTCATCATGAGGATCAAAGATGGGTAGCTCCGTTTATAGAGAGTTTATGGCAGGTTTTATTGTCTCTTCACAAAAAATTATGGCTCTCTACTAGATCTAATTCATCATGAGAATCAAAGATGCGTAGCTCTATTTATAGAGAGATAACTCAATCAAGATCTAATTCATTATGAGTAGCTCTATTTATAGAGAGATGACTCGAAAAAAGTCTACATTCTTAAGAGTCCTCAACACCACTCTTTGTCCCAATGTTTAACTTTAGATTCTTTTCTTCAACCTCAATTATATAATAAAGCTCAATTTATAGAGAGATGATCCAACACAGAATTTGCATTTTTAAGAGTTTCAACTCAACTCTTTGTCTCAATATTTACTTGGAGATTTTTTCTTGAACCTATACAACACTAAGTCTATATTCCTAAAAGTCATAACAGAACTCTTCATGTGGATAATCACCTACAAAAAACTATATTCAACCTCAATTTTAGAAACACAAATAAACTTATTGTAATTTTTTATTTTTTTAAAATCTTACAAACTTTTATATAAAATATTTTTTAAAATAAATAATCTTACAAACTTTTATATAAAATATATTTTTATTATAATATAAGTGTAGATTTCCATTGTTGTGGGTACTTCATCCTCAAGGCTTGCGTGCGCTTCTTCCGTTGGTACGTGGTACTTAGGAAAGTTGACTGTCATATTATTATATCATATTTAGTATTAATGTTAATTTTTATTTCTTCTCCAAGTCAGACCATTTTGAAAAAACCCAATTCTATTAAAAGGGGAGATGGCCTCTATTATTCAAAATAGGATAAGATCCCTCCTAGTATTTGTGAATGGGTTTATTTGTGAGCTGAATTGAGTACCTAAAATTTTGATTATGAAAGTTTTTGTTTTATAGTTGAATTGGTAATTTGACCTTGTATTTTTTGGGTTGTGATTTTATTGTGTTCTTATTATCTAATTTTAAAACATGATCTTATATTTCTCATATTTGTTTTTATAGATAAGATATTTATATTTCTCATATATACTTTAATTTAATTTTAATATATAATTTTTTTTTTAAATTGATTTTTTTGGATTTAACATTCAAAGTCTTTTCGTATGTTTTTTTAACTATGAGAGCTTAAATTTGATGGCTATTTTTGTTGTAAAATACAATCAAAATTTTAAGAAGATTGCATCACATGAAAGGGTAGATTTTGGATAGAAAGTCAAAAAATTTATAGAGTTATTTTGATTTATGTATTTAGTTTATATATAATTTTTTTATAATAAAGAGAAGTTTGAATAGATAATCGTCATAAAAAATTTGCTTGACGGGTTAGGCAATGGGTGGAATAAAATCTTTATATTTTAAAATTTTGATTAAGTTTGTTTTGATTACATATTTATTTTGTTGCTAATCTTATCAATCTAACTTTAAAACATGATCTCATACTTCTCATATTTTTTTAAAGATCTAACTATGTATTTTAACTTAATTTTAATAATATAACTTCTTTTTTTTAAGTTTTGATTTTTTTGAATTTAATATTAAAAGTCTATACTTCAACTTAATTTTAATATATAACCTTTTCCTTGGAAAAAGTTTTTTTTTTTTGGATTTAACATTAAAAGTCTTTTAGTATGATTTTTAGATGGAATAATTTTAAAAAATTCATTACCAAAGTTTTGATTTTTATGAATGAATGGATAAGTTTTTTTTTTTTTTTTTTTTTTTTTTTCCTTCCTGAAGTTGTTTTTGTTTTGTTCCCAACTTTTTTTTATCTACTTTAAAACATAATGGTATACCTCTTTTTGTTTTTAAGATCTAACTATATCTTTTAGCTTGATTTTAATATATATAACCTTTTCATTAAAAAAATTTATTTTATTGAATTTCACATTTAAAGTCTTTCCCTATGATTTTTACTAATAATGGGTAGAATAAGATCTTTATGTTTTAAAGTTTTATTTTTTATGGTTGAATTGGTAATTTAATAGTTATTTTCTTTGTAGGGTTATGATTATTTTTATTTTTTGGAACTACATAGTGCTTTTTGTTCCCAATTTTTTCCATATAACTTTAAAACATAACTTATACTCTATACTTTAACTTGATTTTAATATATAACCTTTTAGTTAATTTTTTATTATTATTTTATTTAATATACACTTTGTTTATAGATTTTATAAATCATTCAAACTTTCCTTTAATATAAGGATAAAGTAGAATAGAACAGAGTAGAAGTTTTTAACATTTAAAGAAGTTTTATAGGACACTATTTTATAAAGAAATATAGTTTGTAATTTAAATTATAATTGATATAGTTTTTTTTGTGTAATGTTGATTTAGTTTGAATATTATTATATATTTTACACTCTAAAATAAAGTGTCTCTAGATCTTAATTGTTTTAGTTGTACAAAGGTATATATCTTCTCCTATCATTTTTTTCTTTTGGTCTCTTCTATCAGTAAACATCAAAATTGATGTGAATTAGTCTTTAATTGGGTCATGAGCATCTTTGCTCTTCAATTGATGTTTCATCCTATAAGCCTTTTGATGGTGATCATAAGTAGGATTAAATTGAGCAAGATGGTATTTCCTCTTTTTCTGTAACTTATTTTCCCACATAACTACATGTAAATTTTCCATAATAAATGCATTTATGTATTTTTAATTATTTAGGCATGCATTCAAGTTAATATTCTATTTGTTCATCCACTTATTTTGTTTCATCCATATCTTCTTTATCATGCTCAAAACTTCTTTGGTGACAACCTTAGGACATATATTTGCATTCATATGTTCAAATTTTTCAAATGTCCTCATAGACAAACCATAATAGTTGCCTCAATGGGGAAGGTAATTGTTTCTACTAGAAGAACCCCATAAAGAACTAAAACTTCTATTTTAAATTTGCTTGTAATCAAACACTTATGAATCCTCTCTATTATCTCCATTTTAGTTCTAATGTGTTGCTAACCCACACTTCAACCCCATAAAGCACCATTGGTATCACTAATAGACTAAATAAAACCCATATAGTTTTCCAATGCCATAATTCAGTCTCTCCGCTTCTTATTTGCATTTCAAAAAGTGCTCTCCAACCTCTCAAAACTATCTTCCTTCTACATGTTTCTCATCTAAGTTTATAATTGAAGTCTAACCCAAGATATGTGTACTATGTTACTTCTTCTAGGAAGCTCCCTTCAAAGTAAAAGTTAAGCTATTTTTTCGTTTAGTTGGGGAAGATTAAGATCTTGGTCTTGCTAGTGTTTACTTGTATGATTACCTCTTTGTAAAAGTGTTCTAAGGCCCTAAAGTGTTCCTATGGCCCTAAAGTGTTCCTTTAACCCTTAGTGGACCTTGCAATCAAAATGAGATGGTTTGCATATAAAACAAGCCTCGCTACATACTCTCCCAAATAAACATTGTCCCCTCCTTGTAGATTTAGCCATTCTTCTAGTTAATCAATATATAAACTAAATAATGTAGGGGATAGTGGGCATCCTTGTTTAACTCCTATGCCACTCCTAAAGAATTTTGAAAGGCCTAGTTGAGATCTAATTTTAACTCAAACCTCCTCATTAAGTATATGAACAACTACCTTATATTGTTTTGGTATGCCTAGATCCTCCATTATGCTCCATAATTTACTTCTAGGAACCTTGTCAAAAGCTTTCTTGAAGTCCACAAAACAACAATGGACTTCCCTTTTTTCATTATATATTTTTCAATGATATGTCTCAAAGTGATGCCATGGTCTATTGTTAAGTGTTTTGGTTTGAAACATGTATGCCCTTCTACCCTCTTACCTTTTTCTTCTATGCACTTGCTAATGTTACACTCAATTGTGCTTTCAAACAACTTTGTAAATAAGGGATTAATCATGATGGTCTGGTAGTTAGAAGGATTGTTTACATCTCCACTCATGAAGAGATGTAGTACTAGACTAGTTGTCTATTCCCTTGGAAAGCCATGTTGATTGATGTTGAATATCTTCATAATGTGAGGGGCTAGATTTTTACTCTACATTTTAATTATTTTGCTTTTATCCCATGTGTGTCGCAAGCCTTACATGTTCTCAACTTGTTAATACATTCCTTAACCTCTTGTAAGGTGAATAATTTTGTTGTTGCTTTAACTATGGAAGGGGCCTCTTCTTCTAGCTCATGTTCATGCAAATGCTTTGTATGCTCCAAAGATTAGATTGATGTGATGTTATTCTCTATTTAATTTTTTCTTTACTAGAGTTCCCTCTAAAACAATTTTGGATTATTATTTCCTAAATATATTAGTTCTACACACCTTATACTCACAAGCTCCTTTTTTTTGCTTTCACTATCTATTTGTACAAATTTATGTTTGCCTTCTCTTTATCTAGTTCTTTTAGATCTCTCCTTGCAACTTTACACTCTTCATCATACCAATAATTTTAGCATAGAACTACCTATTTTATTCTTCCTACTTTTTAACATTTTACATCTTTCTAATACCTCTTTAATCACACATGTTCACTTGCAACTCTTGAAACCTTGCTCTTTGATTGCTTTTCCCCACTCTAAGTTCTTTTTTTAGTGTTTCCTTGAAGATTGAATAGTTCTATTGGATTATAAGAACATTTTCCTTCACTAGGGATTGTTGATTGGGTTGTACTTTAATTGTTTATTGATTTCTTTCCTACCATGACAACTTTATACACACTAGGTTGTGGTCTAATTTTAAGTATATTAGAGAATCTTCAATCACTACTTTCATTATCTTATTTATTAGATTTTGCAAGCAAATGACATAATCAACAACACTTGCCCCATTGTAACTTTTGCATGTATGCTTTTTAGATTTCTTCCACATACCCATTCCATTATATATAATCAAACCATACATGCCACAGAAATTCAATAATTCATCACCAAAATGGTTAATGGCCCCATTATCCTCTGAGCACCTTGTCTATTGTCAAGTTTCCTCTTCTATTAGCCACAAAGGATTGCTATCAAGATCCTCCTTACTGCTTAGCACTTTGGTTTTCTTGCTTGTTTTCCTTGCATCAAAATCCCCTTGAAGAAGTATTTCTTCAAGTTGAGAGTATGATGATATGTCTTTCTTTAAAGTTGTGCATGGATCCTCACCATCCATCCCATGTTTTTTATAGGCTTTTGAAGTTTATGGAGTAAAATAACAAGCTACAATTCTAATATTTCTTCCATTTTCTATTATTTTTATCCAAATCTATTTTTTATTTGGGCCTTCTTTATACAATTAAATATTTTTTCTCATGTTTCCTTTATCAAAACCATTATTCATCTATACCTCTTTCCATTTCATATTGTTTTATTCCAAACTACAATCTTCCTATATCATTCAAAAATCATGACCTTACAATCATTATATACATGAGTTTCCATGAGATAAATTATGTATCTTCCTTATACTATACTCTTGAACCTAGGTCCTCTCCTTTGAGGGTATCCTCTATAGTTCAAACATTACATGTGATTTTAGCTTTACAAATATATGTGTATAGTTTAATTATTAATTAAAATATTATAGTTCAAATATGAAAACTTAATTGAATTTTAACTTTACATTGATCGACTCTTATTTTATAAGATCATTGGTGTTTTTAGATGCAAAATCTCTAGTAACCACATGATATATAAGAGATCAATCAAATAACATATATCTTCACAATTTACAAAGATGAAACATTTAACTTAGGAGTTTACATGAATGAAATTATTTTGAGAGAATATGTCCTTTATACATTACTTATACTTGTAAGGGTGAATTTTGCATACTCATGCCAATTCTAATTTAGATTTGGGCCCATTTTAGTGGAATGTCTTAATGAAAATACATATTGACAAATGGCACACTCTTGTGTTAAGTTTGACTAATGACCTAATACTTATCCCTATGTGTTTCACATTCATTTACACCTATTTGCATGCATCTAACCATATCCCATCACTATTTATGCACATTCCCATATATTCACCATTTACACATCATTTTTTAGCTTACATTCTCACCCATGTCCACACATTCATTAATTGCCTCAAAACTAACACCTTATGACCTAGGAATTGATCCTAAGTGACTTGGGATTTACCTTAAATTTTAAAATTTAAAATCCAAATTTTTAAACTCTTGCCCTTTCCTACTAGATTTTGTGATCTAACTTAACACACTTTTACAAATTATTATTATTTCTTAGTGTTTAAAGACATTCAGTGTGCACTTAATTTCATAAGGATAGATATCGATGACCAAGGAGAAATCATTAGTGCATACTTCAATTTTAAACAGGATAAAAGAATTAGAAATTGCATTAGAATCTTGCATGTCATTTGTACGTTTGTGATTGTTGTCTATGATCACGTGTTCAAACTTAACCCTAGCGATCTAACTATCTCCTCTAAGGTGTTTGTGAACACCGCATATAAGCATATCAAAGATCAAAGAATCAAGTTTAACTAGCTTATCAAAGTCTACACCTTGTTAGATCATTTACATGGGTCATAGTTTATTCATGCACATTAAATCATTCCCTTGGTACTTTAGTTTGATCTTGGGGACTTAGATTCAACCTATAAAGATTTATGAGTCTACATAGATCCCAAGACATTCATCAAACTAAGCAATAATTTTATGTGCCTTGGCCATTGGATTCTACATGACATCAACATTAATTCTTCGTCATTAATCCCAAAGCTAAATACCCCATCTATTGCATTTAGTTTCTTACAATAGCATTTTAGTTTATTGACCCAACTCCTAATTAAATCTAGGTTAATTGTGTGATTATTATTTATATTTATTTAATTAGCTTAAATATATGTAGAATGGATTTTATTCCCTTAAAATACTTTACACAAAATTATGACTTCATAACTTTTGGTTTATATTTTCTTTGCTTTATTAGTATCTTTCAAACATAGATTATTATATAGAGCAAAAAAGTGCATGCCCTAGTACGTTTCCACTCTAGTTTTACACTACTTTTTGTAAATGTCTTGGATGCACAATTCTAGCATATGATTTGATCATTTTGGTACACCAACCCAAGACCTAATCCACCACTCTAGTTTTATTCTAATTTGTATTGATGCCTTGGTTGCACGATTATAGCATATAATTTGATCATTTTGGTGCACTCACTAAGCCCTTTGAATTCCTTTGTGTCCCTTCATCCTTTGCTACTACCAACTACACACCCTACATGGCACTCTTCTATCATTTATACAACTATTAGACACTGCCACACTACTTGAGTAACTACCCTATCCATTCAATCACACCTACAATATTGTTGCAAGCAATGATAATGTATTTGACCACATTCGTAACATTGTTGTAAGTAATAACATCACCCCCAACCAAAATTTTTCAAATTGTTACATGTGTTCTATTGGATAACAAATCAAATACAATGCTAGAAATAATCAGCCAACTACTAGAATGAAACCAAGAACTCTCAATGTTGCTACAAGTGATAATTACAGTAGTTTGGACACTTGTAGCATATGTTGCAGATGAACTTGCATCCCCACAAAGCCTTTATAAGCTCTTGTAGGTGACTTGTAAACTTGATATGGGTGTCGTTTCAATTTTCTATGAGCGAACTTGCAACATGACCCCATTAATCCACCTAAACCGATCTTCTTATGGTTCGATTGTATCAATAGGATGTAAGAAATTGAAGGAGAGGGAAAACTATACATGAAAGTAAATGTAACCTATGGATAAGCATGGAATCATGTAAATTAATAGTAATAATGAATACATTGTGTAATAATCATGTGTAACATCTAGAATGATAAAGCATGGTAAGCACATATGGGTTGGAGATAGCATCAAGGGAAGTAAATTTTCACCTAGCATGGATAATGTGAAATGATGATGTGGCCTCAATGGCTAAAAACACAAGTAAGTACATAAGTCACTAAGATAGGCATATGCCCCATAATGTGGCATCTAGGAGCATGAGCACATGAAGGTGTAGGTAAAGAAATAAGTCCCTAGTGGTGATGAACATATGTAAATGATGGCATGAAGTTGAAATTATGACATGAAGTCAAAACTAAGGCATGATACTAGAATGAAGGCACGAAGCCAGAACTAATGCATAAGCTAGAATTAAGGCATGCATATAGAACTATGGGGTATACCCCCAATATAACCAATAGTAAGCACAATGTGGAAAGGAGGAAACATGATGCCCCAATGTAAGAATGTAACCATGAAGGTGCAATATATAGGAAATGAAAGAATGAAATCTCTTAGTTTAGAGATAAAGTAAGCTCTATGTGTAATTGGGGAGTGCATGATTTATAAATATAGGCTCAATGTGTAGGCTCTACGAAGGAAAATATTGTAATGAAAGATTAAAGTATAGGATCTATTAAGCATGACATGTCTCGATGTAAGATCATTTTATAGCATGATGTATCAAAGTAGGGTCAGTAATAAGCTCTAGAAAGCATGATATGATAATATGAAATTAATAAATAAGCTCTAAGAAGCATGATATATCACTATAAGATCAATAGGCCATAAGCATAAGCATAACACATAAACCAAGAAACAACAAGACAAAGGAATAAAGACAGTGCAAACATAAACAAGGGATAAAGGATAAGGAAAAGAAAGTGGGAAAGCCAGGGTAATGAAAATAAAGGTAAAAGCAAAAGTAAGTAAAGCATAGGAAAATAGAAAATAAAAATGGGAAACCAAAAATGCCCCTCAAGTGGGAGGGGATAGTCTTGTAAAAGAAATATAGGTGGAATTAGTATGAAAAACACAATAAATAAGGTATAATAAAAAAGGCCAAGTAATAAAATCAAATAGAAAAATAAAATGATATCCAACCTATAGGTATATGTGAATATACACTGTAGTGGTGCTCATAAACTCTTGACAAACTTCTTCTTGAGTGCCACCTTTGGAACCTCTAGATGTGGCTCATTGATGCAGAGGCATCCACACTATAACCTTCGCATATAGCATGGATGTCTGCAGACCAACCTCATCATCATCATCTTCGCCATCATCATCATATTCCCTAAAACCATCAACAGCATCATCATGTTTCGCGTTACACAGTCAGCATCATCATATTTCGGACGATCACAATCATCCTCCTGCCGACTACTGTTCACCTCCTCCGTCAGTCGCCTATCATCATCATGATATTCAGCGGGCGCGAATATCCTCCGGTTGCACTGTTCATCGGGCACCGAATTCCATCGGCATCATGATATGCAACACTTCCTTCGTCAGCAGGATATCCAACATCCGGTTGCTTCAAATATCCTGATGACGATCACCTTCAGCACCTTCCCTTCGATGCTCCGCTAGCCGATGATACAAACAACAGCATCATGATATAACTTATCCGGTCCTCTCGAAACCTCCTGATGATGCTTCACACTTTCTGCCGATGCCGATACTTAACCACTTAACAACGGCAGGATAAACTCGCATAGGGGGGATATCTCAATATCCTGATGACGATGACGTCATATCCTGATGACGATGACGTCACCCAATATCCTGATGACCTCTTCAACACTTAGTCAAAAAAAACACGAACTTTCTCTCCCGCATCTACTCGCGATACGCGGATGTTTGGCACTCCCGATATGATGATCCTGATGCCGATACACTCCACCTCGGCTCCTGCTGATGATGATCACCCCGACGCACTTGCACTTCATGCAATCGACAACATCATGCTCTCCTCCACTTATCCGGATGACGATGCCTAACCTGACTGCAGGATATTTGCAGAAATATCCTGATGATGCCGTCTTCACGAACTTTCAGCTTTTGCGAAGTTTCACTTCGCCGATCCTCCAGGGATGATCCGATCCAACCTCAGGGTGATCTTCCAACTCAATCAGCTCAACCTAGCACATGAGGATGCTAGGCTTCTCAACATCTGTCGACCGCGATCCTGCACACCTGCATGCAAACAAACAAACTACCTACTAACCTACTGTACATTACCATTCCACCGATCAGATGAGTCAACCGGTGGAATGGATCAGTGAATCCATGAAACCTCTCAAACCAGCAAATCAATTACAAAGGGGATCAAACAGGAAACCGAAAATAGGATCTTTATTGATTTCAAAGATGCAATACAATATGATGTTCCTCACACAGCACAATGGAACTCCTCTGCTTAATGCGGTACTAGACTGCCGATCGATGATCTACAATCAACCGATCTCATGCTTATAAAGATTAACCTACGAGTACTACTGACCCGACTCCAAGCGGCTGGGAACTCTCCAGGCGGCTGGGAGATCCAACCGATCATACATCATGACAGCTGTTCTAACAAACTTAACTAAAAATAGCAAAAGCCTGGTCAGCATGATCTTATCATGATCAACGTGACCTTATTACATGCATTTGGTCTAACAGACCTTCGTGGAAACACAAACAAGACCTAAAACTACTAACTGCCTTATCAAGACCAGCTGTTAGGTAGGTGCTCCTGGTCATCATGAGAATGAGGTAGAAAAGGTGGCTAGGTACTTGGCTGTTTGAGGTTTAACATACAGGATGAGTTAGTGTTAGCTAACCCTAAGAATGTGGAGGATTGTTATCAAATGGCAATCAGGATTGAAGAAAAGATGAATAGAGGACATGATAAGTCCATGAGAGGTAGAGGAAACAATAGGGGAAGAGGAGCAGCCCCTGCACAAAAGCAAACCAATGAGGGTCAAGAAGACACTGGTAAAGGACAGGGACAGTCTGATTTCAGAGGTGGATGGAAAGGTAATAGAGGAAGATTTGGAGGTGGTAGAGGTTCTACTACATTTTCAGGAAAATGTTACACCTGTGGAGAGTTTGGTCATCCATCTTTCAAATGTCCAGAAAACAAAGGTTCATCATCCAGAAATGATAGAACAAGTGACAAGAGAGTCCAACTTGTGCAAGAAGAGAAAGTAGAAGAAAGTGCACAGAGTTCAAACTCTTATCAAAAGGATAAGGGGCCTGACAATTATGGATATCCAGAGAGTGGAGAATCATTGATGTTAAGGAGAATTAGTTTGCAGGCATCACAGGATCTGATGCAAAGAAGAGCTCTTTTCAAGACCACATGCAAGAGTAAAGGTAAGGTATGTAAGGTTGTCATTGACACTGGTTCAACAGACAACATGGTATCTCAGGAAATGGTGGATAAACTGAAGTTGGAAAGGATTCCACATCCACACCCTTACAAGGCATCTTGGGTGAGTGATAGTCAATCACTTTTTGTCTCTGACCAGGCATATGTGGATTTCCAGATTGGACCATATCATGATAGAATTTTGTGTGATATTTTGCCTATGGAATGTTGTCACCTACTGTTGGGTAGACCATGGCAATTTGACAGAAGGGTACTGTATGATGGGTATGCTAATACCTACACCATCAAGAAGGATGGGAAGACTATTAAGTTGATGCCATTGCAGGCAAAAGCTGCAGTACAGAAGGCAGCTCAAATCATTTTAATGGGAAAGGAGTATGTGCAGATGCCTAGAGGAACAGGCATACAGGCAGTTCAGGACACTGCAGGGAAAGGAGTTGTTACAGACAACAAGCTGAAGAAAGTTTCAGTTGTGACTGATAGAGGTCAGCAGCAGGTGCAGAAACAGGTTTGCCAACAGCAATCAGTTGCGAGGAATGACAAGGATGTTGTCATAGTTGGGACTATTGCTTGTCCTATAAAGATTGACAGGAAGATAGAGTTGAACATTTCAGAAGTTCAAGAGGCAGTTCAAACAGAAGTTCTGGTCAGGCAACCTGATAAACACAGGGTATGTGAGAAAAAGGCCTACATTAACAGGCATGAGGATTTACTTGCCAGAAAGCAAGTTACAGTTCAGAAGACTTGGAGCAGTCAAGAGACAGCAGCAGACACAGCTGGAACAGGTCAGAAGACTGACAAGGCAAAGTGTAAAGGTGGAAGTCTTCCACATACTAAACTCATGGGACCTGAGTTCTTTTCTTTTGGGGAGTATGGTGCAGGAGCACCTACCTAACAGCTGGTCTTGATAAGGCAGTTAGTAGTTTTAGGTCTTGTTTGTGTTTCCAAGAAGGTCTGTTAGACCAAATGCATGTAATAAGGTCACGCTGATCATGATAAGATCATGCTGACCAGGCTTTTGCTATTTTTAGTTAAGTTTGTTAGAACAGCTGTCATGATGTATGATCGGTTGGATCTCCCAGCCGCCTGGAGAGTTCCCAGCCGCTTGGAGTCGGGTCAGTAGTACTCGTAGGTTAATCTTTATAAGCATGAGATCGGTTGATTGTAGATCATCGATCGGCAGTCTAGTACCGCATTAAGCAGAGGAGTTCCATTGTGCTGTGTGAGGAACATCATATTGTATTGCATCTTTGAAATCAATAAAGATCCTATTTTCGGTTTCCTGTTTGATCCCCTTTGTAATCGATTTGCTGGTTTGAGAGGTTTCATGGATTCACTGATCCATTCCACCGGTTGACTCATCTGATCGGTGGAATGGTAATGTACAGTAGGTTAGTAGGTAGTTTGTTTGTTTGCATGCAGGTGTGCAGGATCGCGGTCGACAGATGTTGAGAAGCCTAGCATCCTCATGTGCTAGGTTGAGCTGATTGAGTTGGAAGATCACCCTGAGGTTGGATCGGATCATCCCTGGAGGATCGGCGAAGTGAAACTTCGCAAAAGCTGAAAGTTCGTGAAGACGGCATCATCAGGATATTTCTGCAAATATCCTGCAGTCGGGTTAGGCATCGTCATCCGGATAAGTGGAGGAGAGCATGATGTTGTCGATTGCATGAAGTGCAAGTGCGTCGGGGTGATCATCATCAGCAGGAGCTGAGGTGGAGTGTATCGGCATCAGGATCATCATATCGGGAGTGCCAAACATCCGCGTATCGCGAGTAGATGCGGGAGAGAAAGTTCGTGTTTTTTTTGACTAAGTGTTGAAGAGGTCATCAGGATATTGGGTGACGTCATCGTCATCAGGATATGACGTCATCGTCATCAGGATATTGAGATATCCCCCCTATGCGAGTTTATCCTGCCGTTGTTAAGTGGTTAAGTATCGGCATCGGCAGAAAGTGTGAAGCATCATCAGGAGGTTTCGAGAGGACCGGATAAGTTATATCATGATGCTGTTGTTTGTATCATCGGCTAGCGAAGCATCGAAGGGAAGGTGCTGAAGGTGATCGTCATCAGGATATTTGAAGCAACCGGATGTTGGATATCCTGCTGACGAAGGAAGTGTTGCATATCATGATGCCGATGGAATTCGGTGCCCGATGAACAGTGCAACCGGAGGATATTCGCGCCCGCTGAATATCATGATGATGATAGGCGACTGACGGAGGAGGTGAACAGTAGTCGGCAGGAGGATGATTGTGATCGTCCGAAATATGATGATGCTGACTGTGTAACGCGAAACATGATGATGTTGTTGATGGTTTTAGGGAATATGATGATGATGGCGAAGATGATGATGATGAGGTTGGTCTGCAGACATCCATGCTATATGCGAAGGTTATAGTGTGGATGCCTCTGCATCACTCATCCATTAGATAATAATTGTTCCAAAATTCATCATCCAATTTGTCTTATTATTTTACTTTTTGTTTTTCTTTACTTACTTTTTTCAATTTCATGTGTTTCTTCTTGGTATTTCTTCATGCTAGGTGAAAACACATGTTTAGTACACATAACATTAAGCATTTCCTTTCTCACCCATTCTTGTTTTTGAGATTGTGGTTGTGGTGGAATGATAAGCATTTGATGCACGAAAACTTCTTTCTTTGGCTTCCATATAGTCTTTTATGTGTGAAACTCAAGTGTCGGTGTTACTTTTACTTAATTTGTACCTTTCTTTGGTTTTTGTTTAATGTTTTCTTTCTTTTTCTTTGGAACATGGGCAATTTGTTTCCCGTAAGGATCATTAGAAGGCATGTATTTATCAAGACCCTTGTGTCTATTAACTATAGGTTGTGCAAATTGAGGCTCTTTTGATTTTAGATAATATGTACCCAACCTCTTTTGAGTTTTTTGTATTTCATCAAGATGTATCTTGTATATATAATGTATATCATTGCTTATGTAATAAGGTACATCTTGTGGTGTCATCACAAATGGTCCAATGAAAAATGACTACCATGGGATTTTTTTCTTATAGTGAGCCCTCTCATGTATAGATTTAACATGTTAATGCAAAATAGAAGGAACAACTCTATATTTCTCAATTCATGGTCTCCCAAGTAATACAATAAATCTATTGGGAGATGGTAATACATGGCATAAAGAAAGTAATTCTTTAGCTCTGACTCTCAAGCATACAATAATGTATCCCAAGGTGTTAATTGACATTCAATTAGTCATCTTCAATGAAGCCCCAAAATGTGCACTCTCAATCCCTAATATGAGTGTTAAACAATGCTTCTATAGTATAAATTATATCTTGGCATGCGAGATCTATAAGAAACTTAGTAGGTGATGATTGAGTTTGAAATTACCCAGTATATATAACAAACCATAATAATTTTTTTGTGGGATCTCCTCATTAGAAAATGTAATCAATAGTGAAAAAAAAGGAGAGGAAGATGTAGCATTAGATTTTATATTTCCCACAAAAATTATTCATGTGATATGTCCTATTTTTCCACATTATCATCATTGTTACCTATATCTTGTGCTTGAACATTATGTGAATAACGTGAAAATGGATTTGTATAATTTTTTAATCTACTAGTAGGGGGTGCAAAAGATGGATTTCCATTATCATTAACTCCTTCAACTTTAATTGTGTTGTTATCAATAAGATCTTGCACCTTGTGTCTAAAACTTATACAAGTTTGTGTGTAATTCCTTTTAAATCTATGATAGTTGTAAAATACTTGATCATTATATGCTTTAGGAAGTGGTTTGTTGGGATCTAATGGATGAATAAGAGGGAGTATAAGTAAATTAGCACTCAAGAAATTTTGAAGCACATCATCCATAGATTCTTGAAGTTTGGTAAATTTCCTATGAGCATTTGGTTTGAAAGAAGGAAAAGAAGTAGTTACAAGTTGCTTCACATTTTCCTTCATATCATTATGCTTTGAAAAGTTGTTTGAATTTTAATATTTAGAAGGGTAAGAGGTATTTTGACTTGAAGATCCATACTTGAATGCATTACATGCTAGTAACTTACATTCTAAAATTTTAATGTGCACACAAATCCATGAAAGAAGCAAAACTATTCAAATACACATTGTCTTGAATTGGTTTAATCAACCCCTAGATAAAAATGTTTTGCAACTCAAAATCATGTAAAGAAGTAATCAACTTAGAGCACAAAGATTGAAATCAAATAACATAGTCACTAATGTGTAAATTTGATCCATGGGCACACTCAATGAATCAACAACTATTAATCTAAGGCTTGTATTTACTTTGAATTTCTTTAAGAACACTTTCATAAAATCAACAAAATAATGAATAGACACTCTTAATGAAGTGAAAAGAACCACTCAATAGAATAATCTTTCAAAGTGCATGAAAACAGATTTGTTAACAACTTATCCTCATAAAGAAAGTTTACACATTCAATCATATAAGATCTAGGTGTGTTAGGGTCACCTCTTCCAGGCTCATACATTAAAATTGAGGTCACACACAAGCCATAGGCAATAAATATGTCACAACATCAAAAGAAATGGGCGTATGTCTAGCATCCTTAAATTCATCACTATCTTGTCCATTTGGCTTTGCATCCACTTTATTCTCTAATCAATCTATTTTTTGAAATAGTGCATATAAGGTAGAGCAAGGAACTATGATTAATAAGGATTAGGAACCACTGTGAGGGGTGGATGAAGTAATGGCTTGGCATAAAATCATGGAAGAGGGATTATACATTATGACACTTAGGGTAGGGATGTAGTGTTGGGTATGTAAGTGGCTTGGCTAAGTGGGGTAACAATAGGCTTGATAGTGGTGGATTAAAAAGGCATTGAGGTGCGGTACATCATAGAAAAAGTATAGCTAGGAGATAAGCCATATTTATTGAGAAGGGAAATTAGAAAAAAGGATAGGTGTTAAATGCATGGAAACTAGTGGGAGTGGAGGTGGCCATGGGAAAGGATGGGGCTATGGTAGAAGTAGGAGTGGAATTAGATGCACTACTTACATTAAAAGAAACAACTTTAAAGCACTAAAAATCAAAAAAATCTCTAAACCATAGGGATTATTAATGAACACATTGTGAATCATATTAGCTAGTTGTGTAGGATTTTCTACATTAGCTAAACTAGAAAGCTCAATTGTAAAATATCATTTGTTCAAATGAGCCTCATGATCATACTTTTCATTGTTCTCATTGTAAGCATCAAAATAGACTCATTTTCATTGGTTTGGGCCATGTAAGGATTAATATGAGCACTCCTTAGTGGAAGATAAGATTTCAAGTGATTCATGGCATAAATAATTTAAGCTATGAAAATAAATCCCAAAAGTATACTTTCATATTGAAAAAATAGAAATATTAGTGATGCATCAAATATGAAAGTGAAACCCTAATGTGATAGCCAAGGGTGGGTAGGGTTGGTGAAAAAGATAACATAATGAATCTCACAAGCTTGATAGAATAAAATATGCACAACAATGTAAAAAGTAATAAAGCAAAGCAAATAGTTTTAGATATGAAAGTGAAATGTAAAATATCATACAAGTGTAGATTTAAAAAATCTTAATAGTAATAAGAAGCCTAGAAGCAAACTAGGTCATGTAAGATCATACGAGTTTGCAAAAATGTAAGGGAAATTAAATGCACTTTCCTCAGGGTTAATCTAGGCTAATTAAGTAAATGCAATCAATCAACAAAAATCAACCTAGATTAACTAATATTAGTTGGGACTAATAATATAATAATTTCTTCCCATTCAAAGGGCTATAGTTGTTAAGGATAATATGAAGGGAAAGAAATGGAAAGCACTAAATAAAGGTGTCAAACTAAATTTTGATGGAGCTTTGAATGGTAAACCTAGTTTGATAGGGGTTGGTTTTATTCTTAGAGAATCTAATGGTGATTTTACTATTAGGGGCTTGCAATTCCTTGGTAGTAAATTTCTAACAACAATGTGTAGTGGGAGGGCCCATTAATGGGGATCCAAGCCACCTATTGGCTAGGTTATAGGGAGTTTGAAATTGAAGGGGGTTATAGGGAGGTTGAAAAAACATTATGTCTAAATTGGCACCTTAGGGCAATCCTAGAAAAGATATTGATGTAGAAGGATAAATTTAATTATGTGAAAGTTTCCCATTATTTCAGGGAACAAAACAAGGCCACTAATTTTATAGCTAATAAAGGTATTATATAAAATGATTTTTCATTAGTTGAAAGTACTAATGCATGAGATTGGGAGAATATTCACGAGTTTATTGAGGATGGTCATCATCAACTCATAATGAAATAAGGAAATGGCAAGAGGTTTTATTATGGTTTATTTAGATGATGACTAGGTTGGTTAGCATCATGTTTTTATAACTCTTTGCATGTAGTTGATTTATTGCACCATTAATGGAAGGGATGAGAAGGTTATTATTTCCCATGTGAAATGAGGATATCAAACAAATCTCTCATGTGTTTGAGTATAGGTATTAGTGATGCTATCAGCCATAATGACAATGCAATGGAATTTTATCTGATCTTGTTGGTCTTAATAGGTACCCTTACTCTCATGGCATGTGGTTCCTCTTCATGAGACCTAGTGTGTTTGGGTCCAGTCTTCAATCACAAGCTCAAGAAGGCCTTTAATTATAATTTGGTGGCTAATCTTAGGTTCTATTGGGACAGGAAAAATTAAAAATTTTCCTGTATTTTCACCTCTCCATATCTAACCAAATCATAAAACATCCCGCCCAAAATCATAATTAAAAATTGATACATCCCACAAAAAAGTCCATGACAAACAGTGTAAAGGGCTTAAATTTCATACTATCGGCAAGACTTTTACTATTACTTATGCCGATCCATGAGAAACTAATAGAAATGACTATCGGTGTGAAAACAAGGATCGGAGAGAAGATTGCGAAAGTCACCGATGGAGGAAATAATACCGATGACCTTTTGTCGGGAAGAAAATCTATCAGTCACACCGATCAGTATGACTAAAGGCTATCAGGTAAACACTTTGAAGATCATCTCGACAGTATACATCATACCAATAGAGTATTTTGGTGAAACTCTCACCAAGCATCCCATGGAATTAAAAGGAATAGTGGTCATTGGCAAGAGATGAACATCGAATGAAAGATTTATGAGTCCCTGATACCCCGATGTCTCAGTGAATAACAAAAGGTATTTCGGCATAGCTCACACTGATGTATGTGATAGATAAGAACCATCGGCAAAGCTAAACAGGTCAAAACGAAATTTATGTCTTACCAACCCACAAGTCACAGCGATAAAAGTGTCAGTGACACTTCGTGAAGTTCTCTATGATAAAGAATATAAAATGGCCATCGGGGAGATAACCATGATCGGGTGACTTAAAAAAGATTACCCCGATGACATATCTCACTCCGATAGAAATGAGGATTACACTCACTGATAAGAAGTCTTACTAATAGTCATATCGATAACACATTATGAAAGTCTTTCCGATCTAGGATATAAAGGGCTATCGGGAAGACGACGACGCTTGGGTAAACATAAATATGTTATCCCGATGGCATAGATCACCCTGATAACAATGATAGTCACATACATTGACGAGACTCTCACCGATAGTCATATCGGTAACACTTAACATGTTGGAAAGGAATATCAATCACACAGCGATGAAAGAGGTCATGCCGATGGAAATTGTGCCCACTTTCACGTCGGATAAGGTATAGATATCTCTTGCCGATATGACTTAATGTAGTGTCGAAGAGACAATTGAAGGGTTATAGCGATTGACTGTTCGCGCCATAAGGAGATATTAAAATCACCTAGACATTATAAAAATCATGCCGATGAAAGGAGTTATGACGATGTGACATTTCACAATGATGAAGGATATTGAGCTGCTCGAACAATTAAATGCAAATGGTGATGAAATCTTCCAAGATCATTATAATTAAAATCAACAGAGTTGTTTGAGGAGAAACTACAGGGGAAACTTGAAGTGCAAACAGGGGAATTTGATCACAGCCACCGACGACAGGTACATACATACAAACCTTTGTGTTGTAGCCTGTATTTTGATTTTCTATCAAGGATTGAAAATGGAGACTCCGGGGAAAGGAAAGGGCAGAAAATCACAAGGGGATACAAGAAAACCTAAGAAACAAAAAAATGATAAAACCCCTGAAGAAAAAATAAAGGACAGAAAGCTCAATCAAGATTTGATTGATCAATTACCAGGGTCAACTCCCAAAGCTAGAAGATCTGCTCAACTTAGGGCAGAAGTAGAAAAAATAGAGGACAAATGTAAACACCTAGGGAACATTTGGACCCCAATCAGAGGGTATGAACTTTTCAAATTCCACCACCACAGAAGATTTAGGAATTCTCCAGTATCAAACCCATGGCATTTGAATTTGGGTAAATTAGTTGTGCCTGATGTGTTCTTGAATGTTGAACTCCTCCAACTTATTGCTAAACAATACAACCCAAGTCTGAAGGCTATATGCAACCCACAAGGGGAGCTTGTTATACACTTGTCAAAAAATGCCATCTGTGAAGTATTCAACTTGGATGATTTATGCAATGTCCCCATTATTTATGAGGATTTAGAAAAGGAATACTAGAGAATGGATACAACTTACAATGGATGGAGGTTTCCTATTCATCAGCCCAGAGCTTAGGGAGAATTGGTGCCCCTCAATGAGGATGATGGTCCTCCTTTTCATGTATCAATATTTGAACCCTACATACAACATACCTATTATTTTGTGGGCCAGGTCCTAGGATCAGAGGCCCCTGTATTTATGACAATCCCTTTGATGGTCATAGCTATTGACATCCAATGCCACAATGCAAGGCAGTTCGATTATGCTGCTTATATTGTTAATAGAATGGATTCTGGTCTGACTGCAATAAGAAATAATGCCCCAACAAGTTCTTTTGAACATTACTCACTTCTTATACATATGGTGCTCTATTATGGCCAGGAAGTGGGATTGTGGCCAAGTGACAGACCAGAAGGGATAGAGGTTACCAATACAGATATGGACCAGGATATGGGATAGTAGATATGCCCATTCTAGCTATGTACAATTTGAAGAATATTGTGTAAAAGTGTTGTATAGATATTTCAGTCACCCCTGTGAGTATTCAATCTCTAATGAGATAAAGAAGTTCCTTAGACCGAAAGATTTTGGTGGTCCTCCTACTGTTATTCATAATTGGGGAGATTGGTACTATTTTGAAGATGCTACCATGGTTAGAGTGTATGGTTTTGAGGACACTCCCTTTATCTTACCTAAAACTGTTCCTGATAGAATTGCCTACCTAGAAATAGTTAGGCAAATGCATTGTTCAAATGTAATGCATCTGAGTTCCCATGATAAACAATCTTTTATGCCTAGTACTTTGTGTTTTGGGGATTTTACTGTGCTTTCCAAGGAAGGTTATAACCTCATTTTGGATAAGTTAATACACTACACTATGAAATGTGCTAAGGTGAGAAAAGGATTTGATCCTGAGGGTTTTATTGACCTTGCTCGGAGGAAGCAAAACCTCAATGGATACACACATATCCCCTATCCACACGATGATGTCATCAGAAACCTAGAAGAGGCTGAGGTGGAATTGGTGGTGGAACAATATAACAGGGATCTAGATGAGAAAAGAAAACGGCTGGCAGAGATTGAGGTATTATCCTTTGGAGATGAAGAACCGACAGGGCGAGAGGAACCACAGGACAAAACAATAAAAATGTCCAAAAGAAAGATGCAACAATATCAGCCTCCTGTCATAATACATGATGAGGAGGGGTCTGTTGATGAAGACCCACGTCAAATAGCTTATGATTCTTTTATTTCTGAAGACAAATTCATTCATTCAAAAGAGTTTAAATCATTTTTGTATAAATGCAAAGGGAAGGAAATCAGAGAGTCAGTGGATGATGTCTCTGCTAACAATGAGAGACAATTACTTGATATGATGAAAACAACAGTGGATAATGAGCTGTAGGATATAACCCCTAGCAAGGGTAGACAGTTGCTCAAAGATGCAGGAGTAATGATCTTTCCTGGCCTTGATTTGAATTCTGCTCTAGTCTTTGACAGTTTTTTGAATAATACAGATGATAAATATAAGCTCACCCCAGAAGGTGTCAATGAAGTATACATGGGCACCAAATATAATAATGACGAAAATTCATTAATGATATGGGCCTTGTATCCTCCCCACAAAAAGACAACTATCATAGACACTGAAAAGACTTTTGGCCATGTCATGACTCTGAAGGCAGGGGAGACTGATCCCTTGATAACTGTAGACATTGGCATCAACGTTGCAAAGTTGAATAAGGCACAGGCTCAGATGTTGATTAAGGAAAGAGATGCGTATAAACTGAGCTGTGAAAGGTTGACAAAAGAACATGATTATTTAAAAGATGTTGTTAAGAGTACCTTTGGGGGATCAACAAAGAGGTTAACCCAGGGTGAAAGTTCACAAAGTACCCAAGTATTATCCATAGATCAAGTAGCACAAATCTAGATGGATACACTTGTCACAGTGTTACAGAGCAGGCATGCCAACATGGTGCATTGGTTAAACCAATTTTGGGATAATTACTCTCAAAATTATAAAGCAATTCAGGAACATGAAAGGCTTGAAAAAAGATTGCAAGAGAAATTGAATGAGACATAGGGTAAAGATACTTCCGACATTGCAGGTGCCCCCAATGCAAAAGAGTTGATCGAGCAACATCAGAAGTACTATGATCAACTTAAAACTGATGCCAAGGAATGTGTTGAAGCTTCAAAAGCAAGAGTGCCCACATTATTCAAAAGTGATAAAGAACTAAAGAGCAAACAAGAGTGGAGCAGTGACTGTCAAGCTATATTACATGAAGCTTTGGGAGCTCTTAAGGACAAAGATTCTACATCCGGGGAAGCCTGCAAACATTTGGAGAAGATGGTCACGATGGATGTGATTACAAGGAATGCCATTGAATTTACTGATTCCCATCGTAGCCAAGAGTACCTAGACCATGTTGCTAAACTTTACTTGTGGTTGAATAGAGCCTAATCGTGGTTATGTTATGATTGTTAATCTTGTTAATTTCCCAAAAGACTTCTTGAAGAGTTATGTCTCTTCACAAGAATATCTATATAAGTTCGAACATTTGATACTGAAAGATCATCAGCAATAAAAATATAATATATACAGTTTACAATGTTCTCAAAAGACCATGTCACAAGTTTATTATTGAAGAAGTAAATTGGAGTTCTCTGATCTTGTGGTTTTATTCTGGCATCAATTGTTTGTTAAAGTTACTCAATTGTGTGGTTGTCTCCAGTTCTATATTTCCTTGTTATTCAGATTAATATATCAATTATATATTTAATTTGTCAATACACATTTGCTGCAGTTGTGTGGTTTGATTAATTGGTTTCCATAATAGGAATTAAAATCCTTCTGATCAGTCACAGTAACCTGGAAGTGGTAGTTTGGATTACTATGAAGAAACATATAATTAGGATTGCCATTCTGTCTCCAAGTTAATATTATCTGTTATTCTTACATATTTCACTCAATTGGTTCCTTCAAGAAAGGATTAAAATACCTTCTGGTGAATTATAAGATATCTGATTATATTGGTTGGATCAATAAGAAGATTTTGTCAGTCATCTCCCTGCACGTTTATACAAGTTATAAACTAAAATTGTGCCAAACCGTTAGAATTACTGCCCATTATAAGCCACTAGTCTTAGTCCTTCATTTGACTCTGTTTACCCAACAAGGCACTGGTCTTATTTCTATTCATCATTTAAAATTCACCTTGATATTGCTTATTCAATTTATACCAACCACTCATTTAGTTAGCAAGCTTTCATCTATCCTACACCATATGCCATTGTAGATAGATTTAATTAGTCAATACATTTACATTTAGTCTGCTTTAATTCTCAAGGTTCACCCACCTAGGTGTAGTAGGACCTAAAGTGTAGGAAATCATCAAACCTTGAAGGTTGATTTCGTCAAGTTAGTTCAAAAAGTGTTGCAAATCTAAGCATAGAGCCTGGCATCCTCTTAGGATTAGCAACCTGCATTTTTGAGACCTAACAGGTTCATCAAAGTTGTTATGGGAATGGAGAATTTGACGAATAATGGAAGTCTATGCACTAGAGCCTACATAATGGAAAATTTTATGCATAATTGAAGATGCTAATTATGAGTGATGAGTTGAGGGGAAGTATTTTAACCCTTGTTGGTACTCATGACCTTACCAAAGTATGATGATGACGATGAGGAGGATTTATTAGAAATGCAGGATAAGATGGAGGAGAAAGGAAAGCCCCTATGGAGGAGGATGCGATAGAAAATATACATTGAAATATATGAAAGAAGATATTAGGGATTTGAGGGTGGCTATGTATATCCTAGAGGATTTTATGCAGGATTTGCAAGCAATGGTAAGAAATATGGCTGTCTCAATTCATAAAAGGAACTCTTGAACTAACCAGTGGTTACACTATGCCTTTATTAGAGAAAGGTCTATTGTCATGTGTAATGTGGAGATCAAAGGTAGTATAAGGCATCACATTCCATGGGCTAATGAAGGATGATGGCATGACAATGGATGCAAAGGCAGAGCTCACCATAGTTTCTAGAAATGGGGTTTACAATAAAGCCTTTGAGTGCTGGTAATTTGCCTCTTTGGGGAGTGGTTCAACTAGAGGGAGTAAATAGTATGGTGGTTAAATATCCTGGTTACTATTTTGTTGGTGTAATAGAATGTCTTTTGATGTGACTCTTATGTTGCAATAGTATTTTGTTAGGCAAGAATAGTATGGAGTTTATGCTTTACACCCACTTCTTGGGTTGTTCAAGTAGTTTTAGTTTCTTATATGTTGTGTATTGGTAGTGTTGTTGGGTTAGGGCCCCATATATAGAACCCTAATACTTTTATTATAATATGATAATCTAATAATTTTTAATAGCTAAATTAGTAAAATAAATGTGATAAAGGATAATACTTAGCTTTATGATGAAAGAATGATTGCCTTTAGAGAATATTTTGATATTAGATAGGAATATGCTCATAAATCGATGCCTTTGTATTGGATATATGTTATGTTAGAGGATAAGATAACAGTCAAGGACTGGTCAATCCAAGTTTAGATTGATCCCTACACATAGTGGAATTTTGTTTTTCTACTTGCCTAATAAACTTTATTTGTTCTTCTACTTCTATTGATCTAAGAACTAGCAATTTATACTTTGTAAGGGTTGTCCTTTTGTCACAAGGAGACAAGTTCCCTTATGTCAACCCCTAAAAATATGTACAAAGGTTTGAAGATATTAGGAAAGGGCCCTAGAATGATACATGCAAATTATTCTTTACTCCTTTTAAAGCAACAAATTCAAATGTGTTGTTGTTAGTTGCTCGGGTTCAATGCTCTAAAATGAGAGGATTTTGAATGACTACTTGATTGTCCTTGATGATTAGAGTGAACGCATTGAATGCCTTTAAATTATAGAGTTCATAACATCAAATTGCACCAAATGTGTGTTTAGTTAGATTAAGGAGGGAATGAATCGGGCTAGTCAACCAAATTTGTTTGAATTTTCTAAAAGGAAAGGGACAAGTACACAATAGTAGGGTCACTATCACAATTGTAGAAATGTTCCAATGTGGGAAAATGGTTGGATATAAGTGGCCAATGATTATATAAAGATAAGTTTTTTTTTAAGTGTGATAAATGAGTGGATAAGGTGAATGTATAAAAGTATGTGTGTGTAAGAATGGGGCAGGGGCTAACTATATAGGGATATGTGTGTATATGAATGGATAAAAGGTGATGCAATACCAATCATGGGTTGAATGAACAACCATTAAATGGTCATGGGGAGCACACAACAAAAATTGAACAAAGAAGAAAATGATGAGGCTAAATAATGGAAACCAAATGAAATTATAGAAATAATAGAAAGAATGCAAAGGGCTAACAATATGTGAAACCAAAGTCATTCTATGCTACCAATCCCCAAGAGATATGTGCAAAGACTCTCTTCAACTACAATCAATTTGATCTAAAACTCTACCAAAAACCCAATATTATTGCAAACCAAAGGATCTAAACCAATTGATTTGCTAACCAACTCCTTCAAATGACTAGAACCTATCATTTATAGTGCATACGATTTGCACTACCACATAGGATAAAAGTTGGTCATTGAAAGAAATGTGTGATCAAAAGGTAGCTTGACCAATAGCAAGTTGTCAATAAAGAATAATCTATCCATTCCTCAATAAATTCAAAACTAACATTCTTTTAACTCCAAAATTAATGACCCATTAGAAAATCTAATCACTATCATCTATCAAAAGTATTCTAAAAAAATGAGCAATTCCACGATATTGACATTAACTGATCACTACGAAGTACACATGCTAAGTAGGTTGTGTGATTTATGAGTGGTGGATCTTCAACATAAAAGAACTTACACTCAATAGAGGCATATGGGAGTTACACCAATAGAGTGTGTGGGACAACAAAAGCCAAGCAACATGACACTATGCATGTGGTTAAACTAGTATGCATGGAATTTTTGGGTTATGTATGATTTCTCTAACCTAAGGATGATCCTGCATCAAACACCCTTGGTAAAAAAGATTGTGAGAATGATGCTCGCAATTAGGACTAGATAGATAATTGATTTGGCCACCCAACTTGGCTTGCTTCAACTTTAGGAATCCATAAGTCATCCTCAATCCCTTTACTCTTCTAGAAAATATGATATTATTTGTACTCACTTTGTCAGGTCTTCTTACCTATGTGTGAATCCAATATTTTTGTGATTTACTCTTGCTACTTTTTTGTTATCTCCTTTCTCCAATTAGAAACATCCATTGGTTGCATGTCCAAACCCTTAGGTGCATGGTGAATGCATATTAGATACATTGAATATTGACAAGATCTCCAACCCTTTTAGTAGTTTGATCTCATAACTATCTTAGAAAACTTGTGCAAAATACAACATGGACCAATCTTCTTGTGCTTTAGCTTGTTATATGTTCCTCTAGGGAGCCACTTCTTTATTAGATGTGCCATGACTAATTCACCCTTTGATTAAGTCTTCTCCCTCTAATGCTCATTTATGCATAACATATACCTTACGTTTCTATCTTCTAGTTGCTTCTTAACTTGCACATGAATCTCTTTCATGTGTTGCACAAAGTCCTCAACTTTTGTGCTCACATTCCTACCTTCAACTTCTACTCCCAAAAAAATTATGACACTTCATGGGGATGTCCTATGCACCACTTGAAATAGCATCTTCCTCGATGATTTGTTCATTGATTTATTAAATATAAACTTAGTTTGCACCAAAATTATGTCCCACTGTGTAGTCTTCTCTCCTACTAAATATCTAAGAAAATTGCTAATACTTCAAGATTAAGAACCTTTATCTATTGATCCACTTGTAGATGATACACAAATTTATAATTGGGCTACATGCCCAATTTATTCTCTAGGTTGAACCAAACATAGTGAAGGAATTTAGTGTCATGATTCCACATGATGTTGTGCAATAACCCATGCAACTAAACTATCTCCTTAACGAATAAATCTACTACCCTAGATGCATAATATTCAACTTTTGGCAAGGAACAAAGTGGACAATTTTAGAAAACCTACCCACCCTTATAGATATTAATTCATTGCCCCTCTAAGTACATAGTAATATAATGACAAAATCCATTGGCAATTTCTCCCATGGTCTATCTAGCATGTGTATTGGCTTATACATCCTAGTTTTGTGCTATCCCCTTCACTATTTATTAGATTTTGCACATCTACATGAACCTACACACATATTTGCACAAACTTGGCTAGTGATACCTCTCCTCCAACATAGACTACATTATTGTATGTGCCAAAGTGTCCTACAAGTCCACTTTTATGCAAATCTTTGATCATGAGGTTCTCCCTCATTGAACTCCATGGGATGCACAATTGTTGCCTCTTAAATAGTTATCCATCTTTCACAAAGTATTCTTCATGTAGGTTTCTAACTCTAACACAAGGCTCCATGCATGTGTGCCATGTTTTTGTAAAATTTAGATCCATTGCGTACAAATCCTTCATCACCTCCATGCCCACTAGTTTATTTGCCATTTTGAACAATATTGTCTACCTCTAGTTCAAGGTGCCTGTAACCTTGTTAGTTTTGTCTGCATAATGCTTTAACACAAAAGAGTAGCCCTATAGATATCACCCATCTCATAGACCTCTAGTTCAGATTTGCCTAATTATTGATGAACTTCATTGCTTGGTGGTTTGTGTACATCACACTCCTTTGGCAAAAAGTAATGCCTCCACACATAAAGATTACATTATGGTAGAGAATCCCTAGTCATAGACATAATACTATTGTCTAGCCTCATTCAAGTTCTCATTGATATATGTGATTTATCTACCCTCTTGACTCAATACAATATTGATTATCATTTTGTTGGCATCACAGTCAACTTGGAATACTTTTCTAAAGTCTAGGAGTGCAAGCAAGAGATCCTCCATCACCTTTTTCTTCAAGAGTGTGAAAATTTTGGTAATAATAGTCATCCACTCAAATCTATAAATTCCTCAAGCAGTTCGATGACTTCTAGAACCTTAGTGTTAAATAACTCCATCTACTCCTTCTACATGGGCTTGACTACTAGCACATAACAATCCTACAAGTCTTTCAACTCGTTGAGAAACTTTTTTGTTGACAACAACACCTTTCCCTTTTTCATGGGTTCATCCTCGTCCTTCATGGAAAGTAATTAAAACTTCTTCCCACCCTTATTGATGGTGAAGGTGTTCTTATGGCCATCATGAATAGAATTTTTATCACACTACCAAGGTGTTCCCAACAACACATGGTAGGCATTTGTTAGGATCACATCACACCATACCTCATTCATGTATCCTCCAATGTGGAATGTAACTTTACACCACTTTATCGCCATGAGTTGTTGTCCACTATACAACCAAGAGACTTTGTATGGAGCTGGATGTGCAATAATCTTTAGACCCAACTTTTGTACCATCTCTGTGGAGACTAAGTTGTTAGTGCTTCCTCTATCAATCAATAGCTTGTAGTACTTTCCTCCTAATTTACACTTAATTTAGAAGAGGCTCTTCCTAAACCATGATTCATCATCTCTATGCATGGGTTTCAATAAAACCTTGAGCACCATTAAGTTTTCCCTGACCTCTAGGTTTGTGTTTTCTACTCTACTACTTGATGCACTTATCTCTTTATCCTATACAACATGCACATGCTTCTCTATGCAACCTTGCTCTTGTATGACATCTAAACACTCAAGTGCATAGTGAGTTGCTTGCCTACATTTGAAGCAAGTTCATTCAAAGTCCTTTCTATGACTTCATCTTCTATCTCCACCTCGGCCAGAAATCTACTCACACTTCATGCTTAGCATGGTGTCACTGGTTTCTATTCTATCCTTGCACAGAAAGGTATGCCTTCTTATTCTCTATTTGTTCCCTTTATCCTTGATCTTACCATTGTTGCATGCACTTGGTTATCTACAAAACAACTTTTCTTCCACTTTGAGCACTAGCTAGTAGGCTTCCTTAATGAATTGAATCTAAGCAAGCACAACTCATCTTGGATTGAGATGCACAATCCATTCACATACATTAACACTTCATCATTTTCATCTTCCACATAACTAATGCAAATGCATAGTTTGTATAACTCCTTGTACTCCTTCATGAACATCTTCTATTGGTGTAGGTTTTGGAGCTTCTTATGCAAATTTAGCACATAGTCGATTGACATAAACTTCCTCTTAAGCTTGGCCACTATATAATCTCATTCTGATATCTTGTGCTTATCCTCCTACACATGGCTTTTCTGGACCAAGTCCCACTATAAGGCAACATACCCCTTCAACTGCATGGTGGCATGCTTGACACTTCTCGGGTCCTCAGTTTCTTTGAATTTAAAGTATCTTTCTAGTTCATTGATCCAATCAATTACTTCTTTTGGATTTAAGTTTCCTGAGTAGCTTGCTCCCAAACTTCAACAATAATTGCATCTGCTATGATGTTTTACTCATCACCATCTAAATCTATGACACCTCCCTACACTTCACAATCTCCTCACTCATTGTCCTTAATGCCCTTCATCACCATAAAACCTCTTCTCTATATGTATCTTTGATGATCTTGAGTCAAGCATGAATGGCTTATAATGCATCAACTATATCTGCAACACAAGTTGGACTTGTTGGTTTCCTTCATCTCATCTTCCTACTATATGAGCCATCTTCTCTAGTTCACCTACAACACAACAACACTATGCACAAATGCTTTGTTAATGAAACTCTCACGAGCTCACCTCTAGGATTTAGAACACTAAGCTTTGATACCACTTGATGCAACACCAATTGTGGGTCAAATGGGCATGCAAAGCACACAATAGAAGTTGAGCAAGAAAGAAAGTGATGAGGCCAAACAGTGGAATCCAAATGAAATTACAAAAATAATGGAAAGAAACAAAGAGCCACTAATATGTGAAAATTTTCATGCTATGCTACCCAATCCTCAAGCAATATGTGCAAAGAATCTATCCAGCTACAATTGGCTCAATTGGAAACTCTACCCAAAACCTAATTTTCTCACCAACCAAAGGATTTGAACTAATTGATTTGCCAATCAACCCCTACAAATGACCATAAATTATATCATTTATAGTCCATGCCACTTGCACTACCATAAAGAATAGCAGTTGGTGCCTAAAATAAATGCATGATTAGAAGGTAGCTCAATTAGTAAGGAGTCGTCTAACAAAGAAAAATCCAGCCATTCCTCAATAAATTCAAAACTAACATTCTTCTGACTCCAAAAATGACAAGTCATTAGAAAATCTAATAATTGTCATCTTACATAAGTATTTTGACAAAATGACCAATTCCCTATCATTTGATATCGGTTGATCCTTCAAAATCTAATTACTAGCACATGATAAACTATCACAAAACAAGGCATGCACAAGATGAGTCTACCCGTGAGAAGCTAAACATCTATTTTTGGGTGATGCAAGATTACTTTGATCCAAGGATGCTTCTACATCAAAAGGCTAGGGGAATGAGCCCAACTTCTCACAATATTGCATCATTTGTCAATATGCACATGTATCAAGATATTTACTCAAAATGGGCACAAAACTAAATGGGAAATAACATGGGTATGCAAATTTCACCATTACAGTTGTATAAATATCTATATTTAAAAAAATTGTAAATTAATTATATTTATCTATTTTAATTCCTTACCTCACCAAAAATCATAAATATAAATTTAACAAAAAAAGTTCAATAAACTTTACACCACAATATCAACCATATTTATTCAATTTAACTTATTTAAATGTTTTACAAATCTCATAGTAATATTTATGAAACATTTAATACAATAGTATTTTTTATAAAGAATTTATTTGTGCAAAATCAAACAAATTACAATAACAAATTAGAAGCCATTACATAACATTTATTAAAGATATACTTGTAGGGTGAAGAGTGTATCCTTTGGACTTTTACACTTTGTTTTACACCATTTGTGTAACATTTTAATCACATTGCCATAACACATGATGTTGATTGATTTGGCACTTCCATTGACCCTAGACTCATTTTACCATTCAAAACCATCTTATTTCTGTATATAACATTTCTAGATCTCAAATTATAGTTTCCTTCATCAGGTTCAAAACCACAAGTGCTACTTCTACTATGGTCAGGATTGTAGGTATGGTTTTGACCCACTTTGCCTATTTAAAAATTTAATTATGGCCCCAAGCCATATCAATCCCAACTAGTCATTATTTGTTAACTCTCATGCCAAAACTTTTAAAATTGTGCACGTGGTACAAGTATGAAAGGACACCACTTTGGGCATCAAAGGAGAACCAAGGATCCATCAATCATTAGGACAACTCCTTTACGTCTATTTGTCACAAAGCATCAATTAGTAGTCACTGCTTAGTCTCTTTTTATCAGTTACACCAACTACATCAACCCTAGCATCAATAAATGTCAAAACCATAGTTCTTGCACTAGGTCACACAAATAGTCATAGGTTGAAGTCTCAAACACTCAGCATCATCATAGTCACATCATTAGTAGTTGTATTTGTTACTTGTTGTTTTCCAACTTATCAAAATCTTTGAATTAATCAACGAGGTTTGAATTTATCAATGAGGTTTGACAAAGACACAAGGAGAAAACAAGTTGATTTATCATGCCTAATGCAGCAAGTTTCAACAGTGTTTTTCAACAGTTTTCCATTGCAAGTATAGATGTCAAGTGAGTCTTTATTGTAAATATTGAAGTTTATGATTACATCAAAAGTTTAGAACCACAACATTTAAGTCACATTATAGACTCATAAATCATTATTTGAGATTGACCCAATTTCATGCACAAGTTTAAATTTTACAAAACACAATAATCTCAACCTATTCATCTTAAATCTAATTTTAAATAACAACATTATTTCATTTTTATTTTATAGCACAATCAAATGCCTATATTCATATAAATAATTTTATTCCCTTACAATACTAAATACTTCTAGTATATATTTTCACTATATAATTTTCATCAATACCATTCACCATTTCTAATTATCTCTCTAGAATAATATTTAATTTAATTAAATACAAACTTGTAACTTTAAGTTTCGCTCTCTAACTTAGGCAAACTCAAGAGTCGATATTTTAAATAATTTTAATACTAAATGCTTCTATTATATATTTTCACTATATAATTTTCATCAATACCATTCACCATTTCTAATTATCTCTCTAGAATAATATTTAATTTAATTAAATACGAACTTGTAACTTTAAGTTTTGCTCTCTAACTTGGGCAAACTCAAGAGTCCATATTTTAAATAATTTTAAAACTAAATAAAGAAATCTTTATATTTTATTTTAAAATTTGATTAAATAATATCTTAAAAAATAAATGAACTTGTAACATTAACTCTACCTAACTTGGGCAAACTCGAGAGTCAACATTTTAAATAATTTTAAAACTAAACAAAGAAATCTTTATATTTTATTTTAAAACATACATGAAAAAAGCACGTGCTTTTTCAATAATATTTATTAAATACAACATGATTGCGTCTTACCTAAAGTTTGACAAAAGTAATTCATAAATTAAAAATTATTTAAAATTAAAAACTTTTTAAAAATAAAAAAATATTAAAACCGAACAAAGAGAAAAAAGCACTTTCCCCAAAAGCTAAAAAACAACTCTAAAGTAGCGTGACACACCTAATTCATAGGACCACCTAAGCCCATCCCATATGACCGTACTCTAAGCATGCTGATAGGTATACATAGCGGTCAAACCTAGCCTCTGGTCAACGCGCACTCCCCTAGCTTAGCGCCGTGCCTAACGCAATCGCTGGGCCCCACCAAAAAATAATAATAATAATAAAATTTTTCTCTTTTCTTTTGGGGAGTCGTTAAAACTTAAGGGGAGCATGTGAGTGGGGCCCATTTTTGGCAACGGCAGTGGAATGTAGGTGAGTGGATTTCTGAGGAATTTCGTGACGGGAAACTGTAGACGTCAGGCCAGTAATAATACTGTCTCGCCCTAGGGAACGGGAATATTCTTCAATCCCAATGCTGTTAATCCTAATTATAAATCAACGGAACCCCATTACCAGCCACTTTGTGCTGTTTTCATGTTTTTAATGACTGTCTAATCTCGTCGGGTGATCAAATGCCGGGAAAAAATCGTGTCACAAATAGTCTCATGTCATTTAAATGGGTATTTTTGTTTGGTTTTTTCACAGCAAAAGGAAAGGAAAACCAATGAAACAAATAACTCACGCGAATTTTTATTATTATTAGTTAGCCGATAGGCTTTTATATGTGAGCATTATAGTCCTCGGAATTGTCCCACGCCGGAAAGTTTTTCTAAACTCGTCCGTTGTTCGTATCGGCTTACTCCTTGAACTTCCTATGGGTGCAAGTGCGGGTGCAAGTGCAAGTTTCGCCGAGAGGCATTCTACACTCACAGCAAGGGCTGAAAGATTCAGATTCCTGTTAACAATTAAGATTCAGATTCCATGTAAACAAAATTTATAAAATGTGTAAATAAATAAATTCGTGGAAGTCAAATGGATAGAAAAATAGAAAAACTTGGGCAGAGTGAAATCTTTACTATGTTTAAAAATATGAAAAGTCTCCTAGTATAGTCTCTTTAAATTAACTCATGTGAGCATATCAAATATTCTAACTACAAGTAATTTATAAATGCCAACAAATTGGAAGATATCTCTCCGCGTACTGTAGATATATTTTTAAATATAAATATACTAGTTACTACTTACTGATACTACTATTACCATAAAATAAAAGGCCGTTACTACTATTTTATTGTGAGTAAATATATTAGTATGGGCAAGGTAATACGGGTAGGACTTAAATTTGACAGTTATATAGCTATATTTAGGCATTTTTGCTGTAAAATACAATCAAAATTTTAAAAAGACCGTATCAAATGAAAGGAGAGATTTTGGACAAACTGTCAAAATTTATATGGGATTATGCTGATATATATTTAGTTTTGATATAATCTGTATAAGGTATGTCATAGTATTTTAAAGGCAGAATTGAATAGCTAACTGTCATAAAAAAATTGCTTGACAGGCAAGGTCGACTGTCAAATTTAAGCCTTGAATTATACGGGTTATGGAAGGCCGTGGAGCAAATCTTTTAATTTTTTAATAAAGGTATTGGCATTAGTTCTTTGTTTTTCTACCACAAAAACTAAAATTTATTTGTTGCAGTTTTATTAAGTACTAGATCAAGGCCTTGGAGCAAATCTTTGAATTTTTTAATAAAAGTGTTCACATTAATTCTTTGTTTTTCTACCACATAAACTAAAATTTGTTTGCTGCAGTTTGATTAAGTACTAGATCGAAATCCATGGAGCAAATCTTTTAATAGATCGAACGCTGTGGAGCAAATCTTTTAATTTTTTAATAAAGGTATTCGCATTAATTCTTTGTTTTTCTACCACAAAAACTAAAATTTGTTTGCTGCAGTTTTATTAAGTATAGAAAGTAAAGAAAAAACTGAATATAGTATATGATACAATAATTAATATATTATATAATTATTATAATTTATTTAATATAGTAATATATAATAATTTATTAGATTATTTTAATTTATATATTTATATCAATATATAATATTAATATTCATAATAATATAATAATATATTAATATTATAATTTATTAAAATATATTATATTAATACTAATATATTTACTGACAATAAAATAAAATATATATTTCAATATTATATAGTTTTATATTAAATTAGTTTTTAAAAATATATTAAATAATTAACATAATATAAATTAGAACTTGTACCCAAAGGAGGTGTAATGGTTACCAGATAGGATTCTGAACATATTCTAAATGGAAGACATTGCAAAACTATTAAACAACAAAATACTTTTACAATGATTTATAAACTGTATCTAATTTGTCTTATATAAAAAAAATGTTAATATAAAGTCTGAACATAAAATTATATATAAATTGTATCTCACTTATTTATGAATATAAAGCCATGGATATTTTTGTGGGAAACAATTTGTTGCATTTAAGGAGGCTACACACTATCCTCCTTTGGCAATATTCTTAGAACTACTTTATACAAAAATATGGAGCAATCAACCTAAAGGCTTCCACCATACTTCTCAATTGACATACATGTAAATAAGCTTATAGCAACAATGAAAAGATAGTAAAATGATAAGACGTGGTTCTCTAATGGATGTGATTTTGACATCAATTGTATAATATCACAAAGTAATAGATTATGTCAACATGTGCTTATGGTTGACAATTGTGAGAACCTACTGAGTGATGTTTTGTGGGAGTAGATGTATATGATTATGAGTAGTAATCATATAAGGCTTTGGGATGAATCGAACTTGAATGCTATACACATGTAATAAAACTGGGGAATTTTATCTTAGGTTTCTTTAAAAAGTGATGGATGTAGCTATGCTTAGAATTAACAGGGTCATTCTTCTTAACATGAGATAATAACTTAGATAGCACATGAATAATAACTTAGAGAGAGAGAGAGAGAGAAGAGACTCTTGTTTCACTTAGCTCTTGGTGAATGAGGCTCACCAAGAATGAGAGGGGAGGGTAAATCTTAACTTTGATTTCCTCATATCTATTTGTCAAATGAATAAGCTTTATGTAGCCATAAAGTGGAACAGAGAGAGAGAGAGAGAGAGAGAGAGAGAGAGAGAGAGAGAGAGAGAGAGAGAGAGAGAGAGAGAGAGAGAGAGGTTGATTGGATACAATGTTATATTTGCACCCCTTCATTCTTCGTCACAATAAATACCCAAACAGGTAAATAGTTGTAGAGGCTTAAGGAAAGGAGATCACCTCAGTTCCTAACTACTTATTATCATGGAAAAAACACTTCTAAGAAGTATAGCTTTCCACCAACAAGAAAGGAAAATCTATAGGCAACCAACTATAAGTGGAGTAACTAGATACATAGGTTATCATTTAAAGATTACATTATCTTTTGCTCCACTCTTTGTCTTCCTAAAAGAAACTAAATCAAAGCAATTCTTCACAACTAAAAATAGGCTTCAAGGCAAAACAAGAAATATTCCAAACCACAATAAAAAGAAAATTCTTAATATCTAGGGATACAAAGAATTGCACCAATGAATTAACTAGGATTTTTAATTTAAATTGGAAGATCACTTCAATTTAAAGAATGTGGAGAACATTAGATAAGATAGACTTGTGTTCTTATTTGAAAATCAGAAGTATCCAAAGGTAATGCACAAAATTCCTCCTCTTAAAATTATAAGCTCAATGAGAATGCAAAATGACTATAAGTAAACACAAGGCTAGGTACAAAAGAATAATAGTAACAAAAAATTGAACAGAAGAAACACATAAATTTGCTAAGAAGCTATAACGAGAAACCAATAATTATGCTGAAATTTGGTTAATTGGTCTTGTAATTCATACTACTAATCTATATAAACAATAAAACTCATTTCAAAATAACTCTCACTAAAGCCTATTAGTATACTTTGCACTAAAAGGAATATGCACTTAACAAAATAATAGAGAAAAGTGAGTCTATTTTAAAATAGTGTCATTCTTCGTCCTTTCTTTCCAAGTGGTTATGCAAACTTTCCTTTGACAAATGTGAAAGCGCAGATTCACATTCATTATCCATTTCTTTTATATTCTAAACCCTCACATGTCTTCTACCTTGAGAAGGATAAGGGCACTAAAGGATGGTGCATACGTGCCTCTAAAAAATCAAGAAGAGGACATGCATGTCCATTAAAATTAATTTGATATTTCTTTAAAACTACTACCATTGGTCTAGGATTTATCAAACGTATAGCCACCATACCTAGTTGTCAACCTATATATCCATATGGATAGACTCATATGCTTCCAATCCTTGAACATCATACACAAGGACTCTACCTATCAAATTTATATAAGAAGTCATGGAACTTTATAACATGAAGCTAATGCTACTTAAAGTGTGATCAAATGGTTTGTAAATTATGAAAGTGCATCTAATTGGTGGCACTTTCCACCTAAACTCAAAGTGATTGGATTTTTCTCAAGTGTTTTATGCCAACAATCCAAATATGTCAATGTTGATAGGGAGCTATGTTAAACATAGCATGTCATTTGCTTAAGGACCCAACAAATCACCTTTAATACCCCTTTGACGTACCCATTGCATACTATATGACACTATCTAATTTTCACAATTGAGATTAAGAAGTTCAGTAGGTAAAACTTTGAGTTGTGGAAATTGAAGGTTCAAGATATTTTAATAACAATTGTTGCACTCAATTTTCTACTATCAACAATGGCTCAAGATGAATGGGACAATTTGGATAGATGAGATAGATCTACTATTAGGTTATGTCTTTCTAATCCAGTTTTAATGAATGTTTTAGTTTAAAAAATTGTTAAGAGTTTACGGGATAAAATTATTGCATTATATCAAACTAAGTCCCTTGTAAATAAGTTATTTTTGAAAAGAAAATTGTATTCTTTAAAGATGCATAGAGGAGACTTTGTAACTAAACATTTAAATGCTTCTCATGTAGTAGTGAGTAAACTGGCTTCTATAGATGAAAACATGGAAGAAGAGGAAAAATGTATCACTTTGATTTGTTCATTATAAGATACCATCTTTCTGTTTTGAAGCTTATTTATCTAAATAGGATCAATATCCTTTCTTTGTTCTCTATAAATGGGGGTACAAAAGTTGGCTTGCATTGTTTGGGTGTACCATTCGATTATGTTGTATCTATAAAAAATTGTAAATAAAACAAACTTATCCTCAAATTGATTGAGGTGGAACACAAGGAATGGGCTGGCAGTGAAGCATTCCTCTATTTTAGCTAAATTTTCAGGGATTGTGAATTATGTAAGCCATGCAATTCATTCAAGTGTAACTTGACAGAATAATGAAACTTTCATTTTGTACTAATCTGGACTTCAATAGATTATAAATTTCTTTGTTTTCATAGCCAGGTTTATGCCCAAATTGAATAGGCTACCAAAAACAAGCATTGGAAATTATGGACATTATTATTATTTTGATTCTATGTAGAAAATTTGTTTGCACAATCAACATGGGACTAATTGTAGGTATGGATGTTGAAAATTGTAGACCAAACGTTCTACAATTTAGGCATCAGAAGCCTTATGGAAGGAAACGATGTCCCCTGGAAGAAGTTTCATGTCATGAACAAAGTGATTCCAAGCCTTTGTGAACACATAGCTCTGGTTCCTTCCCTGCTTTAAAGTACTAGAACCACCATTCTTTCCCTATACTATCTTGGATTGTGATAAAAAATCATCCATCTTTTGCATTTTTGTAAGGATTGAATGAAAGCCTAGAGGATGTACAGAAAATCAAATACTATGAAACCCCTCACAAGAAACCATTTCAAAAGATAAATCTCAAAGAAAGTATGTCTTCCAAAGGTTTGTCTCTAGAAAATAAAGATAAATTTTCATTTACCACAACATGTTAAGGATTAGTTGGATTTGGAGTTCCAAACCACATTGTGGATCAATTCTAGAAGCTTAAAGAGTTTGAGAAAGTCCCACTAGATTTTTACTTTTAATGTGTCTATAGCATGCCAAAGGGTGTATGGGAAAACCATATCCTTATTTATGTATGATGGTGAACTAAAATTTATGGATTCAAAGTACCTTTTAGTTTCAAGTAGAGAACATGGCTACATCAATAACCTTCCTATGAATAATTATTTTTAGATTTTACCTTTACCACCCACGACAATTGCAAAGACAATTCCTAAAACACAAAACTATTAGCCATCATGGGATTACAAAACTAAGCTTTAAAACTACATAGACATAGTGGCAAAAAGTGTTCTATTATGTGATACACTTAGGACTATGGTTAAGCATTCTAATGGAAAACCATACATTAATGATCAAGCTATGGTACTTTTACAATGTAAAAAGTCAAGATTGAAATGGGTTGGTCAAAATCATCTAGCTTCGCTGGAGCCTCATGAAATGGAAGGAGATAAAGAAAAGAGAGTGACTTAGTATGGGTTGGTCCAAATCATCTAGCTCCACTAGAGTGGGAGAGAGAGATAGAGATACAAGATATAAATGGAAAGAGCATATGAAAATACAAACAAATCAATCAGTAATTTCATGCCAATGATCCAAAGATAAACAGAGGAGAGATAGATAATAAGATAAAGAGAGGGAGATATATAGAGAAATAAATGGGTGCTTAGTGTTAAACCACTCCTCCTGCCTTCTTTATATATAACATGCTTATATACATTTTCTATATTTGACAAGATACAAATTTTGGGACATTGATATTTTTTTAAATACATTTTTTCCTTCTCTATAGGTATTTGTCAGTTTTCCATGACAGCTGTTCCTTAGATGAATTTTGCACACAATGAGCTCCCATGACATAGAATGCACGCCATTTTTTAGGTCTCAAGATCATTCCCATATCATCTACAAATTCAAGCAAATCAAAAAATTTTCCCTTCAAATTTTAATTTTAATCCATTTGAGCTCCAAATTATGTAAAGGTGTGAAATTATAAAAGCAACGAGGATCACTAAGTTTGATCAATCTTTGTATCATGCAACATATCATGAAAGGATGCATGATGGTAGGCTAGATGACACATAAAAATGATGTAGGTGGTGACCATGCTTATATTTGCAAGATGTCAATAATGAAGCTTGTGATAAACAAACATAGATGCTTCAAATAATATGCATAGATGATGACAAATGAAATGCAAGTGAACCCAAGTGCAATGCATGAACAAGAATCTAGAAAGGAAATGCACATGCACTAGACATGGAAGCTCACACATTTCAAGTAGCTACTAAGAAAAACACAGGGATCTTCAAATCGATTAAGATTGTCAAAATTAATTCACGACAATCAAAAAAACATAGTGTGCACCTAGCTTCGGTTGAACAAGTCATCAATTGTTGAAAATTATTGCATCCATGATGACTTTCAACCTAATAATGAGGTACATGGATTGTTGAAAAAATAAGAAGGTGTGTGCATGAGTGAGAAGCTAGTTGAATAATCTTGTGAAGCTAATTATGTTGTTAGTGTATAGGATTGTGATATTCACAATGAGCAAGAAACTTGTTTCTTGTTTGATATGCTACCCTCTTTTTTTCCACTGAATGATTGTGAAGCTGCTCCTAATTATTTGCATGAGGATGATAAAGAGGTGGCCACAGTCGATGATAGCCAATTAGAGGTAAGTGTTTGTGCAGTCATAAATTTTTAGTTTGAAGAGTTTTCCCTTGAAGAGTGTAAAGATGGTGATCATATGGACATGTATGAGAGCCTATTTCTTTGGTGCAACATTTGTTGTCTTCCTCGTGTCAATTGAGATTCAAATAGGCCATGAGAAGATGACATAAAAATGAATGGAAGACGATTTGTGTCACTAGTTTGTTTGCAATAGTATATGTGACCCAACAAGTTGCCTAAATGAGCATAAAATGGTGGGAAATTTTGAAGAAATTGAGTCTTCACATGACTATCTCATTACAATGATTTTTTTGCTGATGATTTGGATTGCAGCCTAGATCATGTTCATGATTCAAATATTAATGGTTCAAATATTAATGATTCAAATATTAATGATTGTAGCAGCACAAGTGAGAGTGATGTATGTTGGTTGCCTATTATCCAAGAGTTTGAAAACATGTGTGATTATGAAGCTTTCCTCTTTGAAGGTTATGCCTCAAATGTTGTGGATGATGGTGATGTACTTGGGATGAAGTCATTCAAGTGGGTATAGCATACAAATGAAAATGATGTTGAGAGGCAACATGAGTGCCAAATTGAAGATCAACATGTTGCAGTTCAGTTTGAATGTATGCCAGAGATGGATTCTTTCCATTTTTATTTTCATGAAGAAATGTCTTCTTTTGTGGATTAGTAGTGCAATCACACACATTTTCATTTTCCTTTTGAGTTGGATGCATTTTCTTTTTCCCTTGATTTACAATTGGAGGTCAGCAGGTATAATTATGTGGCATGTTTGGATGGATGTTTATTCTCATCCACACCTTCTAACATTGAACTGATTTTTATTAATTCACCCCTTTCTATTAGGAATAACCATGATGTGGAATAGAATAGGTCAAACACCTCTTACTTATGGTTTCCTTGTTATAGTGTATTTCCTGATAAAGCTTATCTTTGTTTCATGAGCATTGGTTGCAGATTGGCACATGCATGTAAAGGCCATTTTTTGTTGCATGTGGGTGGTAAGTGTAGATTTGGTCTGAGGGAGATTAGCTCCTTCATTCAGCTTGTCTTTGACAAAGGCAAGTAGCCCCATCCTGCTTTGCAGGGTTGGCCTATATTGTGTTAAAATTTTGTTTACAGTCATTATTCATTTTGGGCCTTCATGCCTATGACCATTATAAGTTGTCTTTAAATATTCCCTCATTGTGTTTTATCCTTGTAAATACGTTTATTCCTTTGTGTGTTTTTCTTTGCCCCTATATTGCAAGAGACACATCCCCAAAAATTCCACTATTGGTACCATCTTTTTCATTCCTAAAAATCCCAAAATCCCATCAAAATCCAATGATTTTGTTTGCCCCTCTATTGCATTTCCATGAGTGAGCCCATGGAAGAAATTTGATTTGAGACACTTAAAAGTGGACTCCTAGTCCTAAAACCCTTTAAAATATCCTAAGTTAAAACTCCT
This sequence comes from Cunninghamia lanceolata, assembly GCA_027924645.1. NCBI lineage: Eukaryota > Viridiplantae > Streptophyta > Pinopsida > Cupressales > Cupressaceae > Cunninghamia > Cunninghamia lanceolata. The sequence goes on along the minus strand of BSBN01000881.1, from coordinate 1,635,215 downwards.
AAGTGTTGTCTTGTGGGGGGTTCTTCAGATAACATTTTCACTGACAAAAAGAAGAGTGAAAGAACAAGGGAGAGGTGAGGTTCCTGAGTTCAAAGAATAACTAAAATGTCAATAGCATAATTCATGGGTACCTCAAATCACCAACTCACCAAAGATGAATTTGGAAGAAAGTGGAAGAAGAGGAAAGAGGATAACAATGAAGACAAAATAGAGAGGATGGTTCTCAAGTTCATGAAATTTTGATTTGTTGAAAGAGGTTCATGATGGGCCAAAATCACTGGAATATGAAAAAACCAAGAAAAGATCAAAATGAAGGAGGAAGTGAAAGATGTAGAGGTTCATGAGTTCCTATTTTGGCTGAAATGCCGAAATAGAAAAAAAGTGAATAAGAAAAAGGAAAATAAAAGTCAAAGAAAAAGTAATCTAAATATAAGAATATTTTAAAAGATTTTAAAAAGTTCAAAACACATTTTTTGATTGTGTTTTAATAGGTTGTTCCTAGTTCAAATTTTACCTACTTTCAAGAAGCCATGAGTGCTACGATTAGTTCATTTGAAGTTTGATGGAGGAAGTGATTGCAGGGTATAGGTAGGTCAATGGTTTTATTGTGACGGGTGGGTGATTTAGAGTTTTCCTACTCATAATTTGTGAAAAAAATGCTATATATGCCTATTTTGAGAAGTTGAAAGATTTGGTCTCGGAACCAAATTCTTCAAGGTGCAGAAACTCCTGGTGGTTTTTAGGGGCATCAAACAAAGCAAAATGCCTACGTAGTGCATAAGGGTAAAAAAAAATCTCACTAAGAATAGTGGTGCTCCAAGAATAGTAAAAGCAACCACTTAACTTAGACAAATCTAATCTAGGCATGCCAAGTATAGCTCAAGGATAAACATAGACTCCTAAATATGCACTCATAAGCAAGCTTAATATACACCAACACCCCCCTTAAGCATAGCTTAGGTGGGATAAATAAAGATGTGTCTTGGCAACTAGGCCTGATTAGGTACCCATGTATAATCCAATCTCTCATAAAAATGGAGAAACAAAGAAAACCATATGGGAAAAACTCCACTCCAAAAGAAAAAAGAAAATGAAGAGTCTGCATTGAGCCTGAATCCATGTCATGCTGACTGAGATGATGTAAACAAGAACCTCTCAAGGAAGAGAGAGAAATAGACTATGTAACCCCCCATAATGAAGTAGCTCATGTACTAAAAGAGGATGCCCGTGTATGAATGTTGAAAATGATCCATTTGTGGCAAATGATGTTTCTCCCCTTAGGAATAAATGACTCCAATGGTGAATGCTCAAAGAAGTAAGGTTAGGTGTTAAATCTCATGATGTATCATGTCTCGGAATACTACTCAAATGTCATCATGTTGATGTCAAGATGAGTCAGAATCAAATTAGGAGTCCTAAGCCTAACTGAGGTAAGTGACCCCTCAAAATCATATGAAAACAAATGTAGAGGAAAACTAATGCGTTGTAGACTTAAACAAAATCCAGGGTTAAACCTAACTAAATAGTCCACTCTATCATTGCATTCCTACATTGAATTATCGACCAAAGAGCGTAAGCTTATGATGATGCTCGCACTATATATGCCTTCAAGACTCATTTCTATCCTAAACTATATCATACAAATTTATTCTAATCAACTTAATTAATTGTAGTTTACATAAATGAAAGAACAACAAAAATAGTTAAAAACCTAGTTGCTACAGGTACCCCCAACATAGGCTGAAGATAGCTATATTCAACAGAGAATCACAAAATTAACTTGAAATACACAGAATGAGAAAAGACTTAACACTAACCTTCAGAGGACTTCAAAGATGTATTCTATTCATGAATCTTGACTATCAAAAATATTAATCACGATTTCTTACTTACTTCACAATGCAATGTAAAAGATAACATGAAACAGTCTAACTAGAAATGCATAAATAAATAAATGAATGTATGAAGCAAGAGTTAGTACCTTGAGTGGCTAGCTCAGGGAACTATCTCACTTCTTTTGGAAACTAAATCTACTCTAGATCTTCACACAATTTCATAACATTTAGTTGAATTCAATTCATATCAAAGACATAATCTTCTTCAGATTTTATTCAAAATCAAAACATGTTTGGAATAACAGATAACAAATAACTATAGAAAAATAGAGTAACCGCTATGTCGATAGAAAGTAAAAAGAATAGCTAACTAATCAACAAACTCATCCCCTAAATTATACAAAAGTGGGAGAGTTGTATGTAAACTTCTAACTAGCTGCGATCATCAATTCATCCCTGGATATCAGGATATAGTTTTGAGATTAGATTATTAATCTAGAACAAAGGAAACAGAGTCCTATTTGAACAGAAATCCCATACAACATCTCATGAATGTAAACACATAAACTGCGGTTAGACTTCTAGAATGAGTCTTCTTCCTTGCATTTATTCTTCCATGATGACCACATTCATCTCCATCAATCTTCATTTTTGGCACTTGGACTGTACTTTAATCAATTCCCCTGTTCTGCACTCTGCTACAATGACTCCTTCTCGGATGTTATGCCTTTGCTATACAAGGTTAATTATTCCAACATATATACACAAAATAACCTTTCATATTACACTTATGAAATCCTATCTATATTACATGCTAATCAATAATTTAAAACATCCATTTGATAATATAATCACCATATTCTATTTATCAGCATAGGGTTAAAGTCTTTGGAAAGTATATATGAAACAACATAAAATAGAGATAATGTATGTGAAGTCTTTGTAGAACCATATAGAAAAGGTCTTAAAGCATATGAAAATAGTATAAAAGGAGGCCAATATTTCATCCCAACATTCCCCCCAACTTAAACTTTTTCTTGTCCCTAAGCAAAATTAAAGAACTAGACATCTATGGCAAATGGTTATAATGCAAAGTAATTCTTTTGAGTTATATTTCCTCCCTAACTCCTTTTCCCTGCTTGAGGTAGAACCCATTATAGCATGCAAGTCTTTCCATCATGATCAGCTCAGCACGCCTACACTACTCACTTTTCCCTCCTGTCCAATGTGGCACTGGATAAAGAAAGATAGGAGGCTGATAAGTGAGAGGTAAGCATGATACTCCCTTCTGCTCTGATATTTGGATATACCTGCGCAATCTCTCAAGCATATTCATGAAGTTGTGGATAGAATGGGGTTCCTTTCTTTGTAACTCTAGAGTTAAACTATCCCATCTGCTCTGCACATACCTTTGACAATTTTGGATGATAGACACTACCTTCCTTTGTATTCTTCTGTAGTCCCTAAGTCTTAAATCCATGATCACCTTACCTAGTCCTTTATGAGACAGTAATGTTAACCATTTGGTCAAGATGATTTTAGGCTCCAAGGCTTCCTTCCTCAGTTGTAGTGGTACTTTCTTTCCCTACTCTTCATAGTGGTCCATTAATAACCCTTTGAGTTGTTCATTTTTGAAATATGACATTAATGCTCTGACCTGTAGGTCTCCAACATAAATATAGGGATTCCCTTATGTATCTTCATCCATCATATAATTGTGCAGGTAATACTCACACAATTGGTCTTGTTCTTCTAGGCTAACCTCTTTAAAGTAATTACAAAAGATAAACCTTGAATGCAAGTCGGGTTGATCATTGATACATCTGTTAAACTGAAAACTAAGAAATTTTTCTTTCAAAAATAGTGCATACACTCTTGACGGAGGTCTGCATCCCATAATCTATTTGGCTCTTTCAATAACCTCTGTCAACTTTTGCTCTAACTATTTAATCTTCAAATCTTTTTCTGCAACAGATTCATTGAGGTTATGCTTCTCTTTTTCCTAGTTTTCCTTCTCTTGCCTATTTTCATTAATCAATTTCATTAGTTCAAAGATCAAGGACAATGTAGTATGGTACTTTGGGGTTTTTACCATAGGAGGTTGGAGAGTAAGTACTTCTTCCTCAATCTTTGTTTTATTTTCAACCAACTATGCCAACAAATCTAAGTTAGAACTGTGGCCATAAGTTTGGATCTTCTCCTCCAACTCCTGAATCCTCTTTTCTTTTTCTCTATCTCTCTCTTCATAACCCCTTACCTGTTCCTCAAGTTGCCTTATTCTCTCTAGGGCTTCCTGCAATTCCTTCCTAATATCTCTGTCTTCTAACAATTCTTTTTCACCTTCAAAATTTTCATCATTCCCTTTTTTAGGAGCATCAAAAATTTCCTTAGCAAAGTCATCTGGCACAGGTTTTCCCATTTATTTAGTAGTAAACAGATCTTCTGATTCAAAATTAGAAGAAGAAATGTACCTTCATTTTTTTTATCAAACATATTAACATTTGCATGAGCGTCAACAGAAGCATCCTTAAGAGGGTTTTCTTCTCCATCTGAATCTAGATTTAGAGGAGTTGATCAGTATCCTATTGGCCTTTATTATTGTCTTCTTCTCTTTGGTGCTCAACAACTTTCTCTCTAACAACTTGCTCCCTTAACCTCCCTGATTGCCTAGGAGTAACTATCTCATGTTTTTCTACCTTTTTCCTCTTCTTGCTATTCTCCTTCTTATTCTTTTTTTCCTTTTTTAGATATTGAGGAAGTGGTTCTTTTTGTTTTAGGAGCAGAGGTTGAGGGCTCTTGAACTGACACAGGCCTAAACTCTAGAGGGTTCTCAGGTTGTGTTTCTTCTTGCTCGGTTTCAACAGGAGGTTCAGTTTCATGTGGAATATCTTCTTTTGGCTTTAGTGCTTCTAAGAGTGTTGAGATGTCTACACATTGTTTAAAGGATTCCCACTCAATCTGTGGGTACTGAATCCTTAAACCCCTTTTTAATAACAAAGCTATTAAACAATGGTGAGAAAGAGTTGTGTCTGCTTGTTGTCTCTGATACTCTGAAGACAACCTTTTCAACATACTATACAAATAATTGGGAACATTGACAAGTTTTCTCATGTCTCAAATGGTTGAGCAGTTTAAGATGTGCAGTTTAAGATGTGCAGTATACAACATATTATATCTACCATCACAAGTAATATACTTGATGATATAGAAAGCACATTTCCCCCAAAAATATGGAAGAGATAGTCATTTGGTACCTTTTGTGGTGGAATCTAGGTGTTCACCTCTTTCACAAAACTCCTCCCTGGCCACAACTACATTAGCCCTGGTTGGATACTCAGACCCTATTCTAGGCAACCCTGAAACTTGAGCAATTGCAAGCTCAGAAGCGTCTACTGTCAACCCTCTAACCATTGCTTCATCACACTACAGAGTAAGTGCAAATTCTTTTACCATGTCATCGTCATATTCTGTCAATTTGTGGAAGTAATCAACCCAACCTACTCTCGTAAAAAGCAGAAGAACCCAGCACATCCTCCAATATTTCCTTGTGTGCCAAGGGTTCCTTGTGATTACGTCTCCTCCCATTACTACTGTGAATTACAACTCTACAGTGTCAATTTCCTGCACAATGTCAACTTCTGCTGCTCAATTTCTACTGCTTTAGCTCGCCACCCTAAAAAACCAGTCTTTCAATCTGCCTCTTTCCTGCTTCTCCACTATAACTCCATAACTCCTTAGGGTATTAATTCATTATTTGATAGAGGTAAGTTCATGGCGCAGAGTATTTGTTTGGTTTTCTTAAAAGGCAAGGTTTTAAACAAGGTTTTCAAAGGCAAAAATGTAAAGCAGCAATGATCAAATGACAATCATCGAAAAGAAACCCCTCCCCCCAACTTAATGATAGAGTGACCGCACTTCATATGGTAGGTATTATGGCATGAGGAGGAGTGATTAAAAGAAATGTGATAATATTCATCGCATGCATGAAATAACCTATCACTAATCATGAATATAAAAAGAAATCTAAGTGTAATAAATGAAAGTTATTCAATGTACATATGAAGTGGAAATGAATAATTAATATACCTTGGAAATTGTGAACAATTCAGATGCTTTGAGATTATAGGCATGCAGGGAACAAGAGATAGGGTGATAAAAGGTGGCGAGTATGGCTGCAGAGTTATAATGGAATAACGCAAGATGGCGGATGAAAGTACCAATTCATAAAGGTGAATTGACACTTGGAATAATATGAATGGATCAATTTGAAAGGAATACAGGTATATGGAATGGGCGGGAGAATTGAGGTAGTGTTCACGAAGTAATGAATAGAGCAATATACAGATGTTGCTACGGGCACCTGCAACATAGGTCCCAATTGTGTAAATGTAAACATAATATAACAGGTCCCAGCTGAGTCAGGTCCCAACTGAATAAGTGAAAGATAGGTCTCAGTGGAAATAAATTGTTGTAACCACGAAAATTGTGCAGTGTGTGCATGTGAGTAAAAACAAAGAAATTTAATTTTTAGCACAAGGGTTGAGTATTGCAACTCAACTCCACATCACTAGACAGTGTTGGTGTATCAACATCTGAATGTGCATCTTTTGGTGTCTCAACATTAGCATCAGGAGTAACATACTAAGCAGTTAAAGAAGAAAGAAAGTCATACTTCTGAAGTGGCTTTTTATATAACTTTAACCTGTGCCCATTGACCAGTAGTGAAAACTGAACTTCATCTATAGTTTGCAATTGAACTGCACCATTAGGAAAGACTTGCTTGATCTCATATGGGCCTAACCAATGTGACTCAAGCTTGCCCTTGAAGTCCTTATACCTTGAATCATAAAGTAGTGCCCAGTCTCCTATAGTGAATTCGTTGGTTTTGATGTACTTATCATTCCATTTTTCCCTTTGCTTTTGTATGACCTGTATATGATGAATGGCCTCCAGTCTCATTTCATCCAAGGCATTCAAATGTTGTAGCCTTTCCTATTGTGTAGTGGTTAAATCTATTCCTAGGTCCATTGCTGTCCTCAAGGTTTTGTGTTCACATTCGATAGGCAGGACTGCAGTCTTGCCATAGACCAACTCATAAGGTGTAAACCCTGTAGTTATCTTCCAAGTTGTTCTATATGCCCAAATAGCTTCAGGGAGCCTAGAAACCCAATCTCTTCTGTGAAGCTGCACTGTCTTTGTCAGGATGTTCTCAATTTCTCTATTAGTGACTTCCACCTGTCTATTAGCTTGAGGATGGTATGGAGTGGATTTCTTATGCCTGATCTGATATTTTACAACCAATTGAGTCATTAAATCAGATGTAAACTGTGGTCCCTAGTCAGTGACTATTTCTCTTGGAACACTGTATCTAGTAAAGCTGTCTTCATATACGAATTTGGCCACATTGCCATCTCTGGCAAACTGTAATGCTTTCACTTCAACCCATTTAGTTAAGTAGTCTGTACATACCAGGATATACTCTTTGTTGTTTGATGTAGGAGATATAGGACGTACAAAATCCAAACCCCACTTGTCAAAAGAAGCCAATGAGATTTGTGGCTGCAAAGGCATCTCATCACTTTTAGTAAGCCTCCCCATTCGCTGGCATCTATCACAGCTCTTGGTGTACTTGACAACATCTTTATGAAGCGTTGGCCAGTAGTATCATGTGGTTAGGATCTTGAAGGCTGTCCTCTTAGCTGCAAAATTTCCTCCACAAAGCTCATCATGGCAAGCCTTCATTATATCAAATGCTTCATCCTCCCTAATACATCATCGCATAATATTGTCTGGCCTTTGTAAAATAGAAATCCAGAAATCCAAGAGTAAGAGAAACATTTATGAACTAGCTGCCTCTTCTCCCTTGGAGAGAAGTATCCTGGAATTTGCCCTATAGCCAAATAATTGGCTATATTTGCATACCATGGCGTGTGTATAGTGAGAGCAAACAAATGCTCATCAAGAAAAGAATCATCAATCACTCCATCTGAAGACTGTGTAGGTAGTTTGGACAAAAAATCAGCAACAACATTGGCCCTTGCCTAGTTTGTCAATAATTGTAATATCAAACTCTTGCAACAACAATAACCACCTTACAAGTCTGCCACCTACTATGGGTTTATTCATCAAGTATCTCATGGCTGCATGATCTGTATGGATGAAAACCTTGTAACCAATTATGTAGTGCCTGAACTTATTTATGGCATAAACAACTGCTAACATCTCTTTCTTTGTCACTGTATAATTCAATTAAGCTCTTGCAGATTCTTACTTACATAGTAAATAGCATATTCCTTGATTCCTTCTTATTGGCCTAAAACTGCACCAATGGCAAAATCTGATGCATTAGTATGGATGTGAAAAGGTAAGGTCTAGTTTGGTCCTCTAAGTATAGGGGCTTGTGTCAAGGAGGTTTTCATCTTTTCAAAAAAAGTCTGACAATCTGGTGTCCACTCAAATTCACTGTCCTTTGTTAACAGAGTAAATAAAGGGTGCAACAATTTTGCTAAAATCTTGAATGAACCTTCTGTAGTAACCTGCATGTCCTAGGAAACTCCTGACATCTTTCTACTTCTGTGGAATAGGTAGGGTGGAAATAACTTCAATTTTCTTTGGATCCATTTGTATTCCAGCACTTGAGATAAAGTGCCCCAAAACTATTCCTTCTGTCATCATAAGAAAACACTTTTCATTACTCAAAGAGAGATTGTGCTCTGTACATCTTTTCAATACCTTCTCCAAGTTGTGTAGGGCTTCATCATATGTGTCACCATATGTGGTGAAGTCATCCATATAAATCTCCATACTGTCACGGGAAAAATCAAAGAAAATGCTTAAAACTGCTCTTTGAAATGAAGCTGGAGAATTGCACAAGCCAAATGGTAAGATAGTGTATGCATATGTCCCCCAAGGGCAGGTAAACGTTGTCTTATCTTGATCTTCTGGAACAATTTTAATCTGATTATAGCCACTAAAACCATCAAGGAAAGAGAAATATTTCTTGTCTGCTAGAGAGTCAAGAACCTGGTCAATGAAGGGCAATGGAAAGTGATATTTCCTGGTAGCAGTGTTCAATTCTCTGTAGTCAACACAAACCCTCCACTTGCCTCCTTTCTTTGGGACTATAACCAATGGTGAAATCCATTCACTGTCTGAAATGGGTTTTATGAATCCAGCATCCAAAAGTTTCTATAGCTCAGCTTTAACAATTTCTCTAAGGGCTGGATTCATGCACCTCTACTGTTGTCTGATTGGTCTATACCCATCATCTATGTATATCTTGTGCATGCATAGGGCAGGATCAATACCTTTCATATCATTATAATCCCAAGCAAATGCTACTGAGTGTGTATGTAATATTGTATGTAGGGATTGTTGTTGTTCATCAGTCAGTGTATTGTTAATGTTCAACATCTTACTTGGCTTGACTTCCACTTGTTTAGATAGTTCTTGAATAGAAGACAAATCAAGGTTGGGCAATATAGGTAAGCATTGCTAAGGCAATAATGCATGGAAGATTTGGGAGACTTCTTATGATGAACTACTGGGTAATATGCTACTTAGGGGATCTTGTAAGCAAGATAGGCAGTCTTGCTGCTGTGGATGTCTCCCACAATTGTTTTGTATGACATGAGCAATTAATTCATCTTCATTTGGAATAGGCAATAAAGGGCTACATTCTATAGTCATTAGGGTTTGCAGGGAATAGGCATCCTCATCCTCCAGGTTAGGCCAAATGGTCTGCTCAAGATCATGGTATGGCTGGGTTGGTGGATATAATACCAACTGCTTGGTCACTATCCCATTAGATATGATCATGTTTCTAGACCTACAAGCTATGAATGCATCAGTAGTGGCAAGCCATGGTCTACCTAGTATAAGAGGATATCCAACAAGATTAACCTTAGGCTACAAAATAATGAAATCAACAGGGTATTACCAGGAATCTAATACAATGACCAAATCTTCTATGACCCCTTCAGGTTTGACTTTAGACCTATCAGCTAATTGTAAGACTATCTGAGTAGGCCTAAGGTTGTTCAATTGGAGTGTCTGCATTGTTTCCTTGGTTATTACATTAATTGCAGCTCCTAAATCTATCAAGGTGTTTTTAATGAGGGTCCCATTGATCTTTACATCCACCACTGGGATACTTGGATCTATGTATTTTGGAATAGTTATATTACCCAACATGATGTCAGCAAGATTACCTAAAACATGCACTGTCTGAGGGTCTATTCTCTTCCTTCCTAGCTTCTTTATACAAAGATCCCTAATAGTTTTGGTATATATGGTTATATCCTTGATGGCTTGGATTAAAGGAATCTTGATGCTGATATCTTTTAGCTAGTTGAGAAGGACAGTATCAACTTGGGCTGGTTACTTTTGCATGGCCAAATGCTCAGGGAAAGGAGGAGACTTCTGTTGCAAGGTAAGTTGGGCATCTTGGTTTGATTCAGGTTCCAAGGGTTGTTTATCTAGGGCCTCTTCAATGGGCTCTTCATCTTCAAGCTCAGTAATTTGGGGAGATGAAGGTCCTATAAGTTGCTTCCCTGATCTAAGATGAACATTACTCACGTCCATCCCATAGGTGGGATATTGCATCACCTCATTAGTATAAGCTTGCTGAATAGGCTTGTTGTTAGGCTTAGGTGTAGGTTGGGCAGGGATTTAGGTAGGTCTAGGAGGTGGATTTTGAGGTGGTGGCATTATGGATGGCTACTGTGGCTGAGATGGAATCATAGGGTGCTAAAATTGTGCATTTTGATGCCATTGTTGGCCCTTGTTCCACTGAGGCTGCCATTGTTGCTGCTGAGGAGGCCACTGAGGATTATAGTTGGGACCTTGGAAATTTTGTTGTGGCCATGAGTTAGGCTGGTGTTGGTTTCAACCAATTTGCAGAGTAGGCCATTATGGGTTTTGCCATGTATTTGGATTGCCAGGCCATTGCTGAGTATTCCAAGTAGAATAATTCTGGTTTGTAGTAGGAAAGGGAGGATTAAAATTAAGTGGATCAGGAGGCATACCTTGTCTTTGTTTCCATGGCCTTCTTTGATCAATGAAGAATAATTGCCCGTCCTCTCCTTCAAATTGCTGTAACTCTGGTCTCTCAATCCTTTCTTGCTGGATACTGGCCACCCTCTTGCATTTGCAATTGGTTTTCCTTTGTCTACAGCTGGAGTAGTATTCAGTGAGCATTACATATACCTCTTCTTATTTCTTCTTGATGTGAAGAGTGTCCAATTGTGTAGCCATATGGCTAATGATATCCTCTTTCATATTGGTTAGCAAGTTACTAATTTCCACTCGAGAAACTCCATTAGTTGCCTTGCCTATAATGGCTACTCTTCCTCCTCTGGGTTTTCTGGAAAAAGTCCTAGAGTAGTTCCTACAAGTTATACAAATATCCTCAAAGGGAAGTTGGGAGATATCCCCTATTCCAATGAGATTTAGGGCATCCATGCAATCATCCTTGACTCCTCTTAAAAAGACTAGCTTCAATGATTCTTCGGACAACATATTTTGAGGGTTTTTACTTCAAGGCAAATTGGAATCTCTCAACATAGTCCTCTAATGGCTCATCCTCCTTCTATGACATCCTAAAGATATCATCTTTCATTCTATCATGTCCTCTATAGTAGTCTTTGTATTTTTTCCAGGAATTCTGTCTTCATGGTATCCTAGTCTAGAATGGCATCTTTCCCTAGTCCCATAAACCATCTTAAAGCAACATCTTTTAGGGTAGCAGGGAATAGCTTGAGTCTGTAAGGATTAGTGGTATAATCATAATTCCTACACAGAACATCAAACTTGAACATGAAAGTGTCAGGATCTTCAGTCACCAAACCATAGAAAATAGGCAACGTAGAAGGTGGTATATTTTTTAGAGTAGCTACCCGTGCTAGGTCTGGTATAGGGAATTCAAATAAAGCTTGTCCTAGAGGATCCTCTACTGCATCTACCATGCTTCTGAAAGTTCCTTCTGTGGCAGTAGAGGAAGCTGATGGAGATGTAGGGGGTGTTGATGAAGATGTAAAAGGAAACTCTCCTTCAACACTTCCTATGGTGTAGTTGTTGAAATCAATTGTGCCCTTATTATTCTGAGAAGTTGATGGGAGAAATCTACCTTGAGTATCTCTTTGCCTCCGCATACAGTAATTTGAGCTTTATGTTTCACTGGCCCTGCACAATGTTAGTAGAATGCCTGGTGTTTCTTGAAAAATGAATTTATTAAATCTAGTGCTGAAATCAAGATTTAACTATAAAAGCATGTAAAACCTAACTAATGAGAATATGAAGATAGCACCATCCCCGGCAATGGCACCAAAAATGTAGAGGAAAACTAATGCATTGTAGACTTAAACAAAATCGGGTTAAACCTAACTGAATAGTCCACTCTATCATTGCATTCCTACATTGAATTATCAACTAGAGAGTGTAAGCTTATGATGATGCTCGCACTATATATGCCTTCAAGACTCATTTCTATCCTAAACTATATCATACAAATTTATTCTAATCAATTTAATTAACTGCAGTTTAAAAAAATGAAAGAACAACAAAAATAGTTAAAAACCTAGTTGCTACAAGTACCCCCAGCATAGGCTGAAGATAGCTATATTCAACAGAGAATCACAAAATTAACTTGAAATACACAAAATGAGAAAATACTTAACACTAACCTCTAGAGGACTTCAAAGATGTATTCTATTCATGAATCTTGACTATCAGAAATATCAATCACAATTTGTTACTTACTTCACAATGCAATGTAAAAGATAACATGAAATAGTCCTAACTAGAAATGCATAAATAAATAAATGAATGTATGAAGCGAGAGTTAGTACCTTGAGTGGCCAGCTCAGGGAACTATCTCACTTCTTCTAGAAACTAAATATACTCCAGATCTTCACACAATTTCATAACATTTAGTTGAATTCAATTCATATCAAAGACATAATCTTCTTTAGATTTTATTCAAAATCAAAACATGTCTGGAATAACAGATAACAGATAACTATAGAAAAACAGAGTAATGACTATGTCGATAGAAAGTAAAAAGAACAGCTAACCAATCAACAAACTCATCCCATAACTTATACAAAAGTGGGAGAGTTGTATGTAAACTTCTAACTAACTGCGATCATCAATTCATCCCTGGATATCATGATATAGTTTTGAGACCAGCTTATTAATCTAGAACAAAGGAAACAGAGTCCTATTCAAATAGAAATCCCATACAACGGCTCATGAATGCAAACACATAAACTGCGGTTATACTTCTAGAATGAGTCTTCTTCTTCCTTGCATTTTTATTCTTCCATGATGACCACATTCATCTGCATCGATCTTCATTTCTGGCAATTACACTATACTTTAATCAATTCACCTGTTCTGCACTCTGCTACAATGACTCCTTCTCGGATGCTATGCCTTTGCTGCACAAGGTTAATTATTCCAACATATATACACAAAATAACCTTTCATATTACACTTATGAAATCGTATCTATATTACATGCTTATCAATAATTTAAAACATCCATTTGATAATATAATCACCATATTCTATTTATTAGCATAGGGTTAAAGTCTTTGGAAAATATATATGAAACAACATAAAATAGAGATAATGTCTGTGAAGTCTTTGCAGAACCATGTAGAAAGGGTCTTAAAGCATATGAAAACAGTATAAAAGGAGGCCAATATTTCATCCCAACACAAAACAAATCCCATGAGATGTCTTGTGAAGAATCACTGGAAGCCCTCGGTGAAGCCTCTCTAAACTCTGTAGTAGTAGCAAGTGCAAGATAGCTATCATCAAATAGTAAGATGAGATCCTCTAAGGTTTCATCAAGATCTGATATGTGAGACTCTACAAACAACGAAGAGATGCCTGGTAGAAATCTATCCCAATGAGGTGAATCAAGAAGACGACCCTTCTATAATGGATCACTAGAAACTCTCGAAGGAGCAAAACTAAACTCTAAAGTAGTAATAAGGGATGGAGTATCCTCAACTATAGATGGGGTATCAATGTATGCCAACCAAATAAACTAATCATGTGAGGATGTGTCCACACACAAAGGGGAAATAGAAGTCTCGGTATCATTCATGAGCACTTTTTTATCCACAGAAACATCACTTTCAGACGAAGATCTAATGTCTCGATACAGTTACTTGATGATGGTCCAAGTAGTGAGAGGGCACTCAGTTTGCTCTATATGATGTAGAATATCTATAGAAACTATAATACCTATTAGTTCGTGGGTCATCCCATAATAATGGGCTACACTTTTTGGCCAAACTTGACATTGAAATCAACATTTTGAACTAAATCTTCACTTTCTGACACCTATAGCCGCTAAACTGTTAGGAATTTGAAGATGATGCAAACTAGTGATTTCTGAGATTTTGTCTATAGATTGTAAATATATATATTTTAAAAATAATTTGGAGTTAAATTGTAAATTTTTTTGCGTCTCCTTTGATAACTAGTTTTTAATAGTAAACAACATTTTTAAAGTGGTGTATTCTGTTGCACATAATTTTTTTTCTATAAAGGATAAAATTATGATTCTTTTGAATTTAGATTGGTAACACCGATATGTAGAGGATGTATTTAGTTTCATAATGTTTTTTCAATATTATTTTAATTAAGTTTTGAAGTCAAACCAATTATAATTTAGACATAGGTGTATTCTATCCAACATAACTTTTTTTTGTATGTATTAGAATTCAATCGGTCTCAATTTCTGCAGAGGCATGCAAGATGATTGCAGCACCCTCAGCGGCTTGATTTTTCCATTTCCCACTAGCCATTTTTCACTATTTTTTGCCATTTTTTCGCTGTAAACTCTATTTTCGTTATTGGCCGACTTGTTCTCATTGTCTGTCCCCCCTTTTCGTTGATATTTTTAGTTTGCCCTTTACCATTTTTCGTTTGCCGTGAACGATTTCCCCGCCGGTTTCACTCGCCAGTTTCCCTTTATTAATGTCCAATGCTTGTCATTTCCCTCTGTCTGATAGAATGTTTTTTCCGTGTCTATCTTGACTATTAAAAGCCCTTTTTAAAATTTTAACTCGCTTTGAAATCTGCAGTTGAACGATGCTAAGACAGTTTCATTGAATCAGACATATTGATGAAGGTACAGATTACCGGAAGATAATTTCTAGATTGGTACCGTCACTAAATCATCTGTAGTTGATTATTTGGTGAAGGGCATATATGTGTATTTGGTGCTTTTATTGCTCATAGCACCTTTTGTTGTATTCTTTTTCTCTTTAATCAATATTTCCTACGTTAGAAAATGAGTTTTATTTAATACGATTAAAAATATATTATTTTTGATTAGTTCAACAGCAAAAGAGGGTGCTAAACCCTTTACAAAATAGCCCCCAGGGCAAAAAGCCAAAAGTTTACCAGAAACAACCCATTAACAACTCAAGGACAATAGACAAAAAATGACTAATCAAAAATAGAAAAAACAACAGAAACAACAAGAAACTAGGGATTGTCAGTCGTCCCATACTTGGCCAGGAATTCCACCATGTCTTTGTAATCCCCTAGGCTATCTAGCCCCACCTACTTGACCTTATCATCCAAGTCTTTGATAGCCACGAAGATCGATGCAGCCCTGTGAAGGGCTTTAACAGCAAACTCCGCCATCACCTTCCACTTCTTCTGCATACTCGCCATCTTCTCCTGGAGGTGCCTTAGGTCCTTAGTAGTCTTAACACATAGAGAGAAACTTCCCTTGTTGTCTTGACCCCCATACATGTTAGCGTCTTCACCCACTTCCTCAGAGCTAGATTTGTTCATGGAGGCAAAGTGACTGGTCCCCTCCACTTCATGAACCGACTCAGTGGGGGTTTCTCCCTCTCCCTCCATAGTTTCTTTGACAAAATCTGACTCATCAGAAATCTCCACCCCTTGAGGATATGCAAAAGGTTTACCAGCAATGTGGGTAGACCGACAAACCCCCGGGTTAACAGCCTCCTCACCTTCCCCACTACCAGTAATCTTAGTCCCAGGATCTAGCTCAATAATTTTCACAGGCTCTGCCATAATCACAGTCTCCTTACCCTTTTAGCTTTTTTCTTAGTGGCAACCCCTTCCTCCTCAGGCTTCACTGTAGACACAATCTCCTTACCTTTCTTGGCTTTTTTCTTAGTAGCCACCCCTTCATCCTCAATTTCCCCTCTATCTCTTTTGACTAGCCTCTTCCCAGTCATCTGGGTGGCGCCATGCTGGGATTTCTTCTTAGAGGTGGTTGGGGTTCGAACAGGGGTATCCTCCTCAGTACAAGGGTCACCCTTAGAGTTTTTAAGAGCAATTTTAGGGGTCCCCACATAGGTCTTCACCTTACCAATAGAATCAGGGGAAACACATGGCTGTGGGTCCTCAAGCAGTTTGACTTTAATTTGTTTTGGAGGACATAGAGCAAGGTGAAACTGGTAAAGACATAGGATAAGGCCTTGATGGATGGGAACAAGCGAATGGCCAACATTTTTAGCTCTAATCTCCCACACTAACTTGATAGAATTATCAAGAGAAGAAAGGAGAAAGAAAGGAAAACTAATTTCTAGCTTATTCCTAAAATGGTTAAGGAGAGCAAAGTGGTAGTGGTAAAAAACCTTGAATCTTCCCTCCAGCGTGAAGAATTTCATAATCATGAGGCAGATTTGCCCCCATGGCTCCGACAACTTTTCTCTTTCAAACCCTCCATGAAGCTTCACAGGTGCCTCCCCCTCTCTGAAGAAAAGAACCATGTGTTAAGGGTCAGCCACCCTGCTATGTCTCAAGTGCTCTTTCCCTCTGATTAGCAGCCCAGTAGCCTACCCGATCACTTCTTCAGATACCTGAAAGCTAATGCCACCAATCTTGACTTCTCTGGTAGCATCATCCCAAGACTCACAAACTGGTGCGAGAAATTCTCATCATGGCCAATTATCCCTTCCAGAAAAGGAACCACCTCCCCTTCATGGATAATATGCCACACTATAGGGTCCTGTTTAAATTCCTCCGTAGAGTTGGGTTCAATCTTGACAATATCTCTGCCCATCATGACAACTTGAAAGTTACAAAACCTGTAGAGCTTATGGTTACTAAAGCAGCTTAGGTAATTAGCAATAGGCCCATTAAAATAAGAAAGCCCGTAATAATGATCAAGCCATAGAAAAAAAATAATAATGATGGCGTAATTAATAAGGAGATACACCACATCCTTGCCACTTAGAAATGTCTCCTTGGGGAAAGAATTCAGCCGCCACCTCATGTGAAGATGGATGTCACCCGCCACAGACATAACCCAAATATAATTGCCCTTCTAGAATCCCATCCAATCAACCCACCATAACTCAATCAATTGACCACATGATGTCCTTTTTAACCAGCTATACCCAATCTCCAAAAAGCTCCTATTCCCAATGCCAATAAATCTAATGATGTGCCATCCTATCATCCCAGCCGTCCATCTGACAAGAGGTGAAGTGGCACTCCAGTAATCCACATAATCCTCATAAACCCACTTAGGATTATCAGTCTGCTGACTAGACCACAGCTTGTCCAAGGCATCACCATTCCTGCCTCTATAGTTTTGAAAAGTCTCGCGCATATAATTTTAAAAGTTCACAAAGCTAGACCCGTCCCTTCTATGAATCAGATGACAATATTTCTTCAAACTGCCGCAGCCAGACACACCATTCTTGCCACTCTCTCACCAACACTAAAGAGTGATGACAACACTGACTTCCCTAATTCCTATGGCTATCACCATCCTTCAGAACAAGGCTATGAACTTCCTTAGGCAAGCTGGATATACTCCTCCAACAATGCCATCCTTCTCTGCTACTGCCCACATTGGCCAAAGCATTAGCGACAATATTTCTTTCTCTATAGATATGCGAGATCTTGAAATCCTCCATTCTGTTCAGCAGCAGTTTGATGTCACCCATGATGTCCATTAAGTTCCACCCAATTTGAGTCAAACCCAGGGCTGCATTAACTATAACCTGAGAATCTCCTTCCACATGAAGAAGCTTGATGTTCAGAGAGGTGGCCAGCTTAATCCCCCACAACATAACAAGCACTTCTGCCTCATTGTTACTCTTTAGCCCAATTCCCCTCGCAAAGGCAGCCACAAAGGATCCTACGTCAGACCTGATGATTCCTCCTCCACTAGCCACCCCCGGATTCCCCTTATGCCTTTTGTGAGATATAGGTTATTGGTGGAGTCTATTCTAGATCAGGCTATCAAGAGATCCAAGCATGTAGAGGTGGAGCTCCAGATGCTATGAGATCAGGTAGTAGCTATACCCGCACCTGAGAGATATCCCATCATGAGTGAGATCTTACTTCTTGAGCTGTGCCAGGTGAGAGCTGATAGAGACAGGGCTCATATGGAGAGAGACCAGTACCAATGGATGTATATGGACTTACAGGGTGAGGTGATAGGGCTCAGAGGTGAGATCAAGGGGTTACAATCACAGAGTGTCTCTAGGAGTCATTTGCGATCCATATCCACACATGGTTAGGCCTCTGTCATGCACACACCATGAGGTCCTAAGGTTCAGCTATGTGATGTATATATTATGTACTATGACATCCCATTTTGATATATGGCATAGTCGACTCGGATGTATATTTGAAACTGATGATTATATATATGAGATGTTTTCTTATTACTATTTCTAGTGTTGTCTAATCTATCACATGTGATTTATGAAAAATGTAACTAGTGATAAATGTTAATGCTTATGAGGAAATGTAATTAATGCAAATGTGATACTAAACAATTCTTTGTAGAACATATAGTAAAAGCACAATGATTAATGAATTTCGCACATAACTAATATTCTAGACTATACAAAGTTAATACAAAAGTGATCTTAATAAAGTATGTTTAACAAGATACCATAATGATTAATTGAAAAAGATTTCTATGTAAATGAATTAAGACAAAATAAGCATATCTTGTCAAAATTGAAGCTAAACTAACTAATAAATTTTGCTTTTTACAGTAACATCTAACATATGATCTTAAGCATAAAATTTCTTGAGGTGCACAATATTAATGGTTCTTTTAGTGGCGTACCTTGTTCATCAACTAACTTATACACTCCTGATCCAAAGGCTTCGGTAACGACATATGGTCTGAGCCAATTAGGGCTGGACTTTCCTTTTTCTCCAGGAGGTGTGTTTATGTTGTGTTGATTCTCATAAAGTACCAAGTCTCCAATGTCGAATGAACGGTGTATAACACGCTCATTGTACGATCATTGTATACTCTTTTGATGGGCTTTAAGATGCTCAAGAGCGTTAATACGCTGTTCATCTAGCATCTCAAGTTGTAATCTCTTTTCTCTTTTCGTGTCATCATCGATAACATCTCTCAAGGAGACTCTCAATGAAGGAATTTTGAGTTCCAAGGGCATTACCACATCAGTGCCATAAACAAGATTATACGGGGTAGTTCCAGTAGCTGTATGAATACCTATTCTATAAGCTCATAATATGTAGGACAATTGAGTATGCCAGTATTTTTGACGTTTGTTAACAGTTTTGGGTAAAATTTGTCCAATAACTTTGTTTGAAGCTTTTGCTTGGTCGTTTGATTAAGGATAGTAGGGCGTAGAGAAGCGATGTTGAATGTGATATTTTTCTAGAGATTTATTCACATCTTTTTTCTTAAATGGTGTACCATTTTCAAAGACCAAGGAGGAAGGGATACCAAATTGAGAGATTATGTTATCTTGGATAAAGCGACAAATTACTTCAGCGGTCGTGGATCCTAGAGGAAAAACTTCAACCCACTTCGTGAAGAAATCAATAGTGGTGATTATAAAGGTATGTCCTTGAGAGGAGGGTGGGGAAATTTTAACAATTAGATCCAAGCCCCAAACAAAAAATGGCCAAGGTGAGACTTGGGCACGAAGTTCCTGGGCAAGTGCTTGGATTAAGTGTTGATACTGTTGACATTGCGGGCACTTTTCGACATAGGTGAAGGAATCTTGTTCCATGCATTACCAATAATACCCCATACGTATTAGTTTTTGTACCAGTGATTTTCCTCCAAAATGCTCTCCACAAACACCAAAGTGAGCTTCTTCTAAGGCTATCGGGATCTTCGAATTACTAAGGCATCAGAGAAGAACACCATTATAACTCCGTCTGTATAAAACATTTGATAGAATAATATAGTGCGCTACAAGTTTGTGTAGGTGAACTCGAGCATTTTTAGATGTTGAATTAGGAATGGTTCCATCACGCAAATAATTGAATATATGGGAGAACCATTCATCTGAATTTGTATTACCACAAAGTTCTGTATTTGTGACGATAGAATCTTCTATTGTTGGTGTTTTGATGTTATAAATAATGAAAGTAAATTCCTCAAGAGAATCATTAGGGGATATAAGGGAAGTTGTGCTTTCCATTGCATCTGCATGTCAATTGTCTTTCCTAGGAATAGTATCTATTGAAAATGATGTGAATTGTTTTAATAGAGATAGAGTGAAATCATGATATTGAGATAGCTTATCGTGTTTAGTTTGATATGATCCAATTATTTGTCTGACAATTAACTGAGAATCACCATATATAGTGATATTTTTTATGTTTAGGGTCAAGGTGGCATGAAGTCCTACGATGAGAGCTTTGTACTCAACAATATTGTTTGTGCATGAGAAATTTAAATGATAGGACATAGGGATTGGCTTACCTAAGGGAGGTACTAGTATGACACCAGCACCAAAGCCAGTTTGACATCTAGATCCATCAAAATATAACTTCCATTTATCATCCTCAGTAATGGCTAAAATTTGATCATCAGGGAATGTGTCCTGATGTTGTATAGAAAAAGGTGAAGGTGCCTCGGCTAAATGGTCAGTTAATGCTTGTACTTTAATCACCTTTTGAGATATAAACTTGAGATCGAATTCAATTAACAACATAACCCATTTAGCTAGATGACTTGATAGATCTATTTTAGCAAATAAATGTTTCAAAGGATCAAATTTTACAATTACATGGGTCTCAGCATTTAAAAGATAATGCCTAAGCTTTTGTGTTGTGAAGACAAGAGCTAAGCATTGTTTCTCAATTACAGTATATCGCACTTCATAACCGAGCAATGTTTGGCTAAAGTAATATACAACACATTCCTTGCCTTTAGTATTATGTTGTGCTAATAATGTTGGAAGGGCATTATTAGATGCTGAGGTATATAAAAGGAAAGGTTTATCAGAAACGACAGGTTGTAAAATATGAGGCTTAGTGAGATAACTTTTTAAGTCCTCAAAAGCCTTCTGACATTCTAAATTCCATTGAAATTTTGAATTCTTCTTCAGTAGTTGAGTAAAAGGGTGAGTCCTATCCATGATTTGTGAGACAAATCAGCAAATGGCCTGTATCTTCCCTTGCAAACTACAAAGTTGGGATATGTTTTTAGGTGTTAGCATGTTAAAAATCGAATCAATTTTTTTTGTGTCTACTTCAATACCACGGTTTGAAACTATAAATTCTAATAGTTTTCTACTATCTACACCAAATACACACTTATGGGGATTCAAGCGTATGTTGTATTTCTTTATTCACTCAAAGATTTGTCAAAGAGTCATGGCATGATCTTAGCGATGAATAGATTTTTCCAAAATGTCATCGACATAGTCCTCTAAGATATTATGCATGTAATCATGAAAGATAAGAGTTATAGTGCATTGGTAAGTTGCTCCGACGTTCTTAAGTCCAAACAACATGACTACCCAACAAAATTTACCCCAAGGTGTTATAAAAGCTATTTTATATATTGATCTTGAGGGTTTATAATGATTTGATTATATCCTGAAAATCCATCCATGAAGGAAAGTATTTCATGGTTGGCTATTGAGTCAATGATCATATCAATGTTCAGAAGTGGGAAATCATCTTTCAAAGATGCAATATTCAAATCTCTAAAATCGGTACACAATTGAAGACAACCATCAGATTTAGCAATGGTGATGATATTCAAAATCCAAGGTGAATAATCAATAGGATGGATAAATCCATCTTGTAAAATATTTTCTATCTCAACCTTAATGAGTAATGCAACCTTAGGATTCATCTTGCGAATCTTTTGTTTAAATGGCTTAGCATCTAGTTTCAGTATGATATTATGTGTTACAATTTGAGGATTAATACTAGGCATATCTAAGTAATTCCAAGTGAACAATTCAAAAAACTCATGTAAGAGTTTAGTCGTTTCTTCTTTTTCTTTTGTGCTTAAGAAATCACCTATAGGGATAACCTTTTCAGTGCTATCTTTCTCCATGAAAACATCAATAGTCTTTCTATTAAGCAAGGTACTTTGGTTTGAGAGATTAGGTGATTATGGTAACTCTTCAAATTCTTCCTTAGATTTTAGAGTAGAATTTATCATATTAGTGATTTTTTCCAAAATATGTGCTGCTGTCCAAACAATAAGGTAATCCACGCTTATGGTGATAATGATGAATTATAATAAATTTATAAGAATATTATAATTAAAATTAAATACAATGTCTTTGTTTTCTTCTGAAATTTTCCATCTTTGGTATCAATCAAGGGTTGCATAAACACTTTTAATTTAATTTAAAGCATTACCTTTTAGAATATGGTTTTCAAATACAACTATGGACAAAGTTAAACTAAAAAGAAACTTGTCTGAAAAAAATTATTTAAGAATTCATGAAAAGAATACGATAATAAGATATGACTAAATCATGCAAATGATCTCTTTAATGAACAACATGTGGTTAAAAAATTCTCACTGTTTACTTTGTATTTCCCAAGATCACAATGGTAAAGACAATTATTACACAAAATGCTAGAAAACTAAAGATGAAGAGAGTACATGTGATAAATTTTTTAGTAGCTAAACTAGGTTTCTCATATCCATAAGGAGATGAACTAATCTTCTGTCAAGACATAGGAAACCGTTCATAAGAGGATTTTAGTGCAACACAAAGCCCTATCCAACATTGTTTCAAGACATTTGAGAGTCTTTTAGTTCAACACAAACCCCTATCCAACATGAATGATTTAAAGAAAAACCAATCTAATAGGTATGACAACCATTGCAGCTGAATCAATTAGGGATTAATAGGTATGACAACCACTGCAGATGAATCAATTGGTGATCCTTGTTCTCTCTTGATTTTGTATAGATGAAGAAATCTGCCCAAAATAATGTCAGATGCCTATACAAATGCAATAATAATTAAAATAAAATCACAGGAAATCAAAATGAAAATAATAACACAAATATTATTAACTTGTTGTCAATTAAAATAGAAAACAAAAATAATGTAAGAAGAAAAACATTATAGACCTCTTATTCATTTGTTGAGAATAACATTCATATATTTATTGCTTCAAAAATAATGTAAGAAGAAAAATATTGTAAACCTCTTGATCAAATTAGTTTTAGTACAATAAACCCTATTCACGCCCGTGAGGCGTTATGCTATCAGATTTTCCCAGAATTTAGGGTTTAGTTGGGTTAGTGAAGTTTAACCCTGTTTGGTATTATAATATTTCTTTCACCGAGTATTGTCATTTAATTTTGGTATTTTATTTTTCCCTTATGCATTTGATTTTTGGCTATTGATTTTGACTTATGTCAAAATCCCTTCATTCACATAGGTTGACTTAGGGTTACGATCGTTGATCCTATCCCTATTGGTGACGTTAACCGTGTCGCGATGACCCCCTTATTGGCCTTCATTACGTTTGGTATGCGCACGTGTACGTATTACCCCGCATTCTACTATTTTGTTTACGCCTTAAGCATACGCCACCGAGCACGCTTAAGTGTGCGAGGGGGTTTCTAGGGAAGCGTGGAATTTTTTTTTGATATTTCATGTCATACCACATGACAAATGTGGACATGACACGTGTGATGCATGTTGTGACCGCATGGGAAAAGTGGGCATGACACGAATATTATCATAAGCACCTAAGAATTCAATTATCGCTTCATCTGTTGTAAAAATATCCAAGGGAAGCTCTTGTGGAAGAAAACTAGTGTCAATCATCTCATGAAAGATCAAATTAAGTGTCAATATTGTATTTACGTTAAGAGTAGGACATCTACGGGCTTTAGATTCCTTGAAAGGGTTATATTCAATGCCACTTGAGTAATGTCACGAAGTAGATTCTATAGGTACACGAATCCCTTGTTGATGAATACTGCAACCATTACTTACATAGTCACAGTTCTTATAAAGGATCTGAAATCCTCGACCATAGAGAGAAGCCATTTCCTTAGAAGATGGTAGGGCTTCATAAGTCTCATAATCTGTAGTATAAGTGAGAGTATTATCCGTATTCATTATCAAAGAGACATTCAAATTTGATTTTTTAGATGTTATCGAGGCAACATTTGATGTTTTAGGAACAATCTTATGAATTTTGTATTCTCCTATAGAGGGAGATGTAAAATCTAACGAACCCCAATCGTCACCAAAGAATGCATTTGATTGTTTGGACTCTTGCATAATATTATCTATGGCAAGAGGAGATGACGAGTCAAATTTCAAATTATTTAAGATCTTATGATGAACAACCTGTTATTGCACTTCAATTTGTAAATAGTTGTCAGGCTCAGGGTCAACATGAATAGTATGAAGTTTATCTTTAAAAACAAACTTGATTGAATGATGAAGGGTAGAAGGAACTACCCCCAATGCATGAATCCATGGTCTACCAAGAATCATGTTGTAAGATAAAGAACATGGCATGACATGAATCAAGGTAGGTAAAGTTATGGGTCCAACTTGTACAGGTAAAGTTATAGTGCCTACGGATTGTCTTCCAACATTATCAGCCATGGCTATTTATCTTATCCAGTTTAATCAAAGATGTATCAACTTTAATCTTATGTAATAAATTGATGACACAAACATTAAGAGCTGATCCATTATCAATCATAACTCATTTAATCAATTTCTTGTTTTTTGTAATGAATATAATCAAAGGATCATACTGATTTTGAACTTCAAGAGATGGCAACTCATGTTGTTGAAACAAAATGTTTGTTTTTGTCGCATGCATACAATCTAGAAGAGCTACTTCATCATTAGGGTTTATAGCGGGTGGTATAATCACCTTTTTTAAAGCTTCTTGGAGCATTCCATGGTATGAAGGCAAAGTTTGTATAAGTTCCCAAAGAGATATCTTAGCAGGAGTAGCATGAAGCTGCTCAACAAGATCATAATCTTGACCAACTCTATGTGTTAAACGAGGTGCTTGAGGAAGAAAAGGTTGAGAAGCTGGTAAAGATATCAGAATGCTCAGTTGTTGTTTGATTTGTTTATTATTCTGAGTGTTATATGTATGAGCAACCATAGTATGACTAGGTTGTTGTGAGTTTCTATGTGTTATCTATTTAGCATAGTTATAAATGTAATCAAGAGGTCCAGAAGAAGGAGGGAGACCTCTAACAGTGAGCACCAGCTTAGAAGGAGGTTGAATTGCATTTGAACACAAAGTGACCACTATTTTTGGTTTCACATATTCTTCTTGAGGTTTAGAAACATAAATTGCATTTACTAATCTTTGAAACAATGACGGTTTAGGAGTTGTAGTGCAATGTTCAATCAAGATAAAGTCATCAAGGGATTCATCTAACATATTGAAGTCATCACAACTAAATGACTCATCATACACATGACAGTCTTGCAAAAAGTAATCTGACATTATAACATGCTCAAATTAACGCAAGAGTTAAATGTAAAATTCTATAACATGAACTTTGTGAAGATGAAATAGAATAACACTATGGAAGACACAAAGTTGTAATTTCAAAACTCTTTTAATGAAAGGATAAAATAAATCACTCAAATTTCAATGCATGCGCTTTCATGAAAGAGGTTTTGCAATCTAAACATGTTTTAGGACAACAAACTAATTCAGATCTGATGTTATAAGGGATGCAAATTACTTAGAGCATGGGTTCACCAAAATAATTAGTGTGAAAAATGGGAATCAAGATAGAAGACTACAAGTTCCACATTTTCACATACTAGACATTAGGGAAGCACATGATGAGTTTAGTGATAAACTACTAATGTCCTATATTCCCTTTTCCTATAAATTATGATGGTGTGACTATTTTAAATCAGGTTTTTGCAAGCTAGTTTCATTCAACAAGCATGAAACCCTAAATTACTAATTAGTCTGTAATAACATAATTTCTAACAAAGATACTGCTAAACTAATTACAGAAACACAGAGAGGACAGTACTGAGAAAGTGTACCCAGAAACAAAGTAGTTGATGGACTAGGACACATAGGGCAATGTCCTAGAAATTCTTGACTGTTGGAATCTTTTGTAGTAGATATCTGGCAATCTTCAGAGGCTCTCAAATCTAAAATAAATCACCTAGTTGGACTAGGGCACCCACGGCAATGTCCCAAAAGTCTCGAAATCCCAAAATCCAAATTCTGTGACAACTAAGCCTGCAATATCTATCTTCCTATTGCTCATTTCCACCAGATCTCGACAAATACAACCTACACATGCAAAGGTAGGAGAAACATGGTTGTGGCTATATAGGAGCTCACCTCAGTCAAGCCCCATTTTCGGTATTCCTACCTCAACAATAGCCAAACAGATGTGTGTTCTCATCTAACAAATGTGTATGCAAAAAATACAAAACCCTAGATGACTCAAGCATCAAGGAAAGATCAACAATTTGTTCCACTTAATGAACAAACACAACTTCACCTCAAGGAGATGAAAATAATGAAGACTTGCATGAACAAGAAGGCAAATCAACAATGTCCATAGAGGATCTCCAAGCTTGATATTGGAGGCTTGAACCCTTCTCCCGATCATGCAAAAGGTATGCAAAACCTAGGAAGAGCAAGATAGTCTCAAGATCTTGATTCCTAATCTCCATCCATTGTCTCTATGATAGCAAATTCAAATAACTTTCAAGAGCTTCAATAAATTAGTCATCTTCAATGGCATTTTTGGCAGAGTTTTGGCATAAATCTCGCATAAAGATTGTGTGTGATAAAGTGATTTTCAAATGTTTTTAAATATCTAACCTTAGGAATTTTAAATTTTGAAATAAGATGTTGACATCATGTGAAAAACAAAAAATTGAAAATGGAATCTTGGAATGCATGGTGGGGCCCGACATCCCTCCAAATTTTAGGACCCCAGGAAATAGGGCAAGACAAGGGTGCTAGTGCCCAAGTCCAAGCTATGATTTCCCACTCAAAACTACCTCAAGGAGGTTAGGGGATCTCAAATCTAAGTTTTCTTTTCACCCTTAGTCTTCAGTTATTCCAAAATATGACATTCTTCCAGTTAGACATAGGTCAATTAGGGTTTAGGAAGGTCTAAAATAAACTAGGTTGAAAGGACATCAAAGGAGAGGAGCTAAACCATGAGAAATTGTACCATTCCATACAAGAGGACAATTTTTGAAATAACAGTATCATGGTGGTGCAGGAGCACCTAGCAACAAATCCTATTTTCTTTTGTAATAAGGTCTATTTGACTAATACATTTTCATTTCAGTTTGTCTTTAGGTCTTTCAGGACCTAGAACTCTTTTTGTAAGTCCCAAGTGACTTAGGTCACATTTGTCAAATTGTTAATCTCAAGACGGTTGGTCTCCCAGCTGTTTGGAATCGGTTGGTTTTCCTCAGGGCAAGTTTATAAACCTAGAGGAATGAACCAAATAGGGATTGGTAATCAAATCGTAGAGGAGGTGAATGTGATTGTGTATTGTGCTAAGGAGAAATAGAACGATTTTGTTCTATCAATTTGATTTCCGTTTCCTGTAACTACAAATTGTATAGCTGTAGATTTCCATTCTTTCTGTGCTTTCCATTGTTGCAATATGTCAATGTGAAGAATTCCACTGGTAAGATTTCTGTTGAAATCAGTGGAATGGCTTTGTTGTACAAATATCCATTTTTGTTTTTTGTTTTGTTTCATTGTTCGGTGGTGCAGAGGATCTAGACAGTGCATGTTGCATAATAGGTTGACCTAGCATCTCCATGTACTAGGGTTCAGGAGAAGGTAAATTGTGCATCGGTGTATTGGCAAGCAAACCCTAATGTGGCTGATAGTAATTGTCTCACTGATGAGTAAAGGTTAAAGGTGACATTAGAGTGATCGGTGCATCAGCCAAAGATTGCAAGTGTTCACTGACAGAACAAGTCTCATCGAAGGTAAATGCCATTGGCGCATCGAGAGACAAGTTAAGAGTTTCATCGACGGGAAGTGTCTCGCCGATAAGGTCATGTCCAACCGGTGTGGAAGCCATTAGGGTTGAGATGATGAGGAACTTAACCATCATCAGGCATCGATAGAAGGATGAAACGCTTGACTGATGGAAGTAAGTCTCACCAAAGATAAAGTGAAGTTGAGCTATCGGGGTGAGTTTGGTCATGTAGAGACTTAAGAAAGTCTTTCCGACGATGGTTGTTTGATCAATGGAGATGTATCGGCGGTTCATTTGTTAGTCTTACCGATTGTGAGTAAACTAGGGCCCATTCTGTGTTTCCCGCTGTGCACTCCCCATCATATTGGTATCAGAGCCCAAAAAGATTTGGGCAGCAAATCGAATTGAGGATTTGTAGGAGTGTTGGTGTTTGGGTGCTGTCTGTGAATAGTGTATGTCAGATAGAGAAAGTGAAACAGAGGCAGAGAGGATGCCTCCCAAAAGTATGTCGCAGGACGCCATCAAGAAGCTGATCGAGGAGATGCTTGAATCCAAGTTGGGAGAGTTCAAGCAGTCCAAAAGCAAAGATAGGGAAGATGAAAGTGACAGTGATGAAGGAGATACAAAAATTGATGAAACCAATAAGAGGACAAAGGAGATACTAGCAGACCAGAGGGCATTTGTAAATGCTTTGAAGTTAGTCAATAGGGACACCATAGATGGGTTACCTATGTATAGTGGAAGTATGGAAGTTGAAGAGGTGATTGAATGGATTGAGGTATTGAACAATCATTTCAAATACAAAGAAGTCCTTGATGATAAGAGGGTTAAGTTGGCAAAGGTAAGATTGAAGGGATCTGCTCTTGCATGGTGGAATTATGAGCAAGGTGAGAGAGTCAAGGAGGGGAAGCATATGATAACCTCCTGGGAAAGGATGAAGACCAAAATCAAGGCACAATTCTTACCCCTGGACTATGACATGCAGATGTATAAGAAATTGCAGAACCTCAGACAGAGAGACCTTGATGTGAATGCATACATACAAGAGTTTCATAAACTCAGTCTTAGATCAAAGAGACAAGAAGAAGAGTCAAAGAAGGTGGGCAGGTATTTGAATGGCCTAAGGATGAACATCCAAGATGAGATCAACATTTTAACACCAAAAATAGTGAACAAGTGTTTCCAAATGGCCTTAAGGGCTGAAGAGAAGATAAAGAGAAAGAGTGAGCAAAATAATAGAGGTAGAGGTTGATGAAATTTTAGAGGCAGAGGCAGTTTTGGAGGAAGAATTCCTAACCAGAGGCCTAGTGGTGAGTCTAGCCAAGAAGAGCAAGTTGGAGACTCAAGTAGCAGAGGAGGCTACCGAGGAAGAAGGTCTAATGGCAGAGGTGGGACGAATGGATCAGGTAGAGGATCCAAGTTCCCCAATATGAGATGTTATAACTGCAATCAGATAGGGCACCTGACATACAAGTGTCCAGAGAAGGCCTCAACTTCTCATGGTGGTGAGAAGAGAACCACTTTGATTCAAGAGGATGCAAGGAGTGTGACATCTCCTGAAGTGAATCTAGCATCAGAACTGGGAGGAAATCTGATGATCAAGAGGATGCTGCTCAAAGAACCAGTGCAGACTGAACCATCTCAAAGAAGGGCTTTGTTTAGAATCAACTGTAAGATCCAAGGTAAGGTTTGTAAAGTTATTATTGGCTTTGGTTCTACTGATAATATTATATCTTTGGAAGTAGTGAATAAGTTTAATCTAGAAAAGATACACCATAGCAGTCCCTATAAAGTCAGTTGGTTGAATAAGGGGTAGCACATACTCATCAATGAACAAGCATGGGTAGAATTTAGTATTGGGGGGTATAGAGATAAAATCTTATGTGACATCCTTCCAATGGATGCTTGCCATCTTCTACTGGGGAGACCGTGGCAGTTTGACAGAAAGGCTCATCATGATGGAGAAAAGAATGCTTACTCATTTCAAAAGGATAGTGTAACTTATAGGATACAGTCATTGGTAGAAGAGGATCCACAACATGTAGGGTCTAGTGTAATGATGGTAGGAGAAAAAGAATTCATGGATACATTAAAGGAAGGTGGTGGAGTAGGTTTTTCTTTGATTGTGAAGCCTAAGGGGGAAAAGAAGGAAAATGTGAGAGAAGTAGGGCCTAAGGAGGCCAGAAATTTGCTTGAGAGTTACAAAGGAGTAATTGCAAAAGATATACCTGATTCCCTACCACCTGTCAGAGATACTAGCCACCAAATAGACCTCATACCAAGAGTAGTACTTCCTAATAAGGCAGCATATAAAATGACCCCTCAACAGAATGAAGAGATAGCAAATTAGGTTCAAGAACTCCTAAACAAAGGGCTGATACAAAAGAGCCTTAGCCCATGTGCAGTACCTACTATTTTAGTCCCCAAGAAGGATGGGAAATGGAGACTGTGTACTGATTCTAGGTCAATAAATAGGATAACCATCAGGTATAGGTTTCCTATTCCTAGAATAGAAGATCTAATGGATTGTTTGGGAGGGGCTACTTATTTCTCCAAGATAGACTTAAAGAGTGGGTATCACTAGATAAGGATAAGATAGGGGGATGAGTGGAAGACAACATTTAAAACCAATGAAGGGTTGTATGAGTGGCTTGTGATGCCTTTTGGTCTTTCAAACACCCCTAGCACCTTTATGAGACTAATGAATGAGGTGTTGCAGGAATTCATAGGGAAATTTGTGGTAGTCTACCTTGATGATATCTTGGTGTTTAGTAAGAGCAAGGAAGAACACTTGGAACATTTGGAGATAGTCTTGAAGAGGTTGCAAGACCAAAAGTTAATGATAAACTTGGAAAAGTGTGACTTCATGAAACAAGAATTGGTGTACCTAGGTTTTGTCATCTCGAAGGGTGATTTGAAGATGGATCCTTCCAAGGTAGAGGCTATTCTAAATTGGCCTACACCTAAGATAGTAGGA
The DNA here is from genome assembly GCA_027924645.1 of Cunninghamia lanceolata. NCBI lineage: Eukaryota > Viridiplantae > Streptophyta > Pinopsida > Cupressales > Cupressaceae > Cunninghamia > Cunninghamia lanceolata. The sequence continues at coordinate 1,604,200 of BSBN01000881.1, read as the reverse complement.
GAGGTCAGAAGTTTTCATGGTTTGGCCACATTGTACAGAAAATTTATTAAGAACTATAGTGATATTTGTGCACCTATGTTGGAGACCATCAAGGGTGGAGGTAAGACGAAGTTTGTGTGGAGAAAAGAGGTAGATCAGAGTTTTGAAAGTCTAAAGCAGAAAGTTGCCAAGTATCCTATCTTAGTACTTCCTGATTTCAATAAAGTCTTCACCATTGAATGTGATTCAAGTGGGCTAGCCATAGGAGCAGTGTTGAGTCAAGAAGGCAGACCAGTAGCCTTTTTCAGTGAAAAATTGAGTGAAGCTAAGAGGAAGTACTCCTCTTATGATTTAGAGTTATATGCCATGGTACAAGCTCTAAAAAAATGGAGGCACTACTTGCTTCCTAAAGAATTTATTGTATACACTGACAATCATGCTCTCAATTTTTTGAATGGATAGGAAAAGCTCAGCCATAGACACATGAAGTGGGTGGAAAGTCTTCAAGCATACACCTTCATCATCAAGCATAAGAAAGGGATAACCAATATGGTTGTAGATGCTCTCAGCAGGAGGGTGTTGACAGTACAAGAAGTGCAGCTACAAAGCATGGGTGTTGAGGTATTCAAAGGATTGTATGATGAGGACCAAGATTTGACGGAGATTTACAAGGTATGCAGTGAGTTTGCCAATGCTTTCCATAGTGAATGTTCAGATTATACATTGTAGGATGGACTTTTGTTTAAAGGGAGTCAACTATGTGTTCCTAAGTGTTCAATGAGGGATAATATAGTGAAGGAGAAACATAGTGGTGGTTTAGGAGGAAATTTTGGGCTCAATAAGACCTTAGATATTCTAAAAAGATTTTACTTTTGGCCAAGGATGCAATCTGATATTAGAAGGTTTGTTGAGAGTTGTATGATTTCCCAAAGAGAAAAAGGAGTCTCGACTAATGCAGGACTGTACCAACCTTTGCCCATACCAAACAGACCTTGGGAAAGTTTGAGTATGGATTTTGTGATGGGATTGCCCAAGACAAGGACAGGGTATGATAGTGTGTTTGTTGTGGTAGACAGGTTCAGCAAAATGGTGCACTTTATTCCTTGTGAAACCACTAATGATGCTAGTTACATTGTAGGTTTGTTCTTTAAAGAAATTGTCAGGATTCATGGATTACCTTTGAGTATTGTATCTGACAGAGATAGCAAATTTGTGGGACATTTTTGGAGAACCTTGTGGAAAATATTGGGTACAAACTTGTCTTTTAGTTCAGCCTATCATCCTTAGACTGATGGCCAAACTGAGGTTGTGAATAGGTCATTAGGCAATCTACTGAGATGTTTAACAAGAGAACATGGCAGTAGTTGGGATGTGGTACTCTCACAAGCAGAATATGCCTATAATGATTCTACAAACTGAAGTACAGGTCTAAGTCCTTTTGAAGTTGTCTATGGTACTCATCCTGGAGGAATTTTTGAATTGAGAGGTGTTCAAGGGTTGGACAAAAGGAGTGGACATGCTGATACATTTGTAGAGGCTATGAAGGAGATTCATCAACAAGTCAGAGATACTCTACACAAGAATAGTCAAAAGATCAAGGCTAGAGTGGATTAAAGGAGAAGGGATGTGCAGTACCAAATAGGAGATATGGTCATGGTTCATCTCAACAAGAACAGGCTGCCCAAAGGAAAACACAAGTTGATGATGAGAAAAATTGGACCTTATCAAATTATGGAGAAATATGGTCCTAATGCTTACAAAATTGAACTCCCTAATGATATTGCTATTTCACCCATATTCAATGTTGCTGATCTAACCTCATATAGGAGTCCTGATACAGGAGAAGGTACAGCAGATTCTGTCCAAGACAATACAGAGTGGGTGCAACATTTACCACCTAAGGAACCACCAAAGATGGAGTGCATCTTGGATAGCAAGATAGCCAAAAAGACAAGAAATCAGACCTATTTTGAGCACTTAGTCCAATGGCAAGGACTTCCATATTTAGAGGCCACATGGATGCTAGAAGAAGACATCAAAAAGTAGGGTGGTGATTTGCAGCAGTTAGTCTCTAAGAGGACTTGAGACAACTTTCACCCAGGGAGTATGGTGCAGGAACACCTAGCAACAAATCCTATTTTATTTTGTAATAAGGTCTATTTGACCAATGCATTTTCATTTCAGTTTGTCTCTAGGTCTTTGAAGACCTAGAACTCTTTTTGTAAGTCCCAAGTGACTTAGGTCACATTTGTCAAATTATTAATCTCAAGACGGTTGGTCTCCCAACCGTTTGGAATTGGTTGGTTTTCCTCAGGGTGAGTTTATAAACCCAAAGGAATGAACCAAATAGGGATTGGTAATCAGATCGTAGAGGAGGTGAATGTGATTGTGTATTGCACTAAGGAGAAATAGAACGATTCTGTTCCGTCAATTTGATTTCTGTTTCCTGTAACTACAAATTGTATAGCTGTAGATTTCCATTCTTTTTGTGCTTTCCATTGTTGCAATATGTCAATGTGAAGCATTCCACTGGTAAGATTTCTGTCGAAATCAATGGAATGGCTTCATTGTACAAATATCCATTTTTGTTTTCTATTTTGTTTCATTGTTCAGCGGTGCAGAGGATCCAAACAGTGTGTGTTGTACAGTAGGTTGACCTAGCATCTCCATGTGCTAGGGTTTGGGATAAGGTAAACTGTGCATCGGTGTATTGGCAAGCAAACCCTAATGTGGCCGATAGTAATTGTCTCACTGACGAGTAAAGGTTAAAGGTGACATTGGAGTGATCGGTGCATCGGCCAAAGATTGCAAGTGTTCACCGACATAACAAGTCTCACCGAAGGTAAATGCCATTGGCGCATCAGGAGAAAAGTTAAGAGTTTCACTGATAGGAAGGGTCTCACCGATAAGGTCATGTCCAACGAGTGTGGAAGCCATCATGGTTGAGATGAGGAGGAACTTAACCATCATCGGGCATCGACAGAAGGATGAAAGGCTTGGTCGATGGAAGTAAGTCTCACTGCAGATAAAGTGAAGTTAAGCTATCGGGGTGAGTTTGGTCACAGAGAGACTTAAGAAAGTCTTTCCGACGATGGTTGTCTGATCGATGGAGATGTATCGGTGGTTCATTTGTTACTCTTACCGACTGTGAGTAAACTAGGGCCCGTTCTGCATTTCCCACTGTGCGCTCCCCAATCACATAGTGGTTTCTAGACATAGGTAAGCCTTGGACAAAATCAATACTAATGACCTACCATTTCCATTCTTGTATGTCATGAGGGTATAACAACCTTGCTAGATGTTGGTGTTCATCCTTAACTCACTGATACTCTAAGCATATGGCTAAAAAATTACAACATCTTGCTTCATACCTTTCTATAAATAAAGTGGCTTCAAATCTACTAACAATTTTGTCACTCTAGGATGTCTTAAGTAAGGAGCACAATGTTCTTGCAACACAAGATTCCTTAAATCACCTTGATCTGGAACACATATTCTATCTTTGTATCTCATCAATCTGTCTAAGTGAATTCGATACCCTTCATATCTATCATCCTAATGATTTCTTGATAGTGCACCCTTGACTTGTTCATAAAATTCATCTCCTGAATATTTTCTTATCACTTGATCTCAAAATGTTAAATGAATTGTAGCCTTAGCCATAATATGTCTTCTACGAATGAGAGCATTGGCCACTCAATTCTCTTTCCCTTTTATGAAACTTATATCAATGTCCTAATCTGACAATAGTTCCAACCATCTTTTTGTTGGAATACAATGGATCACTGAGAGAGGGGTGAATTAGTGATCTGTTAAAACTAATTCATTTGTCAACACAATATATGTGAATGCAATTAAAGTCAACTTGTCAAAGACACAGAGAGCAATAGAATCATAGAAATGAAACCATGACACTAGATGTAAAGAGGAAAACCCTAAATAGGGAAGAACCACTATCCAACCTAACGTCACCAAATTCTTCATTAGGTCTCATTGAACAAAATCTCACTTAATACATGTATGCCTCACTGGATATGATCTCATTGATCACGTCAACACCAATCTCAAAACAAGAAGACAAACATAGAGTACTACTATGTTTACAATGAAATCAATGGTTATAGATGACTTCTATAAGACATATGTTCAGGCACCTCTATGTGTAGATATTCAAAATAGTACTACAATCTTCCTTTACAATTTAACCAAGGATTGACTCTTCAAGAACACTATATGTCCAATACATTCACATCAAATCTCTATAAATTGAAAATACCTCAAAGATAAAGAGGACAATCAATCAGATTACCATTATGCTTATGAAGACATTAGGATAACTGCATTCATAATTACTCTATCCCCTTCAAAACTAGAAGTCTCTGTCATTACACCTAGTAGCCCTTTCAAACTAATTTCCTTCCTTATTCACTATTGCATATACTCTTATCAATGCTCACCTTATATATATTGTCTTCAATCCTCTGCATGTTCAAATGTGTTAAGCTTTGTTCATCATCAACTTCTCCATACATTATCATCACATCATTTGACCCTGCTGGCCTGTATAATCATAAATAACAGAGCAGAGGATGTAGTGATATACAGACATCTACAATTCATCATATTCCAAACAATAGGATCACATTCAAATTATTATGCAGAGGTGTCATGTCCCTATATTAGTAATTTATAATTGAATCCATTATGTATTATTCATTCAAATATGAATAATATTATAAATGGCATCTATTTAATATATTTAAATAATATTTATTTAAAACAATTAACAAACCATATTATTATTATTATATTTATAAATAACACATATAAATAATATAATATAAATCATATATCATTTATTATAATGATATAATATAAATACAAATAATATAAATAAATAATATATTATATATCTAATAATATAAATCTTATATTGTAATATAATATAAATCATATATCATTTATTATGATATAAATGATATAATATAAATAATATAAAATAAATAATATATTTATAATGATATAATATAAATACAAATAATATAAATAAATAATAATATAAATAAACATCTTTTAACCTATCCTCTTAGGATAAGGGAGTTAGGTATGGGTAGAACTAGTTTTACTACAAAAAGGAATTAATATAAAATAATTAAAAATTATAAGAGGGTAAGTATGTCTTTTACCACCAAGTGTAATAAGAGACGTGCCTCTTCAAACATATCCCTTGAAAGGGAAATAAATAAAGGCTGTAAGATAGAAGGAAAATATCATCGAAAGAAAAGAAAATTCAGTGATATAATTATAGACAACAATAAGAGAATACAAGGAAAGATAGACTTAGCAGTTCAAAACAACCAATATAAATCAAGAGCTCCATAATAGATCAGATTTGCATAAAGAAAAAGAATAAGAGGTAAATAAAAATCTTAGTAGGTAAGTATATTTAACATGCTTATCTTATAATTATTTTTATGTTTAGTATAAAGATATGTAGGAATGAAAGGTCTTGTTCATAAGATGAATATACAAGAATGAATGTTTATGTTTATATGAATGTTTATTACCATAGATGAATGAATGATAGTGACCATTAATGGTTATGAATAAGGAATCAATGATGATGAGAATGGAATATGATCATATGATATATATTATCAGCTAATTATGATATAAGGCCAAGATGACCTATTTATTAGGCATCATGTGTGAAAAGTTAACAAGGACTTAGAAATCATAGGATTGTGCTATATCTAAGAAGAGGATGAGCCTCATCATTAATCATCTCACCATCCTAGGTGTATGGGTAAGTTAGTAGAATGGTATTGGACCTAGGTAACTCTTATGTGTGTTGATTTTGGTAGCTAGGTCGGATCCCTCCTAGAGACCAACCTAGTCATAAAATGATGAATGGCCTATCGGCCTTAGCATTTTGAGAATCTCAGTTGTATTATCCGATTTAAGGCAGACCCTATTTGGGTGAATTCATTATGTGTATCTTGTAATTGCAAATAGGTCAGGACCTATTTCAATGTAACCTATATGTAATTATTTGAATTATTATAACTTGGCACCAAACTGTATAAGGCCGACCAAGGTTATTTTCTGTGCGTTCTCCTGTAAATGTACAGTGACTTGTAGTCACAATTGATAGTAACACACACCAAATTATGCTCTGAGAAAACTATCCATCAGTGATCTAATTCAAGTCTAGAAACATTCATCTGCAATTAGTAAGTTGCTTTGCTGATAGTTCAATCATTTGATAGGTTCAACAGTTCAACAGGTTCAATGGTTCAACAAGTTCAACCATTCGATAGGTTCAATGGCTCAACAGGTTCAACGGTTCAACAAGTTCAACCGTTCGATAGGTTCAACAGTTCAACAGGTTCAACGGTTCAAAGGGTTTGACGGTTCAAGGAGTTCAATGGTTCAATCAGTTCAGTGGTTCGATAATTGATTTGTTCATCCCACTTTCATTTGCAATCAACAGCAAATCTGCTACTTGGTGAAGCGAATATGATTTTGCATGGGCGAAGTTTTTTCAGGATTATCCAAGGCTGCTAAACCTCTATGCTTACTGTGTAATCACCTCATGTACAAGCGAACTTCATTTTGAACATTATAATCAGTTCAGTTTAGAACTAAAGTTCAGACAAGTTGTATTCTTGGTGCCTATGATTTTGTGCCCTAGCTGGGCAAAGTTGTAATCTTCCCTTGCCATTAATCTAATCAGATCTGAGATTTTCTTGCTGGGTTTTTCACCTCTAAGAGAGAAGTTTTCCTAGGGTATCTTTGTGTTATGCGTGCATTTGTGTTTTCTTGTTCCTTACTATTAATCTGATTGTTAAATTTAACATGGTATCAGACCTAAGTTTGAATTAGTGTAATCAGATTTGTAGTAATTAGTTATTTACATTCTGCTATTATCATTAAAGTTCAGATAAGATGGCTCACAGTCTGAGGGTTGAAGATAGATTGGATGGGGCATCCAATTTCATGTCATGGAGAGTCTGAATCATGCTTTCATTGAATGAAAGTGATCTTACAAACTTTGTGAGAAAAGAATCTTCCAAGCTTGAGGAAGAAGAAGAAAAGACCCAATGGAGGAAGAAAGACCTTCAAGCTTAGAAGATCTTAGTTGATTCCGTGAAGGACCACATTGTTCTCATCATCTTCAAGCTAAAGACAACAAGTGAAATGTTCAGAACTTTGGAGGAGATGTACGAAATCAACAACACCAGCCGTACCCTATCTTTGAAGTAGCAGCTTCATCACATCAAGATGGGTAAAGGTGAATCCGTCATGGCATACTTCATGAGGATTTCTAATTTGAGAGATCAACTCTCATCTATTGGGAAAATTGTTGATGACAATGATTTGACTATGCTAGCCCTCAATGGTCTTCCAGCATCTTGGGAATCCTAGATTTAAGGAATTAGTGCAAGGGCTGATCTACCCAAGTTTGACAGATTAAGGGCTAACTGTATTCAAGAAGAATCACGACTGGCTGCTAGTGGAGTTATCAAAAACACTCATGAAGACAATCATGTCCTTGTTGCCTAGTCTATCAAGAAGAAAGGAGGCTGTTGGAAGAAGAACAATTTCAAGAGGAATAGAGATCAAAGGTCTGATCTAGCTCCTGATTCAAAGAAAAAGAAGAAGGATCTCTCATGCATCAAGTGCTTTGGGTGTGACAAATTTGATCACTATGCAAGGGACTGTTTATCCCAGCCAAAGCAACAAGGAGCAAACTTAAATGAAGTCTCAAATCAGACTAATGCTGAAGACTTCCTTTTCATTTCTGCCCTGTCAAGTAATGTACCCACAGACAGTGATACATGGTTGATTGATAGTGGTGCATCTAAGCACATCACCAGCTATTGAGAGCATCTCTCAGATTTGGTGGAGAAGGAGTCTAATCTTCATGTGGTCATTGGTGATGATGCTCACTATTCTGTGAGAGGTTTTGGTACTACTTCCCTTAATTTAGATTCTGGAATTTCTCTTCACCTCAGTGATATTTTGTTTGTGTCAGGAATCAAAAGAAACCTTATCTCCATATTAGCACTAGAAGATAAAGGTTATCAGATTGCATTTTTTGAGGGAAGAGTGCTTGCATGGCCTAAGAAGTCCAGCATCAAATCAGTTCGTGTCATTGGGAATAGGTATGAGAGCCTATATAAGCTTTTAGCATGTCCAGTTTGAGCTCTCATTCATGAAGCACCTGAGTCAAGTGAGCTATGGCATAGAAGGCTTGGACATCTTCATTTCCGAGCCCTCCCTACACTTGAGAAGATAGTTAAAGGTATGCCTAAACTTAGTCATATTCATGATGATACATGCAAAGGTTGTGCTATGGGTAAAAACACTAAGAGTCCATTTCATCAAAGTGAAAGTAGGTCTAAAGAGAAATTAGCTCTCGTGCATTTTGATTTATGTGGACCTATGTCTGTTGCTTCCCCAAGTGGATTCTTGTATTATGTAATCTTTATAGATGACTACTCTATGAAAACTTGGATTTACTTTCTCAAATTAAAAGAATCTGATGAAGTTCTAAGTAGATTCAAAGAATTTAAAGCTTTAGCTGAAAATCTATCTAGGAAAAGAATTAAAGTTTTAAGGTCTGACAATAGAGGTGAATACACCTCGAGTAGTTTTCATGATTTTTGTGTTGAGGCAAGGATCAAGAGGGAGTTTTGTGTTCCCTACAACCCTCAGCAAAATGGGGTTGCAGAAAGAAAGAACAGATCCATAGTTGAGGCAGCAAAAGCTATGATTCATGATCAGGATTTGCAGACTTTCCTATGGGCCAAAGCATCTAAGACTGCTGTCTACATTTAGGATAGATGCCCTCACCGTGTATTGAAAGATATGACTCCAGAAGAAGCATTATTAGGGATCAAACCTGATATCAATCACTTGAGGAGCTTCGGGAGTTCAAATATGTCCATGTACCCAAAGAGAAGAGAACCAAGTTGGAACCTTCTGGCAAAAGAGGCATTCTTGTGGGCTACAACGAAACATCCAAAGCATTTAGAATTTACATTCCAGGCCAAAAGTTTATTGAGGTTAGTAGAGATGTCACTTTTGAAGAAAATATTGCACTCAAAAGATCTAAAGGCTCAAGTATAGAGATTGACATTGAAGTTCATGATAACCCTCAAGACATGGATATTGAGCATGATATTGAGATTCAGAGAGAATCTACAGAACCTGAAAATCATAATGATCCAAGTGAACCTTTGGATCCTATCGATGGGCCTAGGGACATTACTGTGAGTAAGATGAGACCTCTCTGGATTCAAGAGGTAGAAAAGTTTGCAGCTCCAAGTGGCACAGTCAGAAAAAGTAGGAGACCTCAAAAATTCTCCAACTATGTTGCATTGATGTGTAACCTCATTAAGACTGAACCTTCCAACATTAAAGAGGCCATGAAACAACAAGCATGGAAGAATGCTATGGATGAAGAATATCAGTCCATCATCAAGAATGATGTTTGGGATATTGTGCCTAGACCCAAAGGTAAGTTTGTTGTATCTTCCAAATGGTTGTTTAAAATTAAACATGTTGCTGATGGAAGTATTAAGAAATACAAAGCTAGATTTGTGGCTCGTGGCTTCTCTCAAAAAGAAGGCATAGATTATGAGGAAACCTTTGCCCCTATTGCTTGATATACCTCTATCAGGACTATCATTGCTATTGCTACAGCTAAGGGATGGAAGTTGGATCAGATGGATGTAAAGACAACCTTCCTCAATGGTGTTATTGAAGAAGAGGTCTACATTGAGCAACCTGAAGGCTTTGTGTTCCATAAGAAAGAATCTCATGTATGCAGATTGAAGAAAGCATTATATGGCCTTAAGTAGGCCCCCCGTGCTTGGTATGAAAGAATTGACAAGTACTTGGTAAGCCTAGGTTTCTGTAAGAATGATGTTGATCCTAACCTTTACTTCAAAGTATTCAATGGTGAAATGTTGATTTTGGTTTTATATGTTGATGACTTATTCCTAACGGAGAAGATCATCTCATTCTTAGATGTCAGGAAGAATTGACTTAGAATTTGAAATGAAAGATCTAGGTCTCATGCATTTCTTTCTAGGGTTAGACGTATGGCAAAGACCCAATGAAATTATTCTAAGTCAAGGAAAATTTACCATTGATATTTTGAAGAGATTTGGAATGTTAGATTGTAAACCTATGCCTACTCCTATGGAAACTAACTTAAAGAAATTGAGTGAATTTGCAGCTAGGTCTGATCTTGTGGATCCCACTGAATACAGACAATTGATTGGATCCTTGATGTATTGAGTTAACACTAGACTTGACATTTGCTATGCAGTGAGTGCCCTCATCCAGTTCATGTGTGAACCAAGGCAGATTCATCTTGTTGCAGCCAAGCATATCTTGAGATATTTGCATGGTACAGTTGGATATGGATTGAAGTACTCTTCCAATACAGTCATTACCTTGGAAGGCTATTCTGATTCTGATTGGGCAGGAAGTGTCACTGATAGGAAGAGCACTTCTGGAGTTTGCTTCAGCTTGGGATCTACCATGATATCCTGGTGCAGTAGGAAACAGTCTTCAGCAGCATTGAGTACTACTGAAGCATAATATATTGTAGCTTGTGTGGCATCTCGAGAAGCAGTGTGGCTTCAAAAACTCCTTGCAGGATTGTTTGGACAACCTTGGGAGCCTACAGTTATTCATAGTGATAACTAGAGCTGTGTGAAGCTCTTTGCCAATCTTGTGTTTCATGACAGATCAAAGCAGGTGGAAACTCAATATCACTATATCTGGGATATGGTGCAAAGGAATGCTATTCAGCTGAAGTACATCAGCACAACAAACAATGGATGTTCTCACCAAACCTCTTGCTCGAGTGAAGATTGCATATTTTTGAGACAAGCTTGGAGTTATGGAGAATGAATCCCTAGCTGAGAGAGAGTCTCAGCATCAGTGATACATTATACTATATCTTCCACCCTCTGCGAGTAGGCATGGTGGATCCACCCTCTACGAGTAGGCATGGTGGTAATGCACTCTTCTCTAGGAGAAGTTTGAGGTGAAAGCCCTCTTCCACCCTCTGCGAGTAGGCATGGTGGGTCCACCCTCTACAAGTAGGTATGGTGGATATCATGGGAGAAATTCCATGATGTGCTTGTTCATCCTTTGGGAGTATCTATGGTAACGTCATGTGGAGATGACAATAAGCACTTATGTTTTCATCTATGGAAGTAGCCATGGTGGTAGTCACTATGTGACTTGATCCTTATGAAGGAATCCTCCCTAGCTAAGAGGGAGTGTTGATTTTTGTAGCTAGGTCAGATCCCTCCTAGAGACTGACCTAGTCATAAAATGTTGAATGGCCTATCAGCCTTAGCATTTTGACAATCTCAGTCGTATTATCCAATTTAAGGCAAGCCCTATTTGGGCGAATTCATTATGTGTATCTTGTAATTGCAAATAGGTCAGGACCTATTTCAATGTAACTTGTATGTAATTATTTGAATTATTATAACTTGGCACCAAACTGTATAAGGTTGACCAAGGTTATTTTTTGTGTGATCTCCTATAAATGTAAAGTGACTTGTAGTCACAATTGATAGTAACACACACCAAATTCTACTCTGAGAAAACTATCCATCAGCGATCTACTTCAAGTCTAGCAACATTTATCTACAATTAGTAAGTTGCTTTGCCAATAGTTCAACCGTTCGATAGGTTCAACGGTTCAACGATTCAACAAGTTCAACCATTCAATAGGTTCAACAGCTCAACAAGTTCAACGGTTCAACAGGTTCAACCATTCGATAGGTTCAACAGTTCAACAGGTTCAATGGTTCAAAGGGTTCGACGGTTCAAGGAGTTCAATGGTTCAATCGGTTCAATGGTTTGATAATTGATTTGTTCATCCCGCTTTCATCTACAATCAACAGCGGATCTGCTACTTGGTGAAGCGAATCTAATTTTGCATGGGCAAAGTTGTTTCAGGATTATCCAGGGCTGCTGAACCTCTGTGCTTACTGTGCAATCACCTCATGTGCAAGTGAACTTCATTCTGAACATTATAATCAGTTTAGTTCAGAACTAAAGTTCAAACAAGTTGTATTCTTGGTGCCTATGATTTTGTGCCCTAGCTGGGCAAAGTTGTAATCTGCCCTTGCCATTAATCTAATCAGATCTGAGATTTTCTTGCTGGGTTTTTCACCTCTAAGAGAGAGGTTTTCCCAGGGTATCTTTGTGTTATGCATGCATTTGTGTTTTCTTGTTCCTTACTGTTAATCTGATTGCTAAATTTAACAATGTGGATGAAGAACACTATGTGGGTGTGAAGTCCCTTAAGCCAAGAGATGAAGAACACTGTGTGGGTGTGAAGTCCTTGGGCCTATGGTAATGATGATCTCATCAATGTTTAATGTACCCAATGTGAGGTGACTCTTGGTGGGATGAAGAATGTTGTGTGGACATGAATTTCCATCAAGCCAAATGGCGAAGAACTCTATGTGGGAGTGAAGCCTTTGGGCCTACATATGGGATGCTTAGTGTCTCCTTAATGAACCATGCCTATGGAGTTAGAGATGGATTAATGATAGGGCGACATATGATCCTTTGAGGATAGCACTTAAGGCCTATGAATATGAATATGAATATGAATATAAGTATGAATATGACTATGAATATGAATTATGTGATTATGGAATTATAAATTCTAGATAAATATGGAAAGAATATGGATCTATGTTAATTATGATATGGAAAGAGAAAATTTTGGAATACTAATGTTTCCTTTTTGTAAGTTGAAATTGTGCAAGGTTGTGAACAATTTGAGCTTACTAGAAGGGGACATTACAAGTGGTATCAGAGCAGTCATCCTGCCATCATGTGAATAATAGTTAAATAAAAAAATTAAAAAAATTTAAAATAAAATAAAATAAAATAAACAAGAATCAATGAAAATCACAGGTATGAATTTCATGAATTCCTACAATAATGGTGTTTAATACATTGCTAATATATATATATATATATATATATATATATATATATATATATATATATATATATATATATATATATATATATATATATATATATATATATATATATATAATATTTTAGCAATGTATTAAACACCATTATTGCAGGAAAAATTAAAATTTACTCAATATGTTATGATGCAACATTAAAAAAATTAAGATCTACTTACAAATATGTAATAAGCAATGAGTAAATAAGGTAAAAAATAAATAAGAATAAATTAACTCTTAGTAACAATAAAATTACATTAAGTAAATATACTTAATGAAATAGTCAAATAACGTAATTAAAATATAATTTATAAATAAATATGTAGTAAGATATCTCTAAGTTCTCATAAAGTAATATATTTGAAAAAGTTATTTTCATCGTTATTTAATAGCTATAAGATTATATCATAATTTATAATCCCATATAGTAAATTCAATTAATATTATAAATATTATATGTTGTATAAATACATTATATGTATAGTTTATATATAGATGTATTTTTAAGAAACACATATATAAATTAATTAATTTGTGATCATAATAACCATGTGATTAGATCCACAACCCTATTAAACATAACTATAACGTTTTAAAAATAAATAAATAAAATATTATATACTTTAATATTAAATTTATTATTACCATTTTTTAATGTATACTTTAATATTAAATTACTTATACTTTCACCTAATCCTTTAATCTTGGTTGTGATTGCTTAAGGACAAGCAATTTTGATTGGGGAGGGTTGTCATGTCCCTATAGTAGTAATTTATAATTGAATCCATTATGTATTATTCATTCAAATATGAATAATATTATAAATGGCATCTATTTAATATATTTAAATAATATTTATTTAAAACAATTAACAAAATATATTATTATTATATTTATAAATAACACATATAAATAATATAATATAAATCATATATCATTTATTATAATAATATAATATAAATACAAATAATATAAATAAATAATATATTATAAATATATCTAATAATATAAATCTTATATTGTAATATAAATATAAATAATATAATATAAATCATATATCATTTATTATGATATAAATGATATAATATAAATAATATGAAATAAATAATATATTTATAATGATATAATATAAATACAAATAATATAAATAAACATCTTTTAACCTATCCTCTTAGGATAAGGGAGTTAGGTATGGGTAGAACTAGTTTTACTACAAAAAAGGAATAATATAAAATAATTAAAATTATAAGAGGGTAAGTATGTCTTTTACCACCAAGCATAATAAGAGATGTGCTTCTTTGAACATATCCCTTGAAAGGGAAATAAATAAAGGCTATAAGATAGAAGGAAAACATCATCGGAAGAAAAGAAAATTCGGTGATATAATTATAAACAACAATAAGAGAATACAAGGAAAGATAGACTCAACAGTTCAAAACAACCAATATAAATCAAGAGCTCCATAATAGATCAAATCTGTACAAAGAAAAAGAATAAGAGATAAATAAAAGTCTCAAGCAGGTAAGTATATTTAACATGCTTATCTTATAATTATTAAATGTAAGATTTGTAAGTATGTATATTTAATTTATGTTTAGTATAAAGATATGTAGGAATGAAAGGTCTTATTCATAAGATGAATATACAAGAATGAATGTTTATGTTTATATGAATGTTTATTACCATAGATGAATGAATGATAGTGACCATTAATGGTTATGAATAAGGAATCAATGATGATGAGAATGGAATATGATCATGTGATATATATTATCAGCTAATTATGATATAAGGCCAAGATGACCTATTTATAAGGCATCATGTGTGAAAAGTTAATAAGGACTTAGAAATCATAGGATTGTGCTATATCTGAGAAGAGGATGAGCCTCATCATTAATCATCTCGCCATCCTAGGTGTAAGTTAGTAGAATGGTATTGGACCTAGGCAACCCTCATGTGGATGAAGAATACTGTGTGGGTGTGAAGTCCCTTGAGCCAAGAGATGAAGAACACTATGTGGGTGTGAAGTCCTTGGGCCTATGGTAATGATGAGCTCATTAATGTTAAATGTGCCCATCGTGAGGTGACTCTTGGTGGGATGAAGAATGTTCTGTGGACATGAAGTTCCATCAAGCCAAATGGTGAAGAACTCTATGTGGGAGTGAAGCCTTTGGGCCTACGTATGGGATGCTTAGTGTCTCCTTAATGAACCATGCCTATGGAGTTAGAGATAGATTAATGATAGGGCGACATATGATCCTTTCGAGGATAGCACTTAAGGCCTATCAATATGAATGTGAATATGAATATAAGTATGAATATGACTATGAATATGAATTATGTGATTATGGAATTATAAATTCTAGATAAATATGGAAAGAATATGGATCTATGTTAATTATGATATGGAAAGAGAAAAATTTGGAATGCTAATGTTTCCTTTTTGTAAGTTGAAATTGTGCAAGGTTGTGAACAATTTGAGCTTACTAGAAGGGGACATTATAAGAGGATGCAGTGATACCAAGGCATCTTATATTCTTTGTCACCATTATATTCTACACTCACTACATATAATTTCTCTATTCTTTTCAATATACTCTTCTCTGATAAAACTATCCTTCAACAACAAAAACTCTTCATCTGCATATCCCTTTCAATCAAACTCTTACACCATCTGCATATCCTTTTACCACAGTATATGTCTTTTTCAACATAATTCACAAAGGTATATACTTTAGAAATCCACTCTTTCATTAACATTCCACACCCTTCCATATTAGATTTTAATATCTCCAATTCATCCACTTGCTTTAGTTAATGAAGTGCATCAATTTTTTGAGAGAGTGTGTGATGTATGCATTTTGCATGTTGAGCGTTCAAATCTATTTTGGATTGATGTTATTTTTAGTCTTTGATTATTCTCTACATTCAAATCTTTAACCTCTGTTTATTCTCTACCACGTTGCATGTGGTGGATACTCATCAAATTTGAACCCGAATAGGCGGCTGTTTACATTTGAAACAACTTTAAATTATCACCTTCGATTTTATGTTTCATGCCCTTGAGCTTTTGAATAAGGACCATTGTTTAGTCTCTAGTGCCCAAACTAAGTTGGATAACTGCAGGATCTGGTAGGCCTTAGGAAGAGGGGCCAGTTGCCTCATGAGGGCTACCCCTTTATATGGTCACTTAAGTGACCCTTACCACTGATCAAAGGCCACTTACTAAATATAACAAAAGTGACTGACAGTCTGAGAAGAGTATATTAACTTATACTTAGAAGTATATGACTTAAGGTTTTAAACATAGTTTCTAGGGTTTTAAGACTTTTTAGTATAACAAACCCTAGATTCTTCATAGCTCAAATGTAAACCCTAATCACAATAAACACTCTATGGCAAGGAATGAGAAATAGGTAGAGACACTTAGGGATCAAAGAATTAATAGGGTTTTAGTCATAGGGTCTTAGGATTTAAAGGATATTGTAGATTAGGTCTTTAGATATTCAGAAACCCTAACTGTTTAACCATACCAATATAGAGACGAGGAACTTGACCTTGGAAACAAACTATAATGATGACAACAACATTCCAACTAAGATCTTCAATACTAACCTAAATGATTTCACACAATGGATTAGTTTGACATTAATGACAACTAGTCACATCTCCTTTCACAACTATGTCATCAAAACACACAACTCCTTTGCAAGAACTCTAAGAATCCATTTGCATGACAACAAATTATATGATTGATGCCTCATTAGCTTATTGAATAAATCTCCTAAAGATGACAAGCTCAAATCTCCATGAATGACAAGCTCATTGAACCAATCTCTAGAACCAAGACCTCCTTGGGAGCTTGATGCACACTTCCTGAACCAAGATATCTGTTATGACATCAAATCCTTGTTGACTCCTAAACCAATATACCAATATGCACCCAATTTAAGATCTCCTAGTATAAGATCTCTCGAAAAAGACATGCCCATAACTTTATCCCTTTGGCATCATGGAAAACCTTTCCTTTGCAACATCAACAATTTCCTTTGTCATACAAACCAATCAACACTGTGAAATGCATTGTGAACTTGTCATACTCTTGTCATGACATGGAACAACTCTGTGACCTATATCATGTTGAAATAGATGATCAACAACATACAACTTAAACTGTGATCTCTCAACACCATCAAGTATAAACTCCTGAAGCATGATTCTAAAGCATCAACTCAAACAACACAAACCAACTTCAAGCATGAACACCACAACAAGATCCAACTTTTGACATCAATGAAAAACATCAACAAACTCCTCCTTTGTCATTGATGGAATAAATATGATCTCTACTCTCTCTCTTCCCCTTTGACATCAAATGCTAAAGGATCTTTTGTTGTAAATTAATCACCCCCCTGTAAATGAGCTCCATAGAAGGGCAACAATAGTCATCTTTCGTATACACAGTTAAGGGCATATCAAGATTGACATCATAGCACTATCAATGCAAGTGGACTAAATGGACTATCATATATTAACAATATACATATCACTGTCATTATATTCTTGCAACCATATCACTAACAATTTGACAAGAAACCCTAGTTAGCATGTCTTAATATGGTTAAGACAATCACTTGATCATGTATGTATATTGTCAGGACAATACCATTGTGACCATACCCCTTTAAGTTCCATATCTTTGCAACAAGATTCTCTCAAACCAATAAATCATTGTATAAGAATAATAAATCCAAAAAGAATTAAGAACACTATCATACTATGCAAGAAGAGTTCCTCAAGATACAACCATGAAACAAAGAGCACTGTATAATGGGTCATTGTTGCAAGAGCACAAACTATGAGTGAGATAATAGTGTGGCACTGGCATAGTAACACCAACCTAGCACTTAAACAAAGATCACTCCAATCCATATCAACTGCCCCTTGGAGATTTGAAAACTGTATTATTGATATCTTGATTTTGAAACTACATAGTCACAACTACACACCAAGTTGGTTACCAACAAGAGCTCTACCAAATCTATCTTGATTGTAAATGACTAGTTTTGATAGCATCAAATCTCACTTGTTTTTGTGAACAAGTCTCTGCTAACAAATCAACACATCACTACCCGTGACACCATTGTGAATAGAATAATTACTCTATTCAACATTGGTTAATGTTTATGTCAACTCAACACTGTCAACACAATTATCTCTATCTACTCAACATGGGAAACACTGTGAAGAGGAAGATGGCTTGAAAATAAAGAGCAATGACCACTGAAGAGAGAGCATTTGCAAGTCCTTCAAGATGAAAGAAAAACCACAATCTGATACAAATATGGTGATTAGAGGTGGCACTTATAATTGCTATAAAAAAATAATTGTCTGATCATACCCTATCCATTGTGTTATATACTAACCTATCTACATACTGTCCTATCCCCTTTTGGCATTAAATCCATGTTAGTCTGCATTTGACAATATCAACCTTGTACTGCCTGCACAGTATCCCTGCACTACATACTCATCAGTTATACTACTCTCTTTGTCAATAATCACTAGCACACATCAAAGCACTGACATCTTAGAGTGTAACTGTTGTCCTATTCAGCCTACCTATTGCCACAAAGTGTATTGGGTACAGTCTTATAGTACACAATAGCTCATTGGCCTTACCTCAAACATATAATCACACAATGCATGGGCTTCCACTTATCATGCTTTGGACATTGTCATATATGTTTGACTGTCATGACATAAAAAATACTCATGTTTGTTGAATTGCCACTTACTGTCATGTTCTCTTTCAATGGCCCCTATCCTATTACCATTCACAGACCCTATCCTCACAAAGATTGTCACACTATAAAAAACATAGTCCTTACATCACTTTCAGCAAGCCTATAATTTTTAGTTGTCCTCTATAATGTCTTTTCCTTTTGGCATGAAACCTTATCATTGTCCACTTGTTGGTTAGGGTTTCTATGGATATCCATAGAGTTTGACTATCATAAACTTTTTTTAAGACCTCATGTTGATTGTTCCTCATATCATGAATAGTTTAAGTTCTATGGATTACTCACTATCTTGTGTCTTTTGACCCTTCACACTTATTAGATACATTTGCTTAGAGGAAGACTCATGATTGAACATATCATGTAAACATGACATTCCATTAGACCACATTTCTTTGAGACATTTTATCATAAAGTTCAAGTGCCTTGTCTATTCCTTCTACATTTTGCATACAACTATTAGGACACTTGCAACTACAACATTTGACAGAAATCATTTATACCTTGATGAATGCCATATCCTGTTCAAAAGATTCCAATATATGTAGAATGTAAGGCTTTTGAGAAAGGTTATAGAGTCTACTTTTACATCTGTCAACTGCATACCTTTGAATGATTCCAAAGCCTTCACAACTAATCAATGTTGTATGTATTATGTAATCATAGACTTGGCAAAATTTGAGACATAAAGAAACTTTGTTTGACTCACTTGATTTTGTCATTTTCATACACAGTATATGAACTGTTAAAGATACTACTTAGTGTCTCTATTGACTATTCCTAGGGTTTGATAAGGTTCAAGGACCCTAAGACAAATATAGACCTTCAAAATTCTAATCAGACTTTTTAACATTGTCTAATATATTGATTTTTCTTATCAAGGCACTATCATTCTTCTGATACACTGCTGTCATTATCACGAATTTAACATATCTAGCAAAAATGAACTAGAATAGCCCATTGTATGACTATTCATCAGTACTACACATAATAACACAAAAAGTGCATTTGATCTTTGATGATACCATTGTTTCAAAGACATGAGGATTAGCAGTATGATCCATATGCAAACAAGGATCAACAAAACCATTTACATTGCTTCACAGGTGTACCTAATATTTGAAGGATGAAGCACTTGATTGCTCACTATGTTGATATATCTCCACTTGCTCCTTGACTACTACAACCTCCTTATTTTCACCTTGGGGGTAAATAATAGAACATTGAACATCTCCCCATGAATTCATGATGCATATCATGCAACTGATGATGTGTCTTGTGCAATATGCACAAGTTTAGGATCTTCCTTGTTTTGCTCTAGTTTTCTTCTCCACAATTTCATAGGTTCTTTCTCTTTTTGTTCATGTTTCCTCCTCCAAACTTTCTTAGGCTCTTTCCTTTTCCAACCTTTCAAACATTCTTCATTTTGCTTGGTTAACATATTCACCTCCTTGATATAACTAGGTGATCTTACAAAACCTTTTCTACAATAATGTGCTTTATGTCCATAACCATTACTTCAATAACAATAACCATGGAAGTGTAAATAATTATACCTGATTTGTCTTGTTGATGACCTTCTTCTCAGACTTTTCTTAGGATCATGAGCTCTTTTGTATTCTTCCTCATTAGTATTCTGATTTGCAAGCTTTTTGGAAGTAGATCATGATTCTCCTTGTTCATAGATTGCATCTTTTGAAGAGTTTACTAACTTCACTTGTGCTTTTCTATCACTTTTCTTGGACACTGCAACATCTTTGTATCTCACTTCTCCTTCATATCCTATCGCAAATTTGTTTGACAGTGACCTTTGACTTATAATCATTTTCTCAAACAACTCAGTTCTCTGCTCATTTTGAAGACTTCTATTCAACTCCTGATTTACATTCTCTAGTTACTTTCTTAGAGACATAATTTCTAACTCATACCTATCACAATCCATCTCCTTGACCTTTAACTGATTTGTTATTTCTCCTTCTTTTGTCTTAACCTCTTCACCCTATATCTTTAGGTCCATAATCAATTTTATTGCCTCTTCAATCTCTATCTTTAGGCAAATAACTAACTTGTCTGATTCTTCAAGGGCTGAAAATGCTTTGACCTTTGATTCTTTTTCTTCTTGAAGTTGTACCTCTAATCTCTGGTTCTCCTTTCTACGTTTCTTGATCTCATCTAAGGCACACATGAGTTCACCTTCAATATAAATTTCACATTCATCTTCATCATAGTCCCGTTCATATTCACTCACAATGTGATCTCCTTCTTTGTCAACATTCTCAACAATAAAATCATCTTCAATCACCAAGTTGTCCTCTTTCAAATATATCACATCATTTGTTTGAGGTTGGTTGATCAACTTTTTGCTTGACATTTTCCTTCCCTTATTCCTTTTACTCTTTCCCATAGTATTCCACCTCTAGGATCAACCCAAGTCTATTAGACTTCTCCAAGGAACCTTTCTCTAATACCAATTGTTGGAATACAATGGATCACTAAGAGGGGGGGTGAATTAGTGATCTGTTAAAACTAATTCATTCATCAACACAAGGGGGGTGAATCAGTGATCTATTAAAACTAATTCATTTATCAACACAATAGATGTGAATTTAATTAATGTCAACTTGTCAAAGAGACAGAGAGCAATATAATCACAAAAATAAAACCATGACACTAGATGTAAAGTGAAAAACCCTAAACATGGAAAAACCACTATCCAACCTCACCTCACCAAATTATTCATTAGGTCTCACTGACCAAAATCTCACTAAATACATGTATGCCTCACTAGCTAGGATCTCACTAATCACATCGACTCTAGTCTCAAAACAAGAAGACAAACACATGGTACTACTTTGTTTACAATGAAATCATTGGTTATAGATGACTTCTATAACACATATGTTTAGGCACCTCTATGTGTAGATATTCAAAATAGTACTACAATCTTCCTTTACAATTTAACCAAGGATTGACTCTTCAAGACCATTATATGTCCAATACATTCACATCAAATCTCTATAAACTAAAAATACCTCAAAGACAAAGAGGACAATGAATTAGATTACCATTCTGCTTATGAAGACATCAGGATATCTACATTCATAGTTACTCCATCCCCTTCAAAATTAGAAGTCTCTGTCATTACACCTAGTAGCCCTTTCAAACCGATTTCCTTTCTTATTCATTGCTGCATATACTCTTATCAATGCTCACCTTATATATATTGTCTTCAATCCTCTGCATGTTCAAATGTGTTAAGCTTTGTTCATCATCAACTTATCCATACATTATCATCACATCATTTGACCCTGTTGACCTGCACAATAATAAACAATAGAGTAGAGGATGTAGTGATACAAAGACATCTTCAATTCATCATATTCTAGACAATAGGATCACATTCAGATTATTGTGTAGAGGATGCAGTGATACCATGGCATTTTATATTCTTTGTCACCTGGTGGTACCCACCCAGGTTTAGGGTTTTAAGTCTAGTCTACAAGCCTTTATTTTTATTTCCTTAAGCCCTTAAAGCCCTAAGTGTTTAGTCTTGTTGTGCACCCCTCGCTTTATCTTCTATTCCTTTGTTGACTTCTTGTAGCAAGTCCCTGGTCATTTAAGTTACAACTTCATGCCCTCTTAGTCATTAAATGACCAACCCCTTCTTCCTAACATTACCACTTGTAGCCTATCGCATCATAAAAGTCTAATGCCTAAGTCTCAAGAAGGGCCTGTAAGTACAATGTGGTTGCTTATCGTGACGTTGTATAGCTCTAGAGATGATGTCACCACCTTGTTACACGACCGTGATAAGGCACTAGCTGTCAAAGGAATATGGCTTACAACCATTAACGAAGGATTCCAGAGTGATGAATCAGGGGCTGCTAGGTGTCAAGGCAAGGAAAGATTTGTAGGAGGGCCTAAATCTAATGGTCACACGAGCGCGTGGGAGGATCTGCCAGAAGGTAATACTTCGTGCGTGGGTGCGACAGGGCGCCACGTGGCAGGAGTGATAGGTAAGAAAGAAAAAGTCAACGGAGGGAGACCACCCAATTAGCAAAATTATATTGGTGGAGGACTTTTCAATGGCATCAGTGTGGGGATAGAGCATTTCAAAGCATTTTTAGGCATCAATTTTACCACCTCATCATCCGATCAATCGTCTACATTTGGATTTGGAAATCTTGTAGTTGCAGACATTTCTTTTGAGCATTTGGAGGAAAAATGATGAGCATATTTTCAAAATTCAATTCCAGGGTTGTTGGGGAAGGAAAATTAATGGAGCTGGCTCATGCAATTAATGTTTCCTGATGCTCTTTTGGCAGTTCTTTGTATCATGTCCAATTTGAAATGCAATGTATTAAACACTGAGGGTACACGTTCCTATTATATAATGGAACTATATTACTCATTTTATTGTGGGGGAAGATTTGGAAAATTTTGGAGAACCAAATAAAATACATTTTCTGCTGGGTGCTTCATTTTCTTGTGCTGTAAGTCAATGTATTGTGTGTTGGAGGTATTTCTGCATAAACCTTATTTAGTTTCATGTTAATTTTAAATGAGAAATGCAAAATGCATGTGTTTAGTTAACTGTCTCCATGGTTGTGTGCATTTCTTCTTTTGAATTAGATAACTAAGGGTTATTTTAGGTTCTAGAATATAGATTTACTATATTGCATGCTTAATCTTCTACCTCTATTCAAAGAATAGATTAAATGTTCTAGGTTAAGTGTGGAGAAGAGTGTATCACAGTAGGGAGGCATGTAAGTAGAGTTGACTAGATACTCTTTCAAGGGTGGTGTTTGTAAGGCAAATGCCAATAAAACCCCTTAAAACTTGAATGCTATGTTGAATTTATGAGAAGTAGTCACACACATATGTTAGCTTGACTCCATTGCCCTGGGATAAGCACCAACCTGAGTTTGTATTGAGTTTGTGGGTCAAAACCCAAGTCTTTCATCCAGTCATAAAACAAAATTAGAACATCATTTGGAAACTTTTAGATTTTAGGAGTAGGTTATAGTTGCATGCTCTCATTTTCAACTAGTGAGATATGTCTAAGAACATCGCCAACCTTGTGATTTGTCCAGCAATTCTTGGTCCATACATGAGAGCATTCTGCCTGATATTGAAAAGTTAAATCTTTTGTTTTGAGAGAGTCAAAGTTAAATCTTTTGTAGAAGGGATCCCCCCTAGGTGCGACAGAACCTGAAGTGCAAGGGAGGTAGTTCACACAACCTCCTATCTCTATTGGCTAAATCATGCAGTGAGCCTATCGATAAGACATGGCAAACCTTTAGGGTTCATTGCTTGCTGATTCGAAAACCAATAGAACTGGCGACTCTACTGGGGACATAGATGCATATCTATTTGGAAAGAGTCAAGAGATTTGAAGACTGGAAAACCCAGTTTCTAGTGAAATCATTGCAACATATTTGGATATTTTATGTGAATAATGGTGCTCTACTGATGGAATGAACCCAGAAAATTATTTGATCTTTGAAAAGCTTTCAGTGGTTCAAAGATTTTATCCTCTTTGAAGAGGTAGGAGCTTTGAAAATGAACCTCATTAATTGTTGAGAAATAGTTCCTATTTGTGCAAGGTAAATGCATAGATCAACAAAGTTTCTAGTCATGAGAAGAAAATCGTGAAGGCTACAATAATTTCCAGTTGAACGTGGGTTGTTATTCCTTTTGTATTTCTACACATTTGAATGTCACAATGCACTGTGTGTCACAGTAGCTATCATACCCTTAGAAAAGGGTCTTCTCTATTGAAAGGTACAGAGCCTTGGATTTTAATGATATCCAAAATTATTTGAACCCTATTCCTTATATAGTGAGGAATCATCTACCAAAGTTTAGTGGTGGAAAGTTGGAATAAGCAAGTAGGCATCTGCAAGAGTTTGTTGATGTGATGGGACACTATGAGGTGGATCATGAGGATGTTGTCATGAAATTATTTTCTCAGTCTTTGAAGGGAGATGCCAGAGATTGGTTCTCTTACTTACTGGTTTGCTCAATTTGTTCTTGGGAAGAGTTTGTGGCAGCATTCATGGAGCAGTTTGGTGAGAGAATTAACCCAAGTTCAATGATAAAAAATTTTATGGGCACCCAGAAAGGGGAAAACAAGCTGGTCCCTACATTAAACTTGAGATTTTCAAAGGCAATGAGGGACATACCTAAATACATGAGGCCAAATGATGCATTGTGCCTAGTGGTTTATCTAGGAGTATTTGATGAAGAAATGAGTTATTTGTTGAGGTATAAAGAGCCCACCACACTTCATCAGGCATATCAATTTGCCATGGACATTGAAAACAATTAGAAGTATGGAATGCATAAATGTTTTTTGTCTACAAGTGTTTGCTGCCCCGAGACCACCAATGTTGATGAAAGGTATATTCTAGGTGTTGAAAATGACTGCCAGAGCACTTTCACCCCTCCTGTCTCAATTTATACATCAGCATAGTGTGATTACACAAGAGATGTGGCATCTCAAAATGCAGATAGTTGCTGTCCCATTAGGAAAAATCAAAGCATTACACACATAACTGGAAAGAGTATATCAGACAATGAAGATTCAACTTGTGTAAATGAAGATGGTGAATGTAATCAACACATAATCAATATGTATGCAGACCAATATATCAATAATGAAGACAAAGGTGCATGGCATGATGACAAAATAGGCATTTGTGCCTGTGATATCCTAAATAATGAAGAGGTAAAAGAGATGCAAGATGTTTATCCTCATTATGTTTTGATCAGTGACAACAGTGCAAGTGTTGCAAATTTTTCATTGCATAGCAATGTTCATGATTTTGAAAGCAAAATTTTAAGCATTCCTATTGAAAATTCTGAGTATAGTTTATGTAATGAAGAATTCCCTTATGATGAGGATCAAGATGATAGCCAGTCTAATTATGTTTCTGTGGATTATGAATGCTTCTTTGAGGATGTTGAAATGCATGACACTAGAAAGTGTGCTGATTCAGATCAAGGTGTGAAGCCCCCAGCTCATGAAATCAATGATGAAATGGAATATGCTTGTTTCTTTGTAGAGGTGGACATGTTTTTATTCACTGAGGGGTGTAATAGTGTAAACTTGATGGAGAAGGAAATCAGGGTCATTATTCATATATAAATGAGCAAGTTGCTGATGTTCATGATAATGCAACAGAGGATAGCATTAATATCCGTCATTGTGAGGACTCTAGTAATGGGTCATATTCTAATTTTTTCATGCCTCCTTTTGAGATATTTCAGGCAAAGTTTAATGATGAAAGTGTCAAGCAACATAATGATTAGTATGAGGATGTTTTTAATAGTGAGCTCCTTCAGCCTATTGCCCATGATGATTGAGTATGATCAATCTTTAATTAATTGAGATTATTTGTGTGAGCATGCCTGGCAAAATTTTGCCTTAGAGTTGAAAGGTTTATATGAATATGAAGGCCAATGCCTAATGAAGCAAGTAAAGATGCTGCCCGTGTATGAATGTTTCATGATTGGTGAAGAAGATGAACCTTCCACTCAATCAGATTTATCAGACTTAGAGTTGCATTTTAGCCTCAATGAATCAGGGCAAATATTTCTTGATGAGATCACTAGACAAATCCTTTTTGAAGCCTTTACATTTGATGTGCAAGTTGAGTGTGATTTCAAGATTAATGATGCCAACTGTCAAGGAGATTATGAGTATTTTTAATTTTTAGTTCATTTGGGTGAGCATTTAGTGGGACATGACTGTGAGCTGGATAAAATGAAATGTTAAAATGATCATGAATTTTAGTTGGTATGTAGTGTTCTGATTAACAGAGGTTGCATTGACAGGGGCAAGCTTAATGAAATGGTCAAGTATGTAAATGACATGGTTAGTTTATGGGCAATTCATGAGAGTATTTTCAGCTGTGGCCTAATGAAATTAGATGAGAATCAGGTATTTCACATAGGAGGGGTCAAGTTTTTCATTTTTGGGGGCTTGGGGCCACCAAATAAAATTGAAGGTATGAATTTTGATGCAAGATGGAGTAATGACTCTGCAACCCAATGGAGTAGGCACCTAGTCTACGTTCCAGAGATAACTAGAATCTCACAATGCCTACAAGAGGCATGCATCCCTAAGCAAGAGCCATTGGTGGTACCCACCTAGGTTTAGGGTTTTAAGTCTGGTCTGCAAGCCTTTATTTTTATTTCCTTAAGCCCTTAAAGCCCTAAGTCTTTAGTCTTGTTGTGCACCCTTGCTTTATCTTCTATTCCTTTGTTGATCGGTTGCAGCAAGTCCCCAGTCATTTAAGTTACAAATTCATGCCCTCTTAGTCATTAAATGACTGGCCCCTTCTTCCTAGCAGTACTGCTCGTAGCCCGTTGCATCATAAAATTCTAATGCCTAAGTCTCAAGAAGGGGCCCGTGAGTACCATGTGGTTGCTTATCACAGCGTCACACAACTCTAGAGATGACATTACCACTCCGCTATGCGGCCACCATAAGGTGCCAACTATTAAAGGAATATGGCTTACAACCATTGACTAAGGATTCCAGAGTGATGAATCAGGGGCTGCCAGGTGTTGAGGCAAGGAAAGATCTATAAGAGGGCCTAAATCTAATGGTCGCATGAGCATACAAGAGGATCTACCAGAAGGGAATACTCCGTGTGTGGGTGTGATAGGGTGCCATGTGGTAGGACCGATAGGTAAGAAAGGAAAAGTCAGCAGAGGGAGACCACCTGATTGGTAAAATTATATTGGTGGAGGACTTTTCAATGACATTAGCGTGGGGATAGAGCATTTCAAAGCATTTTTGGCCATCAATTTTGCCACCTCATCATCTGATCAACGGTCTACATCTAAATTTGGAAATCTTTCAGTTGTAGACTTTTCTTTCAAGTATTTGGAGGGAAAATGGCGAGCGTATTTTAAAAATTCAATTGCAGGGTTGCTGGGGCAGGAAAATTAATGGAGCTGGCTCATGCAATTAATGTTTCCTAACACCCTTTTGGTGGTTCTTTGTATCATGTCTAATTTGAAATGCAATGTATTAAATGTTGATGGTACACATTCCTATTATATAATGGAACTATATTACTCATTTTATGGTGGGGGGAAAATTTGGAAAATTTTGGAGAAGCAAATAAAATACATTTTCTACTGGGTGCTTCAATTTTTTGTGTTATAAGTCAATGTATTGTGTGTTGGAGGTATTTTTGAATAAACCTTATTCAATTTCATGTTAATTTTAAATGAGAAATACAAAATGCATGTGTTTAGTTAATTGTCTCCATGGTTGTGTGCATTTCTTCTTTTGAATCAAATAACTAAGGGTTATTTTAGGTTCTGGAATATAGATTTACTATATTGCATGCTTAATCTTCTACCTCTATTCAAGGAATAGATTAAATGTTCTAGGTTAAGTGTGGAGAATAATGTATCACAACAAGGATGCATGTAAATAGAGTTGAGTGGATACTCTTTCTTGGGTGGTGTTTGTAAAGCAAATGCAAATAAAACCCCTTGAAACTTGAATGCTATGTTGAGTTTATGAAAAGCAGTCACACACATATGTCAGCTTGACTCCATTGCATTGGGATAAGCACCAACCTGAGTTTGTATTGAGTTTATGGGTCAAAACCCAAGTCTTTGATCTAGTCATAAAACAAAATCAGAACATCATTTGGAAACTTTTAGATTTTAGGAGTAGGTTTTAGTTGTAAGCTCTCATTTTCAACTAGTGAGATATGTCTAAGAACATCACCAGCCTTGTGATTTATCCAGCAAATCTTGGTCCATACATGAGAGCATTTTGCTTGATATTGAAAAGTTAAATCTTTTGTTTTGAGAGAGTCAAAGTTAAATCTTTTGTAGAAGGGTGTTGATGATTGTTTTTACACATTCATAACAAAAGTTAAAATTCACAAAATGAACCTAATTGTCTTGAAAGATATGAAGAAATCAATTAAGATTACTTAATCCCAAGTTTCTGTATGGTCAGGTCTTGACCTTGTGGATAATTCAGTAGGTTAATGTGAAGCTGTAATATGCAAGGGGCCTTACTTGATTTAAGGTGTTTTATGATTCACTGAACTCTAATTATGCAAAATATCACAAATATCAATATTTTCTTCATTCCTTTGCATAAATTTGTTACTATATCACAAATCTTTATATGATTTATATTAACACAAGCTTTTCTTTTCAAATATTATGAAAACTGTCCAATATCAACTCAGTTGTTCATGTTTCCTTCAAATATCAGACAATCTCCTTTAAATTTATGCGTTTAAGCTAAGTATTTCAAATGGTTTGGAAAAAGTTAGAGAAATCTAAATGAAACTTCATTCTACTACATGATCTGAATGCTCTGTTATGCATGTTATAAGAAGTACAGTAAACTTGATTAAATCCACAGACTAAATCATTAAATGCGAATGCCCTGAGTATTTTCACAAACACACATTCAAGATTGCAAGCTTTAAGAGATATTATTTCAAATACAAAGAAGAGCCAGAAGACACTCTGAATATAGACGTAGAATTCCAGATTCATTTGTATTCAAAACACACAGTCATAAATGATTTACAATGTATGAATGACTCTTAGCTTCATTAATCAACTTCACAGAAAACTTACAATGCTTTATAGATATAGTAAGGAAGCTAGATGTTCCACACATTCCTTATTGCAGACATAGGCGTCCTCCTTCTACTCTAAACTAAAATGCTCTTCTAAAACTGTTAATTACAACTTCCAGCCCTGTTCTACAAAAATCCCTGTGAATCCTTGTGTAAACTATTACAAAGTAAAGGGGCTCAATATATAGATCTGATTATCCCCTTTACGACTCCAAAACCCTAGTTAATCAACGGTCCACCCTTCAAGTGCAGCATCAATCAGTGGAAAGCAAATCCCGCCAAAATATCTCTGAGCAACATACCCATACTGAGCATAAAGATCCCATTTGGAAACCCTAACAATCATCAAAATATCTTCTGTTGCTCTTTTAATAATGTTTCCCTCCACCTACATTTTTCTTCTCATTGAAAGCCTTTACTCCTCTCGCTTCTTTTGTGATCCGATCTTCCCTTTGTGATGTCATCGCCATCAAAGCTCCACCTTCCATATATCTGCAAACCTACCAATAGACACAAAAATAGATTATAAAAAATTCATGTCACTTTCACCAATTTATACCTCATCATAATGTTCGATGGGCATTAATTACAGTAATTAATGTGCCACAAGTTTGGTCTTCAGTTGCAGTGTTGGCGCTTTTAAACCTTTTTTTACCGCTAGTCTAATTCTGCATACATATGCTTTTGTATGTTTTGTTTGTATGTCTTCTACTTTGTATACCGCGTTCTGTATATCTTCACCATCGGCTTAACTCACGCAGTCAGGGCGATCCAAAAAACTCCCGCCGATGATACATATCTACCCGATGTAACTTTATCAGCTTGTATATCTTTGCCATCGGTGTAACTCTCGCCGATCGCTCATATCTGTCTGATGCAATTCTTCATCAGCTTGAGGCATAAGATTGGTATGATCTAAAACTTTTGCTCCGTCAAGCCTACTCTCACCGATGAGTGGTGGAGCCCACATTACTTCTCCTCTTATATCTCTGTGATACAACAATACTTGTATCAAAATTATACAAGCCTAGATATATACCAAATCCTTTGTATGTCCTTTCAGACTTCAACTCTTATAAACCACAGCTCACTCACTTTCGATTCCGCAACATGCATAAACTGCAATGCATCTTGACCTTGTATGTTTTCCTTTCACCAAACATACAAAGATAAAATACATCTGATATACATTAAGTAGTGATGCATTGCCTTAACCAAATTTTAATGTTTCCTCAGTTCCGCATTGTATAAATCTTGAAATGTATGTAACCGAAACATACATATACAAAGTGCGAAGTATACAATAATAAAACCAACTTTAATATTTTTTTGAATCCATGACATGTATGTTATGTTGTTCATTTCCTTGTATATTTCCTTTCACTCAAACATACAACCCTAATATACATCCGGCAGACCTAATTGATTATTCATTTCACCTTCGAATTCTGTCAGGTCTGACTTGTATATACCGAAATGCATCTTTTCGATATACATTGAGTCACGATGAATCCATTATATCGATTTAAAACTCTCCCGAGTTCCGCCTTGTATGTATATTAAAATGTATGCCTTTGAAACATACATACAAGGCGAAAACATACAATAATTATTCTTTACTTTATAAACATTTCAGTTCCGCGACTTGTATAAACCTTTGTATATCCCGTTGTATGTTTCACCTTCGCTAAACATACAAACATAAAATACATGCAACGGACTTGATCGAAATATTCGTTTAAACTCTAAGCTCTATCGGGTCCACCTTGTATGTACCAAAATAAAACGTTAGTCAAATGCATACAAGTAAACAATGCATAAAAACCCGATGACTTCTACATGCGACTTATACAAGCAACCTGATATACAAAGGAATTTGCATATGCAACATACAAATGACCCGATATACAAAGGACTTTGTATATGAGACATACAAACAACCCGATATACAAAGGACTTTGTATATGCAACTTTCAAACCCTCCCTTTGTACATTTTACCAAAAACATACATATCTTGCAAAATATTGTGAATTTTAACATAGTTCAAAAAGCAACCCTCACTCATTTTTGACAAGGAATCCACCCATATTCTGCTCTGGTACTCAATGTTATTTTTTCTTTATTTTCAACAAGGTTTGTAACTTTCACTCTCTTTTCCCTTTTGCCACCCAACAGACCCACACACAAATGCAAAAAGCAAAGCCACAATAGGGGTCCTCATTTTGCTAAGGAGTGAAATGGGGCGTGTTGTGAGCATCACAACAAAGGGATCCCCCCTAGGTGCAATAGAACCTGAAGTGTGGGGGAGGCAGTTTACACAACCTCCCATTTCCGTTGGTCGAATCATACAGTGAGCCTGTTGATAAGACATGGAAAACCTTTAGGGTTCACTGCTTACTGATCTGAAAACCAACATCACCATTATATTCTATGATCATTGCATATCATTTCTCTATTCTTTTCAATATACTCTTCTCTGATAAAACTATCCTTCAACAACAAAAACTCTTCATCTGCATATCCTTTTTAGTCAAACTCTTACACCATCTTCATATCCCTTTACCATAGTATATGTCTTTTTTAGCATAATTCACAAAGGTATATACTTTAGAAATCCACTCTTTCATTAACATTCCACACCCTTATATATTAGATTTTAATATCTCTAATTCATCCACTTGCTTCGGTTAATGAAGTGCATCAATTTTTTGAGAGAGTGCGTGTTGCATGCATTTTGGCATGTCTAGCGTTCAAATCTTTTTTAGACTGAGGTTATTTTTTGTCTTTGATTATTCTCTGCATTCAAATCTTTAACCTCTATTTAGTCATTACAATGTTGTATGTTGTGGATGCTTGTCAAATTTAAACCTGAGCAGGTGGCCATTTACATTTGAAACAACTTTAAATTATCACCTTTAATTTTATGTTTGACGCCCTCAAACTTTTGAATAAGGACTATTGATTAGTCTCTGGTGCTTGAACTAAGTTGGATAATCAGAGGATCTAGTAGGCCTTAAGAAGAGAGGCCGGTTGCCTCATGAGGGTGACCCCTTTATATGGTCACTTAGGTGACCTTTACTGCTGATTGAAGGTCACTTACTAAATATAAAAAATGTGACTAACGGTCTGAGAAGAGTATATTAACTTATACTTAAGAGGATATGACTTAGGGTTTTAAACATAGTTTCTAGGGTTTTAAGACTTTATAGTATAACAAACCCTAGATTCTTCACAACTCAAATGTAAACCCTAATCACAATAAACACTCTATGGCAACGAATGAGAAATAAGTAGAGACACTTAGGGATCAAAGAATTAATAGGGTTTTAGGGTTTAAAGGAGATTGTAGATCAGGTCTTTAGATTAGCTTATTGAACAAATCTCCAAAACCAAGACCTCCTTGGGAGCTTGATGTACACTTCATGAACCAAGATATCTGCTATGCCATCAAATCCTTGTTGACTCCTAAAACAAGATACCAAGATGCACCCAATTCAAGATCTCCAAATGTAAGACCTCCTGAAAAAGACATGCCCATAACTCTATCCCTTTGGCATCATGACAAACCTTTCCTTTGCAACATCAACAAGTTTCTTTATCATACAAACTAATCAACACTATGAAATGTATTGTGAACTTGTCATACTCTTGTTATGACATGGAACAACTCTATGACCTATATCATGCAAACATAGATGATCAACAACATGCAACTTAAACTATGATCTCTCAACACCATCAGGTATGAACTCTTGAAGCATGATTCTGAAGCATCAACTTAAACAACACAAACAAACTTCAAGCATGAACACCATAACAAGCTCCAACTTTTGACATCAATGACAAACATCAACATTTCTTTGTCATGCATTAAGGTTTGGCTGAGTAAAGATGTAATTAAGTCCTTGATTATTTGACTTAAGTTCAAAGTGTTTAACCATCAAGTAATCTCTCCACACTTGTAGGGCATGCATAATTGCAGCTAACTCCAAATCATGTAGAGCATAATTCAACTCGTATGGCTACAATTTTCTGGATTCATATGCTACAACTTGTCCATCTTGCATGAGCACACCACCCAATCCTTCTTTTGATGCATCTATGACAACCACAAAATGACCTTCTGGATCTGAAACTTTAAGAATTGGGGTGGAATCAATTTCTATTTGAGGATACGAAAAGATTCCTCACACTTTTTCATCCACTTAAATCATTTTCCTTTCCTTTGGAGTGTAGTAATAGGTTTGCAATTTTAGAAAAGTTCATAACAAACTTTCTATAATATCCAGCTAATCCCATAAAACTACGTATTTCATGTATGCTTTTGGGTGTTGGCCAAGTTCCATGATAGATTTGATCTTTGATGGATCTACTACAATTCCTTAAACAGAGATGATATGTCTTAAAATACTATACTTCTTTTTAAAAGAAAGTACACTTTGACAATTTACTGAACAATCTATGTTCTCTCAATTGTTACAGAATAATCCTCAAATGATGAGCATGCTCTTCCTCATTCTTGGAGTATATTAAGATATCATCTACGAATACAAGGACAAACTTGTCTAAACAATCCCTGGAGACATTATTCATTAGATTCATAAATGTAGCAGGTGCATTAGTCAAACCAAAAGGTAAGACTATAAATTCATAGTGCCCGTATCTTGTTTTGAAAGTTGTTTTATGAATGTCTTCATCCTAAATCCTTAGTTGATGGTATCCAACCCTCAAATTGATTTTAGAAAATATTGTTGCTCCATGCATTTGATCAAAGAGAGCATCAAGACGAGGTAAAGGGTATATATTCTTTATCATTTCTTTGTTCAACATACGATAATCTATACACAAGTACAAGGTTCCATCCTTTTTCTTGATGAAAATCACTGGCACTCACTAGTGTGACACACTGGGTCGAATTAACCCTTTAACTAACAATTCTTACAATTGAGATTTCAATTCAACCATCTTCAAGGTTTTCATGTGATAGGGTTCCTTGGATACTAATTCAGAGCCTGGTAATATGTCTATTGAAAAATCAAAGGCTATCTTAGGTGGTAAACCTAGCAATTCATCACGAAAAACATCTTGAAAATCATAGAAAAAAGGGTAGTCTTGAATTGTCGAGTCTTTAGTTTTCTCTACTTGATCCATCTTAACTACAAATAGTTGACATCCTTTCCTTCTAGCTCTTTTGAGATGCATTTCCAACACTTTTCTAATTTTGATCTCATGCTTGACACCCTGAATTGAAATTGGATTTCCTAAGTCATCCAAGCATTTGACTATTTTATCAAAACAATCTACCTTAGCTATATGACGCCACAACCAATTCTTTCCTAGTATAACATCATAGGATCACAATGGAGCTACATACAGGTTAACTTCTGTTGAGAATGAGGGTAATCTTATTTCATCCTTAAACAAGCATTGCTCTACCTAAGCTATTGATTGGTTTGCATACTCAACTGACCATGAATTTTCCATATAACCAGCTTTTCTAGAAATTCTACTTAATAATCTAGGTGTTACAAAACTTTTAGTAGCACATGTATCTATTAAAATAGAAATTGGTATTCTAAACAAAATACCTATAGTTTTAATAGGTGTGATCTGATACTCTGCTTGTCGATTGTCCATAGCTACATGAATTCTCTGCTGAAAAGTTATTTGTTGAGAAGGAAAAGAATAATTTTGGAGTTGATTTCCTTGACCTTTATTCAGACACTAGTTTGCATAATGATCACCTCCACAATTGAAACACCCACTAGGATGTCCTTTATTTTCTATTGTACGATCATTTTTATTGCCATTCTTCTTCTTGAATAATTATTTTTCTTCTCATTCTGAGATTCATTTTTATTGTTTTTAGATCCTTTTCCATTGGATTTTAGTTTAGATCTTGATTCCAGTTCTTTTTTTAAAAATATGGTGAAGATTTGGACCAACCAAACTTCTCTCAAGATTTATCTCGATAAGCTGAAATGGACTTAAGTTTCTACTCTTTCTTAATTGCTTTCTCAAACACTTGATCCATGGTTGTTGGACCATGAAAATCCACTTCTCTACTTGTTTGTGCATTCAGACCCATGATGAATTTCCTTATATGAAAATGTTCATCTCGTTGGTATTGAGGTACATACTTCAAGAGTCTAGTGAACTTCTCCCAATATTTAATTACTAGCATGTCACCTTGATGCAAATTTTGAAAGTTAGTTAATTTATGATCAAAATATAACCATGGTAGCCATATTTGTCTAAATATTACCATGAATTAGTTCCATGTCAAACTCGGGGAACTCAATCCTAACTCCATCTTCTAGTTGATCCACCAAGTGGATGCTTCTCCAGCCAATTGGGAGGCTCCCCAAACTGCCTTAGTTATTTGTGAATAATTTTTGATTTCAAAATATTTCTCCATATCAGTCAACCATGCTTCTACTCCATCCCCTAATATTGTTCCATCAAACTTCAATGTAGTAATTTTCTTCATATCTTTGGCCAACTCATTGGTCAATTGTGTCCTTACATTTGCTTGTCTTATAGGTTCATCTTGATTTTTTAGGTTTTCCTTAGATTCATCTTGCCCTTCATGGACACTATTCTCTTGGTCTCATTCCTCACTAACCTCCTGATTATCTACCCCTCTAACTTCTTGTTCTAAGGCTCATAATATTTCCTTGGTTTTATTTGAAATAGTGAGAATTTGATCCAACTTAGCTGCATGATCTTTTGTTGCTAGACTAGAACCATCTTGGCTACCTCCAGGATTTGTTCTTGTTCACATCATATTTACACCTAGTGAGTCATTATGGTTTATTATTTCTAGGTTTTTTATATGTTTTAATGCGAAATTATAAAATATAAAACATTGCATCATTCGAAGCATACACAAAAAACTAGAAATTCAAAAATTTCAATAAGAGGTCAACACATTTGATTATGAGCCCTACAAAAATGATTTTATTCATAACAGTGGATTTATACATCCTTGTTTAAATTAGGTCTTATAGGATTTTAATAATTACAAATCACTATTAGATAGAGGAACCTCCTTGGGTTCTTCTTCTCCATCAGAATTTAACAAAACAAACTTAGAGGTGGGATGTACATGTAGGTACTCCCCTATCACCTTTTTATTTAAAGATGGTCTATTTCATCCACACCCAAAGGGAATGTCATGATTCACCAAAGGTTTACTTGGATTAATCTTAGTCAAAGTTATCTCAGTATTATTTGGACGTTTCAAATGTTTTTCTCTCTCCAGCTTGAT
Organism: Cunninghamia lanceolata; assembly: GCA_027924645.1. NCBI lineage: Eukaryota > Viridiplantae > Streptophyta > Pinopsida > Cupressales > Cupressaceae > Cunninghamia > Cunninghamia lanceolata. The sequence goes on along the minus strand of BSBN01000881.1, from coordinate 1,567,481 downwards.
TCGCTCAAGAGTGGTAGCCAATCTTTTAGAATCGGAGAGCCAAGTCTCTCTTTCATAATTCACATACTTGTTTTGGTTTTAGTTTTAGTTTTCACTCGCTTGGTTTTTTGGACTTTCCACTCTTTTTCTTTGATTTCAACCTTCCCATTTATGTGTTCAAAGAACAACGTTATCAGGGTTAGGTTGATAAACACAATGTTATTTATATTGACAACTTCTTGTGAAGTAGGCTCATAGGCCTGAGCGTTTAAACCATGCTCTGATGCTATGTGTAATGAACGTCTGTTCATTCGTTAAAAAAAACTAATTCTACAAGAGAAAAACCATTTTTTTTAATTTCTAAGGAAATATAATTAATTGTAAAATAGCATCAAGAAGTATATAAATATTTACTTTCATTTCTTAATCATTTTTAATAAATGAACTATTCATAATACATTGAATAAATAGTACATGGTAGAATCCACAACTAAATATTACATTTTAGTGATACAGGAGCATCCATCTGATGCAGGGGCATCCCAGGTTGAAAAGCAATCTTGCATCAACCAAAAATATTTTATTTTTTTCTTATATTTCAATTAGTTCAGTTTCTTACATTTTAGTCAGTTTTGTCCTAGTAGAGTGCACCACATTTCACCCTATGATCACTCCACACCTTGTGGCACAAGATCTTAATTTTACAATGACTCATCTACATCATATCCAGATCTCAGGAGACAATTGTCTACAAAAGGTTATCACTGTTAGAATCTTTATCTGGATTCACTATTCAAAGTGTTCAAAATTCATCTTGGCATATGAAGTTTGTGACACCTTCCCGTGACTTTCAACACCTAATGGAACATCACACAAGACATTATGGGACCAGAGGCACTTTCATCTAGAACTGAAACATTTTTCCTCAACATTAAGAGCACCATCATATGATTTTAGCCGACCTACGTGTTTCATAAGGCATTGGGACATGGAAGCCCTTGCAACTGACGTGGATCACTCTTTGAGCTGGGAATGGATATTTAGGCATCTCCTAGAGTCACTAGAAGTTAGTAGATTAGTAAGTAAATATTCATATTTCTAAGTTTGAGGGTCTAGAGATTAGGGTTTTGTCATATCTTCCACATATCTGATTGTAAGAGATTGTAATGCCCATGTAGCAGACCTGTGAGCCCTATTGTAATCATTTTTGAAGTTGAATCACATAAAATTCCAACTTGTTTTTCATTCATTGTGTTTATTTCACTATGTTTACTCTAAGGTTGCACGGTTGGACAATCCTTTCTCTAGTCCCTCCTTTCATGACTACACCAAGTGGTATTAGAGCAAGTTTTCAAATCCTTTGGGAGAAAAGGCATTCTAACAGATCCTAGGGTGAATAGATAGCTGACTTGAGGTAGCCTGCAAGTTTTTGTCAACATAGTGCCAATTGTGAGGTAGTTTTAACCTTATAGCCAGATCACCAAGTTGAGGTAGTTAAACTAGATCTGAGGAAGAGACGTTACCAAGAAGGATGCTTGGTATATGCCCAATGTTGCTAGAAGAATGGAAGAAATGTTAGAAATGACGAGAATAATGAAAGTCTGATTAGATGTTGTAGAAGAGGATAGAAAGAGAGGCATAAACCCTAGACATGAGGATGAAAGTGATAATGATGAATTGGGAGTTCAAGCTATAGATCTAAATGAGGAAACCCTAGAAGAGGAAGAATTAGATTAGATCAAGATGTTGAAGGCTATTTCTAAGATTGGTAAGAGACATAGAATTGAGATTTCAAACTATGCAGGTAATTTGAACCCCAAGGATTTGATTGAATAGATAAATGACATGGAAGAATACTTTGAGTATGAAGAAATTGAAGATCCAGAAAGAGTGAGATTTGCAAAAACTAAATTGAAAGGACATGCTGCTATTTGGTGGAAATAAGTTTAGTTGGATATAAATAGGAGAGAAAAGAAAGAATCACAAAGTGGGATAGAATGGTGATAAAATTGAAGAATCAATTCATACTTGCTGATTACGAACTAGAATTTATGAAGAGATTGCAAAACCTAAGGTAAAAGGAGAAAATGGTAAAGGATTATATTGAAGAATTTCATAGAATGATTATTAGAACTAGACATAGTGAAGCAAGCAAGGAGCAATTGGTGCGGTACATTAATGGACCGAGAACAAACATTCAAGAAGAACTAAGCTTGGTAAGGAAGACAACAGTGGAAGAAGCATATTAGTTTATGCTAAAGGTTGAAGAAAAGTTGAAAAAGAGATTTGAGCATAGACAAAGAGGTAGAGGAGGAAGATTCCAAAAAGGTAGGAAATAATGCAATGAAGGAAGGTCATATGCGGAGTAAAATAAGGAAAGTATCCCATAACAAAAAGAACAAAGATACAACAATTCATATCACTGAGGGAGAGATGACATGAGTTTCTACTGCAATAACATAGGAAGTCATAATTCTTACTACAATGAAGGATATCGAAGGGATGAAAGAGGATATGACAAGAGATCGTTCAAAGGAACCTATTTCAAGTGTGGAGGTGAAGGACACCAAGATTTGAATGCCATCAAGGGAGTACTAACAAAGGATAGAAAATAGTGCAAGGATAGCATATGCAGAGGAAGAACCAGTTGGATCACCAGGTTTAGTAGGGAAACTAGAAAAGGGTGAATCATTGGTTATGAGGAGAGATTTGTTGCAAGAAGAAACAACTAAGGAGCCACCACAAAGGAAAAGTTTGTTCAAGAAAAGATGCAAATCAAAAGGTAAGTGTTGCAAAGTTATCATTGATAGTAGTAGTATCGACAATTTGCTTTTAGAAAAGATGGTAAGGAAGCTAAATCTAAAGAGGTTGGAACATCAAAAACCCTAGAAGATCACATGGATTCAAGATGAGCACAAGATACTGGTGAGTGAACAATGTTTGGTGAAATTTCATATAGGATCTTATAATGATGAAGTATTGTGTGATATTATGCCAATGGATATATGTCATATATTGTTAGGAAGACCATGGATGTACGATAGAAAGGAAATACATGATGGGAGGAAGAATACCTATACTGTGACTTCAAATGGGAAAAGACATATCTTGATGCCTTTAGAAGAGGAGAATAAGAGTGAAGTATGCGGTAATGCTAGAATCTGTTTAGTAGATGGAAGGAAATTTTGGATGGATTAAGACATGAGAACTTGTGATTTGCATTGATTCCAAATAAGTGCAATACCCAAAGTGCAAAAAACACCACCGTAAAAGGAGAAGAACCACCGTAGAAGGAAGTAGCAGAATATTTGAAAGAATACCAAGATATTTATTGGAGAATGGGCTAGAAGGATTACCACCAGTCCAGAGTATTAGTCATCATATAGATCTCATACTTGGAGCCAATTAACCAAACAAAGCAGTGCATAGGATGACACTAGCAGAAAATGCGAAGCTAAACAGACAGATACATGAGTTGTTGAGGAAATGATTGATTAGAGAAAGCTTAAGCCCATGTGTGGTATCTATAGTATTAGAACCAAAGAAAGATGGAGAATGGAGGATGTGTACAGATTCAAGAGAAATTAATAAGATCACAGTCAAGTATAGATTTCCATTACAAAGGATGGATGACATTATGGAGTGTTTGAGCGGAGCAAAATATTTCATAAATATAGACCTAAAGAGTGGATACCATTAGATCAGGATCAGGGAAGGAGATGAATGGAAGACTGCATTCAAGACAAATGAAGGATTATATGAGTGGTTAGTCATTCCTTTTATATTAACTAAATCACCAAGTACATTCATGAGTTTGATGAACAAGGTACTGAAGAAATTCTTGGGTAAGTTTGTTATTGTCTACTTGGATGATATTCTAATTTTCAATAGAACTAAGGAAGAACATTTACAACATATTAGGCAAGTATTTAAGAGGCTAAGAGAAGAGAAATTATTGATAAACATAAAAAAATGTAGTTTCATGAAGACAAAACTGGTATATTTGGGATTTGTGATTTCTGTGGAAGGATTGAAGATGGATCCAAAAAAGTAAGAGCAATTGTTGAATGGCCAACACCTGTGAATATTGGAGAGGTAAGATCTTTTCATGGATTGGCAAGTTTCTATAGGAAGTTTATCAGAAATTTTAGTACCATATGCACACCAATGATAGAGACAATGAGAGGGGACCGAAAATATTTTAAGTGGACATCTGAAGCACATAGGAGTTTTGAATTATTGAAACAAAAGGTGATAGAGCAACCAATATTAGTATTACTAGATTTTGACAAAGTATTTTAGGTTGATTGTGATGCTAGTGGAAATGCAATAGGAGCCATGTTAAGCCAAGAAGGGAGGTCAGTAGCATGTTTTAGTGAGAAGTTGAATGATGCAAGGAGGAGCTATTCAATATATGATCAAGAGTTCTATGCCATAATTCAAGCCTTGAAGAAGTGGAGACATTATTTGGTTCCAAAATAATTTGTTTTATACATTGACCATCAAGCTTTGTAGTATTTGAACAGTCAAGGTAAGTTGAATACGAAACACATGAGGTGGGTATAATTCATGTAGAGTTATACATTTGTGTTGAAACATTGGAGTGGAAAGTTAAATAAAGTTGTAGATGCGTTGAGCAGAAGAAGAGACTTGTTGATAGAAATGAGGGTAGAAGTACTAGGTTTTGAAGAACTCAAGCACATGTATGAGGATGATCTTGATTTTGCGGAAACATGGAATGTATGTAGAGAACCCATTTTGACATATAGAATAAAGTGGGTGGATTACTTCATTCAAGGTGATATGTTGTTCAAAGGGAATCAATTGTGTATTACGCGGAGCTCAATGGGAGAGAATTTGATCAAGGAGAAATATAGTGGTGGATTAGTAGGAAATTTTGGTATTGATACAACAATAGCTTTGGTGAACGAACATTATTTTTGGCCTCAAATATATAAGGATGTAAGGAAGTTTGTTCAGGGTTGTAGAACTTGTCAAGTTGCAAAAGGGAGTAGTCAGAATACTGGATTGTATAAATCTTTGATAGTACTGGAAAGACCTTGGGAAGATATAAGCATGGATTTCATATTAGGGTTACCAAGAACACAAAGGGGACATGATTCTATATTTGTAGTAGTGGACATATTTTCAAATATGGTGCATTTCATTCCTTGTAAGAAAACAAATGATGTTGTACATGTTGACCTATTTTTCAGGGAGATTGTGAGATTGCATGGATTATCGAAGAGTATAGTTTCAGACAGGGATACAGAGTTCATAGGATATTTATGGAGGACATTGTGGAAGAAGATGAAGACATATCCAAAGTTTAGTTCAACATTTCACCCATAGACAGATGGATAAACAAAAGTGGTAAATAGGATTTTGGGCAACTTGTTGAGATGTTTTTGTAGGATATAAGGTAGGGAATTGGGATATAATTCTACCGCAAACAAAGTTTGCATACAATAATTTAGTGAGAAGAAATATAGGGAAGACACAATTTGAAGTTGTGATTGGAGTCCAACCTAGAGGAGTTGTGGAACTTAGAGACATCAGTATGGAGAACAAAAGGAGTGCAGAAGCAGAAGAATTTGTAGGATACATGGAAATGGTACACACTCAGGTTTGGAAGCATTTGGAAGAGATTAAAAAAGAGTATAAGGGACAAGTAGATGAGAAGAGGAGACAGAAGGAATTTTCTTTTGGGGATGAAGTCATGGTATATCTCAGAAATGAAAGATTTCTAGTAGGGACATACAAGTTGAAGATGAGGAAGTTTAGACCATGTAAGATTCTCAAGAAGTTTGACTTAGGAAATGCATATGAAGTGGAGTTACTGGAAACATTTGGCATATCACACATATTCAATATTGCAGATCTGTATTAGTATCATGAAGGACACTCAAGTGATAGCACCATAGAAGTTTGTTTGAAGGATTAGATATCACGTCAACAACAAGAACATATAGAGTAGATTTTGGACAACATAGTTGGGCACATCATCAGAAACAAGCGGTATAAGGAGTACTTGGTTAAGTGGAAAGGAAGGCCGAAAGAAGATTCATAATGGATTTCTTAGGCTGAGGTAGACTGAATTGGTTTTCCTCTAGCCCCAAAAAAGTGAGGGACTCACTTTTCAAACAACCTCGGGTGTCTAATGCAAGTGCATCCCAGGTTGAAATGAAATCTTGTATCAAGCAAAAATATTTTGTTTCTTTTCTTGCATTTTAATTAGTTTAGTTTCTTGCATTTCAATCAGTTCAGTCCCAGTAGATTGCACGACATTTCACTGTATGATCACTCCACAGCTCATGTCACAGGATCCAGATTCTATAATGGCTCATCTACATCATATCCAGATCACAGGAGATTTGCAGTTGTCTACAAAAGGTTATCACTGCCAGAAGCTTCATTAGGATTTACTATTTAGAGAATTCAACATTTAGCTTGACATATGAAGTTTGTGGCACCTTCCCATGACTTGCGGCACCTAATGGAACATCTCACAAGACATTTCAAGACCAGAGGCACTTTCATCTAGAACTGCAACATGTTTCATCAACATTAAGAGTACCATCATATGATTTTGGTTGACTTACACCTTTCATAAGGCATTGGGACATGGAAGCCCTTGCAGCCAACGTGGATCACTCTTTGAGCTAGGAATGGATATTTAGGCATCTCCTAGAGTAACTAGAAGTCAGTAGATTAGTAAGTATTCATATTTCTAAGTTTGAGGGTCTATTGTTTAGGGTTTTATCATATCTTTTGCATATTTGATTGTAAGAGATTATAATGCCCATGCGGTAGGCTTGTGAGTCCTATTCTAATCATTTGTGAAGTTGAATCACATAAAATTCCAATTTATTTTTCATTCATTGTGTTTATTCTATTGTGTTTACTCTAAGGCTGCATGGTTGGATAGTCCTTTCCCTGGACCCTCCTTCAGTGACTACACCATTTAGGTTTACATTCTTTTCAAATAATACATATATCATGTCATATACAAATAATGTCTTTGAGTAACCATGTCTTCAGCAATCTTCAATGACAAGAGGGAGAGCATCACCTGAATGCTTTTCCTCCAACCATAGACTAGCGGTCCCCCACACACCTTCCAACTAGAAGTGGACCTACCCTTCATGAGGGTAACAAATAAAGGGAATCAACAAGTACATCATGCCACCTGAGAACTAGTGTTGTGTCTATCACATAGAATCTATCATATGACTTTAGAATCCTTCTAGCTAAGTATGACCAAATCTGACTATTATGTAAGTAAAAAAAAATTGTAAACCGATAATGCAAGAAGTGATTTTGCATTACTTTGGTCAAAGTTTTGATAAATCAAATACACATTCCAGAATGGAGATGTGGGTCATAAGTTCACACACCTCTATCTCAAATTGGTTAACAAAAATAGTGAGTTTACTCTTAAACATTCATAAAAGAATAATATCTTTGACATAAACATATTTGCATCAGATATGGAGCCCTCTATCATTTGTTTGGCTGATAGATAATAAATTTAATACAAAAACACCCATTCTAGTCAAACAAATTATAGAAGTTTGAAAATAACAAATAAATTGTATTTCTACTGAACTTCTCTTCTTAAGTCAAACTAATTGTCAATCATAAAATTTCAACTATATCCAAACAATCTAGTATGAAAGGATATTAATACACAACTCTTTGAATAGGTTGATCACAGTACTATAAGATATCATATACATCGAACCATAGAAAGTACTTAAACAAATGGGATTCACAAATCCTTAAGGATTCTAATTCAAACTAAACATGATGGGCTCAGTTCAATTTGTTTCCCCTACTGACCTTATCCACTATTTCAGACATTTCCACTATCTGGTAGATTTGAATAAATTTGAACTAATAATAGTTCAAGTATAAATAAGTACAAATATTGATCTAGGTTTGTCTTTAATCAAATGAATTTATAGACCTTAGATAAAGTCATAAAATCTATTCATTCATAACAAATAAATATATAAATATTACCCTTAATATTTGTCCAACTATATTTGCTCATCACCAAGTATCATATTGATTTAAAGAATTACCCAAATAAAATAATACTACTTACATATGTATATCTATATATGTATGCATGTAACATAACTTGCACACATATTTATATATACATATACATATTTTTAAAATGAGATAACATTAGTATCTATAAAATACAATATTCTACAAACTTAAGTGCCATAAGATCATTCACATAATCATTAAAAATCAATCTTAAAAATTACTCAAGGTTAAATACCCAAAACAATTAAGAGTATAAAATCATCTAGGTCAATATAAATAGATTCAGTTTCTTCCTGCAAATATAATCTTCTTTGTCACATGAATTACAATAGTTTTACAATTGTTTTCCTAACATAACCTAGTCTCAAAATGATCATAATACTCCCATAAAAGTGTTACTCAGATAACAAGTCTATTCAAACTAAAGGAAGTCAAAGCATTTCTTTACTCCATATAATCGAAGATGTATATAGAATAGTATAAAAAACTAATAAGACTGGTGTCCATTTTCACACACTAACTATCCCCAACGATAGACCCAAGGTCTAACATATATATATATATATATTAGTTAAGTAAAATAAAGACTGTGTAAGATCGAATGAAAATAAACATATAGCCATTACATTTATATTCCCATACAAATTGAATAGTAGTGGATACATATTTATTTCATTCGAATCTTAACAAAAGGTCAAGTAAATAGGTTACTCTAATCTAAGCTACATTATAGAGTATGACTTGATGGTATTCAAGTTTTACAAATAGCATATCAAAGAAAAATAGTCAAGTGTGGTTATTGTAAAACAAACCCCTGTTCCTACATAATAATGTATGCATACACTTGTGTATCATAAACCTTAAACAACCACTTGATTGTTGTTATGATTCTTCAAGTTATACTAAAACGTGACCTATTCAAAAGATCTTAATAGGCAGAGAAAAACTTTTGAAAATAAAAGGAGACCTAACCAAGGTCGTTTATCATTTTTTTAAGAAAATAATACTACCCATAATGCCACTGGTTCTATGTGAAGGCATAAAAACTAGAACTTTTAAACCAAACCCATTTAAATCTAAACTTTGTTCCCTATTCTATCAAACACAAATTCAAATAGGTTTTTTTAAAACATAAGATAGTATTGTTACTCAGACCGATTACTGTCTTATAAATATTGTATCACTAACAATATCAACTAGTTAAGTTTTTGAGATATAGTAAGTCATTTCTATCACCACAGTGAAGTCCAAACACTAAATAAATCTGGGTTCAGGTTCAAAAGAACATTGCCAAGAAAAAAAGAAAAATCTATCTAGATTTCATGCATTCTTTTAAAGTAATAAAATAATAGAGTGAACCCAAATTCATCTATTTGTTATAGCAAGAATTTGAGAAACAAACACTTAATCGAATGCATTATCAACTAGAAAATATACCAATTCAACAACAAGATTTTCTCAAAGGTTGCAAAGCTAAGCTACTTCCTTCCGTCTCCTTTTTCTCTAGCATTCTCTTTTTCTTTCCCTTCCATCCTATCTTCTTCCTAATTTTCTATATTCCTAGGTGACAAAGCCCTTGCATTTTCTCTTTGATCACTAGGGATTCCATCCGGATTAACTTCCCCACTCTCTGCACTATCACCTCCAATTGGAGTGATGTACATCCATCAAGTAGTACGATGAAGTTCATAACTCTAGAATAAATTCACACTTCACATTAAATGCAGGTGCCTCCCTCGTGGAGTAAGTTCCCATAATTTTTCAAATTTGAAAAATCTCTCTCTCTCTCTCTCTATATATATATATATAAACTATGCCTTGATCGATATATATAATTTCCTTACACAAATAGTGATAATCAAATGCTTAACTTTGCTATGGAGACCTGGTCAATCAAATGAAAATCATTGACAAGAAGAACAAGGCGTCATAATCAATATGTAGAAAGTATAATGACAACTTGGTAAAACAAGGAACAATCATATCGACATACGACCAATGATGATACAACATAAAATGAAGACATACTCATGACACTATAAAGTTTCCCAACATATGCATAATACAAAACAATATTGTGTGAGTATGTGTGTTCTCAGAGTCATGGCATCTCTCCCATTCACCTTGATCTGTTTCCCTCTCTCTAGTGATGCTCTCCCTCCTTATCCAGGAGGGATACTAGTCTCCTACATCCACCTCATTAGCCAATAATGTAGTTATTACATTACTCAAAACAGTTACAACATGATATGAATACTTCAATAAACAATAAACATGAAGATAAACCTTTATCCACATTTAGAAATCATAACTATTTCTATATAACATGAGTACAGAAAGATTCACCTCATCATAATCATCCTCTAATCACAACTCAATAAGCATAATAAAAAATGCATAACAAAGTATCTAACTAATAATTAGCTAAAGATGAAATAATTAAAGTTGTTAAAAAATGAGGTGGACAAAAATGAAATTGAAAGTGAGATCTTTAAATAGAAGGTGAAAAATAATTAATACATAATTAGATTAATTTATGAGTTGATAGTTATTAGTTGAGAAGAAAATAGATATATGCTAAAATGAAATTAAGATAGATTAGGGCTTACCTTGAAATTGATGTAATGTGGACTTTAACTTTTGTGATTTTATGACAAAGATACATAAACTAAAATATGAAATTGGATAAATGATCAAAATCTTGTGACAAATGAGACTTGAAAATTTGAGGGCTTAGGACATGATTGTACCCACAATTAAGTCAGTGGTACAATCTATCGTAGGTAGCATGATTTTGTTTGTTACAAAAATTGATCGTTGATTTCTGAAGACAATATTCCTTGATGTATATTTGTATAAGGAAAACTAGTTGGTGCTAAGAAGCATCTTTAAGAGCTTGTTTTGTGATTGTTAAAAGTATGAGAATTCCTTAACCCCAAGTTAGGTCTCTGAGTTGAATTAACACGAGTGAAAAGGCATTAGGTATGACAATGAATTTTGATATAAGTGGTAGCAATCAATTTTGATGAATTGATTATTGAATGTTACTACTGCTCAATGCAAGTATATTTGTGACTATGATTGAAATGTGCCTTTTTGGAGAGCTTCGGTTATGAAGTTGATAAGGAATGTTATTTAATTATTGCTAATGTTTGATGCCAATAGATGATAACTAATGTCTTATTCCTATGAAAAGGAGATACTCTTGCGTTTTCTAACACTCTTTGATTTTGATCCAATGTCTCTTATTTTTTTGATGGTAAATTTAAAGTTTTTGACACCCATACCAAAGGGTAACAATCATATCTTAAGATTGTTGGCCTTAGAAAGAGATAATTTCAATTTTGGAAATTAAGGACAAGATCAAGTCCATGATCTAGTCTAAGGGACATGATTACTGTCATGATCTAGTATGACAAGGGTAGGGTGCTAGGAACTAAGTAAAGTGTGTTATGAGACAAATGATTTTGCATATCAGAGTTTTAGGTTTAGACTTGGGGTCTGTGAATGCAACAAAAAAACCAAATTATATGTTCAACCATACTTGAAAACAACACAAAATAATGTAAATCATAAAAACAAAAGGATAAAGATTTACACTTTTCTCCTCTACAATCATAACAATATAAAACCTAAGTTTTTATGCCTACAATTTAAATAATTAATTTAATGCAGGGCTTCTCCCCTATAGCCAATGCCTTTTCATAAATGACAATTTTAATTTTTATAAAGTAAATTCATATCAATTTATTTGTAAACATAATTTCACATCAATACATCAAATTCAAAAATTGAAATGTTGAGTGAGGATTTTTTTAATAAATAAGACTACATAAGTGAGTGTTTCTAATTGTATTAGTTTTTTTTGTAGAAAATTCTTACATGGTTACAACGAGAAACACTCACTTATATTATCATGGATTGTGGAAATATCATGTCTCTATATAAGACTATAATCAATTTAAATATGGTTTATTACCAAAATTTCAAAATTTATTTAATAATCAAAATTTAAAACTTAAACACACTTAAAAATGCATAAACATAATTATAAATAATAAGTTCTTACAATATATATAAATAAAACTATAAAACTTTTGAAAAAAAATTCCAACTTAAACTTATACTCATACTCCTATATCAAATTGCAATGACTATTAAAATTTGACATAAAACCCTTTGACAAAAAAAATAAAAAAAAATCAAACCTTAAACTTCTTACCTACTGTAAAGACAAAAGCATAAAACGAACTGTAAATATCTTATAGAATCAAATTTCAATTTTTGGTGAACTTACCCTAGGGAAGGTAGTTTCTAAGGTGAGCGACCTTTTTGGAGGCACATGGGATAAACGTTAGACAATATCTTAGTTATGAGATACCCATCCAAGTTGTTATTTGTCCCTTTCCCAACCAACAAACAGGTCTAATGAATAAATCCGTCTCATGACATTAAAAAAAAGAATACGTGTTGAGGGGGATTAAGACAAATTAACACTCTTTATCTTAGCTTAAAATGTCGGCAGTTGAGAGAGACATTATTATAACTTAGATATTTGCTAAAAGCAATCAACGTGAGAAACAAAGCCTTCATTTTCACTTCCCTTGACCTTTTAAATGTTGAGAAACAAAGCATGTTCATACCATATCAAATTCAAAGTTATAAATGGTGGCAACGATTGATATGTGGTCTCAATCTTCAATGTAAAGTATGTTTTTTGGGGTTCTATCTAAGTTGGTTTGAATTGAGTTTATAACAGAATATTATTACTCTGTCATTTTAGTAAGTCTTTTAATTTCAATATAGAATATGTTGTGTGGTTTTAATGTATGTCACATCTTGAATTTCAAGATCAAAGGCTATCTTTCTCTTTGTATGGAAAATGATGTAAATAAATAAATATATTTTTTAATTAAAATTAGTTAGGTTTAACAAATATTAGAAACAACTAATTTAGTTGAGAGTTGTGATAAATAATGTAATAGAGTCTTGAAATTTAAAAATAAATAGAATGAGAACACTTCGTTCATTTCGGTTGTCTAATATTTTGATCACAACTTTTGAACTATAACTCGAAATTGTAACTTCATATATGTGTTGGAAGCAGAGAGACAACAACTAAACTAGGTTGCTTTAATTTGGTGGATCAGTCTCGAACATTGCAAATTTAATCTTGAGAGTTGCATATCTGATCTTTTGTATAAATTTGATTTGTGAGACGTAGATTTGAATTGATAAAGTGCAAACTTGTGAAACCTATTTGGGTCCTAATCTTTAATGTATGGTAAGCTTGTAAGGCTGACAATATTTATAAACAAATTAGGAGAATATGTCAGATTACTAGGGTGATGCTCTCCTAGGTCAAACCCTATATAGACTTTCGGCTTGGAATGAAGATTTGAAGGAAACATACACAAACATTTAAGTATCGTTTATATAGATGATGTGGATCTAATTCTTTGTCCCTTTAGAAATCAAAATGTGTTCTAATGTTTGCTTCCTTAATATCTCATATGAATTAATTGCACATTAAATGCCTATAAATACTATGACATAGTAACATGTCACACAAACATGTGCCAAGTTGGCTCATTATGGCTAGTAGAAAGGGATGAGAAAGTGAAAAAATGAATTTCTATTTGAATTTTAGGTTCATTCCCACACATGGATAAATTGATAATCTCAATGTAGGGAATGAATGTGTTGAGGTAAGTGTGAATGTGGGCATAATAATAAGGGTAAATGAGGAATGAATGGGAATTGGTGCAAGTGGGAGTAAATGTAGATAGATAGGGATCAATCCATGAGCCAAACCTAGCACAAGAGTGTGCTACTTGTTGATATGTAATTACATTTGAGACATTCCACCAAGGTGGGCATAAAACTAAATGGAAAATGCATGGATATGCAAATTTCACCATTACATTTCCCCCCCACTTTGGTGTGTGTGTGAATATAACATGAGCGTGCATTTCAAAGTACATGGACATTCACAATCAACATTGAAAGTAGATATTTCAGATATTCATAAGGACATAGGATCCACATAAAGCAATCTATCATTCTTGAATTCATGTATGTTCTTTGGTATAAGTGCTCCATAAAAACTTGTAAAACAATAAAATATATGAGTATCTTGTGTCACACAAATAAAATAGATACAAATAACAAGTTGGTTTAGAGAGAGAGAGATTGATTGATTCTGCTTGTACAAAAGAGATACAATAATAATCTACTCAATGTGGCAATGTGATATGGCATGTCCAATATGGCCATGTGATAAGAGTCCATCCCATGTGGAAAATGTGGTGTGACATGTTTGATATGGCCATGTAATGCTACTCCACCTAGTGCAAAAAATGTGATAGAACTCTACTTAATGTGGGCATGTAATGTGATGAATATCTATCTAGGTACAATGATGAGTCTCCATATAGCACAAGTCACTATTTGAAATCTCATAAAGAAGAACATTAGTGACAATATATGCCCCCTCCAATTGGTTGCATACATAGTATGCAAGGAATCGAAGGAGAGGGAAAATTAAACATGATAATGACAATGATAAAAACTATAGGATAATTAAATAAGATATAAGCATGTGGGTACATATAGCATATCATTTAAAAACATGTAATGACTCATAAGAAACATCATGTGACAGGAAGGTGACAGATATCAAATAATAAGAATGTAAAGATCTAGCATGTAGAATCATAAATTGGTAAGACATTAAAGCATTATGTTTCCGTCAATATGGGCAAATCATAAAGGAAAATATGGCCCTAAAGGCTAAGTATGGATCTTGTAAACACACCAAGCATGTAAATGAATCAAACGAGAAACATGTAAGCACATAAGATATGTGATTAAATAAAAAACATAAGCATGTGAGCATAGAAAAGTAGGATAAAAGCATGAAAGTACATGTAAAAATGATGCCCCCAATGTGGGCAAGATAATAAAATAAAAATGACTTTGAAGTTAAGGTAAGAATATCAATTTTTTAAGGGCGTGACAAGGGTTGCCAATGTGTAATCATAATATTATGCAAGAAATATAGAGATCATATGGTAGAGTAATATAAGCATGAAAGCATATGCATGACAAGATCATAAGCATAAACTAACAATCATGGAATCAAAATAAGAATGAGATGAGTAAATGTAGGTCATGGTAAAGCATAAAAAACATAGTAGTCATAGAATTAAGAGACATCACAAGTGTGTGACGTATGTCATGAAAACATGTGTAAACAAGAAATATGTGAACACCTGAAATGGGAATATGGAACATGGGTAATGATTAAAGTTAAACTAAGAATATATATAAATAAACAAAGAAACATAAGCAAGTGTGAAAAACTTGTCATATGAAGAAGTATAGGTGCTAAACATGAAAATAGATAATGAATATACCCCCAAGTGGGGGAAAAAGCATAAATTTGAATATAGAAGGTGAAATGAAAATAGGAAAAACACAAGTAACATGGCATAAACAGAAGGCTTAAGTGTAAGGACACATAAGTTAAATAGAACACACATGGTGTAAGAAAAGGCCAACGTAGAAACAATACAAAGCATAAGGAAAAAGTGACGTGAACAACAAAACACATGTTGAAAACCACTTGTGTCAACATGCACTCCTAAAGGTGTCTTTGTGTCATCCACATTCTAACTAGGAACATGGAAAAATAAAGTCAAGAAAGGAAATCAAAGGCAAAAAAATATGGAAAGTAGTAAGAAGGATGGTTTGGGATATCCAAGCAATCAAGTCATCTCCCATCATATATGTCTATAATATGGTGTTTTATAATCAATTAACATTATAAGGATCCTCATCATGTAAATCTATATGATTATTCTTAACTTGCATCATCTATTTGTCAATAACATCTTCAATTTGATGTTTGAGTTCGATGCATCTATCCATAAATGTCCATGTGTATGATGATAAGAATAAAAATATTAAGTCTTGGGTAAATGCAAGAAGTTGTGTCCACTTAAGGTGGAAGTTTCAGAGTTAGAAAAAAATCCAAAATTGGGTAACTAAAAATGGGATCCCGTTTTAGATCGGGATCCCGAGCCTAAAATTTAGAATGGGATCCCGTTCCTTAGTGGGATCCCGAACCTAGAACCAAAAAATGGGACCCTGTTTCATAAAACGGGATCCCATTTTTTAAAAGTATTAAATTTTAAAAAAATGGCTGCAACCCCATTTTTCCTAGCGACAGGCGATAGTTGAGAACGGGATCCCGAGTTGAGGAAGATGATTTTCACCATCAAAACATCAGGTAAGTGGATTTTTCCACTTCTACAATTTGGCAATGAATCTTTTGAAGTTTCCCTTTCTTTTTTTGGTGTAAAATACAATCAAAATTTAAAATGTAGACTATTATTTAGGGTTTCTATTTATGAATTCAATAGCTGTATTTTGACATTTTAGTTGTAAAATACAATTGAAATTTTGAAAGACTATATCATATAAAAGGATAGAATTTGAACAAACTGTCAAAATTTTGTTTAAATTTGAGAATTGAATAGTTGTATTTAGACATTTTAGCTATAAAATACAATTAAAAATTTGAAAATATTGTATCATATGAAAGGAGAGATTTTGAACAAACTGTCAAAATTTGATTTCAATTTGAGTGTTGAATAGCTTTATTTAGACATTTTAGCTGTAAAATACAATTGAAATTTTGAAACGGCTGTATCATATGAAAGGAGAGATTTTGAACAAACTGTCAAAATTTATATAGCATTGGGATGATATATATATTTGGTTTTTATAAAATTTACTTATATCAATGTACGTCATTGTATTTTAAAGGCATTATTGAATAGGTAACTATCATGTAAAAAAATTACAACAAACCATAATAAAACCTTTATCACTTCCTTCATAATCAAACCTTTAGAGACAACCAACTAATCAAGAATTGAGAAGATTTTACAGTTTTTGTGATAGCCAACTAATCAAGAATGAAATCAAGCCAACAAATGTAACTTTAGAGACACTTGTAGCTGTCCTCACTAGCTAGGTTATGCCCCTGGGATGAACATCATGATGTTAATTGTGATATGAGCCTAACCTCATTGGTAATGCTTCCCCTAATCTTAATGAAATTGATGTAGGCCCCACTCATGATCGTTACGAAGATCTTGCCACCACTAACCTCTTTCATGATACCACTATCCTCACCATCTCCTTAGACCTATAATACCTTGAGCTTATCGATTGGGACCAACACGACCCTTTATGATTTGATGTTTTCCAAAATGATGAAGCCATCATGAAACTTATGAAGTCTCAAGACCACATCCCCATGGTAATCATAAGAAAGACTTTTCCACCATACTTAACACATATTCTTATTTTGGAGAGAAAGAAGAACCCTTTAGTCCTAAGGCACCCTAGTAGGCAGAATAGAAACAAGATATAAGAAGAAACTTTTGATCGATTAAAATGATACAATAAAAATGGACACTTCCCAAGAGCTCCTCAATGACAAACTTCACCTTCCATTAGATACCACATAGATACAAGATGACTCCCCTCTCCTTGTTGAGGATGCTATAGACATCAACCTGTGAATAGAAGAGGACCCTAAACTCTCTAAGATAGCAGCTCCATTGGACCTTGACATCAAAGAAGGCATAACCATCACCCTGAAAGATTATGCTAATTTCTTCATGTGGTAGATTATGGTGATATGCCTTGAGACTCCATCTTTAGTCATGCATCATCTTGTGGTTAACCTCAATGCCAAACCTATTCAATAAAAGATACGCAAAATGCACCCCCAAGTAGCCCTCTTGGTCAAAGAAGAATTGTAGAAACTCTTGGATGTGGGGTTCATTCAGACTATTACTTATCCTAAACGGGTCTCTAATGTGGTCTTAGTTAGCAAGAAAACCAAGGGAATTCATGTTTGTACTAACTTTTGAGACATCAACAAAGGATACCCTAAAGATAACTTTTTGTTGATAATTGAGAGGGGGGGGGGTGAATCAGTTATCTTAATTAATTTAACTTTCTGTTCTAGTGTAGCATCAAAACAAATAAGCATCCATAACCATGAAAGAAGAAACAAAATCAATACACATAACACAATGATTTTGACGTGGAAAACCCTGTTAAGGGAAAAACCATGGGGTGACTAACCCAAGATTGTATTCTCTGTTAAAAGAATAGAAGTACAAAATGGCACTTGCCAATTAGGGCTCACTGCCCGAGCACACTGCTCACAAGAGGCTCACTACCTACAAGAGATTCACTATCTACAAGGTACAAGGAAAGTAACAAGATACTTGAACTGATGAGGAGCATCCACATATGCTAAGGTTTAATTCCAGTTAGACTCAATACACTGATCTACTGCACTTCATTCTTCCTCCTCTTTGGTGTTGCTGTCCTGTCACATATCAGACCTGTATTGCTGCTTCCACACTACTTTCTACTTTTGTTCGCACTTTACAACACACCACACATGCCTTTTCATCAAAATCCATCTGGTATATATATCTGCACAAAGGATTTCAACATCTTTCTAGTCAGCATCCGGAATACTCAATATTTTGCCAAACTCTGGTCTGTCAGCTGAATCCTTGCTTACCAAGTGATGTGTATCAAAGAGATGCTTATAGAAGTCATCAATCATATTGGCCAATCATGAATGATACCTCAAGAAACTTGATCACCATCAATATCTCATCCGGATTAAGGTCTGATGCTCTGTCGGTCAGGTCTTCCTCAGTCTACTCTGCCAAACAGGAACCCAACACTCAGGTGCTTATAACTTTTCACTCTTTCATCATCAGAGGCTCAATCTCTAGAATATATCAGTCATGATACTCCTCTTGACTTCCCCAAGTCCACACTTTTCTGAGATACTTCCTCTGAGAGATCCGGACCTAATTGTCGGACCTTGCTGTATGCTCTGTTCTTGGTCACCGGACTAAAATATTCTTCAATCTGACTTTCGGTATAGACATACCATGTCTTGCGGATGTGTGGGATGGACTTTGTTGCCATCAATGATAACATTCATGAAGCCACACATTGTCTCTTGCCAACAATCTCCCCCTTTGGCATTGATGGCAACACTTAGTGAAAAATGACTAAGTGTCACACTACACTCCCCCTTGGCTGTTGCTCTATTCTAATGTACACTTTTTTGGAGCTCCCCCTTAGCTAGATTCCACATTTTTCACTACTCCTCACTCCCCCTTTGACATCAATGGCAAAGGGTAGGATCCGCATACCAAAAATTTCTAAAAACAATCTATACTTGGCCGCATAAATATATATACATAGCATACTTACAAATACTGAAGTATATCTACAAAAGTTGTCTTCAACTGGACAAATTCTGTTGCCCAACTCTGCTTCATCCTGTCCAAAATTGAGATGTGACCACTCAACAGGAATGCAAAAGCTTCTACCCTCTTTAGATCTGTCGGATCACTGGTCCGGGATGTGGTCTGAGCATCAGATAGGGCCTCATGCATGGCCTCTAATATAGGGATAATTATCCCTCTAAGTTCACCCATCCTACTTATTATATTCTTCCTTTCCTTTTCAAGTTTCTTCAGTTCATTCAGAATGGCAATAGTCTGACATTCCTGGTTTATTATGGATGTGGTGAGAGGATCAAAATTCTGAGATACACTTGAAAGTTTATCCTCTTCCTCTTTCACTTTCTTCTCAATATCCTTTGTCACTTTAGACCAGGATAAATTTTTTTTATATATTTCTCCGCCATCTTTAAGAGCATTTTCTAAGCTCTTTATCCCAATATCCATATTTCTCCTATCATTAGATATTAGCCCTTGTACTTCAAAGAATCTCTTGCCCAAAAATTCTTTTTGGACTTTCTCTTCTGCTGCTTTCTCTAAAGAGTCAAAATGTGTATTAATAGACTTAACAAGAGACTTTAGATTACCGGATGTGGAGGCTGAAGGATCCTTTTGGAAGGATGGCATGATTTTCTCTAGCACACCAGATGCAATTTCTATTAGCTCATAGCCTTCCATGTGAGACTTCAGAAGTTTTTCTTTTGCCTTTGCTTGAGCAAAGGATGCTATCTTCATAGTTTGAATTGGGGAGAGATAATCAAAATTGAATGGTCCTTGAAGTAGCTCTGGTTCATCCAATTCCATCATTTCTTTTGTCAGGAAGTCCTTGATAGCTTCTGCAGTGTCTCTTTCCAGAGACAGAGTTTCCTTTCCTTCTGTGGCCTTAGCACTATCACTTGTGGTCTTCTCTATTTGACCTTCTTCTCTTCCCTTCACTTCTTCTTGATTGATGCTCTCTTCTTTTCTATCTTTTCCTTCAATTCTGGAGTTTGCAGGGGGATCCGGAAGAGAGGTGTCTTCTTGTCCATGAACTTCCTCTTCCAGAATAGAGGAATCTAAGTCCTTAGCTTTCTCTTTACTTGTCTCCTTTGTCTCTTCTGCAACTGTCTCAGTACATTCTCCTTTGTCATCCATTGTAGAGGGTTCATCACCTAAGTCCTCTATAACAGGAATATTGAATCTTTTATAGGCAATACCTGAAGATCTCTTCAGTCTCTTTAGACACTTGATCAGTCTCTTTGAGCATAAGCTTATTTATTCTAGCTTTTCTCCGGAACTCATCCTTGCAATCTTTGAAGATCATGTTTATTTGCTTTGGAGTGATGGAGGGATAGAGTTGGATAGCAATCTGCTCCCAGATTTCTAGGCCTTTTGCAATGGCATTGTTCTTTCTTATTTCAAGTTCCTTCTCTAAGCTTTTCAGAATTAGGGATATGATTTCAATGAATTCTTTGTTATAAATATTAAGATACCTGACTGTAGCATCTTGCTGGATCTTCTGGTCAGCTTCATTGTATTCATCATAGAATTCAGTCATTGGTTTCAGGTTCCCATCCACAGTGATTGATTTGATGATATTATCAATGCAAAGAATAGGCTTTTCAACAAATTCCTCTACCTTCTCTTCTTTGCCTTGACCGGTAGAGGGTTCACCAGATGTTTTCTTCTTCTTCTTCATTTTCTTGACTTTCTCATCAGTTTCAGTTTCTTCATCATCCTTCTAACTTGTATAGGATCTTGTTGCCTTTTTCTTTGTTCTCTTCTCTCCCTTTCTAGATGTCTGGGCTTCCAGTTTTGATGTCTTTTGGCTTTTAGAGGTGGCAGGTGCAGAGCTCTTGGAGGATCTGGTCCGGGAAGGGGCTTGCACCGGATCACTTTCCTTTTCTACATCTTTTTTCTCTTTCTCTACTCTTTCCATCTTCTCTCTGTTGGCATCAACTACCTCCTTTGATATTCCATGTCTCTTGGCAAATTCTTCCACTTCTCTTTTCACTTTTCTCTTGATTTTAGGCTATCTTAGTTCAACATGAACTTTTACACTCAACTCTTGGAATGTCCCAAACCTTTCTACCTTAGGGTCCTTGGGTTGACTTAGTAGGTGTTGGATGTGTAGCTCTAGGATTTTCTCATCAACCTCATACCCCATTGGCATGATCCACACTATTCTAGGTTCCACTACCTCCATTAGGCATTGATCACTGTCCACCATACAGCACATTGTATCCTTGTACTTCTCAACCAATGATTGAGGGATTCTTTCTCTGGCTTGCATCATACTCTGAAAGTTCTTGAAGTAGCCCTAGAGTGTTGTATTTTGTGCCTTGGCATCACCAATTCCATGTAAATAATCTCTGATTATAATGGCTACTGGTCTGTCATTTTGCCATATCCAACCACTAGTTCCAGGTAGCTCATTCATATAATAGAAGAATAAGCAAAGTATCAAGCCACCATACTTGAATGAATTCTTTTTATCCTTCTTTATTTTCTGCAAGTTCTCCAATAGTTGATTCAAGAGAAGCTCACAAAGATCATAGTAAGCATTTTCTCTTAGCATTTGATAAGCAGTGTAAATTGCAGTTCCAGGTACTGAATTTTCCCTGTTGGAGTGATATATCTTGTAACCAATTACTATGGAGGTAAACTTAATATCTGGATCAGTGATATCTTCTATTGTCATTGCTCTCTTGTCAAATTTTGATCTGGTAGCCTCACTCACATTTTGGTTTTTGACCGATTTGAGAATAGGTAACCCTCCGGATGAGTGCAAACTGGTTACCACCCTAATAGCATCTTTTGTTATCTTAAATGGTCTATTCAACCACATGAATTTGTCATGCACTCTGCTCAAAACATACTGGACCCACTCATCTTCAGCAAAATAGGGGAAATGGATGCACTGTCTGAAATGTTTATCCCAGATGGCCTTGTACTGAGGTTTGAGTTCAAAAGCATCATCTATTAACTGATTGTGATAGATATCCATTAGCTTGGATTCCCCAAATTCCTCAATGTTTGCATGAATATATACCCTAACATCTTCTACATGCAAAACCCCATGCGAAATGCTTGAAAAGGCGCCTAGGGGATCAACTTCTAGGGATTTGTAGGGATGTTTCTTGAATTTAGGACGCAGCCTATTAGTGATCTTCACAACATTCAGAGTAGCCATCTTTCAAAAGATTGAGAGAGAGGTTTTCAAGAGTAGAAAATACCTTTTACGCTTCTAGGGTTCACGATATGAGCCGGATCAGATTGTTGGAAGAATCAACTTCTATGGTTGATCTTTGAGGGGCTTGAGACAATTTCGTTGTAGAGATCCTTTTCTCTTTTTTTTGAATGCAAATGTACAAATGATGAACAAAAGAACCCTTTTATTTCTGCGTAAACCCTAATTCCATTTTGCAATAAATGTACAACTTAGGTTATTTCGATTGCCTTGTTTTCCTTGTTTCTGAGAGAGATCTTTCCAGATCACTGAGATGCACTTAGAGTTATTCTTGGTGAATATTAGCAATCTATTTACCTTTCTCCAATCATTCCATTTATCCACAGATCAAGATACCTCAATTTGAATCATACTGGATCTAACTGTGAAAATCTCGTTCTTACCGGATGACTGTTAAACTAGATCAATCTTGGTAGATTAACCTCTTCTAAATTTCTTGCAGATCTTCCATATCTTCACCAAGGATTATTTAGATGTTTCTCTGAGAACCCTTTAATCTGCAACTTTCCATGTGCCAATTTCAGGCACCAATTGACTGGCTAGGGGAACTTGTTTTCTTTTGTGACTCCCCCTGAGCCAGAGCTCATCTATTTAGTTTCTGGAAGGAATATCAGCACCAGATTCTGGTGCGGATCCATCCTCAACATTTTATGTACTTCTCTTCACCCAAATCTTGTTCATCTCCCTTTGAATTTCATCTGCATTCACTTTCCTTTTTCCTTTGTCTTAGTTTTGATTATGAAGCACCGGACCCTTTTTGTCCTGATTCTTACTTCTACAGAATTTGGCAATATGACCGGATCTATTGCAATTGTAGCAAACAACATTTCTTTGCATATTTGACTGATATCCTCTTGATCTACACTGATTAGCAATATGTCCCATTCTATTGCATGCAAAGCATCTACCATTGAATGAATTTTTCATTTGCATATTTCTACACTCATGAGATTTGTGACCATACCTTTTGCAATTAAAACACTGTCCAGAGAAGGATGAATTAGTCTGATTCATTCTTCTTCTGCACTGATTTGCTTTATGACCAAATTTATTGCAATTGTGGTAGTATCCATTGAAGGATGGATATCTTTGAGCATTTGGTTGCCTTACCGGAGGTCTTCTAGGCCTGTTCCTTGGATTTCCTGATCCAGAGTTCTTCTGACTGGATCTGGAGCTTTCACCTTTCTCATACCCCAAGCCTTGCTTGTCATCTACCCTCTTTTGGCTTTCAAGAATAATTTCAAGTTGAGTAGAGCTTATCTTGAATTTCTCTTTGTATTCATTTGTTGTTTGAAGATCCCTTTTTAGATTGTCAATCTGATTCTCAAGTTGTTCTTCATTATCTCTAGCTTCTTCAAGATCAAATTCCAAATGCCTGATTATTCTATCCATTTTGTGGCATTCCAAATGCCTGATTATTCTATCCATTTTGTGGTAGTCTTCTGACTTTTCCTTGAGAGATTGTTTTAGATTATCTTCAATCTTTCTTTTCTCTTCAATTTCTTGAGTGAATTTCATAACCCTTGATTCCATTTCATGTCTTACCATAATGACCTCTTTTGATAGCTTCTCACATAATTTTTTCTTCTCATTCAGATCTTCATTAGTATCATTGGCTTCACTTTGAGTTGCTAATTACTAAAGAAGTTCCTTTCTCTTTTTCATAGAGATACTCAATTTCTTCTTTAGTTCATTTATGAAATCATCAGCTTGTTTGAGTCTTTCTATCAAGTTATTGACTTTAGAGTGAGATTGCTCAAGATCATCAAGGGCAGACTGAAGTTGTTCCCTCATACCATACATATCCATTGGAATTCCTAGATCTTCCTCAAGCTGTTAGGCTTTGTTTGGAGGAACTTAGCTCTGATACCAATTTTTGATAACTGAGAGGGGGGGTGAATCAGTTATCTTAATTAATTTAACTTTCTATTCTAGTGTAGCATCAAAACAAATAAGCATCCATAACCATGAAAGAAGAAACAAAATCAATACACATAACACAATGATTTTGACATGGAAAACCCTGTTAAGGGAAAAACTACGGGGTGACTAACCCAAGATTATATTCTTTGTTAAAAGAATAGAAGTACAAAATGGTACTTGCCAATTAGGGCTCACTGCCCGAGCACACTACTCACAAGAGGCTCACTGCCTACAAGAGACTCACTATCTACAAGGTACAAGGAAAGTAACAAGATACTTGAACTGACAAGGAGAATCCACATATGCTGAGGTTCAGTTCCGGTTAGGCTCAATACACTGATCTACTGCACTTCATTCTTCCTCCTCTTTGGTGCTGCTATCCTATCACATACTGGACCTGTATTGCTGCTTCTATACTGCTTTCTACTTTTGTTTGCACTTTACAACACACCACACACGCCTTTTCATCAAAATCTATCTGGTATATATATCCGCACAAATGATTTCAACATCTTTCTAGTCAGCATTCAGAATACTCAATATTTTGCCAAACTCTGGTCTGTCGGCTGAATCCTTGCTTACCATGTGATGCGTATCAAAGAGATGCTTATAGAAGTCATCAATCATGTCGGCTAATCATGAATGATACCTCAAGAAACTTGATCACCATCAATATCTCATTCGGATTAATGTCTGATGCTCTACTGGTTAGGTCTTCCTCAGTCTACTTTGCTAAACAGGAACCCAACACTTAGGTGCTTATAACTTTTCACTCTTTCATCATCGAAGGCTTAATCTCTAGAGTATATCAGTCATGATACTCCTCTTGACTTCCCCAAGTCTGCACTTTTCTAAGATACTTCCTCTGAGAGATCCGGACCTGATTGTTAGACCTTGCTGCGTGCTCTATTCTTGGTCACCGGACCAAAATATTCTTCAATCTGACTTCCGGTATAGACATACCATGTCCTGCGGATGTGTGGGATGGACTTTGTTGCCATCAATGACAACATTCATGAAGCCACACAGTGTCTCTTGCCAACACTTTTCTCTACCAAACATTGATATGATCGTGGATCTCATAGCCATATATAAAATGTTATCATTAATCTAGATATAATATCCCTTGAAACATTTGAGTTAGACATGGAGACACCTTGATTATGGAGAGGTCTATGTAAGAAAAGACCTCCTATAGATTCAACACAAACTTATCCCTCAACCCTCTAAATTGTGACTTACATCATTTGATTACCCTGGAACACACTATAGACAACTCTATAAAAATTTGGCAAAAGATATTTTCTCCTAAAAGAAACTTGTATATGTAGAAGTAGACTACTACATAAGATCCTCTAGGATAATAACACTTGTTGTGATCTCCAACACTATGATCCATATGTACTCTTGAATTTGTTAATTCTTGACTCTTGATAGTAAAATAGAGTTTTAAATTGTTCTTAAGGTTTGGGACAATCATAGTGTTAAGATAGTGCAAATTTTAAGACTATTTAGACTAGTTAAATGGGCTTAGTCTCAAGCTAAATAACACACATAAGAGTTGGGACTAACAACTATATAGAAAACAATAATTTTGCAAATACGAAATAGGAAACAAAATCAAGCTAGAACCATCAACTAATATCTTTTTCTAGCTAGATTGAATCCCTACAATCACAAGTTAATCAAAGCATCAAATTCTTCATTAAATTTAAATCACAAATCATCAGAATATATTCATCTTCATACTCAAATTAGTCCTAGGAAACTAGTAGTCAATCCTTGATCTCCATTATCAAATTTGGTTGCCATAGGCAACTTCACCAAATTTAGGTTTTTAGATCATGTGGCATACACAAGAGATCCACCTCAATGTAGTTTTCCAAGTCTAGTTATAGTTTTGCATATGTTCATTATGATTCTACCTAGGTGGTATGATAGTCCACTGGTTTCTATGACATCATTCAATAGCATAAATGCATCTGTTCTAATTCATTTCTTTTGTCCAAAATGGTTGTGACAATAAAAAAGAAGCTTATTGAACTCATAATCAATAGGAAACCTCTGGTCACAATAGGAGGTCTTGAATTTGGTACCAATGATTGTGAGGTCCTTGTAGAATATGATGAACCTTTTGAACAAGAGAACCTTGTAGACCATGATGCATATCTTGATAAACTTGAACATTATCATCATGTGAATGCTTTTAGCCATCCTACAACCTCCTATCACCCTTCATCCTCTTATAGGGATATGCCACACAACCTCTCCAAGTTGACCATGCCAAACCCAAAGTCAGAATCCTAAGAGGTCCCCAATTTCCTCCCAATGATCATGAGAACCTTGTAGATCATGATGCATATTTTGAACAACATGATGAAATACAAAGTCTTCAACAT
This sequence comes from Cunninghamia lanceolata, assembly GCA_027924645.1. NCBI lineage: Eukaryota > Viridiplantae > Streptophyta > Pinopsida > Cupressales > Cupressaceae > Cunninghamia > Cunninghamia lanceolata. The sequence goes on along the minus strand of BSBN01000881.1, from coordinate 1,540,530 downwards.
ATGTGGAAATCCATCCCAACACAAGAGAAAAAGCTCCTAGCCCAACTACAATTTCAAGCACAACAACAAGCCCTCATTCAACAACTCCTAGCCACCCACCAATCCCAAACCCAACAAACACAACCACAACATCAACAAATTCCACCTCAATCCTATGTGTCACCTCCATCATCATACCAACCTAGTCCATCCACATATCATGTCAATTCTACATTAACTTATCCCACTTATTTCAATATCAACCAATATCCATATCAATCCATACCCAAAGATCATCCAACTACTTATTCCAACATTTCAGCTCATCATCAAATCCATTTACAAGACTATCAAGTTCCTTCGCAACAAGAACGTGCAAGTCCAAGTTACCCTTTTCACCAAGATCAAGTGTTGTTAAGTCCTTATGTTACCTTTGACAAGGGGAACACCGCTCTAGATTATGCATCCTATGGGTATCCTTTATCATCATCCAATCGAATGCCTATCCAAGAGCCTACTAGTCCTATCCCAACACCACCATGTAATCCCAATCCTAATTCATTGGTCCATCCACCTTATAATCCATCAATCCCTTCATTACCCTCACCACCATCTAATCCTCCAACTTCACATCCTAAATTTAAATCACCTCTCTTAAATGACCTCTATAGATACTATGAACTATATTACAAAGACAAACCTATGCCATCCCCCTCTAGTACAATCACTCCCAATCCTAATCCATTTCCTCCTATTATCCATCCACCTAATCCTAGACATTCACCCTTCATTGATATATATTGATAGTAAAATAGAGTTTTAAATTGTTCTTAAGGTTTGGGACAATCATCTAGTGTTAAGATAATGCAAATTAAGACTATTTAGACTAATTAAATGGGCTTATTCTGAAGCTAAATAACACACATAAGAGTCACGTGACTAACAACTAAATAGAAAACAACAATTGCAAATAGGAAATAGGAAACAAAATCAAGCTAGTTCACCATCAACTAATATCTTTTTTCTAGCTATCTATCATCTCTACAATCACAAGTTAAACAGAGCATAAAATTCTTCATTAAATTTAAATCACAAATCTTCATAATATATTCATCTTCATGCTTAGATTAGTCAGGGAGTCAACTAGTAGTCAATCCTATCTCCATTATCATATTTGGTTGCCATCTAGGCAACTTCACCAAATTTAGGTTTTCAGATCATGTGGCATGCACAAGATATCCACCTCAAGGTAGTTTTCCAAGTCTAGTTATAGTCTTGCAGATGTTCATTATGATTCTACCTAGGTGGTATGATACTCCATTGGTTTCTATGACATCATTCAATAGCATAGATGCATCTGAACATTCACCCTTGATTGATATATATTGATAGTAAAATAGAACTTTTTAAATTGTTCTTAAGGTTTGGGACAATCATCTAGTGTTAGGATAGTGCAAATTAAGACTATTTAGACTAATTAAATGGGCTTAGTATGAAGCTAAATAACACACATAAGAGTCAAGTGACTAACAACTAAATAGAAAACAACAATTGCAAATAGGAAATATGAAACAAAATCAAGCTAGTTCACCATCAACTAATATCTTTTTTCTAGCTAGATCATCCCTACAATCACAAGTTAAACAAAGCATCCTAACTTCTTACCTCATCATCTATCTTAAAAGTGGAAGATTTAATCATTACCACATGGTTATGTCTCTTTGATTATCTAGATAATGAAATTGAATCTCTAGAGGAGTCTTACATCTTAACAACAATTTCATTGTCCCTTTGTAGTTCATTGTCCCTCATGACAAGTCTGTTATTGGTTTAAGGCTATCTTAAAGGTCCATATAACAATCTAGGAATTTAATAACAATTAATGTTTAGTCCTTAATGGTCATGACAACATTATACAAGATACTAAAGTTCACATGATGATTCCCTCTTTCCTATCAAATGGTAAGGATTCACTCAAATTTTCACATATTCAAACACATATCCAATTTATGAATTCATGATTGATCCAATGCTCAAACCAATGCAAGCATGACTATTTTTTGTTGACCAAGCTTATTAGTCATATTTAGTTAGAGAAATTCATCCAAAACCATTACAAACTATTTGTAGCTTTGCCATAGGAAATATTGGATCTCCTAGAATGAGTACTTAACATCAAACCAATAGCCAACTCCATAGAAAAATTAACAAAATTGAAACCTTGGACCTAACATATGATAACAAACCTTGAGAACAAATTCATTATGGTAGTCCTAATAGTCCTACTATTAAATTGATCTGTATAGTATTGAATTGATCTTTCTTGTCTCCCTCACTATAAGAATCAAAATTTAGGTCTCGAATGAAAATCCCTTGATTTCAATTTGAAAATTACATCTAGTTCACTATAATAGCTCTCTTACATTTTGAAATTTGTACATGCACATGTATCTGTATTTTTAATTTAAATTTATTTCAAGTGTAATTTCTTGAAACATACATATAATTCATAATTTTTGAACATGTACATTATATGTTTATTTATAATTTATATATATATATATTCTTGATTTAATTTTAAATTTGTACTCAAGTTTGTATGTTTATATGTATATATGCAGGTTCATATCTATTTTTATATATATCATGAATCTAGATGATATTCACTTTGATGTTGAGGACTTCCTCAATGCACAAGATGATCGGGCCCCACCCCCACCCCTAGCTCCAGATGCCCCACCTCCACCCCCACCTGGAACCAACCAAGCTCGCTTGCGAGCCATAATTAATGAAAATGTGGATTCCATACAAGAAAAATTGAATTCCATTCGCAATGAACAATTCATGCCACCTCACATGGTACGTTTTACAACTTTGATGCAAAACATTGTAGATTTTGTGAGGTCTATTGACTCAGAATTTGACAGATTCTAGAAATGGAGAGAGGAGAGACACTAATTTTATGTTGATGGCCTCTCCTATAAGGATATTTTGGATCTTAAAATCACAAAAGGTCATTTAGCGCAATATTTTAGACATCCCATTACAAATGAACCTATTCTTGCAAATAAGAAAAGAATATCAATCAGGTGGTGTAGGCATGAAGGAATGTCTACCAATTTTTGGGATAGATGGTGGATGGTATTTGATTATCCACCTCATGCTAATTGTGAGGTTCCTTTATATTTTTTGAGAAAATTATATGTAGAGTTTATTATGAATAAAAAAACCAACTTGATTTTAGATCATTCCAGGGTATTGGTGGTGGCATGCCACAACAGAGGTTGGGGGCACGAGTTGATCCCCAATGACCTGTACCTATTCAACCTCTTATTAACCCTCTTTTTGCTACCATTCTTTCGCTCTTCCATCATCGTACAGTGGTATCCACGCTAGGCACATTGAGTGCACTCTCAGGTAGCCTAGATGAGAAGACTTCTATGATGGTAGCTCAAGTTAGAGACCATGGAGGAGTTGATGATGGAAGTGGTCCTAGTACCACTCCACATGTGTCGATGCCTCATACATGTACGAGTTGCAATCAGTTGTGTTATGGACCTTATTAGGCAGCTACACCCACTGTAGTTGTGCATGCATCATCTGATAATATGGGTGAATCATTTGTTGATTATCTATTTACTGAGGATCATACCATTGATCATTCGACACAGGTATATATAGGTTACACACATGTTGAATTTATAACAATTTTAAGCACGTGTTTTTAATCAACATATAGATCAATTAAATTGTAATATTTTAACAATCGAATTGTTTGGTGTAGATGATGCAACATGGACCATTGATTGATTTATTTTTTTATCGACACCTGTTCATCTTGGGCACCCATTTGGGGCACATTTTGAATGATTTATATTTTAAATAATTTTGTTTACTTGATTTTAATTTGTAATTCAGTCTTGAACATGTACATTAAATATTTATGAATTGGTTTAGGGTTCTTCCACATTGAATCCTCCATCTGAGGGTGTCTCGAGCGCTCCTCCATCATTGGGCATCTCACATAACACTTTTATAGTATGTATATTGTTTTAAAAAACTATATATACTTAGATTTTTCTATTTTGATATCACTATATCTGAAAACGTGCATGTACTATTTAATATATATTAAAAATATATGTCTATGCAGGTTGACACAACAATGAGGATGGGCATTGCAACACACTTGGATAATCCAAGTTTATATCAGGAGTCGACTGCATTTCAGGTTGTTCAAAAATGTATATCTATGTCTACATGTAATATATGTACAAGTCTTTTAAATAGATTAAAACAAAAACTAAGTACCTATAACATGTACACAAGTCTATATATATATATATATATATATATATATGTTTTAACCTAATTTGTACACACATGTGCTAAGTTATAAATGACCTTGTAGGAGCTTGTCAGTGACATGTTTCATCAACACACAACACATGCAGAGTAGGAGGATAGAGGAGATGGGCAACTTGATATGGTATAATTTAAAATTTAGATTATATTTAAAGTCAATTAAAATATACATTGTGAACTTTAAGTAAATTTCTTGATAGATATATACGTTGACATGTGTTCAAAATTCTTTTTCTTTTAAAGCTTGAGACATGTCATGTAGCTAAGCCTGTAGAGACAGGTCTTGGAATAGAGGATGCACAACAAGTTCCCCTTATGGTATAATAATTTAAATATGATAAATTATAAATTAAATTGAATTAAATCATTTTAAAAATCATCTTACATCTAATTTCAACTTGAACTTTCTCTTGTATTAAATAGATTGATTCAGAGCATGTAGAGACAGGTCCAGGTGCACCAGAGCATGCCTTTCAGCCTTACACAGTAATTTAATTTTATGATAAATTATAAATTTGAAAATTGTCATTAAATCATTTTTAATCATCTTACATCTGATTTCATCTAAATCTTTCTCTTCTACAGAGTGATTCAGATCATCTGAGTAGTTCGCATGGTGTGAAGAGGACTCTTGATTACAGAGATAGTATGTGATAGGTTATTTCATGGGCTACATAATTTGACTATTTCACGGACTATGTTATATACTGTTTGTCATGGACTTTATATATATATATATATATATATATATATATATATATATATATTGTTGAACATGGACTTTATATTTTGAACATGGGACTTTGTATATTTTTTGAACATGGACCTGGACTTTATTTCATTTCACTATTTTATGGTCTCTAGAATACAAAACTTTATTTCATTGTTGTATGTGTTTTACACTTCAAACATGCAAGTACTTAAATAACTATATAAAAATGCACAACATGACTTTGAACTTATATATTCCACTAGTATTAAAAATGTGCTAAAATGGTAATAGCAAGCTCTAAATTTAAAATTAACAAGGGTAAAACACTATAACTCAAAAGTGACTTTAATAGTGAGATTCATAATAATATTTTTTTGTCAAGATTCAGTTGGTCTATTGGTGAAGTTACTAGGTTCACAAAAAAAGCTATTAGAAATCAATTTTTGTTGAGTACAATGCCTAACACCCTAAGAGTTAAATTTGGGGTTGAGTCCCAATGGATAGTCTACGAAAGCTTTACATATTTGACAAAAAAATATAATATCATGACAGTCTTCAACTAATATTAGTACATGGATTGGTAAAGCTTTGAAAAAATACAATTGATTGATATTATCAAAATCACTTTACAAAAAAAATGTTTGATAGTATTAGGATCATAATAATCATGGTCTAGTGGAAAATTTAACATTTTTGTTAGGTTTATTCAAATGAAACAAATTATCTTCCTATATGATCCCCCACTATTAGAAAAAACATTCCTTAACTAATTCATATGCATTTAAGTCATTATATGACATGGGAAAACTAGTATGAGGATAATATATTACATTTTAATGAAGATGGCAAAGAATGAATCCAAAAGACCCTTTCTTTGAGAACCACACTTAGAAAATAAAATGTCTATCAATTTCAAATGGTTGATGTTACAATTTTCTTTGATGTTACAATTCTATGACCTAGGACATTTAATGGTAACAAATTTATGAGTAACTATTGAGATAAGTGATACTTAGCATACAACTTGCCTTGAAATTTGATCATTGCACAACACAATAATATAATTTAGCAAGACCCAATTCCTTTGACATGCTTTCATTAAGTTTATCTTTAAATATTCTATTTTTAGTTTGTGTAGATAAGATTTGCTTAGGCTTGGGAATCAATCTTACAACCTTCACTAGAGCACTTGTAGATGCCTTAGTTTAGATCCATAGTCACAGACCTAATCAAGATTAGGTCCACACTTGTGTGTTTGACCTAAAGAGGGAATTTATAAACTATTTATGGAATGGAGTAAAATCTTGAGATGTGTGATCATGATGTTTTTTTAGGAATGTTTTAAAGAGTTGATTACACTATATAAATTATAGTCCTTTGAGCTCTCATTCATAAAAGAGTTTGAACCCTAGGCCCAAAACATAAGGTAAAATGACATAGGTATGTATAGTTTTCCCTATTACAATGTTATAATTAAAATATATCAAGTATTATTGTGAAAGCATTACCCTTCCACAAGAAACAGTGAACTTGGAGAGTGTTAATTTCCATCACTATATCATTAGGCAAGCACTTAATATCCTAAAGGGATGCCTCACTTTGATTTTAGAAAGGCTCATGAAGTGTAGGGTAGATGGGTCAAAGGATCTAAACTGAGGAATGATACTAACACCCTCAACATCATGTTTCAAACCCTAGCATAAATCATAGATCTACCCATTGAAGATTCAACCAATATAATTAAACTTTGGAATCTATTAACTAAACATCTAGAGCTTGATCATTTATTCTTAATCTATATGAAACCATTGTTATATCATAGGTTTGTAGCTACCCATGATCATTATCCAAATAAAAACCAAATCTCAAATGTGTAATTTGAATCACAACAAAATCTATATGTCAAGGTGCACTTGGGTCTCAACATAAATTTAATGTATATTTACCAAGCCATGTGGGAAAAGTGCATGGTAGGTTATATGTGATAGAGACACATATGATCATCATTGAGGATGATATTTTCCTCAACCTACATATTTTATTGGTGAAAGGATGCATACATGTTTACCCCAGGTTTTAAGTATATTGGTGACATTGTGGTTAAATTTCTTACCAAAGGAAAGCAATTGAGGACCGATACTAATCAATTACATCATTCTAGATATGATGTATATTATTAGACTTGATGAAGGTATATTAGGTGATATCCATGTAGTTTTGAGTCCCTCTCTTAGATGTAGTGACATATGTTATTTTCATATCATTGCTAACATAGAGAGGACATATACATGCATGATTCACATCATGGTAGTGATCAAGTGATATTTTATGTATATTGTTAGATTAGATTAACTATGTGTTCTAATTTTATTATAATGCACATGTTCTAATGTATGTGTATATTTTTGTAGGGATCCATTCATCATTCTTAGCACAATAGTTGTCACTTTGAGGGTCACTTAGCAAGGAGATAGGATTCACCCATATTATGATGTATTTTGAGTAGTTCATGTACTTTGATAGATAGGACATTTGTATACATGTTTTTAGATCCATGGTATTTATATACTTTAATCTACCTCACATTTGCATACTTTAATTAGATACATTATATTTATTTAATTAATTAGGATTAGCCTTTTACATGCCTTCCTACACCTTCCCCACTAATTAATTTTGAATAATATTACTATTTGGTTAATTAACTTCTAATTTCCACTAATAAAATAAATCAAATCTTAAATCATGTCTTGAACTAACAAATACATAAATTCAAAAACTCACATGACTAGCTAAAAGGAAAAATTCAAACTAATTTTACATCTCCACCATACATTTCCATAGTTTTAGATAAAGCAAGATTCCAGGCCTCGTTGATGCAAACCCATTCAATAGCTCTAAAACATCCACACAATGAACCATTAACTAGAATCTAGAAGGGAGAAATTATAAATTCCAAAGAGATAACATTAAGGCATGGAGTTGTATCTATGTATTGAAAATTACTAACCTAATCTATAACGCTAAGTACTAGTTCATCTTCATTATTGAGCATGTCAAATAAAGAAGAAATTTTAAGGATAGAAAGAATATGATAGTGTAATGGTTGGATTGAGAGATATATGGTTATTGAAACATAGAAGTAACATAACTATGTAGGATATTGTGGTCCATTAACAACTTCAAATTGGCCATTAATTAACCTACAAAGATGCTAACTTTTTGGATGTCTTAAGGGGTCCTAATTTATGATGTCTTAAGGGGACGTTTTAAGTTCTCAAAATTTGGTGAAGTTGCCCAAGGCAAACAAATTTAACAATATAATAAAATCAAATTTAAAGTAAATTCAAAGTAGAAAAAAATGCGCATTTAACAAATAAAATATATAGAATAATAATTTTGATATATAAAAGTGTAGAGTATAAAATTGTGTACATACACATGTATACAAATTTGTGTACAAAATGTGTAATAATGTAATTGTGTATGTACATATATGCCAACTCAAAATAATGTTTACAAAATGTGGTTATGCCATCTCAAGAAAATCCAAAACTTGTGGGGAATGTAGCAGGTCTTCACGCCACCTGATATAAAAATAATACAAGCAATTTATCAATATATCACCAAAACATGTATTTTAATTTATATAAAACTATCTAGATATACACAATTTGTACCTGTATTTACAAGTTTCTCACACATGTGTAGATATAGGTTTAATCTGCATCCTCTCAAGTTTTTGTTTCAAAGTATGTGATGAATTTGTGATAATGGCCTAAGGATATAAAGGGACAATTTAAATCAATTTCAACTAATAATGCACAAGAAATATCAAAACATGTATTTAATGTATTTAAAAGAACAATATAAATCTATTTAACTATATTTACCTGTATTTGCTTATTCCATTGTACCATCTCCATCCTCTCTTTTTTCCAACACATCAATGATTGTCTCATGGTCTTCCATAGAAATTTTCCATAGCTCTTTATTTGCAAGTTTTCCACGATACCTCTCCAGTTTTATATTTGTTGCCAACACCAAATGTGAGTAGTGTATAATCTTCTTATGTGTTTCATAATCTTCGAATGTAGGCAAACCGTTCTTCCTTATTAGGTATTTCCATAGCCAAGTGCCAACAACCACCACCAAACCTATTGGATAATGATAGCCATCATCAAAGAAATTCTTAAAATTTGCTTAAAGGGATCAAAGAAGTTCTTAAAATTTGCTTAAGGGGATCAAAGATTTGTTATCAAAATTTACTTAAGCAGATGTCTTAAGGGGATCACCAAACCTGTTGGATAAGGAAAACCATTATCATCTTCTCAAGGTGCTGTTAACTTATGTTTAGTCTACACACAACGAGCCAACCAATATTCTATTTCCTCTTCATTCTTCTTTGGTGCAACAACAACATACACATGTCCTGCAAACAAATTTTGATTCCATAACTTGCACATGTCCATAAAATTTGACCAATCAATATACATGCATTCATATGTACACATATAAATAAATAAAAACACTACAAATTAGTAATGAAGTGAAATAAAATGAAATAATTTGAATTAAATTACCTTCTTGTACAAGGTCTAAAACACGGTCATAATCATCTAATACAAACAATTGATCATTGTCTTCAATTGTTGTTTCACTTTGATCGTGTTCTTGTGCAAGTGTCAATGGTCTTTGCTTCCACGCTTCAACCTATTCTATATTCTCACATGCTTCCCAATCTCCTAAAATAAAAAACTAACAAACACATGCAAGCTCCCTTGTCTAGATAGTCCATGTACTTGCATTCGAACTCCTAAATCAAAGCCATTTAGTAGATCCACTGATTGTCTGGTAATAAAGTCTAGGTAGAATGTTTTCTTCTTCAACCAACCAAAAGAATCGACGAACTGTAGAGTACTCGCTTGATCTAGGTGTACATAATCTTGTATTGCACCAATCTACAATCCCACGTGCATCTTTAAATTTTATTGCATCCTCAAATTTCAATTGTTGTCTAGCAAGAATTCTTTTAACACACGCACCAGCTCCATCATGTTCTCTTTTACCATGTCCAGCTTCAAAAAAATTCTACATATTTGCACATTATTCTCCTTGTGAACCCTACTTAACCAACAGAACATTCAAGCATTCTTGAACTGCCCTGTACAATTATCTGACCATATAAGATGTTCAGTCATCTAGATTCCTCTTTCTCTTAAATTTGTATAAAATATATTGAAATAATATTGAACAAACTCTGATGAGTGTAACTGGTTGTCACTCAAATAGAAATGATACTCCCTCAAAATTTTTCTATCATTCTCTGTGCTAGCATCTACATGTCTATAAACAATATGAACAAACATAACAACCTGCACTAAATTGTAATATTGTGATTGAATTTTCTCTTGCGGAGCTAAAGTATAGTTTTCTGCAAAATCAACCACTGATCGTATAGTACCAACTGGAAATGTGTTTCTACATTCATGAAATTGTCCATCAAGCCATCGAGCTTGTTGAGAGTGCTTGACATATTTTGGTACAATTTTACTCTTAAATTCTGATATGAATGCATGCACACTAACCTTTTCTGTAATTAAATCACAACGCTTTCCAAATTTTTCATCTTTTAAAGAATATTCAACATTCTTAAATCTTTTAACATCCACTAATTGTTGTCCAAAACCATTTTCAACACTTTCATGCATACAAACTCTTAACAAAGAAATATTGCCACAACTAATGCATTGTCCAGAAATACATGAACTTAAATAAAATAATTTTTCATTAGATCTTTCATAGAACAAACTTGATATAAACTCTTTTATTGCTTCAGTTGGCATATTAATATCACATTCCTATATAATCATGTTACTATGTAAAGTACAACGTATATATTGAAACACATAATAATAATAACGAAATTGAACATACGTTTTACAGCAAGATATTCGTTGCTTATTAATCTTTACATACCATGGTTTGCATTTTTCAAAAGATCGTTGACTTATTTTAATATTACTAGGTAACACTAATTCATCACAAAATTTTTTATAAAATTTAGTTTGCGTTGTATCTAATAGGTGTTTTGGATGAGGATCTCAAACTTTGGACCCCTCTTAATTTTAAAACATCTCTAGCATTAGATGATACCCTAGTATCATCATGCCAATATTTTTCTATCAAAGATCTGATTTCAACATTTAGTTTCATGTCAGATCTTGGGAGTTGACCACTAAAACTCCAACATTGGTTAATTGAATCATTTTCTATACTTTCTCTTATTTTTGCCACTCTTACCAATGTTTTAGGATGTATTTTTAGAATTTCATTAATATTGCTTACCATTCTTCTATTCAAAGTTATTTTATTCACTATAGCAGTTGTTATAGCTCGTCTTGTTGCAATCTTATCTTTGGATCGACTATTATTTCTAATAGACTCAATGGCACTAGCAACAGTAGACATAGCATGTTTTAGTGATTGATCTTTTCTTCTTGGTTTAACAAAAATGCCTAACATTTTTATTACTTTTCTCATTTTCCACATTCTCATTAATTACATCATTAATTAACATTGAAATGATAGTTTTTTATGATAAAAAAATTCCTTGTATAATCTATTGGCATGTGTTCTTATTTGTCTCCAAGAAATTTTACCAGAAAGATTATCCAAAACATTTCTTTCAATTTTGAATTTTTTTTTCTCATTTTCAACATCACATCCTAAATTTTCATTTTCATTTTCAACTTCAAAACGATTTTCATTTTCAACAACAAAACGCTTTTCATTTTCATTTTCAACAAAAGGATTTTTGTTTTCATTTTCAACAACAAAATGGTTTTCATTTTCATTTTCAACAGCAAAATTGTTTTCATTTTCATTTTCAACAAAAGGATTTTCATTTTCATTTTCATTTTCAACAACAATTTGTTTCAAATTTTGATCTCTACGAATATTATCAATCTAAACATTGTTATATCCAGCTTGTTTTAAATCTCCTATCAACACCATTTCCATTTCATTCAAAGGTGGATTTGAAGAAGTACCTGGATTTGTGCCTATTGAAACATTCTCCATAGCATTGACAGAGGGATTTGAAGACATACTAGGAGTAGTTTGTATAATCGTATTAGTTTCCACATTCACCTCTTGCAAATTTGCATCATCTACATCCATGGTCTCCTCAATGTTTTTATCTTCAATAGTTGTGGAATTGGATGCTTCAGCATTATTCATTGATTGAATTTTTATTCTTCTATCTCTTTGTCTTTTTGCCTCCTTTCTCTTTGCTTCAATTTCTTCAGGGGTTAATAGGTTCCTATCTTTCCTCTTATTATGACTTTGTGATCCCATGATTAAAAAAATTTATGAAGCATGTACAAATGAATGTCAAAAACTTAAAAGTCTTTCTTCTTTGTTCAAGTCCTTCAAACAAGTAGCAATTCAACAAAATTTTACTCAAATAGTGTCTCAATGATGGCTTCTATCAAAATTCAAACAATACTCCAAGTTGATGGACCTGCAAAAGAAAAAAAGATGGTAGAGAATGCTGCAAATGTCGCTGTCAGCCGTACTGTAGAACAAGTTGCAGGGTTGATAGTCACAGTCACAGTCTTATTAAAAAAAATGGACAAATAATAAACGGGATCCCATTTTATTTTGCACAAATAGAGTAAGAAATGAGACCCTGTTATTTAAAATTTAAATTTTAAGCTCAGGTATTGCTTTGTAATGCGGTTCAGGAAATGCTTTGGGGACCCGAACCTAACCTTTGGACCTAGTTTGACCTGCAACTTGAAGGTCCTGTCAATGTCACAACAAAATAGTGACTTTGTGAATATATCTGAAGGTCTATTTTGTAAAATATTTTGATGAAATTAAAACCCATTATAGATGAGATAGTGTAGATTCCAAATATGTAATTTTTTTGCAATTGGATTAATTTTTCTATTTTTAATCAATTTCTGATGAAATAGGTCCATAAACTTGAATTATAAAGGTTTTTAGTATTTTAATAACTTTTTATTAAAATATTTTTTTGTAAAAAAAATGTACAAAAACATACTTTAGACAATTCTTTTCAATTTAAAAAAAAAATTTAAAAATGTTAAGTTTATGTCATCTTATGCGTAACATACACGATGATTTTTTAAAAGACCAAAAATGGCCAATAAAAAATTAATTAAAAAAAAAATTCAAATAAAAATTACAAAAAAATATGGAAAACATGCTTCAATGAGTTACAAATCTTTTCTAAAAAGGATTAGAAAAATATGATTATTTAGGTCAAAATATGGATGACGTACACGTACATGGTATAGTAAAAAGAAAGTGACTTTTAAACAGTGGTTTTTAGAAACGCCTATTCAAAATCAATTTCTATCATCTGGGTATTGAAAAAAATTACATATTTGGAAACTAGACTCTGAGTACTACATTTCATATTTAGTGACTTTTTCTAAGATTCCACCTTTAAGTGCTTCAAATTTTTAGGTCAAATGAGACAAATTCTGAAAATCAGGGAAAACACTTCCACTTTTTGGCCAAAAAATGGACTCAACTTCTTGCACACACCCTCCTATGTAATGCAAGATTAGACATATCTAGTGGCTTAATCAGAGGTGAAGTAATAACACTGTGCTCCAAGATTTCTTCCAATACAATATGTGTAGACTTCTTTCATGTTCTAGATTTTCTAATTTTTTTGGTTTGAATTGTACATGATCATCTTTAGGTACATCCTCATTGCCTCCATTTTTTGAATGTGACAATGATGTTAGCTCAGAAGAAAAGGGGGTAGTAATAGAAATATAGTGATATAAAAGAGGATCCTCTAATAAAGCATGCTAACATTTACATATAGTAGCACATAAATTGAAAATGAATTATGATATATATAATGGATTTTAAAGAGTAGAATTAAACCATCCATAAATAATATAGGTTGTATCTCAACATCCCACAATGTAGATCTCAAATTACTAATCAAAGCTTGAAATATAAAAAAAATCTTTAATGGGATCTTATTCTTCTTATTTGCATTGTATGGATTAGTAATAGATGTCTTAGGCTTAATATTGTAATGAACATGTTTCATGGAAACATTGGCTAAATCCTTAAAAGAAGTGGTAGAAACCTGAAGCAATGAATATAACCATGTAAAAGTATAACCACTCAAGGTTGTTAGAAATAATTTGGCAAGTAATTGATCCTCATAAAAAATAACTGAAGCATATGGCTTGGAAAGTCCTTAGATTAAGCAACTGATCATATTTACCATCATACTTTATATAACAAGTTGTCATAAATCCACCTGGGGAAGGATAAGACAAAATGTAATGTGCCAAAGGATTGTCAAATATTTCACTAGTATCATCTTCTAGCTTAAATGTTTGGACATATATATCAACATGCCAACTCAGATGGTCAATCCTAGTGATTGGGTAGTTCATGTATAAGGTGAAATATCATGCTCAAAATGCCCCATATTGATATGTGTACGCATCATGTCATGTGTAGTAGTGGTGGATGATGAAAAAGATGTATCATCAACTAGTGGCATATTATCCTCATGTTGTTCTTTACTTTTGAGCATGTCTAAGAATAAAATGTGTATAAGAATGTAGTCCACAATCATTCAAAGATACATCATTAGAGAATATGAAAGGGTCTAAAGGGGGGTCTCCATAAAAAAGTTTCATATGATCATGATGCATAGAAAATTAATGGGATCCACTAAGGAAGGACCTTTTAGGGTCTCTGAGAGGAATCAAATCATCATGAGACAAAGATTCATCATACTTATCATGAGAAGATAAATAACTGCCACTATGCTCATCACTAAACATATTATCAATAGAATATGATCCACAAGATAGAGAAGAAATACTAGAAACCTTATGTGAAGGTGGAACATATGTTTCAACATGACTAGGCCTCTTGTGGAAAGATGAGGTAAGAGTGTCACAAGTAGGATAATTCATAAGGGAACAAAAGTATAGCATGAGATGTACAAGAGGTATGTTTAGTAGGGGTAGAGGGTGGATAAACATCAAAAGGTAGGCCATGAGAAGGTATCACTAGGTCGTTATGATCCTCATGTGCACTAGGCTTGGAAAATAAACAATAAAAGCATGTGCCTAAACCATAAAAGAAGTGTACAAAGTAAACAAGATGAATCAAACTATTGCAATGCTTTACCACTTGAATGAATTTTCAACTCACTGATCATTAATATATCATCATCTAAATACTTATAATAAGTAAGAAAGAAAGATTTAACATGTAAAGAGGCATTTGTAGTACCATCATAATCATCATGTAATAATTTCTCACTAAGAAGCATAATGTCATCATGTAATGTATGAAAAGGTAATGAAGTATTGATACCACCTACATGAGTAGCTAATTAACTAACATCAGGGTGCATACTATCATCATGTAAGGTGTCAAAATTTGAAATAATATCATGCATATCCATTGGGCTACTATGAGATGTAGAAAAATGGTCATCAAGAAGCACCATTAGGACTAGGGGAATAGGTGTTGTTGTACACCTTGCAACTCTTAGGTACTTGGATGGAATCTTGGAATTCCATAGTTGTCACTCTCTTCCACATGTCATTAATCTTATGATAGTTGTATCTTAAATTCATTTAATAGAGGGTTACTAGCTGGACTATGACTCATATATTTGATCAACTATTTATAGGCATATGTAATATGTGTGTAAGTGATATTATTACACCTACATGGAGTTATTGGGAGTTACTTTGACCCCAATTAGTCTTGGGGATAAAATTGGTCAAATGGGAGTTACATTATATTTTTGGAGGAGTTACATTTGGAGGTGGAGCATATGGTTTAGACATGGATCACCTTCACTTATTTTTGGCTTATGGTTTTGAGCTCGTGGTTTTGGAAAACCTTTCATGGTTTCTTAGGTCATTTTGGCCTATATATAGGACTTGGGGTGGAGATTGTGTTTCATGTTTTATGTAGAGTTATGCTATCAAAATTCCTTTAGGTTTAGAGTGTAGACCTCATTGAAGCACAAAGACCTTGATATTATATTATAACCTCTATTGCTAATTAATACATTAGTTGCAACACTTTTTGAGGATGGATTTTACCCTTATGAGGCTTTTCCCAAGGCATATCTAGTGTCACCTATCATGTGATCATTTTGTTTTATACTTCTTATTTCTTATATTCTTGTTCCTTTCTTAGTGTTGTTACTATTAATCACTCTAAAGGTTCTTGTTTTGAGGATCAATGTGCCATGCATGAACCACCAACAATGGAAAGGTTTGCAAAACAAGGGATGACCAACAAGCCAATCTATAGATCAAGGGCTAGCTCCCCACCTATTCCAAGCTAATTCTAGTTGAGGAGGAAAAGTGAAAGAGAGTCATTCTTGAAAGTAAAATAAGAAAGCATAAAAGGTCATAAGCCAAAAATAGGCATCCTTGCACTATCTAACTGCCTAGAGATTTGTTCCTCACCATGTAATAGTCAATAAATGATATAGTCATGGTTAGGAGGGTCAACAAAGTGAACTGTCCAGGCCATGCAGCTAGAGTAAACACAACGGAAACAACTCAAAGATAGAAAGAAAATGTACATTTAGTCATTTAGTATATCATATAATTCAAATACAAATTGGTCAGCAACATGCAGACTTACAATTAGGGCTCACATGCCTGATTTCACAGTTACAAAATATGAACAAGATATAGCTTTGAAGCTCCTTCATGAGAAATTCCAACTATTAGCTATGAACTCATGATCAACTATCCATCATTGCTTTCCTAGGCATCTATTACATCAATTTATATCATCTCTAGAACATAAGATTCCTTTGCATCGGCCAAGGAAGATCACAAACTCCAATGAAGAGCTGTAACGTGTGTACATGGATAGGTCAGACCTAATCCTGTAGAATTCCTCCACAAATGAATGGAATAGTGTGTGGATCTTAGGGAAGGTCGGACACAAATGAAACAACATTGAATGATGTGTCATTTAGCTCCACAAGTTGTGAAATGCTCCACAAGTCTTCCCCTTTAGTTGATTCTCTGAGGCTGTCAGGATGCTCTGTTATGAGAAAATAGTTGATCTTCTGCTAGCGATATCTTATTGGTACCTTATCCAAATGATCTAAGATTTGGATATGATGTGCATGAATGTGTTGAGATGCTAAGTCCATCTCTGCAAGGTTTGAAATGCAATTGCGATAGAATGCATACCAAAATACAGAAATCACTACTAACTAAACTGAACTAGAAAATGAAAAGAAACAAACTAAATGCAAATGTTTTTGGTTGATGCAAGATTGCTCTTGAACCAGGGATGCTCCTACATCAGACATCTGGGGTTATTGAAAAAGTGAGTCCCTCACTTTGCTGGGGTTGGAGGAAAACCATGACGGACCACCTCAACCTAAAAAATCTAAGATGAGTCTTCTTCTAGTCTACTTTTCTACTTCACAAGATATTCTTTGTAATGTCTTCCTCTGGTGTTGCGTCTAACTCTGCTATCAAAAATGTCCTCAATCTGTTCTAGTGCTTGTTGTAGTAGTTGCTTCTTGAAGTCTTCTTCAATGTTGTTATTGAACTCTACTTCATGATACTAATATAGGTCTACAATGTTGAAAATAGGTGATATTCCCAGTGTCTCCGGTAACTCCACTTCATATGCATTTCTTGAATCAAACTTTCTGAGTATCCTACATGGTCCAAACTTCTTCATCCTTAACTTGTTACATGTCCCAATTGGAAATATTTCTTTTCTCAAGTATACCATCACTTCATCTGCCACTAAAAATTATTTGTGTCTTCTCTTCTCATCCACCTTCTCCTTACACTTGCTATTCATTTCCTCCAAATGCTTCCTAACTTGATTATGCACTATCTCCACGTGTCCTACAAATTCTTCTACTTCTGCACTCCTCTTGTCTTCCATACCAATGTCTCTCAACTCTGCAACTCCTCTGGGTTTAGTTCCTGTCACAATCTCAAATGACATTCTTCCGGTACTTCTATTCACTAAATTATTATATGCAAACTTCGCTTGTGATAGAATCAAATCCTAATTTCTTGCCTTCTCTCCAACCAAACATCTCAAAAAGATTCCCAAACTCCTATTTACTACCTCTATCTATCCATCAGTCTGTGGATGAAGTGCTGAACTGAACTTTAAATCTATCTTCATCTTCTTCCAAAGTGTCTTCCAAAAGTATCCAAGAAATCTGGTATCTTTGTCTAAAATTATGCTCTTAGGTAATCCATGCAATCTCACAATCTCCTTGAAAAATAGGTCAGCTACATGAACTACATCAGTTGTCTTTTTACAAGGTATGAAATGTCCCATCTTTGAAAATCTGTCCGCCACTACAAATATTGAATCATGTCCTCTCTGTGTCTTCAGCAACCCCATTATGAAATCCATACTTATGTCTTCCCAAGGTCTCTCTGGTATTGTCAAAGATTTGTACAAATCAGTATTCTAATTATTCCCTTTTGCAACTTGACAAATTCTACAAATCTGCACAAATTTCCTAACATCCTTATGTATCTGAGGCCAAAAGTAATTTTCACTTACCAAAGCCACTATCTTATCAATGCTAAAATGTCCTGCCAATCCACCACTGTATTTCTCCTTGATCAAAATGTCTCTCATTGAACTCCTAGGTATGCACAACTGATTTCATCTGAACAACATATCCTCCTGAATGAAATAGTCCAACCAATTACTCCTATCTATCACAACAGGTTCCTTACATGCTTTCCAAGGTTTTGCAAAATCAAGATCTTCCTCATACATGTTCTTCAATTCTTCAAATCCTAACACTTCAACTCTCATCTCTGTCAACAAGTTCCTTCTTCTACTCAGGGCATCTGCAACTTTGTTTGATTTTCCATTCTTATGCTTCAACACAAAGGTGTAACTCTGTATGAACTCTACCCATCTCATGTGCCTCTGATTCAACTACCCTTGACTGTTCAAATATTGCAAAGCTTGATGGTCTGTATACAACACAAATTCCTTAGGCAACAAGTAATGTCTCCACTTCTTCAAGGCTTGAATTATGGCATAGAACTCCTGATCATAAACTGAATATCTTTTCCTTGCATCATTCAACTTCTCACTAAAATATGCTACAGGTCTACCTTCTTGACTTAACACTGCTCCTATTGCATTTCCACTTGCATCACAATCTCCCTGAAATACCTTATTGAAATCTGGTAATGCCAAAACAGGTTTCTCTGTCACTTTCTACTTCAACAATTCAAAACTTCTATCTTCTCTTGATGTCCACTTAAAGTCTTTTCTATCACCTCTCATTGTCTCTTTCATAGGGTTACATACTAAACTAAAATTTCTGATGAACATTCTGTAGAAAATAGCCAATCCATGAAATGATTTGACTTCTCCAATGCTCTCTGGTGTAGGCCATTCAACAATTGATCTCACTTTCTTAGGGCCCATCTTCAATCCTTCTGCATAAATCACAAATCCCAAGTATACCAATTCTTCCTTCATGAAACTACACTTCTTGATGTTTATTGGCAATTTCTCTTCTCTCAGTCTCTACAATACTTGTCTCAGGTGCCACAAGTGTTCTTTTGTCTTACTAAAAATCAAAATATCATCCAAATATACAATAACAAACTTACCCAAGAATTTCTTCAAGACTTCATTTATCAACCTCATGAAAGTACTCAGTGCATTTGTCAATCCAAAAGACATCACTATCCACTCATATAATCCTTCATTTGTCTTAAAAGCAGTCTTCCATTCAACTCCTCCAATTTTGATTTGATGGTATCCACTCTTCAAGTCTATCTTTGTGAAATATTTTGGTCCACTCAAACAATCCATGATATCATCCATCATAGGTAAAGGAAATATATACTTAACTATGATCTTGTTTATTTCTCTTAAGTTTGTGCACATTCTCCATTCTCCATATTTCTTTGGTGCTAACACTGTAGCTACTACACAAGGACTAAAACTTTCTCTAATCAAACCTTTCCTCAACAACTCATGTATCTATCTATTCAGTTCTTTATTCTCTGTTGGTGTCATTCTGTGTACTACTTTGTTAGGCAAACTAGCTCTAGGTATAAGATCCATGTGATGACTGATACTCCTGATTGGCGGCAATCCTTCTGACACATTATCTGATATGATGTCTTCATACTTTGTCAACAACTCAGTTATCTCCTCCGGTTGTGATTCTTCAGTCTGCTTCTTCAATGTTTCAGGCTTCTTAGGGATCAAGGCATAACATATATTCTCATGTCTCAAACCATCTAGAAATTTTCTTCCATCTACCAAATAGATTCTAGCATTCCTACACACTTCACTCTTAGGATCATCTTCCAAAGGAATCAAAGTAATTCTCTTTCCATTTGATGTTATGGTATAGGTATTCCTTCTCCCATCATGTATAGTTTTTATATCATACTTCCATTGTCTACCCAACAATATATGACATACATCCATAGGCATAATATCACACAACACTTCGTCATGATAAGATTTTTTGAAACCAAACATTGTTCACTCACCAGTACCTTATGATCATCCTGAATCCATGCTATCTGATAGGGCTTAGAGTGTTTCAATCTTTCCAACTTTAGCTTAGTCACTATCTCCTCTAAAACTAGGTTATCAGAACTACCACTATCAATAACAACTTTGCAACATTTACCTTCTGATTTGCATCTGGTTCTGAATGAACTTTTCCTCTATGGTGGTTCTTCATTTGTCTCTACATGAAATAGTGCTCTCGTCATGACAAGTGATTCTCCTTTCTTAGGTTTACCAACTGAATAGGGTCACCTAGTTCAACAGGTTCTTCTTCCACATAAGCTACTCTTCCACTGTTCTTTGTCTTCTTGCTTGTACTCCCTTGATTACATTTAAATGCTCTGTGTTCTTCTCCTCCACACTTGAAACAGGTTCCTCTGAATGTTCTCCTATCAAGTCCTCTTCCTTCTCTTCTATATGCTTCACTCCGGTATGGACTAGGGTTTCCTCTTCGGTAGAAAGTTATGTCATCTCTTTGGTATGCATTGTTATCTCTGTCCTTCTTGAATGTGTTATCTTGTCTTTTTTTCTCCGCATATGATCTCTCTCCTCTAAAAAATATTCTACCTCTCTAAAATTTACCTACTCTACCTCTCTATCTCTGATCATTCCTCTTGTTTAACTTCTCTTCAACTTTCAGGGAAACTTGATATGCTTCTTCCAATGTTGTCATTCTCACCAAACTTAGTTCTTCTTGAATGTTCAATCTCAATCCATTGATGTATCTAGCCACTTTCTCTTTGCTTGCTTCACATGTCCTGTCCTTATGATCATCTTTTGAAATTCTCCATTGTACTCCACAGATTTCTCCTTTTGTCTCAGGTTTTGCAATCTCTTTAACAATTCCAACTCATAGTCAACAGGTATAAACTGATTCTTTAATTTTGTCACCATTCTATCCCCACTTTGTAATCTTCTATTTTCCTCTTCTATTTCTATCCAACTGAACTTCTTTCCACCATATAGTAGCACGTCCTTTCAACTTTGTCTTTGCAAATTTCACCTTCTCCAGATCTTCAATTTCTTCATACTCAAAATATTCTTCCATGTCATTTATCCAGTCAATCAACTCTTTAGGATTCAAATTGCCAGTATAGTTTGGTACATCAACTCTAAGTCTTTTCCCAATCTTTGAAATAGCTCGCAACATCTTGACTTGATCTGATTCTTCCTTTTCATCTCCTAGGGTTCATTTTGATTAACGAACTGAAATTCTTCATCATCATCACTTTCAACATTAGGGCGAGGTGTCAATCCTCTTCGCCTATCTTCTTCAACAACATCCAAGCAAACTTACATTGTTTTCATCATCTCCATCATCTCATCCATCCTTCTAGCCATTGTTCCAACAACAAGGATTCTCCTCGGTGGCATCTCTTCCTTGGATCAAGTGTAACTACCTCAAATTTGGCGATCAGGCTACAAGGTGACAACTGCCTCACAATCGGTAATCAGTTGCAACACAAGTAACCTGCCTTAGATTCGACAATCTATTCACAACAAGATCTTATGGAATACCTTCACCAACTTTGCTCAATTCACTCTCAAAGATTCAAACTTTCTCTCTTATAGCACTTGGTGTAGTCACGGTTAGGAGGGTCCACAAAGTGAACTATCCAGGTCATGCAACTAGAGTAAACACAATGGAAACAAATCAAAGATAGAAAGCAAATGTAGATTCAATCATTCAATATATCATAGAATTCAAATACAAATTGGTCGACAACATGCAGGCTTACAATTAGGGTTCACAGGCTTGATTTCACTGTTACAAAATATGCACAAGATATATCTTTGAAGCTCCTTTGTGAGAAATTCCAACTATCAGGTATGAGCTCATGATCAACTATCCATCACTACTTTCCTAGGCATCTATTACATCAATTTATATCATCTCCAAAACATAAGATTCCTCCACATCGGCGAAGGAAGATCACAAACTCCAATGAAGAGTTGTAATGTGTGTACACATATAGGTCAAACCTAATCATGTAGAATTCCTTTGAAAATGAATGGAATGGTGTGCGGATCTCAGGAAAGGTTGGCCACAAACCAAACAACATTGAATGATGTGTCATTTAGCTCTACAAGTCATGAAATGATCCATAGGTCTTCTCCTTTAGTTGATTCTCTAAGACTGTTAGGATGCTTTGTTCTAAGAAAATAGTCGATCTTCTGCTAGCAATATCTTACCAGTACCTTATCCAAATGATCTATGATTTGGATATGATGTGCATGAATGTGTCTAGATTCTAAGTCCAGCTCTACAAGGTCTGAAATGCAATTGCGGTAGAATGCGGACCAAAATACAGAAACTACTACTGACTGAACTGACTAAACTAAACTAGAAAATGAAAAGAAACAAACTGAATGCAAATGGTTTTGGTTGATGCAAGATTACTCTTGAACCAGGGATGCTCCTACATCAATAAGACAACACAATGCAACATAGACATGCATAAATAATCCAAACATACACAAATAAGAGTTAGAACTACTAGAGTAAAAAATTTATACATTGTGGGGAGGGAGTTTGAAATGGGAGCAGAGACAGATGGGCGGGAAAGCCCTAGTGCTGGAAGTGTGTAGAGAATCCTTGGATCTCCTAGAGTTGTGATGACAAAGGTTTGTACTATCCCTAGCTCTAAATAGTTGTTTACTAAGAATTTAAAGTTTAGGCTGTCTAGTGGGGCCTCTACCTTGAAATCCAATGTCAGGAACAAATCTTCTTCTGGGCTTTCCTCGGGCGGGTTGCCTACCTGGAAAGTGTTTTTTACTATTCATTAGGCTCACAAAACTAATGATGGAGTGGACATCATTCACTCTGAGGAGGGATTCTATCTTAAAATAAAGAACCTAACCCTAGATAGGGCTGTGCCCAAGATGGAGAATTTTATCATAGGTAAGGTCTTGGGCAGAAGGCCGAACATAGAGATAGTGATCAAATGGGTCTCAAGAAAATGGGCCATTATGGGTAATATTTCAATCTCTTCTTTACCTAAATGTCTCTTTAGCTTCTCATTCTCCCTAGATGAAAATTGTTTAGGTATTCTAACCCAAGGTCTGTGGTTTTTGTAGACACCCTAAAATGACCGTGTCGTCAAATCACTTGCATTTCATAATCTGTCTAATCACCTACATTCAACATTAATTAAATAATCTAATTATTTAATTAATTTCACCAAATTCTTCTAAATCACATACTTTCAACATTAATTAAATAAATCCTCTTTATTTAATTAATTAAATTAAATTCCTCTGTTATTCTTCCCCAATTAAATAATTTCAATTATTTAATTAGACCATTATCCTCTTTCCAAATTTCAAATCTACATTAATTAAATAAACCTATTTATTTAATTAATTCAGCAAATTCCCTCTTATCTACAATTAAATAATTCTTAAATTATTTAATTAAATCAAAATTCTTCTTCCAAAATCATGCACAACAATTAAATAAATTTATTTATTTAATTTGCTTTCAAATCTTCTAAATTAAATAATTCCAATTATTTAATTATTTCTTCCGAAATATTTTCTCTAAATTTAAATAAATCAATTATTTATTTAAGTTGCTATTTTTTCTAAATTTAAGTTATCTCTAATATAACTCAAGCTTTCTATATTTAATAAAGCAAATATCTTCTTTTCTCATGCAAATCCCTTCTTCTTGTTTTAAATCACTTAACTGATTGTTTTATTCTTTTAATTGATTTATCTCTTCAGTTAACTTATTTTTCTATTCTTGATAACTCCTCTCATGCAAAAGAAAGCAAGACACATGTCTTCTTCTTATTTGTTGCACGTTCCTCAACTATTCTCCTCCGTTGATTCTTCTGAATTATTTGGGCCATTGATCGATCTCTGTTGAAATCTATATAAACCCCCCTCATCTCCTTCATTATCTCTCTCTTCGATCGTATTCTCAGGCATACTTAATAGAGCTTTGAGCATACAAAACGCGTCGATTGAGCAACTTTACGATCTTTTAACATTGATCTTTGAGCACATTGAGTACACCACTTGCTTGTTGCAGCTATGGTTTCACAGCTTGATTGAGCAATCCACATTCAATCTAAAGGAAACAATACAGATTTCGGTAAAAGTCTTTATTTCATTGATTATTTGTCATGGCTTTTATTTAAATTCATTTTCTTTATGTTGTTGGGTTCTTTGATTTAATTAGTTTGATTTAATCAATTTTTCCTCATACACATTCTGGCACGCCCGGTGGGACCCACTAATCCCTTTGTTTCTTTGAGAAATTATTTTTTTTTGAAGTCACAGTACGGCACAGCGCAAACGACATTGCACAACGCTTCTGGCAGGATCTTTGAGCACTATTGGAGGCACAGTTCAACGCCCTTGGGGTCACTGCGACGCTTCTGGTAGAACAGAGTGACGCTATTGGCATAACAGAAAGGCGCTTCCGGCAATATTGTACAACGCTTTTGGCTAAATTACGTTTCTGACTTTCTTCAGTGTCTTGCAGGATTTTCGCGTTATCTATCTTATTAATTTGTCTGACAAGCTAATGTATTTGTCTGACAAACCTACTTTTTGTATGTCCTAAGCTGACTTATTTAGGAGCGTCTTCGATTTTTGGGTTAATCTTTTGTGTTGTTACAGCTTCTGAGTTTTCTAGATTTCAGAACACAGATCTCTCAGCTACCACTTCTCAGAACAGTCAATCAATCATGGAATTTTATTTTAGATCTGGTTATTTTGAAAAAGTTAACCTTTTTATGATCTGAGACAGCGTAGTGTTTTTGGCTATATTGTATCACGCTTTTGGTAACACATCTCCACGCTTCGGGTTATTGTTCAGCGCTCTTGGTATTATTGTATTGCGCTTCTGGTCTTCATCACAACGCCTTCGAAAACACAGTGCAGCGCTTCTGGTTATATTCTCTGATGCTTCTGGTCTGTGATACAGCGCTCTTGGAAAACAGTAAGTCGTGTGCAGTAAGGTAGTACAGCGCTTTTGGTCAAAGTTGATTTATTTTTGCTAACTTGTAAATTTTTGGTGGAACTAACTCACTTGTTGCAGCTTCTTATTGCTCACACAGAGCCAATAGGTGTTTTTAACATGTGCATGCAGGACGAGCGTTGAAGAACTTTTGATTTATCTCACTAAGTCTTAGAAACACATTGCATGCTTAAAAGGATAATTGAACAAATCTTTTCTGCAAAACTAAGTCTTAGGAACATACTGCTTTTCTTAAGGGACAATGAACATGTATGAACAAACACCTCAATTTTCTAAAGGACAATGGACATGAATGCCAAACACTTCATTTCATAAGGGACAATTTACAACTACAAACGCATGTGTGCCTAGTTTAGTTGCACCTTATTTTTCTCATAACGGGACAATTGAACCTTTGTTTGATGTGCTTGCTCTTACTTTTCTGTACTTCCTTTAGAATGGCCTGCTTTTGGATTGCGCTTCATCCAAAAGGGACAACCCTAAGCGAAGTTTTCCTTTAAACCGCTATATAAGAGGGATAAGGCGAAAGCCAAGTCCTAACCGACGTCAGCCTTACCTTGTGGTGCCAAACTGAAAAGAGGTGTACTAACTCTTTGTGGAAATGATTTTCACATTGAGCGAAGTGTTTGAAACTCTTAGTAGGATTGGTTAAAGCTTTTAGTAGCTTGTCGCATTGCTCGTAAGGCGTTGGTCCCTCAAAGTCACTAAGAACCATTTTAGATAGAGACTACCTGACCTACCTCTGAACATTGCGGTAATCATCAGTGCAAGGGGAATCGATTTAAGCCCTTAAGATACTCACCATTGGCTCCCTTGAGAAGAGATAGTATTCCCTTGGACATAAAGCTCTTGTGACCTACTTGAGCTTTCCAAGGGGAGGGTGAGATATCCCTACCTATCGTCTCTCGCAAAGATACTAAATATCTGACACCTTTATGGAATGATATTTTTATCGACAGAGTATTAAGCTGTGAGCTGATCTACTGCAATGAAACCTTGTCTCTAGGGATAAAAAGTGCTTGTTATTGATTGCAATTGTCTTATACCTGTGGAAACATTGGGCTTGTTTGGAGCCTCGAACATACACTATTTGTTGTGTCAGTCCCTTGTTTGTGCCAACATTGTTTGCTGTGTTTTCTCTTGCCAAACAAATCCAATCAGAAACAGAAACAATCCATCAAAATTTTGCCTTTGAAAAACATCAGACACTACTTCAGCGCCCCTGGTATTACAGCAGCTCGCCTTTGGTAGTAAGTAGATCGCCTTTGGCATAGCAGTAATTCGCCTCTAGTAAAACTCTACTTCAGCGCCCTTGGTATAACAGTAGCTCGCTTTTGGTCACTGTAGCTCACCTTTGGCATAGTAGTAACTCGCTTCCGGTAGCTCAGTCCGTCACCTTTGGCATCACAGTAGCACGCTTTTGGTTGCACAGTCCTGCACCTCTGGTCAAACAGTATAGCGCTTTTGGTCTAATACTTTGTGCATCAGAGTTTATCCGTTTCTCAAAGTATCTCACAGAAACCCAGCATTACCTTTCTAGTCCTAGTGTATTCCATGGTAACCACTAGGCTCTAGCAAACTATGAAGTCCAAGCAAGTTGTCCCTAAGAAGCGCAAGTCACCTCCTCGTACACCATAATCAGGTTGTCTCAACATTACTCCCAAGGTTACTCCTAGTACACCCGCGGCAAAACCAATCAGCTCTCCGAACATGCCGCACATTGATGAACCAAGCAATCCTCAAGAGGGTAGGGTCCCTTTGGAAAGAACACCTCAATATACCACTGGCTTGCCTCCAGATTTTGTGCCACAAGGATATATACTATTGAGCAAAACCCACCTCAAGAAGGTAGGGTTCCTTTGGAAAGCATTTCCCAATACACCACGGGCTTGCCTCCGGATTTTGTCCCTCAAGGTTATACTGTAGATTTAGTCCCATCTCAAGAAGAGCGACACTTTGAAATAGGTCAATCCTCTCAAGAAGATGGGCAAGATCTTAATGAAATCATACAAGAGCCTAGAGTTGTGGCTGCCTTTGACAAAATCCTTAGTGAGAACCAAGATCATTTCTTTCGCTTGCTTGTAGAGCAAGGTACCAAGTTACCTCAAGATTTTGATTTATCCACTCTCAAGGAGAACAACAACGCTCAAGATACCATACAAGCGGTTCAAACCATGTCCACGGTGACTATGCCCTTACTTACACAAGGCTCGCAGTATAGGAATCCCCTTTTTCAAAATCCAACAGGGGAGAGACCCTTATCACCGCTTCTGACTCCAATGGAGATCTATAAAAACCAACAAGAAACTCTCCAACGTCAAGCAGAGTTAGCTAAGCAAGCCACCTCAGCTCGATCGAATATGCAACCACCTCCTAAAGTGTCCACACCAATTGCAAGTGGAGTCTTGGTTACCCCATCACGTGAAGGTTTCCCACCAAATTACAATCCGGGGAACAATTATGTAGCCATGCAACAAAGGTCTCAACAAATGCCACCTCCTATATCATCACACCTTCATGTCTCTCAACCAATTAGAGTCATGCAACCCCAACCACAACATTCTTCTATTCTTGTCCTTAAGCAACCCCAACCACATCATTCTTCTACTCACATCCTCAATCAACCCCAACCATCACAAATCACGTCTACCTATGTCCCTCCTCCACAATGTTCATCCTCGCTCAATTTCTTTCACACATTGCCTAGCCACCCTCAACATTCCCAACATCAAGTTTCCCAAAGCTATGAGCCGCCATCGTAACCTAATCAAATGCACTTTAGCTTTCCTCCACCAAATTCTTTTCTTCAACCATCACAAAGCCAACATTCTTACCTAGCGCCACCTCGACCTCTTCCCAATCAAAGCCTCCAATTCCAACCTAATCTGAACCAAACGTACAACCCATATGATCCCGATCAATCTTACGACCCTTATAACACCAGTGCGCATGTCTTACACTATAATCTTCCGTATGGGCAACACCAACCACTTTTTGGACAACAGGAGATGTTACCAACCCCTCCCATGACTATGGAACTAAAGATCGCAGAAGTTCAATAGCAGTTATCTGATCTTACATTTGGCCACACCAAGAAGACCTTCTCTTTAGAGGAAGTGTGTCCTTATCCTTTTGATCGGTCATTACCAATGATCCCTTTTCCTCAAAACTTCACTATTCCCAAGTTCGATAAATACAAAGGAAAAGGTGACCCAAAAGACCATCTTAGGGAATTCTATCTTGCTTGCTTTGAGGTCTCACATAATGACACATATCTTATGCGTCTCTTTCCTCGCAGTCTTGGAGGTCAAGCAATAGAATGGTTCTCACACTTACCCACGAGTATCAAGTCTTTCAATGAGCTAGCAAAGAAGTTTGCCACCTGTAGACACCCAAATTTGTCCCAACTTTGTTTATGTCTAACAACACCATTTTAAATCATTATTCATTAAGCCAATTAATTAAATAAATTTTATTTATTTAATTAAAATCCCATCCCCATCCTACTTAGCCAATTAATTAAATAAATTTTATTTATTTAATTAATTCCACATCATAATCCCATTTATCCTATCCTCATCCCAATTAATTAAATAAATTTTATTTATTTAATTAATTTCCACATCATATCTTATCCCATCCTATTCATTTATCCTATTAATTAAATAAATTTATTTTATTTAATTAATATCCAACTCATTTCCCAACTAATTCAAATATTTTATTTGAATTAAACACTCATCTTTTATCATATTCCAACACTTGTCCAGTCAATCATGTGTTGTAAGACAACTTTCATTCATATCCTTCACATGCACAACTAATGGAACCTAAATTTAGTATCTTTCAATCCTAGCCATTCACATAGCCTCTGAATCTCCACCGTCGATTGATCTTGGTTGAGTCTTATATAAACACCCTCTCATTCCATATGGGGGGATCCAGCAATCATATAGCACCTACATTATCATCTTGAGCATCTGAGCATTCATTTAAGCTTTTCATCATCCATCATGGTAGCTTTCAGCATTGCAATTGTTCATTGTTGAGGAAGTAGTCCACATCCCTTAAACAAGGAATCACATGGTCTAGGTGATGTTATGCTTGAATCGCATTGTTCTTTGATTTCATTTAGATTAGATTCCTTGATGATGGTAGGGTTAGGGTTTCATGACAATGTCTGATGTTCTAAACCTGACTTTCACCTATCACATTTTGGCACGCCCGGTGGGACTCATGTCATTGATTAACTTCTCTTATTTGAGTTGTTTTTATGAAGTTTAGATCTCTTGGAGCGCCAATCTTTCATTTTTGCAAGCTTTTGTAGCAAAAATTTGCATTTTTCTAACCCTAGTTTGCAAAGATTTGGCTAAAAATGTATGTAGATGATCTCTTAGCCCAAATCTAACCTCACCATTGCGTCCGGGATGCTGTTTCCATAAACTTTGAGTACAAATTTGCCTAAATTTGATGAAAAATGGAGCGTTTGGTGAAGAAAACAACAACCGGACTGCAACAATGCGCTTCTGGTAATTCAGGTCGCTTTTGATCAAACAGTAGTTGCCTAGGCTAAATCAGCTCGCCTTTGGGCAAACAACAGTCGCTTATGGTCAAATTTGGCCTGCTTTTAAACAAACAGTGCTCGCTTTTGAACAAAAAGTGATCGCATATGGTAAAATTGGTCGCTTATGGTTAACATTTGCATTCTGTCTCCTGAAACTCTCTAGATCATTTTTGGGCTATTATGTCTCGCTTTTGGCCATTTGTTAGTCGCATATAAGCTATTACTTGTCACTTCCATCCATTTTTGCATCGCTTATAAGCAAAAATACGCTGCTTTCTGCATATCCGCATCGCTTTTACACTGGGATCGGCCGCATCTATCATTTTCTGGATCGCTTTTACATTGACAGTGATCGCCTAAGGCATGAAATGCATCACTTTTGCTTCAACATAATTTGCCTATGTGCTTTATGATCTTTTACACTATTAATTTCACTTTTGAAATGGGTTGCTCACTTATGAACTAACAGTGGTCGCTTTTAACCTGATGCGCGTCGCTTTTGATTGAACAGTGGTCGCTTTCAAACTGATTTGCATCGCTTATGATCCTACAGAAGCCGTGTTTAAACTGATATGCATCGCTTATGAACTAACAGTGATCGCCTATGCAGGGAAGGGTTTTGACTGTGTTTTTGCAGGTATAGGTCGCTTTTAGCCTGCAATCGGTCGCTTCTGGGTATATCCGCATCGCTTACAAGCTAACAGGAACCGCATCTAGTATTTTTCGTGTCGCATTTAATCTGCAGTATCTCGCCTGTTGTAAAATACAGATCACCTCTGATCAACAGTATGTCGCATCTGGCAACTGTAACTTGCTTTTGCTTGCTGTCATTGTGTATCTTGGTATTTCTATCATAACTTTCACATACGGAGGCCAAATCGCACAAACAAGGACTCGCTGGAAAGCTGAGAGGATGAACTATATAGTGGAGCAAGTTTTATCAGGTGATTGTATCATGTTACCCTCTTTTTTATCAATCAAAGTTCAGCTTCATTGCAAACTTCATTTGAGCATAACTTGAGCAATTTTGATCGTTTTTCAGTGAAACATTTTTTCAAATTGCTTAGAATCTCCTGAACTTTCTGTTTATGCAATCCATTTTTCTGTATCAGATCATTTTCATCAAAATTTTTAGATTTCATCTTTTTCATGTAATCATCTTCTTTGCAAGTTTACTTGTTTCTTTTTGGAATTTGGTGACTTGTAGGAGCATCTAAGGAGCTAGAGCAGCATTGGCATCAACATCTACAACAAATTGGAAAGTGATTGTATCAGGTGCACTCATTCTAATCTTTCATCTCCTAATCTTGTTTGATCACACATTTGGACTTTGGGATTAAAACGAACATTGTTTGCTATCACATCATCAAGAAATTGGGATAAAAATGAACAAGTGTCTTTCATCACATTTGGATTTGGATCTAAAATGAACAAGTGCTTGAACTGTTTGATCACACATTAAATTTCTAAGGTTAATGAACCCCGTGCGAGTGTGACCAAGTAAATGTGTATGCTCTCTCCTTGCGTCCCAACATGAACTTGGAGATCAAAAATATTTACTTGTGTTGCTTTTGTTTAGCCTTAGAGAGGTCTGCCTTGGTATCCACCCCAAGGGAACGACCTCAAGCGGTACTTTCATCCGGTCTGCTATAAAAATCAGAGGATAAGGCAAAAGCCAAGTCTAACCGGTATTAGCGCTCACCATACAGTGCTAATTTGAAAGGAGGTGTACCTTTGTGTATATTAAAACTCCTAGTAGGGTTAGTTAAAGTCTTAAGTGGCTTGCTGGATGCTCGTGGGGTGCCGGTCCCCCAGATTTTCACTAGAACCTCCTTGTGATAGTGGCCTTGCCTTAACTAGGACTTGTTGAATTGTCTTCACGTGCTTGCTTAACCATTATCACATTCTTTCAAACTAACAACTTGCTTATGTGTCTTGCGTGAGTGATTCATGTTTGTATATGCATAATCATTTGTTTGAACATTGCCAAATCAAGCTATAAACACCAAACACAAACAAATCAATCTAAACACATCATCTAAACATTCCACATCATCATCCAAATCCCTAAGCAAGCACTTGCTAAAAGGACTTAAGACAAACACTTGGTGACAACATGTCTACACTAGAGGACCTAGAAATCAAATTCCAAAGATTCCTCCAAAATCTTTATCAAGGATCACAACCCCTCAACCAAGATGCCATTGAAATATTACAATTCTTTCTCCAAAGAGCTCAACCCCATGCAAGCCAATCACCTCAACTACAACACTCCATAGCCCAAGTCCAACACCTTTTAGCCACAAGTCAATCTCAACAAGTACATCAATCCTTAGCCAATCCATACCAACCTAATCAACTTCATAGCCACATGTCATATCCATCCACTTCATATCAACTTAATCCACCTATCCACCAAGTCAATACCACATCAACCTATGAACATCCACCTCAAGCTTATCCAATCCCTCATACCACAGTTCCAATGCACTATCAAGCCCATCCACAAAGCCATCAAGTGATATTACAAGAACAACATCCAAGTCCCAATGGCTCTTTGTACATAAATCAAGTAAGTTCAAATACACCTTTTCAATAAGACCACCAAACACCATTGATAGATCTAAATCCACCTTTCCAACAAAAATCATATCCAAATCCCAATGGCCCCTTGTACATAAATCAAAAAAGCCCAAGTTATCCTATGCAAGATCTAATAACCTTTGACAAGGGAGATACCAATCTAGAGTGGCCACCACCATCCAATCACATGCCATCACATGAGACAACTAATCCTATCCCAACACCACCATGTGATCCCAATCATAGTCCATTGATCTCTTTACCTTCCAAACCACCAAGCCCTTCATTACCTTCATCACCATGTCATTCTAATCGTTCACCAAAGGATGCAGCTGAGAGAGTTTTACAGAGGATGCTTGAAGCAAAACTCATTGAACTTCCTAAAGTCAAACCATGTGAAGAAAGTCCATATGATGAACATGATTATTGTGCATACCACAGGACCAAAGGCCATAATACAAACCAATGCCCAATATTTCTCTCAATTGTTTACAAGGTGTACCCACCTATAATGGGAAATCGTGCCACATCATCCCCATCCTATGCTTCAACCCCATCTAGTCCAAATCCTAATCCACCCAATCCAATTAGCTCTCAACCTAATCCTCATCCTAATCCTAATCCAACGCCATCTACCATTATCATCCTTCCATTATATTTCCCATCCACTCATACACTTGCAAAGGATGTGATCCATTGGCTACTAGCCAGGAATAAACTACCCCCATGTCAAACACCCATTCATGAGCCTACCAATAAACTTCCAAAGGTCATGTCCAATCCTATAATCTCATCAGGTGGTTCACATATCCTTGAGCCTCTTCAAGAGCCTTCCATTAACATGCCTAGCCCTTTAAGCCCATCATGTGACCTATAAGCCAACAAGCCTATTCAAGAGTCTCCAACCACAAGCCTAAGTCAAGAGCCATCATGCCTTCATGTTGATAACTATCAAGAGCCTATCAAGTCCACTCAAGAACCTTCCACTTCCATCCAAAGTCAAGAGGTATGTCAAGAGCATAATCTTAAACATGTGGAAATATTGAACCTTAATCTTAATCAAGATCAAAGCACCTCTAAGTTCCACCTATCCATGACCTACTTATGGGTTGCCCTCAAGCTATTAGTCATCACCATGACCTCATTCATGAGCAAATTTATCCCTTTTATAGCCCACTTAATCCTATTTTTGCTCATAGTTATGATCAAGGTTCTAGCTAAGATTCTAAAAACCATGATGATCCATTTGGTAAAACTTTATCTATCTCATGATCAAGATGATATCTATGATGAAGAACCTATTAAAAAGTACCTTGATCCTATCCATAATCCCATAACCATCCATGAGCAAGACATCCAAATTGCTCCTAGTCATCCTCCATCTAGCCCTATCCATAATGAGCAAGCATCCACTTGTCATAATGAGACATGTGCCTCTCAAGAACACATAAGCATAGAAGATCAAACAAATAACTTGGATCTTAGTGAACACAATGCTAATGATCCTCCCTCCACATCTACCATCGATCCCATTTCAAGTCCACCGTCATGTCCTAGTGGTCTTACCACCTTCCTCCATGAATGTTCTTCCTTAGGACAAGAACAACCATTGTCCTCCATTTCATCTTCTCCATCCAATAAAGAACTCAAGTCTAGTTTCCAAAACACATCTAGTCCCATAGTCAATCGAATCCTTCAAAACATGAACTACAAAGGTAAAGGCCTAGGTCTTTATGAACAAGGTATTTTGGAGCCAAACCATGTCACAATCCCTCCATGCTCATATGGCCTTGGATACACACCCCAAGGTAAACACGGCCAAGATGTTGGTAATTCCTCCATCCATCCTAAGTCCAGTTTCCATCACAAACCCCATCATCTACCCAAAACATATCTTGCCATTCCATCTCCATCATCTTATAAATGTCAAAAGCATGTGACCGTACATCTTCCACCATCCACTTTGCCTCCACTTTTACCAACTCCAAATATCCCTCCATCCACCTTGCCACCATTGCTTCCAACACCTAACATACCTATCATTCATAAGTATCCTTACATCCCTAATCATGGCCAACAAAAGCACACATCACCTAAGCATAAAGCTTCCAATCATTCCATCCACTCCACCAACCCCACTTCCATCAAACCCATGGGATTCCAAAATAAACATTTGGATGCCTTTATCTATAAAGCCAAAAATCCAACTAAAACTCCTAAGGACCCTCATGCCTTAGGCCATCAATGTGAAAAGTCTCTAAATCATCCATCTTCTAAGCAAAGTTCCTTCAAAAAGCTATCCAAACCCATACCTCCAAAAGCAAAGCCCAAAAGTAAAATGGTTTGGGTTCCTAAGGCGAAAACTAGCAAAGCGAATGAAGCATCCTTATCCACATCTCAAGAGTCCCAACCACCTATCTCCATTCAAAAGCCTACTTCCATCCAACACTTCCATTCCCTTCAACAATCCCACAAGCAAAACATCACGAAAAATACTAAATCTATGTGGGTTCCTAAATCACTTCATCAACTATCTCCTAATAAAACAACCCCATTGCTTCCTACACCACCATCTAATCAAAAGCTTCAATGTTTATCACAGTGTGTGCAAGCATTGGTCATGGTTCCCTTCCACTCTGCAACACCTCCACATAACATCTCCCCATCTTCCATTCATTATCCTACATATCTCCCCCATGCTATCCCTCTGGTCCATGCTTTGGCATAAACTTTTCATCCGTCTTCATTCCATAAGCCTATATAAATCCACACCACAAGCCACTAGCCTACCCTTCCATAATCCACATCATAATCTACTATCCACCTAATCCATCTCTCATCCACGCAATACCTTATCAACATCGATGAGCATAATGACATGGTCCATGCGATGACATCCATCTCTAATGGGACCACCAACATCCATCGAACTAGACACTTGAGTCCTTCCTATCCATTACCATGGTGCAAACCTGGCAAACAGGCGCCATGTGTAATTGTGAACACATCTAAAAGCAAAAAGGAAAAAATGAACATAAAAGAAAAAAAAAATCAAAATAGTAAAGAGAAAGCCCTTCATCCAATGGTGAAAACCTGGTAAACATGCACCTTGGATAAGTACCATGATGAAAACCTGGCAAACAGGCATCATGTGTAGGTTGATCTTCTATGTCACTTACACTTGGGGGCACATTGTCTCATCCAACCTATCCATTTCCAAACTATCTATCCCATTATATCATGTCCTACCATTACCATAACATCATACCATCCTTAGCCATTACATAAACATGACTATCCTATTGAACCCATTTATCCATCCTCCTCCTTTTGATCTTGATGAAGACATAGGGGAAAAATTTTGAAACATGTTTGGATATTTTTTGACATACCTTCTTTCCAAACAATCCTATCATTATCCACCTATCATAAGCCATCTTATTCAAACCAATCTATCATGTCATCCCTTGGTCATGAACTTTGTCATGTAAAAATCCTAAGCATTACCACCTAGAATGGGGCAAGTTATTCTTCCTATGCGACATAGCCTTTGGAGATCACATCCTAGCTCCCTTATGATCCATCCACTATGGTGTATCCTTATCATGAGCTTTCCATCTTATAGCTTATCCCCATCCATTTATCATGAAGCTTTCCACTATAAGCTAACTATCCATTTATCATGAGGCACACATCCATCCCTTATATGGCCAATCCTCTTATCTATCCATCTAATTCTCATGAGCCTTCCATCTCATTCACTACATCCATCCTTACACCTAGACTTGGTTTTCCCTTGTCGTTGGTCTCAAGCAAAAAGGCTACCCAAATTGTAAATCCATTGACATCCCAAAACATTCAAAAATCCAAAAAAATCAAAATATCCCAAAAAAATCTAAAAAAATCAAAATATGTCAAAAATCCAAAAAATCAAATATCCAACAAAAATCCAAGCAATAAAACCAATCATCATCAATCTAAAACAATCCACTTCAACATTCAATCAAAATCAAATCCTCATCATCATCAATTCTTCCTATCAATAACATTCATTCATCCATTTCAATCAATCACTTCTTCCAATCATATCAATCCAATCAATCTATGCAATGATCTCAAAATCTAAGTCACACTAATCCATATCAAGCAAGCTAATCAATCAAGGAACATTATCCAATCAAATCACCAAGTTTTTGATCCTAATCTTGTCATAAACTGAATCAATCATCATCAATCATCCTTAATGGGATATATCGTTCCCACATCCTTGTGTTGATCTAGGGATATAGCTTTCCCCGCAATGGCAACACTCTCATCATCAATACAACAATCAATCATTGGTTTATGACTTGACAAGGACAATACCTTGTTTGTTTTGCATCCTTTGCGCACATTGAGAACACTTGCTTATGCTTAGATTGAGTGAACACTCTAATCATCACACCATCACTATCATCATTCAAAACAATCCAATCATCAAAACAATCAACCTAGCAAGAACAAACATCACAACCAAAGTACATCAAGCCAATCATCAAAACAAATCCTATCAATCATCACCATCAACACCAAAGCAAATCAAATCAAGCACATCAAGCCAACCATCAAAACAAATCCAATCACTTCAGCAAATCAAAAGCAGCTCAATCCACCACAAATCATCAACATTTCATCAAATCAATCTTCATCCTTTAATTATCTTCCAACCATTCCAAACAACGATCCAAATGCAAGCCCATCCTTAATCCACACCAATCAAGTTAATCAATCAAGCCAAGTTATCCAAGTGCAATCAATGGTCTTGATCCTAGCCTTGTTGTAAGCCAAATCAATCAGCCAATCAGCGAACCAACTCAGCAAACAACCTTGTGTTGATCTAGGGATATAGCTTTCCCCACAATGACCACCCTCTCAACTATCATCAACAAAACAATAAGCAATTAATCATTGGTTTACAGCTTGACAGGGGCAATACCTTGTTTGTTTTTGAATCATTTGTGCATGCTTGCTTGCTTGCTTGTGTGTGTTATCATTTTATCTTGCATTTGCGAGATGATCTTCTTCTCTTCCTATGCGTATTGGTATCTTGTACGTGTTGGGATTAGCATCTTACATATCAATATCTCTAGCATCTGAGAAGCTAAACAGTCTCTTATGCTTTTGAGACTATTCTATGTTAAGACTAACTCCATACATATAAGCAGCAAGCTATCATTATGTGTAGTGGAGATAAGCTCAAACCATTGCTTGTAGCGTCAAAGTCCAACACTAGCTGTTATTCATATCTTGTGCATGTTGGCTCAACATCTTGACCTCATGCGTTCAGACACGATTGTAACACACCAGTTGCGCATTGGATATCTCAACACCTTGGTCTCTTATACCCTGGTGCATAACATCCATATGCTATATCAAACATAAGGACTGCATTTCTTTTCATTCTGAGCAATTACTTGAAAGCTGCCCATCATCCTATCTAGAACCTACATATAGCCCTTCTCACAACCCTGATTCTTCTATGCCACAGCCTATTTTCTTCCATCCAACTCCCATTTTCTTTGTGTCAGCCTTCTTTTTAGCCTTTTTCTTCTATCGAGAGCCAACCCAGCCCTTCCTGGTTAGCCTGGCTTACCTCTCGAGGGGGCATCACCTGCCAGTTACACTGGGGCATAACTTGTTTATCGAACGCATATCGTATCTTCTTTGACACAACGCTCTATCGAACATTGTATCAAAGAGGGGCAAAATGTAGACACCCAAATTTGTCGCAACTTTGTTTATGTCTAGCAACACCATTTTAAATCATTATTCATTAAGCCAATTAATTAAATAAATTTTATTTATTTAATTAAAATCCCATCCCCATCCTACTTAGCCAATTAATTAAATAAATTTTATTTATTTAATTAATTCCACATCATAATCCCATTTATCCTATCCTCATCCCAATTAATTAAATAAATTTTATTTATTTAATTAATTTCCACATCATATCTTATCCCATCCTATTCATTTATCTTATTAATTAAATAAATTTATTTTATTTAATTAATATCCAACTCATTTCCCAACTAATTCAAATATTTTATTTGAATTAAATACTCATCTTTGATCATATTCCAACACTTGTCCAGTCAATCATGTGTTGTAAGACAACTTTCATTCATATCCTTCACATGCACAACTAATAGAACCTAAATTTAGTATCTTTCAATCCTAGCCATTCACATAGCCTCTGAATCTCCACCGTCAATTGATCTTGGTTGAGTCTTCTATAAACACCCTCTCATTCCATATGGGGGGATCCAGCAATCATATAGCACCTACATTATCATCTTGAGCATCTTGAGCATCTGAGCATTCATTTAAGCTTTTCATCATCCATCATGGCAGCTTTCAGCATTGCAATTGTTCATTGTTGAAGAAGCAGTCCACATCCCTTAAACAAGGAATCGCATGGTCTAGGTGATGTTATGCTTGAATCGCATTGTTCTTTGATTTCATTTAGATTAGATTCCTTGATGATGGTAGGGTTAGGGTTTCATGACTATGTCTGATCTTCTAAACCTGACTTTCACCTGTCACACCACCCATTTTTCTTACAATGCAGAGCATGAGATTTCCATGACTGATCTATGCAACAATAAACAGAAAAATGGTGAAACTTTCATTTCTTTCCTTCAACGATGGAGAGAAATGGCTAGCAAATTCCCTTTCAAGATTCCAGAGAAACAGCTTGTTAGCATATTTGTGCAGAACCTCAACCAAGAGTTAGGTTTCCATATGCAAATTCTTAGTGCTACAACCTTCGATGAAATCACATACAAGGGAATCAATATTGAAAAAGCCCTCATTGCTAAGGGCGTGGTCAAAATCTTTAAAGAAATGAAAGATAGCGCTCCTCATCAACAATCGAACAATAAACCCAAATATTGGAACAAAAAGAAAACCATGGTCAATGATGGGGTGGTCGATACTAAACATGTCCAAACGTTGCAAACACTGCTACAGCTCTCCAAACCAAGTCAAGCTCCACCTCAACAACAGCAGCAACAAAGGTAGCCTTATCAAAACCAACAGCAACGACAACAAGAGCGGCCCCAACAAGATTACCCTCCGCGACGTCAATTCACTCCCTTGGGAGTGCCCATCGAATCAGTCTTACATCAAGCTTTGCAGAAAGGGCTCATCACCTTACCAGATGCTCCCCCATATGGCGAACCTGTTTACAAAACTGTACGTTACAGAGACAATGAATATTGTGAGTTCCATAGGAGAAAAGGGCATCGAACCGCATCTTGCATGATACTTAAGTAGCTCATCCAAAACCTCATCGACAGTAATCAAATCACTTTTGAGAATGAATCACCAGTTCAACACACGAACAAAGATCTCGACATGTACAAGGAACCATTCCCTCATCATGGTCCACTTCCTCCTCAGGATAGAGGTAAAGGTATCAATCATGCTTCCACGTCCTTCGATTCCATTGTAGGTCATTTTGAAGAGAGTCGAGTGTCTACCCTCACAATCAAAGGCAAATCTACAGATTGCGCTGTTACTACTCATCGTGGTCATGTCACCATTCGTGGTCCTACACCTAGGCTTCCGGTTCAATCTGATTATAATCTTGTCAAACATCTAGGGAGAACACTAGCACAAATCTCTATTTTGGACCTTCTACGGTCATCACCTGCACATAGAGTAGTGCTAGAGAAAGCCCTCCAAGAGTCTTCTGTTCCTAACAACATAGCGGTCGCGGATTTCCAAGCTATAGTAGGTAACATTGCTTCGCCCTACAATGTGGTCTTCTGTGAGAAAGATCTCCCATCCCATGATCCTTGTCACAATGATGCCTTGCATATTGAAGTTCTCATCCATAAGCGCAAAATCAAACATATACTCATAGATGGTGGTGCTGGTCTCAACATCTATTCTTTAAAGTTACTAAAGCAATTGGGATACTCTGAGGATCACTTCAACACTGATCATAGTATTACAATCAAGGGGTATGATGATGCTGAACACTGTTCAGAAGGTGTTTCCACTTGCCTATACAACTGGGCCCGGTCATGCTTGAAACTCGGTGTTAAGTCCTTGATATTGAGCTATCCTAGGCCGCCCCTGGATCCATGCAATGAAAGCTATTCCCTCCACGTACCATCAGTCTCTAAAGTTCCCATACAATGGTACGGAGATCACCATCCCAGGAGATCCTAATCCTTTCGAATTCTGTCGTGTCTTACAAGGAAGCTATAAGAATTGCAACCAAGTGCCTAAAAATGACAAAGCCCTTGAATCCCCACTATATGTTGATCCTGAAACTCTGATGCAAGCCTCTACAAGTGAATCTACACCCCTCCCCAAAATCACAGCTCGCATCTAGGATATAGGCTTTGGCACTTACGATATCTCAGAATCTTGTTGTGTAGGGCGGATGCCTCTATCTCCAAAATCTTACGGCCAACCACCCATTGCCAAAGTTACCAAAAAAGTAGCTATTCCTCCCCCAGGATTCCTAACCCAATTCCAACATGGACGGTTACTGGAAGAGGAAACTATTGAGGACATTTCTTCTTGGCTCTACAAGGAGAAAGAACCAGTCACAATACCAGTCAAGCAATATGGCAATGGCTTAAGGATAGTAAAAAACATGGGCTATAAAGGCAAAGGTGGCCTTGGGAAACAGAATCAAGGAAATATGGAACCCATTGTTGTAACAAAGAAGCTAGACAAGAAGGGATTAGGATTTGGTAAGAAGGTACCACGCGCCTTGGACATCGAGTATATCCTCGATGAGGTATCTGACACTTTTCCTACCGATTCAACGTCTATAGAGGATATCATCGATGACTCTTCCCTCCACATGACCAACCTATTCGCAGAATCCTCCATTTTTACGCTATCCTCCATATCCTTAACTTCCACCACCAGCACCCAGAATGTCACACCCTTCTACCCTGAACTTATCAATTGGGACCAACAAGGGTCCCCCGTTATAGATGTATTTCGGAATGATGAAGCTTTAGCTGAGTTCATGGGACTTCAGGAAGGTATCCCTCTTGGCGATCATAAATCAGGTTTTGTAATGGAACTAGAGCCAATGGCTTATTTTGGTGAGAATGCCAAATCCTCCAGTCGCAAAAGTACAAATAAAGAAAGATCTCTAGGTGAAAACCACACTGTGGCACCTCCTGATCACAAAATAGTAAAAACAAAGGACGTATCCAAAGGTGAAAACCCAATTGTGGCACCTGAGGATGGAGGATTTGACCTTCCCCTACCATCTAAGTATCAAGAGAAATCAGCTCTCCTAGTGGAAGATTCTACAGAGATAAATCTGGGCACAGAACAAAATCCAAAGACTACATTCTTAGCGGCATCATTATCTGACACAAAGCACAGAAATCTTAACAACTTCTTCCTGCAATGAACCATCAACTTTGCATGGACCTATGCAGATATGCCAGGGCTAGACCCTAAGCTAGTAGTTCATTATCTCACAGTTGATCCTAAAGTGAAACCAGCCAAACAGAAGTTGAGAAAGATGCACCCTCAGATAGCTCTCTTCGTAAAAGTGGAAATACAAAAGCTGTTAGATGCCAAGTTCATACGACCAATTAACTATTTAGATTGGGTCTCAAACATTGTACCCGTGTCTAAACCTAACGGGCGCATCCACATGTGTAATGATTTCAGAGATCTCAACAAGGCATGTCCCAAAGATGACTTTCCACTACCAAACATTGACATTATAGTGGACTTGACAGCAGGTCACGAGATCCTTTCGCTCATGGACGGATTCTTGGGTTATAATCAGATAAGGATAGCTGAAGAAGATCAACATAAGACAACCTTTACTTGTCCATGGGGCAATTATTGTTGGTGCGTCATGCCATTTGGTCTGAAGAATGCAGGAGCAACCTATTAGAGAGCAATGACAGTGATCTTCCACGATCTTTTTCATCACATCATGGAAGACTATGTTGATGATATACTGGCTAAATCTTCTAGGGCGGATCACATACAGGTTTTAGGACAGATCTTCGACAGGCTTGAAAAATACCAAGTAAGACTCAATCCAAAGAATGTGTATTCGGTGTAACATCAAGAAAGCTGTTGGGATACATTGTATCTTGTAGAGGCATCGAAGTCGATCCAGCGAAAGTAAAGGCTATAGTGGAGATGCCTCCACCCAACAACCTTAAAGCACTAAGGAGCCTTCAGGGAAGGTTGCAGTCCATTCGGCGTTTCATATCACAGCTAGCAGATAAATGTCAACCATTTCAACACTTGCTCCGAAAGGATGTCTCATTTCAATGGGACAACAAGTGTTAGGCAACATTTGATCAGCTTAAAGAGTATCTAGCCACACCTCCTATATTGCTTCCACCAGTTGTGGATAGACCATTGATATTAGATATCTCCACTACAAATTCAGCCCTGGGGGCCCTTCTAGCACAAAATGATGAAACAGGAAAAGAGCATGCAATTTATTATATTAGTAGAACCTTGGTGGGATACGAGCTCAATTATTCACCGATGGAAAGGGCTTGTTTAGCAGTAGTGTTTGCTTCTCAAAAGTTGTGGCATTACATGCTGTACCAACACACAAATCTGATAGCCAAGATTGATCCCTTGAAGTATCTACTAGCAAAAGCAGCTCTCATAGGCAGACTAGCTAAGTGGGTCATGATCCTTAGTGAGTTTGACATTGAGTACATGGATGGCAAAGCAATCAAAGGACAAGCCCTCGCTGATCAACTAGCAAAAGCACCTATGAAAGATACGCATCCTATGGTAGCTAACTTTCCTGATGAAAATCTCTTCACTCTTGCTAACTCCATAATGTGGAAGTTGTATTTTGATGGTTCTTACACACAGCATGGATCAGGAGCCGGCATC
This sequence comes from Cunninghamia lanceolata, assembly GCA_027924645.1. NCBI lineage: Eukaryota > Viridiplantae > Streptophyta > Pinopsida > Cupressales > Cupressaceae > Cunninghamia > Cunninghamia lanceolata. The sequence goes on along the minus strand of BSBN01000881.1, from coordinate 1,496,829 downwards.
TTATTTGTTACACCTCAGAATGTCTACATTCCAAAGTCCTATCGGCTTGCATTCCCTTGCACCAACAACATAGCTGAGTATGAAGCACTCCTCATAGGTCTCAATACAACAGTTCAATGGGACATCACAGAATTACAAGTATATGGAGACTCATAGCTAATCATTCGCCAAGTCATGGATGAGTACCAAACAAAAGATGAAAAGTTGGTCCCCTACAAGCAACTAGTGGATGCCTACAAACCACACTTTTCTAGCATCACATTTGAGCAAATTCCAAGAGAGCATAACAAAGCTGCAGATTCTATGGCTTCTGTAGGGTCACTGATTGACATGCTTGCCAATACACAGAAGTGTGAATTCTTGATCGAGCAATTGTTGATACCAGCCGTCGATGTTCGTACGAAGATATCTATGAATACCTCAAGAACAAAATCTTTCCCCCTGACCTATCATACACCCAACGCAAAACCTTTATCCGTCGATCCTCCCGTTACATCATTCTGGGTGATACACTATATCGCCGGAGTCTCGATGGTATCCTCTTACGATGTCTTAACGCTGAAGAAGTCGAAGCTACCTTACGAGACATACATGAAGGTGTCTGTGGTGCGCATTCTACCAGTCCTAATCTTGCTAAGAAGATACTCAGAACAGGTTATTACTGGCCTACAATAGAGCAAGATGCTGCACAGTTTGCTAAGAAGTGTCTACAATGTCAGCAGCATGGAGATTTGATTCACACACCAGCTCATGAATTACAACCTGTGACAACTCCATGGCCTTTTTCTCAATGGGGTCTCGACCTTGTAGGACAAATCCACCCTTCCTCCTCCAATGGCCACAAGTTTATCATTACCGCCACTGAGTATTTCATGAAGTGGGTAGAAGCCATTCCTATGACCTATATCACTGGTAAGCAAATAGCCAAGTTTATCCTAAACTACCTCATATGCCAGTATGGTATTCCCCAAGCCATTGTCACTGATAATGGGAGACCATTCAAGAACCAAGATGTCCGTGCCTTGTGCACACAATACAATATCTGACATCGCTTTTCAACTCCCTACTATCCGCAGAGTAATGGCCAAGCTGAGGCTTCCAATAAAACCATTCTCAAAATCCTCAAGAAAACAGTTAATGAAGCTGGTCGTGATTGGCATTTGCAACTCAATCCCACCCTATGGGCCTACCGCACTAGTATCAGAACACCAACTGGGGCCACACTATATGCCTTGGTTTTTAGCTCTGAAGCCATCCTACCTATAGAGGTCGAGATCCCATCCCTCAGAGTATCCATGCAGGACCTGATCGGCGGAGACAAGTATCGCACTTCCAGATTAGCTGAGCTTGAACTACTAGATGAGGGGTGCCTTGCCGCACTTAATCATCTCCATGTCTATCAAAACTATCTCTGACGTAATTACAACAAAAAGATCAAATAAAGACAGTTTCAAGTTGGTGATCTTGTACTTAAAGAGAATCAGAGAAATCAAGTAGATCGAGAAAAGAAGGGTAAGTTTGAGCCTAACTGGTTAGGTCCCTTTATTGTGACAGCAGCATATGGATTAGGAGCTTATACTTTAGCTACACCTGACAACATTCCTCTAGATGAGCCACTTAACAGTGTCCATCTCAAGAAGTTCTACGCCTGATCCTCAGAGTATTCCAAAAAAAAACAAAAAAAAAAAAAAACAAAAAAAAAAACAAAAAAAATCCAAAAAAATCTGTCCTCTGGTGAAAACTTGGCAAACAGGCGCCTTGGATAAGTACCATAGTGAAAACCTGGCAAACAGGTGCTATGTGTAGAGTCAGCATCCATCGTCTATCGAGTCCTGTCCACTCCTTGTCCAGTTCACAGTGCACTTTCCATTCATCCATAATAAACCCATTGACCTTGTTTGCATTTCCATCTCCCTATCTAGTATAGCTTGGAAATTTGTCAATGTCCCTCATCGTCATCCCACGTCTTGATCTATGTCTACAGTTAACACTATCTTGTCCTAGGTCAAAGCTTTTTGTGTCTTCTTCGGTAGTCACCCATCAAGTTTCCTCTACCAGAATGGGGGCAACTCTTTCCTTAACTTAGGTCTAGGATTGGTTCCTTGTTCATGGTTCGCAACGCATTCTTCAATCTTTTCTCATTTCCATAGGTAACACCCTTTAACGGACACATCGCTCCTACGATAAGGATGTTATCTTCTCAGCACTTTTCCCACATCATCACATCACCCAGAACTACATATTATCATTTCTTCTCAATCTTAAGGTACCTTGATCCCATGGATATGGGTATGTAGGCAGTCTAGAATACAAAGGAAGTTTCCAGTACTCAGGTACATAAGATCTCCCCCTTCCACCTTGACTCATTTCATCACTCTAACTAGAACTACATATTTATCATCTTTCATCTTTCATCGTCGTGTGCCTTGATCCCATGGATACAGGGTATGTAGGCAGTCTGGAATACGAAGGATGTATCTAGTACTCAGGCACACACGATCCATCACTCTCCGCCCGTCTCAATCCAGTTGCACTTCATCCTTCTAGTCTTCCGTTTGTCAAAATCCATTCGCCTCAACTTGACTAACTCAAGCAGCAAGCTAGCGCATCCTTTCAAAGCAAAAGTCCTTAACACACCTAAAGCAAAACAACTTTCTTCCAGAGTCAACTACTGTCCTGCATACCGATTGCCAACATCAGCTAAGTATCGCTTCACCCAAGCCCTAGATCAACAAGCTTGTCTTCTGCAAAGTGTTCTATGATCGAGACCAACACACGCGTCTCCTCCGACATGTGGCATTTCCTGCAGCAAGATATTGTCTTTTTAGGTAGATAGCACCCTTTAACAGACACAGAGTTCCTACAATAAGGCTGTTATCTTCCCTATCCAATCTATCCTGAGCAACCTCTTTGGCAAGAGAATATGTTGGCTGTATGTTTACTTTGTAAGTCATTCAATTGGTGTTATGGTTTATCTTTTGTTCCTTATCCATTACCTACTCAAGACTACCTTGATTTATCTATAATCTTGGTATGTTGTGATGCAGTATAGATTGGGGGCATAGTCATTGCTTTCTATGTGTCATGTTTGAGGAATGATCTTTAGTATCTTTCTTAATATTATCTTTATCTTGGGTGTGTTACGACCTAGCATCTTACATATTTAATACTCTTCTTACATTTGCATGTATTGAAGTTTATTTTATGTTCAAGACTATGGCTCATTCACATGTTCCAACAAGGTTATATTATGTCTAAGGGATCTAAGTTCAAACTGCTTGCTTGTAGCGTCAACGTCCATGCACTCGGATATCACAGCACCTTGGTCTTTTATACCTTGGTAGCAAACTATCCACGTGCTATATCAAAAATAAGGATTGCTCTTTATATACAACTGTGAAATCGTTGCAACAAGCTCATCCATTTACCCATCCATTTATCCATGGCCTTATATAGTTTTCCAGCAGAGATCAATCAATCGTCTTTCTCTCATGTTCTCTCCTATCTCCTTTCTTCTATCTATCATCAACCCAACCTTGTTTGTCTCCAACAAAATCTTCTAGTCGAGTGTCAACACAGTTCTTCTGTCGCTTCCATGTCTTTCCTCTCGAGGGGACACCCTATGCTAGCTACGTTGGAGCAACTACATACACTGGGGCATTAATAAATTGTATCATGTCTTCAACAATCATTTTCTTTGATGCAACGCTATAAACTGCATTGCATCAAAGAGGGGCAAAATGTAGACACCCTAAAATGACCGTGTCGTCAAATCACTTGCATTTCATAATCTGTCTAATCACCTTCATTCAACGTTAATTAAATAATCTAATTATTTAATTAATTTCACCAAATTCTTCTAAATCACATACTTTCAACATTAATTAAATAAATCCTCTTTATTTATTTAATTAAATTAAATTCCTCTGTTATTCTTCCCCAATTAAATAATTTCAATTATTTAATTAGACCATTATCCTCTTTCCAAATTTCAAATCTACATTAATTAAATAAACCTATTTATTTAATTAATTCAACAAATTCCCTCTTATCTACAATTAAATAATTCTTAAATTATTTAATTAAATCAAAATTCTTCTTCCAAAATCATGCACAACAATTAAATAAATTTATTTATTTAATTTGCTTTCAAATCTTCTAAATTAAATAATTCTAATTATTTAATTATTTCTTTCGAAATATCTTCTCTAAATTTAAATAAATCAATTATTTATTTAAGTTGCTGTTTTTTCTAAATTTGAGTTATCTCTAATATAACTCAAGCTTTCTATATTTAATAAAGCAAATATCTTCTTTTCTCATGCAAATCCCTTCTTCTTGTTTTAAATCACTTAACTGATTGTTTTATTCTTTTAATTGATTTATCTCTTCAATTAACTTATTCTTCTATTCTTGATAACTCCTCTCATGCAAAAGTAAGCAAGGCACATGTCTTCTTCTTATTTGTTGCACGTTCCTCAACTGTTCTCCTCCGTTGATTCTTCTGAATTATCTGGACCGTTGATCGATCTTTGTTGAAATCTATATAAACCCCCCTCATCTCCTTCATTATCTCTCTCTTCGATCGTATTCTCAGGCATACTTAATAGAGCTTTGAGCATACAAAACGCATCGATTGAGCAACTTTACGATCTTTTAACATTGATCTTTGAGCACATTGAGTACACTACTTGCTTGTTGTAGCTATGGTTTCGCAGCTTGATTGAGCAATCCACATTCAATCCAAAGGAAACAATACAGATTTCGGTAAAAGTCTTTATTTCATTGATTATTTGTCATGGCTTTTATTTAAATTCATTTTCTTTATGTTATTGGGTTCTTTGATTTAATCAATTTTTCCTCATACACATTTTTTTGGGAAACAAAGCCTTGCCCTCTGCAATTGGCACCCAAGTTTCAATCCAAAGGTGGCCCTGTCTGCCTTGGCCCCCACTTGGGTGAGGCTCCTAGGACTCCCCTTGGATTTCTGGGATGATGAATTTTTTATTGCTATTGCAAACTCCTTTAGTCATTTTTTGGTCCTGGGTAACATGACTAAGAATTGTAGTAGCTTTGTTTTTGCTCAGTTTTGTGTTAGTGTTGAAACTCATAAAGTTCTTCCCACATCCATCATCCTTGACTTCAAGTTCAGGGAGTGGACCCAAAAGATTGTTTATGAGAATGCTACCCTATATTGTCAAAACTTTGGTACTATAGGGTACCTGATCAATGCTTGCAAAAAGCCCACTTAGGGACCAACCCAAAAAGATAAAGGAAAGGTGGAAACCTAGGAAGTCTTGAAGGGCATAGCTTTGGACCAGAGAATTTAGGCTCAGGACTTGGTGATCCTGACAGAGGATTTGATGCCTCTTCCTGCAAACCCACTATTGCAAGTATGTGCCTAACTAGTGTTGTCAGTGATGTCAACATATCTGTGTTGCCATTGGTGTCAACTGTACTCTTGCTTTGATGCTTGCTTGTAATGAGTTAAGTATTGAAGATAATAAGTATTCTTGATATAACAAAATAGTCCAGTAGATTGCTCCACATTTCTTGTAGAATGGGTATCTTTATCTATGGATTGGAAGTTATTTAGAGGCATATCTGAAGATGCTATGTTCTAAGTTTAAGCCTCTGGTATGAAGAATTGAGTGAGTTATGTTCACCAGAGTGAAAACTACTTTTCTTGTATATTTGGTGGTGATAGGGAGAAAGTATTATTCTCTGCATTCCTTCACAATTAAGTATTTTAGTCTGCAGTCTTGGAATCAAGTTTGTAATGATGATAAGTGCCTTCAACTAGAATGGTTCATGTTTTTGTGGTCCATAAGCGATCTTTTCTTTATGACAGTAGCTGACAGTGGTGTTTATGTGCTCCATTTTGAAGAATCTTCTTGACAAATTGGTTAGAGGTTGTGAGGATGTTCTTGGTAATTACAATGTGCTTATGGATGTCTCCTAATCATGTTCCTAGCTTTGGATTGGTCCGCAAAGAGAAATTTGGATCATGGATGAAGACTATTTTTAGAAGACTTAGTGTTAACACCAGTCTTGGCTGACTTGGTTGTTTTCACTACTTGCGGAGATGTATTGAAGATTGTGGAAGTGTGTTGTGGCGTGGAAGATTACTTTTGAGTCCCAGATAAGGTGTAACGTGATCCACATACATCTTTTCCTTAGCTAGTTTGTTTAGGTCCAGACCTATTTCTATGTATGTTTGTAATGCTAACTTGGATATTGTTCCAATGGTTGATGAATGTAATGCCGACCTTGATATACATTCCAAGGTTGATGAATTGTATAAAAGCATGTAATTTTGTAGCAAAAAGGGCGTGGAACTGAGAAAATGAAAAGATAGGCGTGAAGTGTAAGAAGAGTAGAGAAGAGGCATTATATTGTGTTGCAAGTATGGGCCTAACTAGTGTTGTCATTGATGTCAACATACTCCTATTGCATTAATGATAAGGTTTGGATGAGCCGTGAGATGAGGATATTGAGAAAATTAGTCTCAATCAAGAACAGTGAAGAATAGTGATGACAGTAAGCCAAAAGTCCAAGATAGGATGAGGATCAGAAGATACAAATTAAAGGGTTTGTAGATATGTGTCTGTAGATGATCCAGTAGAGATTTCAAAGGTCTGCATGAAGATATAAAGAAGTTGTGGCCGCTCAAGTAAAACCGGTTCTGGTAGGTGTTCAAAGGTGACAGAGTGTAACAAGAAAGGTCCGGTGAGATCTAGAAATGAAGTTTCCTATTCTACGAATTTAAGGGAGTGCTGAGGAAGTCTTTATGGTGTATCAACTCTATTGGTTCATGGTTTGAAGGTCCGCAAGAACCTATTCCTTTGTGACAGTAATGACAGACTGCATTCTTGAGGTTCTGGATGAAGGAGAGAAGGATTTCAGTAAGCAGAAGAAGTGTGGATGTTCTTGGTGATTCAGGCAAGCTTGTGGAGGTCTTTGGATCATGTCCAGTTTGTGTTGGTGGTCCGCATTGAAGTTGAAGCTCGCAATTGAAGAGTAACTTCTGGATGATGGTGTTCTTCTTGAGACAGGCCGACCGGATGAGTTATGCATTTGGCCGATGATCTTATAAATGTTTGCTGACTTAGATGATCATTCCTAAGTTGATGCCTTGTATAAATAAGGGATTGTGAAGTCAGTTTGAAGTTGTCCTTGTGGTGATGAGAGTGTTGTAGCAAGGAGGAGAGAGAAAGGCAGAGTAGAAGTATTGGGCTTAAATAGAACTGATTCAAGCATGATGAAGATGCTATTCTCCTGTTCGTGTATGTGATATTTATTTCTTTGTAGATAGTGTGTCTCTTGTAGGCAGTGAGCCTCTTATGAGTAGTGTGCTCGGGCAGTGAGCCCTAATTGGCATGTGCCATTTTATTCTTTCTATTCTTCTAACAGAGAATACAATCTTGGGTTAATCACCCCGTGGTTTTTCCCTTAACCAGGTTTTCCATGTCAAAATCTTGGTGTTTTATGTGTTGATGTGTTTCTACTCTTGATTTGAATGCATTATGGTTCATGATTAATATACTACTAATCAGTAAGAAGATTTAAGTGTTTAATTGGAGAAAGTTTTGTGCAACTGATTCACCCCCCCTCTCAGTTGTGTGCCCTAAGTCTAACAATTGGTATCAGAGCTAAGTTCCTCGAAAAGAGCTTAACCGCTTGAGGAGATCCAGGATGTCATCCTACAAGAAGGATAGTCCAAAGTTTGATGGAACCTATTTCAATCTATGGAAAGGTCACATGAAGTGTCACTTGCAATGCATGGGAATGGGATACTGGACCATGGTTACAACACAGTATGTATCTCCATAGGGTGGTCCAAAAGCTCCAAATGAAATCACAGATATTGAAAACAATCTATGAACTATAGAAGCTCTTCTAAGTGCATTATCTGATTTAGAGCTCTCAAATGTTATTGACCTTCCAACTGCTTTTGATATTTGGAAAAAATTGGAACTTTTGCATGAAGGAGACCATTATGTTAAATGTGCAAGGTTAGAGAGTCTGAAAGGGAAATTTAAAAACCTGAAGATGAGAGATGATGAAAATATTACTACTTTTATGCCAAGAGTAAATGAGCTTGTTTGTGGAATTAGAAATGATGGTGGAGTCTTGGATGAAAATGAGATTGTTGGAAAAATTCTCAAATCCCTTCCCGCTTCTTACAAAATCAAGGTTGTTGCCATTGATGAATTTAGAGCCCATACAACTGTCACAAGAGATCAATTGGCTGGCAAATTGGCTGCATTTGAAATGATCAAGTTTAGAAATGATCCCCCTAAGACTGAATCTGCATTCAAAGCCAGTGCCTCTGTAAAAGGTAAACAAAGGTTTGATCCGTGAGAAAAATCATCAAGGAAACTGTCATGGTATGAAAAAGCAAGAAAAGACCTAGAAGAAGAAGAAGTAGAAACTGCTCAACTTGAAGCCCTCATTGCAAAGAGATTGCCAAGAGGATCTGGTAAGTATGAAGGAAAATTGCCTTTTAAGTGTTTTAACTGCAATAAGATTGGTCATTTTGCCTCAAGATGTATGGAAAGATTTTCAAGGCCAAATCCTAACAGATCTAGGTTGCAAAAGAATTGTTACTATGTTCATGAAGAAGATGATAATGAAGGAGTAACAGATGATGAATTAGAGACAGGAAACAAATCCAAAAGTGAATGGGTGTTTATTGCCATCAAGGAAGAAGAATCATTATCCTTTGTATCTGTCAATCATAAAGTTGTAGAAAGAGCTCTGGCTGCCCAAGTTGAAGAAAAGGATGATTGGGTCATTGACAGTGGTTGCTCTCACCATATGACAGGTGACAAAAATAAGTTCATAGATTTGGAAAGGTATGAAGGAGGAGTGGTGAAGTTTGGTGATAATTCTGCTGGTAGAATCAGAGGAAGAGGAACTATTTCCTTTGATGGAAGGAACAAAACTGGTAATGTTCTATATGTTGAAGGCTTGAAGCACAATCTTCTCAGTGTTGGACAGTTGGTGGACAAAGGCTATGATCTCCGGTTCAAGAATGGAAAATGCAAGATCTTTGAAAGCTCCGGAATAGAGATTGCATCTGGTACCCAAACTAAAGGTAATATCTTCCACTTGGTTGGCACTGGTAAAAGTTTCTTATTTGTTCAAGTTGATCAGAGTTGGTTATGGCATAGGAGAATGTGTCATGTGAATTTTAATAACATCATCAAGATATGCAATACTCAGGCTGTAAGAGATCTTCCTAAATTGGTGAAACCTACTAATAGCTTGTGCAAAGAATATCAGTTGGGTAAGCTGAGAAGAATCACATTCAAGAGTAAGGAACTGTCTTCTACCGGATTATTGAACTTAGTTCATACTGACCTTTGTGGCCTAGCAAGAATCAGGAGTATGCAAGGTGATAGATACTTCATGTTACTAATTGATGACTATTCCCAGATGATGTGGGTAACTTTTCTGAAAGAGAAATCAGAAGCTTTTGAGAAATTCAAAATATTCAAAGCTATGGTAGAGAATAAAACTGGATTGAAATTGAAATGTCTGAGGTCTGATAGAGGTGGAGAATTCACATCCGGTGAGTTCATAGAGTTCTATGAGAAACATGGAATAAAGAGACAATTGTTTGCTCTTAGGACTCCACAGTAGAATGGAGTAGTGGAAAGAAAGAATCGGACCATACAAGAAGCATCTAGGACCGTGATGATGGAAGCAAATGTTCCTCACATCTATTGGAGAGAAGCTGTCAGCACTGCAGTCTGTACTCTCAATCGAGTTCAAATCAGAAGCAATACTGGTAAGATTCCCTATGAACTTTGGTTTGGCATTACTCCTACTGTGAGGTATTTCAGAGTTTTTGGTAGCAAATGCTACATTAAAAGAGATGAAGATCTAGGAAAGTTTGTTGCTAGAAGTGATGAAGGAATATTCTTGGGTTACTCTACTCAAAGCAAAGCATACCGGTGTTATAACAAAAGACTGAGAAAGATGATAGAAAGTACAAATGTGAAGGTTTATGAGGGAATTGAGAAACCCTCAAGGTTTTATGAATATGATGAAGATGATCAGAATGGTGTTCTGACTCAAGGAGCCCAAGCCTCATCTGTCAGTCAGATTCAAGCTAATTCGGTAAACCAGGAAGAAGAAATAAGTTTCAATAAGCTTGATCAAGAATCAGAAGTGTGAGAAATTCCTAAAGTTCCTAGGTATGTAAGATTGAACCACTCTGAAGATCAAATCATAGGTGATAAAAGCAAAGGAGTACTAACAAGAAGGAGAATTGCTCAAGATTCAGAAGAGTGTTGTTTAATTTCAAAGATTGAACCTAAGACAGTGAATGAAGCTTGCAATGATGAAAACTGGACTAAAGCAATGGATGAAGAACTGGTGCAAATAGAGAAAAATCACACTTGGGATCTTGTTCCCAAACCTAGAAACAAGAATGTGATTGGAACCAAATAGGTCTTCCGAAACAAACTAAATGAAGTTGGTGAAGTAATCAGAAATAAAGCCAGATTGGTCTGCAAAGGCTACTCTCAAATAGAAGGAATTGATTTTGAAGAAACTTTTGCTTTGGTGGCAAGAATTGAAGCAGTCAGATTATTTCTTGCCTTTGCTGCCTTCAAGGATTTCAAGGTATATCAAATGGATGTCAAGTCTGCCATTCTAAATGGTGACATAGAAGAAGAAGTGTATATAGAGCAACCAGATGGATTTCAATTGTCTGATCATGGTGATATGGTCTGCAAATTGAAGAAGGCACTGTATGGATTGAAGCAAGCCCCAAGAGCTTGGTATGAAAGATTAGATAAGCATCTTTTGAAGATTGGTTTCAACAAAGGTACTGCTGATAGTAACTCATATTTCAAAATTGATCATGAAAACATCTTGATTGTTGAAGTATTTGTTGATGATATCATCTTTGGAGGAAGAGATAGTATGTGTAAAACTTTTGCAAATCAAATGAAAAGTGAGTTTGAGATGTCTATGCTTGGTGAAATGAATTTCTTCTTGGGTCTGCAAATTACTCAAACAAAGAAAGGAATCTTCATTTCTCAGACCAAATATGTGAAATAATTGTTGAGGAAATTTGGGATGGAAGATTCAAAGCCAATGAATACTCCCATGGCAACCGGATGTAAGTTGAGCAAAGATGATGACTCTCCTAAGGCAGACTAGACAAAGTATAGATCAATAATTGGAGGATTGTTGTATCTCACTCAAACTAGACCGGATATTATGCAAGCTGTTGGTCTTGTTGCTAGATTCCAAGCTGATCCTAGAGAATCCCATGTCATGGCAATCAAGAGGATTTTTAGATATCTAAAAGGGATAGTTGAGTATGGTCTATGGTATCCTAGAGATCATGATTTCTCTCTTCATGCATATACAGATGTTGATTGGGCAGGAGATGTGGATGACCGGAAGAGTACCAGTGGTGGAGCATTCTTTTTGGGGAAGAGACTAGTTTCTTGGCTAAGCAAGAAAGAAGAGGCAATATCTCTGTCTACAACTGAAGCAGAATATATTGCAGCACCAGGTAGTTGCACTCAAGTTTTGTGGATGAAGCAGATGCTAAGAGATATCAAAGTGGAGTATGAGGAACCTATCACAATCTTCTGTGATAATTCAAGTGCTATAAATATATCTAAGAATCTGGTGTTGCATTCAAAGACTAAACACATATCCATCAAGTTTCACTTTTTGAGAGAGCAAATGAACAAGAATGAAGTCAGATTGGAGTTTGTGCCCTTCAAGGATCAGATTGCAGACATCTTTACTAAACCTCTACTTAAGGACTCTTTTGAGTATCTCAGGGAGAAGTTAGGGGTTATTGCCCTTTCGGTGATGAACTAAGGTGCACTGAGGTGCATCAATTCGGTGGATATCACAGTCATATCTTGTGATCCGGATTGATGGAAGCTGCTACTCAGGAGGAGCAACAGGTATGATTCTAAAGTGTTGGAATTGCAAGTATGTGCCCTTTGCCATTGATGTCAAAGGGGGAGAGAAGACATGTGAAAAACAAGTGGTTGTTGATCAAAGGGGGAGCAGTAAAGGGAGAGAAGACATGTGAATGTTTGTTGCTGATAGGAGGAGCTGTGACAGTAAGAAGTTCTTGACTTGATGGTTAAAACATTTTTTCACATCTTATGTTGCCATCAATGACAAAGGGGGAGATTGTTGCAAGTATGGGCCTAACTGGTGTTGTCATTGATGTCAACATACTCCTGTTGCATTAATGATAAGGTTTGGATGAGCCGTGAGTTGAGGATATTAAGAAAATTAGTCTCAATCAGGAACAATGAAGAACAATGATGATAGTAAGGCAAAAGTCCAAGATAGGGTGAGGATCAGAGGATGTAGATTAAAGGGTTTGTAGATATGTGTCTATAGATGATCCAATAGAGATTTTAGAGGTCTGCGTGAAGATATGAAGAAGTTGTGGTGGCTCAAGTAAAACCGGTTCCGGTAGGTGTTCAGAGGTGACAGAGTGTAACAAGAAAGGTCTGGTGAGATCTAGAAATGAAGTTTCCTGTTCTACAGATTTAAGGGAGTGCTGAGGAAGTCTTTGTGGTGTATCAACTCTATTGGTTCATGGTTTGAAGGTCCACAAGCACCTATTCCTTTGTGACAGTAATGACAGACTGTGTTCTTGAGGTTCCGAATGAAGGAGAGAAGGATTTCAGTAAGCAGAAGAAGTGTGGATGTTCTTGGTGATTCAGGCAATCTTGTGGAGGTCTTTGGATCATGTCCAGTTCATGTTGGTGGTCTGCATTAAAGTTGAAGCTCGCAATTGAAGAGTAACTTCTGGATGATGGTGTTCTTGAGATAGGCTGACCAGATGAGTTATGCATCTGGCGGATGATCTTATAAATGTTTGCCGACTTAGATGATCATTCCTAAGTTGATGCCTTGTATAAATAAGGGATTGCGAAGTCAGTTTGAAGTTGTCCTTGTGTTGATGAGAGTGTTGTAGTGAGGAGGAGAGCGAAAGGCAGAGCAGAAGTATTGGGCTTAAATGGAACTAATTCAAGCATGGTGAAGATGCTATTCTCCAGTTCATGTATGCGATATTTATTTCTTTATAGACAGTGTGTCTCTTGTAGGTAGTGGGACTCTTGTGAGCAGTGTGCTTGGTCAGTGAGCCCTAATTGGCATGTGTCATTTTGTTCTTTCTATTCTTCTAATAGAGAATACAATCTTGGGTTAATCACCCCATGGTTTTTTCCTTAACCGGGTTTTCCACGTCAAAATCTTGGTGTCTTATGTGTTGATGTGTTTCTGCTCTTGATTTGAATGTATTATGGTTCATGATTAATATACTACTAATCACTAAGAAGATTTAAGTGTTTAATTGGAGAAAGTTTTGAACAACTGATTCACCCCCCCTCTCAGTTGTGTGCCCTAAGTCTAACATATTGTGCTTCAATGGAACTAAAATCAAGTATGAAGTAGATGCTATCAAATTAGTTCACCAATCTTGGCAGTGAGCCACCCCTTGGCAATGAGCCCTAACATTTGCAGTGAGCATTTTGGGCAGTAAGCCCTAAGGCAGTGAGCCTCTAATTTTTGGTATTGATATAACTTATTTATTCTTGTGGGATAACACCCACCATGGTTTTTCCCTTATAGGGTTTTCCACGGAAAAAATTTGGTGTCTCGTGTTATTGTGTTGAGCTTCTTGTTTATGCTTTCATGATTAATCTTAATAACAGTGATTAAGACGTGGATGTTTTGATATTAATAAATGGTTAATGTTTTGTGACAACTGATTCACCCCCCCTCAGTTGTCCTATGCATTTTAACAATTGGTATCAGAGCAGGTTCCTCAGAAGAAAGCCTAACTACTTGAGGAAGATCTAGGATGTGTTTTTACAAGAAGGAAGTGCCGCAGTTTGATGGAATGAATTATGCTCTTTAGAAAGTGCGAATGAAAAGTCATCTTCTTTGTCTTGGTTACAGAGTCTGGAAAGTGATAGAAATAAAGTATACCATGCCTAAGAATGGTCTAACAACCGAAGATGAAATCAAAGAATATGAGTTAAATATAAGAGTGAGAGATGCTTTGTTAAGTGCTTTACTAACACCAAGTTGGTAAAGTTCATGGATCTAGAATCTACTTATGAAGTCTGGGAAAAGCTAGAAAAACTATATGAAGGAGATGATTCTATGAAGAGTGCTAAATTGCAGGGCCTAAAAGTGAAATATGAGGGTTTAAAGACAAGCGAAGATGAGAACATAACAACCTTCATGCATAAGGTTGATGAACTTGTAAATGGAATAAAATGTATGGGAAGAACCATTGATGAGAAGGAAGTTGTGATGAAAATTCTTATGTCATTACCTAAGTCCTATAGTCACAAGGTAGCTACAATTGAAGAAGTAATGATTGTGTAAGTAGTCACTAAAGATCAGTTGCTAGGAAAGCTTACAAATTTTGAGATGAGAGAATTTGGTGATGCTCTACCGAAGGTTGAAACTACTTTCAAAGCCAGTACTTCAGAGAAGATCTCTAGAGCAGAGAAGTACAAGGTAGAATCCAATGATGAGGTTGACAAAATTGAAGCCAACTTTGTTGACAGACTGCAAAGAGGTTTTGACAAGTTCAAAGGAAAATTACCTTTCAAATGTTTTTCATGTGGTAAGGTTGGTCACTATGCTTCTAGATGTCTTGAGATAATTGAAAGGAATAGAAAAAGATTTGAGAGTAAACCTAGTGTTCCAAAGAAATGCTACTATGTTAGAGATCTTGACGATGAAGGTGTGACAGATGATGAATCTGATGATGCTAGTACTAGTGCCAATGAGTGCTTGTTTATTGCAATTAAAGAAGAACCTATATCTACTAATCTTGCTAGCTGTGTGAATGAAAAAAAACTAGTGGAATAAAGTGCCTTGGCTATTTAGGTTGAGAAAGATAAGGATGAATGGATTATTGATAGTGGATGCTCTCATCACATGACCGGTGACAAAAGTAAGTTTGTGAGTTTGATGGAGGACTGGTTAGGTTTGGATATAATGCAACTGGTAAGATTTGTGGAAAATGATCTACTTCTTGTGATGGAAAGCACAATACTGATAATGTCCTATATGTGAAGGGTTTGAAGCATAATCTTTTGAGTGTTGGTCAGATGTGTGACAAAAGTTATGATCTGATATTCAAAGACAACGAGTGCAAGATCATGGAAAGCTTTGGAATAGTGATTGCTACCAGTAAGAAGACCAGAGGTAACATTTACCAATTAAGAGGAACTAATGATTATTGTTTATTGGCTCAGATAGATGAGAGTTGGCTATGGCATAGAAGGATGTGTCATATCAATTTTGACAATTTGGTAAAGATAAGTTCTACATAGGCTGTAAGAGATCCTCCTAAACTTGTGAAGCTAGCTAACACCATTTGCAAGGAGTGTCAATTTGGGAAATAAACAAAAACAAGTTTCAAAAGAAAAGAATAATTCTCTATTGGATTACTAGAGCTAGTACATACAGATTTGTGTGGTCCCACAAGAACAAGAAGTCTACAAGGTGATAGGTACTTTATGCTACTTATTGATGACTATTCTAGAATGACTTGGGTCACTTTTCTAAAAGAAAAATCTGAAGCTCTAGACAAGTTCAAAGTTTTCAAAGAAATGGTTCATAATGAGTTAGAATTGAGGATCAAATGCTTGAGGTCTGATAGAGGAGGTGCGTTCACATCAAATGAATTTAATATTTTCTATGAAGAACAAGGGATAAAGAGATAGTTGTCTACACCTAGGACTCATTAGCAAAATGGAGTTGTTGAAAGAAAAAATAGGATAGTTCAAGAAGCTACCAAGACCATGTTAAAAGAATCTAACCTACTAGAAGTATACTAGAGAGAGGCCATACATACTGCTATGTACATCATAAATGGAGTTCAAGTCAAAGGGAACAACTCTAAAACTCCTTTTGAAATATGGTATGGAAGAATTCCTACAGTAAAGTATTTCAAAGTTTTTGGAAGAAAATGTTATATCAAAAGAGTTGAAGAACTAGGCAAGTTTGATGCTAGATGTGATGAAGGAATTTTTCTTGGTTACTCTACCAAGAGTAAGGCCTATCGGTGCTACAATAAGAGATTGAATAAGATTGTTGAGAGTGCTAATGTGAAGGTGGATGAAGGAAAGGAAAGCATATCAAATCTAAGTTGCTATGAACCAGATGAACCTGTGATTATAGCAAATGAAAAAAAAGTTGAGCAAGAAGACAGTTGGGATGAAGAAGAGGGTTTGGAAAATGTTATTAAGACTCCTAGGTATGTAAGGATTAATCATTCTGAAGATTAGATTATAGGTGACAAAAACAAAGGTGTGTTGACAAGAAAAAGAGCTACAGAAGAACAAGTAAATTACTGTTTGTTTTCAAAAGTTGAACCAAAAACTGCGAATGAAGCTTGCAATGATGAAAATTGGGTAAAAGCCATGGAAGAAGAACTGATGCAGATTGAGAAGAATCAAACTTGGGAATTGGTTCCTAGACCTATTGATAAGAATGTCATTGGAACTAAATGGGTTTTTCAAAAACAAGATGAATGAAAATGGAGAAGTTGTAAGAAACAAAGCAAGGCTTTTGTGCAAAGGATATTCTCAAATTAAAGGAATAGATTTTGAAGAGACTTTTTCTCTAGTGGCTAGGATAGAAGAAATTAGAATATTTTTGGCATTTGCAAATCACAAAGATTTCAAAGTGTATCAGATGGATGTGACATCTGCATTCTTGAATGGTGAATTGGAAGAGGAAGTTTACATTGAGCAACCAGAAGGATTTCAGATTGAAAAAAGTATTGTATGGACTGAAGCAAGCCCCCAGAGCATCCTATGCAAGGTTAGACAAGTATCTGCTACAAGTAGGGTTCAATAAAGGTAGTACTGATAGTAATCTCTATTTCAAAATCAATGATAATCAAATTTTGATTGTTGAAGTCTTTGTTGATGACATTATCTTTGGAGGAAATGAAGGTATGTGCATGAAGTCTACAGGAGAAATGCAAAATGAATTTGAGATGTCTATGTTTGGTGAAACGAATTTATTTTTAGGTCTACAAATTACTCAATCAGATAAAGGAATCTTCATTTCTTAGTCTAAGTATGTGAAAGAGTTGTTGAAGAAGTTTGGGATGGAGGACTCCAAACCAGTATGTACTCCCATGGTGACTAGTTGCAAATTAAGCAAAAATGATGAATTGCCTAAGACTGATTAGGAGAGGTACAGATCTATGATTGGTGGATTACTTTATCTAACTCAAAGCAGACTTGATATAATGCATGCAGTATGTCTTGTGGCAAGATTTCAAGAAGATCCTAGATAATCACATGTGATGGTAGTAAAGAGAATTCTGAGATATTTGAAATGCACATTAGATCATGGATTATGGTATCCAAAATATAATGATTTCACTCTCAGTGCTTATATAGATGTAGATTGGGCCAGAGATGTTGATGATAGGAAAAGTACAAGTGGAGGTGCTTTCTTCTTGGGCAATAGATTGGTTTCATGGATAAGCAAGAAGTAATATTCAATCTCTTTGTCAACTGCAAAAGTAGAGTATATTGCAACATGTTGTACTCAAGTGTTATGGATGAAGTAGACTTTGAAGGACATAAGAGTTGCGTATGAAGATCTAGTTGCAATCTTCTGTGACAACACAAGTGCTATAAACATTTCAAAGAATCTATGATGCACTCAAGAACAAAGCATATATCTATAAGGTATCACTTTTTGAGAGAAAAGGTGACAGAGACTGAAGTAAAGATGGAATATGTGTCCACAAAGGATCAGATTGCAGATATTTTCATTAAGCCTCTATCAAAGGATACTTTTGAGTATCTCAGAGAAAAGTTAGGGGTTATTACCCCTCCTTCTCTGAACTAAGATGCATAGGAATGCATTAATCCAGTGGTGCTCAAAGTCTCATTCTTTGATCTAGATTGATGTTTTGAGGGCTACCTCTCAAGGGGAGTAGCTAGATGTTACCAATATGTGTTCCTAATATAGAAAGTGTTGATATCAATGAAAGTTCAGATGAATCAGAGCAACATAGTGCAAGTATGTGCCTTTTTCCATTGATGTCAAAGGAGGAGAGAAATCATGTGAAAAACTTAGAGAAGAAAGAGTACAGATGTGTAAAGAGAAAGGGAGAGAATCTTGTCTTGATGGTCTTTATAGTTTTTCACATCATATGTTACCATCAATGACAAAAGGGGAGATTTTTGCAAGTATGTGCCTAATCAGTGTTGTCATTGATTTCAACATATATGTGTTGCCATTGGTGTCAACTTTTCTCTTGTTTTGATGCTTGCTTGTAATGAGTTAAGTATTAAAGATAATAAGGATTCTTGATACAGTAGAACAGTCTAGTAGATTGTTCCTCATTTCATGTAGAATGAGTATCTTTGTCTAAGGATTGGAAGTTATTTAGAGGCATATCTGAAGATGCTATGTTCCAAGTTTAAGCCTCCGGTATGAAGAATTGAGTGAGTTATGTTTACCGGAGTGAAAACTACTTTTCCTATATATTTGATGGTGATAGGGAGAACGTATTATTCTTTGTATTCCTCCACAATTAAGTATTTCAGTCTGGAGTTCTGGAATCAAGTTTTTAATGATGATAAGTGCCTTCAACCAGAATGGTTCATGTTTTGGTGGTCTGCAAGTGATCTTTTCTTTATGACAATAGCTGACAATGGTGTTTATGTGCTCCAGTTTGAAGAATCTTCTTGACAAATTGGTTAGAGGTTGTGCGAATGTTCTAGGTGATTACAATGTGCTTGTGTATGTCACTTGATTGTGTTCCTACCTTTGGATTGGTTTGCAAAGAGAAATTTAGATCATGGATGAAGACTATTTTTAGAAGACTTAGTGTTAACACCAATCTTGGCCGACTTGGTTGTTTTCACTACTTGCGGAGATGCATTGAAGATTGTGGAAGCATGTTGTGGCGTGGAAGATTGCTTTTGAGTCCCAGCTAAGGTGTAATGTGATCTGCATACATCTTTTCCTTAGCTAGTTTTGTTTAGGTCCAGACCTATTTCTATGTATGTTTGTAATTATGATATTTTATTTCAGGGTTTAACTGCATAGTTTTTGAGTCAAACACATGACCCATATTTCATGAGTAGTGGTTCACATGATCCCAACTCTCATGTTAATTAATGGTGCACTTAGCACTCATTGCATCTAGGTGATACTCACAGGGGCGAAGCATCGAGACTTCCCGGGAGGTCACCCATCCCAATACTACTCTGACTCAAGCATGCTTAACCATGGAGTTTCCCCCAAGATCAAGCCCACTTAGCTTGCTACCCCATTTGCAAAAACCTTTAGCAAGTGTTGTGCCTTATGAACCATTCATTATAGAGCCCCTTTAGCTTATCAATTGTTAAGTAGGAGGTATTTTTTGCAGCGTGTCAAATTATGATATTTTATTTCAGGGTTTAATTGCGTAGTTTTTGAGTCAAGCACATGACCCATATTTCATGAGTAGTGGTTCACATGAACCCTGTTGGTGCCTGAATTGACTGTCAGTTGATTTAGCAATTTTTCATGCAGGCACCTTCCCTAAAATCCAAAAAATTTTAAGTGTTGGACCTCCTCAGCATTTTTCAGCTGCAACATCATATTTTCTTAAGGAGAGAAGATCATCATCATCATGATATTCTAAGGGAGGGGGTCATCATCATTATCATTTTCTATTGACCGGATGTTTCATCAGGGTCATCATGTTTCAATATCGGGTGATGTTTGGATATCATCCCGATCCTGCAGTGAAGCTACAGTACAGCATGATATTTGCGCGTCAGGATGATATTCCCAAATATTTGGTTAATTTTCCGAATATCATCCTGATGCCGATATGGGGGTGACGTCATCAAGGTCTGGAGGGTCACATTGCTAACACTAAGTCATTTTATGGAGATCCCCCGATGTTGCGAATATGACAATGACGTCATCCTGAAATGTATAAGGGCGGCGAACATGCTTCTGCTACAGTGCGATGTACAAGTGGTCTTGTATATCGAGCTACATACAAAGCCGCCAACATGCATTTCAAACATACAAAGAAAAGATACATTGCGGGTATATTCCCAGGAATATTCCCGCTTTGTATATCGGGTCATGCACAAGCGAAATGTACAAAGGAGGTGCGCATATACAATTGCTACAGTGGCGAGCGGAAGATACATTCATCGAATATTCTATTGAAGATGCTGCAGTTGTATATTGGAGGTTTGTATATTTGCGGATGCAAGGAAAACATACAGAGGTGCAAATATACATTCACTACAGTGCCGCGGAGGAGATGCATGTGCTGGGGCCCGCGAATATGCAAAGGAACAAAATATACAATGGCCGATATACAAGTGATGGGGCCCTCCAGTTGTATATACATGCAAAGGTATATAGGTCAAGATACAAGCCAGACCCGAATATGCTTCCAATCTGCTTCATAAAGGTTTGGGGTCTGCCTTGTATATCAAACAGTTGTATATGCATAGGTGTAGGATTTCTCAGTTGGGCCGACAGAGATGTTTGGCTGATGGAACTGTATCGGCGTAACATGTGATGTCGGCGAAAGAGATTGTTGTTCTACCGATGGTGTTGGTCTTGCCGACCGGGGTAGGTCATGTATTCATCGGCAGGAGTGGGAGCTATCGGGTGAGCGGTCAGATGTTGGGCCGACAGTGTAGTGTCTGGCCGATAAGATTCATCGGCGTGTGTCTTACCGAGGAAAGTGGGGTTGACGTTTGGCATCGGTAAGACTATTGTGATCGGCCAATGTGTTTTGTGGTTCGCCGATAGAAGGAAGTCACCTCGATGGGGAATGCCATCGGGATGACTTTGTGTTCAGTTTGAACGACGGTGGAGTATGTAGGATTTGGCGATCGGCAAGACTCTTGAGATCGGGCTAGCACTTGGAGGGCCCGCCGATGGGTAGTGTTTGGCCGATGAGGTTTCATCGGCATGTGTTTGGCCGACGGAGGGATGAGGCCATAGTTCATCGGCATGAGTTGTTATATCGGCCAGGGAGTTAATTGTTGCCCCGATGGATGGCAGTCTCGCCGAGGACTTTGGGGAGTGTAGTTTGCGGTTGGGAAGACTTTTGAGATCGGTAGGAGAATTGTGGGGTGAGCCGATGGCATATGTCTTAGCGATGGGCTTTTGGTAAGGGCTTGTGTGGCGAGCGTGGCAAAAGCGCTCGACACTTGATGTGTATGCGATCAGGCTTATAAGGTAATGGAAGGCTCTCGGCACCATGCATGTGGGATTTTTCCCCTTGCATTATTTTTGAACCTGCGAAGGACGCGTTTTGGCGGGAATTCTTTTTTGAATGCAGCGACAGTTTTTCAGGTGACCGCGGGTGGTTGAGACCATCAATGACGGTCGTGCAGGGGTATGGGCGAGTTGTTGCATAGTCAGGTACCGGATTTTTGACATGAAGACTTCCAGATAGTGGCGCGTGGCTCGAAGCTCCCCTTTGTCTGCTGCATTAATATTTTCTGAGCGCCATTCCTTCTGAGGGCTGTATCTGGCGGATTTTTTTCAAAGCCATGTAATTAATTGCTTATGGTACACTACCTGGCTGTTATAAGCAGGAAGTGTTACTCATTTCTAGGTTGTTGAAAGTTGAACATTTTGGCTCTGTAACACAATACAGTTCATTTTGGTTGCTCTGTACAGCTAAACTTGTGAGTTTATGTATCTCCTATTGTACGATTTGGCATGAATCCACTGATTTCATGGTTAATCTTATATGAATAATGCTATGTTTGCATGTGTTATGCTGATTCTGTCTCCAGTTTTGCATGTATCTTTCTTACTGCAATAGGGATGCCATAAGTATAGACAGCATAACACTCTGTATTGGGAGATATCTGTAAAGTAGATATCATGTGTATCCCCCTGAAATCTAGTTTTAGCTATTCATGCTGATCATTCATAGGTGTATGTCTACCGACTCCAAGCCCTGGATAGGCACCAATCTTGCTCTGTGTTGAGGTTATATACCATGTCCAACTTTGCATCCAAAAATCAAATCAAACTATTTCATCCTTCCATCTGTTAGTTGTAGGATTAGGATTAGGAACCTCTGCATGCTCTCATACCCAACCAGACATCATGTCCAAGAATGTTGCCAACCTTGTGATTTGTTACACAAATCTTGGTCCATACATGAGAGTATTCTGCCTGTTGATGTCAAGTTAAATCCTTCTGTCATTGAGCTAGTCAAGGTTATACTTTTATCAAGTAGGGAAACCCCCCTTGGTGTGGTAGAACCAGAAGTGAAGGGGAGGAGCTCACGCAACCTCCTGTATTCAGTTGGCTGAATCTGCCTGTGCATTAGAACTGGCAAACCCTAATGCTGATTCAGAAGAAAAACCAACAAACCCAACTCTCATGTTAATGAATGGTCCACTTAGCACTCATTGCATCTAGATGATGCTCACAGGGGTGAAGCATCGAGACTTCTCAGGAGGTCACCCATCCCAATACTACTCTGACTCAAGCATGCTTAACCATGGATTTTCTCCCAAGATCAAGCCCACTTAGCTTGCTACCCCATTTGTAAAACATTCAGCAAGTATTGTGCCTTATGAACCATTCATTATAGAGCCCCTTTATCTCATCAATTGATAAGTAGGAGGTATTTTTCGCAACATGTCAAATTATGATATTTTATTTCAGGGTTTAACTGCGTAGTTTTTGAGTCAAACACATGATCCATATTTCATGAGTAGTGGTTCACATGACCCATGTTTGTAATGCCAACCTTGGAGATTGTTCCAATGGTTGATTAATGTAATACTGACCTTGATGTACATTCCAAGGTTGATGAATTGTATAAAAGCATGTAATGTGGTAGCGAAAAAGGTGTGGAAGTTTAAAAATGAAAAGATAGGTGTGAAGGTGTAAGAAGAGTAGAGCAGAGGTGTTATATTATGCTTCAATAGAATTGAATTAAGGCATGAAGTAGATGCTATCAAATCAGTTCACCAATCTTGGCAGTGAGCCACCCCTTGGCAGTGAGCCAATCTTGGCAGTGAGCCCTAACATTTGCAGTGAGCCTCTGATTTTTGGTATTGCTAAACTTATTTATTCTTGTGGGCTAACACCCACCATGGTTTTTCCCTTATAGGGTTTTCCACATAAAAATTCTGGTGTCTCATGTGTTATTGTGTTGAGCTTCTTCTTCTATTCTTTCATGATTAATCTTAATAACAGTGATTAAGAAGTGGATGTGTTGATATTCATAAATGGTTAAAGTTTTGTGACAACTGATTCACCCCCCTTCTCAGTTGTCCTATGCATTTCAACACCCCCAGGATGAAGACCCCTCGATCATAGCTACTCTTTAGCCCAAGGTCATTCATCAGTAAGTAGGCTGCCCCACCACTATTGCACTAGAGGTGGAGAGACTCAGAATTGATACCCAGGGTAAGCTGTTACTAGAGGAAAGTTTAGCCTCTCCCCAATTATTTCTAGAAGCCAAAATAGACAAGGATATGGGGACAACTAGCGCTAGTCCTAAAACCCCCTCTTCCTAGAAAAGAGAGAATAGCCCTCCCCTCTCTAAGAAATGGAATAGAAGAACTGTGGATGTAGGTAGAGATTCTCAACCATGTAAGAAATCCCTCAGAGAAACTAGGCAAAGGGAGACAACCAAAGATCTGGCCAATGGTAAGCAAAAGTATCTAGAGCAAGTGAGATCCAGAAGAAATAAGAAATGATAATCATTTCTTGGAATGTAAGGGGGATAAATAGCCCCCACAAGTAGCATCTCCTCAAAAACTTTATCAAAGATATGTGGCTGAACATTATTCTTCTCCAAGAAACTAAGATGAATGTAGATGAGTTTGAAAAAATAAGTAAAAACATATGGCCTTTTGTGAGTTTCAAAGATGAAAAGGCTGGGGGTGTTTTGGGGGGCCTGGTCACCATATGGAAACCTTAATTCTTGATGGGTTCTCTAATCACTAGCAACAAAAATAGCATCAATATAAAATTCAGGGGTATCAACAACAATATAGAATGGGTTCTTACCAATCTCTATGCGCCCAACAACCTTGTTCAGAGGAGAAGGTGTTGGGAAAATCTATTGTCTTCCAGGGGTTCTTGACTGATAGCAATTGGATGATTGTAGGTGATTTCAATTCTCCTTTATATCCATCTAATACAATGGAAGGAGTGATGGAATTCTTAGATAGCATGATGGATTTGGATAACTTCCTCCATCAGGGAGGTCTTGTGGATTTGGAGCTTGAGGTTTCAATTATACTTGGTCCAATAAAAGAGAAGGCAACAAACTCATCCAGGTGAAGCTTGTTAGATTCCTATTCTCAGCTAACTAGGATATTATCGAGAAATGTAAGCTCAATAATCTTCTGTGTTTTAGCTCATATCACACCCCTCTTGTCCTCAATTAGAACCTGGAATCTAAGAAAGTCTCTTATCCCTTCAGATTCTAGGCAATGTGGACTCGTCAGCTAGATCTACTCAATCTAATAATAGATTGGTGGAACTAGAGAATAGATGGCTCAGATATGTTCAAGGTAGTTCAAAAACTCAAGTTGGTGAAACAAAATCTTAGAAGTTGGAATAAAAACTCTTTCGGTAATGTATTTACCTAGAAACTGGATATTAAGTCTCAGTTGAAGAAGATACAGGGATAAATGGATGTTGGCAGAAATACCTAGGAAAACAGTTCTCTTGAAAAGATCCTTCTGAGTAAGCTGCACAATATAGTGGAGAAAGAAGAAATCTACTAGAAACAAAGGTCTAGAATTTAGTGGCTCAAAGAGGGTGATAAGAACACAAAATTCTTCCATCAATCAGCTATGAAACATAGAAAAAGAAACAAGATATTAGAGCTAGTTCTTGAGAATGGGAACATAATTTAGGAGGAAAGCCAAATTTAGGCTGAAGGAGTCAATTACTTTGAGAGACTTCTGAATGCCGCCACTCCCCAGCTACCCAATGTAGGATGCTAGCCCAAATTTTTGAATTCATTCCTAACTCAATGTTTCAAGAAGATAATATGGATATGGTTAAGGAGGTTACTGAGGAAGAGGTGAAAGGAGTTATTTTCTCCCTAGACCAGGTTACAAAGCTCCAAGGCTAGATGGTTTCCCCTCGGTCTTCTTCCAAGCCTGCTGGGAGATAATTGGGAATGATATCACTGCTAATGCCAAATAATTCATTCGATGAGGCAAAGTGCTAAAGGAAATCAACAACACCTTTATGATTCTTACTCCCGAGAGGGTGGGAGCCAATAAGATGTTTGAATTCTATCCCATCAGTCTTTGTAATATGCTCTACAAAATTTTCTCGAAGATGTTGGTCCTCAGAGTTTAACATTATTTGAGTAAAATCATTGACTCAAATAGAAAAGAATTCATTCTTGGAAGACAAATCAAAGACGCTATCATTAATTTGCATAATAACATTCACTCCATGGTTAGAAGCAATAAAGAGAGAATGATCCTAAAACTAGATATTTCAAAAGATTATGACATGGTCTCCTGGCAGTTTCTAGATAAAGTGCTAAACCGGTTTGGCTTCCAAGAGAAAACTCTTAACATCATGAGGAACTATTACAAAAATCCAACTTTCTCAGTTTTGATCAATGGCTCTCCTCAAGGGCACTTCAAATCTTCAAGAGGTCTAAGGCAAGGGGACCCTTTCTCATCCTACTTATTCATCATAATGGTTGATGTTCTAGGAAGGACCATTGAGGATCATATCAAGAAAGGCAATTTGAAAGGGTTCAACTCAACCTCCACCCTCTACCCTTCCTCCCATCAACAATTTGTCGATGACACCATTCTTCTAGGGAAAGCTTTTAGTTATAGAAGATAATGAATGGAAAACTATCCTCAACAACTTTGCTTCAGTCTCAGGCCCGCAAATCAATCTTGAAAAAATTGGTATCTTCTTTTTCAACCCCCATCCTAAACCGCAGAAGCTTATTGCAAATGTCCTTAATTGAAAAATAAGAGAAATGTTAGAGACTTATCTGGGAATGCCATTAGCTCATGGTAAACTCCCTAAGTCCTATTGGAATTTTCTGATTGACAAGATGCAAAAAAACCTTGCAACCTGGAAAGGTGCTCTCCTCAGTCATGCCAGAAAACTCCAACTCCTACAAGCCTCCCTTTAGAGTACTCCAGTGTATATGCTATCTTTATTTAAACTGCCTAAGAACATCAGTGACAAAATTAAACAAATTCAAAGGAACTTACTTTGGAGTGGAACAGAGGAAAAGAAAAGAATGTCCCTAGTGGCTTAGGATGTTGTCTGCACTCCTAAAAGGAAGGGAGGGCTTGGAGTCAGGAAGATTTCTACTCTTAATAAAAGCATTGTTGTCTAAGGTTGGCTGGAGGCTTATTTCTTCTAGTAATGAATGCATGGACATAATGAGGGAAAAATATATGAATGGCAATGTGGGATTCTCCCTTATGAATATCCAAATGCTGCCTTTAGGATCCTACATCTGGAATAATGTAGTTAAGACCAAATCTACTCTCTCCTAGGGGCTCTATTGGTAGGTGGGTAAGGGGGACAAAGTCAGGTTTTGGAAAGACTCCTGGATTTCTTATCCACCCTTGGATTATCACCCCATCTACTTGACCATCAAAGATATCCTACAAGAAAGAATTGGGAGGTATGTCAACAATTATTGGAACATGGAAGGAGGTCAAATGGTTTGGAAAATTACTCAGTCTGAATTTGATTATTTGCTAAATACTACGAGTGTTACCTTGCTAAAGAAACTCCAAAACCATAGATTCCATAGGAAATTCATGGAAGATAACATAGTTTGGAAAGAAGAACATACTGGCAATTACATGGTCAAATTTGGATAGAACAACCTAGATAAGTCTTACACGGATGGCTTCAATTCAACAAGAGTCAAATATGGGAGAATAAGTCTATTCCTAAGGTCAAATGATTTTGGTGGATAGTGAACCATAATAAAATCCTTACTAGTAATAACCTCCAAAAACATGGTTTCCATTTGGCCAACATGTGTCTACTTTATGAGAAGGTTGAGGAGAACATAGACCGTTTGTTGTTCCACTGTAACTATGCATGGAAGACAAGACATAAAATCATGAGTAATTTCTCCTTCCTTGGGTTTGGCAAGGTAAGGTGAAGATAATTACAGAAATTTGGGCCTCTCCATTCAAACATCCTTTAATCACTGAGTTGGGGTGGTAGTATTTATTACATGTTGGATGGGGGCTCTAGAGGGAAAGAAACAACAAAGTTTTCATGGAAGAGAAGAAAAAGTGGAAGGTTTTAGTAGAGATAATCAAACTCAGAAGCATAGACAACATTAAAGTGATCAAACTTAAAACTCCTAATCTTAACCTTACTGAATTGGAATCCAGAATTGCTCAGAACTGGGGCCTTCCAGATAGAGTTAGCAAAGCAGATCAAGACAAGAGGGCTATCAGAAGGAACACTCACTGGTCCCCCCCGACACAGGTTGGATCAAACTTAACTTTGACGGGGCTTCTAAAGGAAATCCTGGTCATGTAGGAGGGGGTGGTCTCTTAAGGAATAGTAAAGGTCAAGTGGTGGGAGCTTATGCTAAGAAGTTAGGTTTTCAGACTTGTAACTTTGCGGAAGGTAGCGCTACTTTCCAAGGTATAAAAATAGTAATCAATAAAGGCATAAATAACCTTCTTGTGGAGGGAAACTCTAGAAATAACCTCAATATGCTTCAATCCAAGGCTAAGTCATGCTGGTCCTTCAAATACCTTATTGATATAAGTTAAAAATTGATATCAACTTTGGAGAAGGTGGCTATACATCACATTTATGTTGCAAGTATGTGCTGACTGGTGTTGTCATTGATGTCAACATGCTTAGGCTGTCATTGGTGTCAACTGTGTCTTCTGATATTGCTGATTATTGCTTGATTGAGCTGTCATGTTAAAGTGATTTGAATACCTTATAGAAGTGCTGATGATGTTGGTATAGTGCTCTTGTTGCTGAGTTTCCAAGTGCTTTTGAGAAAATTTTCTCTCTAGAGGATATAGTGTGTTGTAGAGTATTCTGGCTTGTAGGATACTATCTGAGTTTTTTCTCTACATTTCTTCTATGTTGAAGACTGAAGTGTGAGTTATGGATATGTTTCACAGAAATGTTTGAAGATGCTAAATCTAGAATTTGGTGGTCCGGATTGCTGTATGGTAGAAGTTATGTTCACCAGTTTGAAGACTGTAATTGACAGAGTTTTTAGGTTGTGCAGAGGTGTTTGGGAGAAAGTATTTTTCTCTGCATTTCTCCGCAGAGTAGTTTTAGGTGTTACAATTTGGGACATATGTTTATAAGGTCCTTAGATATCTTCACTCCAAAGAATTTGTGATTTGATGCTCCAAAAAGCAAGTTCTTGTGTAGCAAAGTTCAACAGTGTTTGTTGAGAGCAGTCTATGATTTGTCTTCAAGTGATATTTGTTGTCTTCAAGTGAGATTTGTTGTAGCTAGATTTTTTGGCTCCCAAGTGATTTTATGTTGTTCATGGATGTCTCCAAATTGTGTTGAAGGCTTGTGCTTGATCCAAAAGCTATGATTGAGTTCTTGGAAGTGTGTGCCTAAGTATTCTTGATGTTTGCACAAGTTTGGCTGACTTGGGTGCTAAAACTCTTTGCAGATGTGTTTCGTGGATTTTAGAAGCCTGTTGAAGCATGTGAAGATGTATTTGGGTCTGAGCTAAGCCATGAAGTGTTCTACCTTCATTCATTTGATTCACAAGATTGTTTAGATGCAGAACTAATTTGAATTGTCTATGTTTTTTGACTTTGAAGACTGTTCCAAAGGGTGTAGAATGTATTGCCGACCTTGATGTATGTTCCAAGGTTGATAATTGATATAAATAAGTGTAAAGAATTCATGTGAATGGAACGATGATGTGAAGATGAGAATTTTTGTGTTGTGAGGTTGCAAAGGAGATATATATTGTGCTTTAATGGAACTGAACTCAGGCATGTGGTAGATTCTATTATATCAGTTCTAGCAGTGATCCATTCTAGTAGTGAGCCCTATTGGCAATGAACCCTAATGGCAGTGAGAATTTCTTTGGATAGTGAGGCCTTTGGCAATGAGCCTCTTTGTAATTTGGTATTGATACTACTATATATTGTGAGCTAATCCTCACCATGGTTTTTCCCTTTTAGGGTTTTCCACGTAAAAATCTGGTGTTCTCTTGTGCATGGTGTTGATGTGATTAAGTTTGTGTTATTTGTTTTCATGTTTAATCTTCATAACAAAATAGGGCTTAAATGAATTGAAGTGAATGTGATTATTCTTGTGAAGGTTTAAAGTTTTTTGATACAACTGATTCACCCCCCTCTCAGTTGTCTTATGCATTCAACAATTGGTATTAGAGCGAGGGTTCCTTAGAAGAAAGCCTAACAATTTAAAGTAGATCTAGAATGGCGCACAAGAAAGACATTCCTCAGTTTGATGGAACTGACTATGCCTTTTGTAAGGTACAAATGCAAAGTTATCTTGTTTCTATTGGTTACAATGTGTGGAGAATGGTTGAAAATAAATACACTATACCCAAAGATGATCCAAAGACTACAAGTGAGATAAGGTATTATGAGACCAATGGAAAAGCTAGAAATGCCTTATTGAGTGCCCTATCTAACACTGAAATGGTGAAAGTTTTGGATCTAGAAATTGCTCATGAGATCTGGGAAAAATTGAAGAGTATCTATGAAGGTGATAAATCTGTTAAGAAAGCCAAGATGCAGAACTTGAATTCAAGATATGAAACTATGTGGATGTCTGAAGATGAGAACATACCAAGCTATATGTAGAAGGTTGATGAAGTTGTCAATGGCATCAAAGGTCTTGGTGGAACTCTGACTGATGAAGAAGTTGTGAATAAGGTACTCAGAACACTTCCCAAATCTTATAGTCATAAAGTGTCTGCCATTGAAGAATCACTAGATATAGACAAGCTTTCAAAAGATCATTTGCTTGGTAAATTGACTACTTTTGAGATGAGAGAATTTGGTATTACTGATGGTCTTGTGAAAGTTGAGTCTGCTTTTAAAGATAAATCTGAAAAGGTGGTTAGATTAGATAAGTATGTTGTGGAATTAGATGAGGAAGACTTTGATGAAATTGAGGCAAACTTTGTAAACATAATGAAGAAGGGAACTGGAAAGTTTAGAGGTAAGTTACCCATCAAATGTTTCAGTTGTGGTAAGATTGGACATTATGCTCCAAGATGTCCTAATAGAATTTTGAAGATCAAGAATAGAGAAGGTAGAGGTAATATGGTAAGAAAATTTACTATGTTAAAGATGATGAAGGTGTAACTAATGATGAATCTAATTTTGAAGATGGTAATGCTAGTGAATGCTTGTTTATTGCTATAAAAGAAGAACCTATTTCCACTAACCTTGCAAGTTTTGTGAAGGAAGGAAGTTCAGAAGAAGAGAGAGATGTCTACATTTCATGCTAGAAAGGAAAAAGATCAATGGGTCATTGACAACAGATGTTCAACTCACATGACAGGAGATAAGAGTAAATTTGTTAAATTAGAAAACTATGATGGAGGACTGGTTAGATTTGTTGATGATGTAACTGGTAAGATTTGTGGAAAGGGGTCAAATACTTTTGATGGCACACATAATACAGATGATGTTATTTATGTCAAAGGCTTAAAGCATAATCTTCTAAGTGTTGGATAGATGTGTAACCAAGGATACAATCTGATGTTTAAGGATAATGGATGTGAGATAAGGAAAAGCTCCGAAATAATAATTGTTGATGGTAAGAAGACTCATGGTAATGTTTATCATTTGAAAGGTACTAAAAATTGTTGTTTGTTGGCTTAGACAAATGAAAACTAGTTATGGCATAGGAGAATGTGTCATATTAACTTTGACAATCTAGTGAGAATAAGCTCAGTTCAAGCTGTAAGAGACCCGGCTAAGATTGTGAAGCCTGCTAATACCATTTGCAAACAATGTTAATTTGGGAAGCAAACAAAGATAAGTTTCAAAAGAAAAGAACAAATCTCTACCAGCCTATTGGATTTGTTGCATACAAACTTGTGTGTTCCCACAAGAATAAGAAGTCTACAAGGTGATAGTTATTTCATGTTACTTATTGATGATTGTTCAAGAACAACTTGGGTTACTTTTCTTAGAGAAAAATCAGAATCCCTAGACAAGTTCAAGACTTTTAAAGTAATGGTTGAAAATGAAATGGACTTGAGAATCAAGTGTTTGAGATCTGATAGAGGTAGTGAGTTTAATTCAAATGAATTCAATGCTTTTTGTGAAGAACATGGGATAAAGAGATAACTGTCTGCCCCCAGAACTCCTTAGCAAACTAAAGTAGTTGAAAGGAAGAATATAATAGTTTAGGAAGCTACTAGAACAATGATCAAAGAAGATGACCTTCTGAAAGTATATTGGAAAGAAGCTATTCATACTATTGTCTACATCTAGAATAGAGTGCAAGCCAAAGCAAATGGAACAAAGACACCTTATGAGCTGTGGTATGGAAGAACTCCTACTATCAAGTATTTCAAAGTTTTTGGAAGAAAAAACTATATCAGAAGAGATGAAGAGTTGGGAAAGTTTGATGCTAGATGTGCTAAAGGCATATTTCTTGGGTACTCTACTAAAAGCAAATCTTACCGGTGTTACAACAAAAGGTTGAGAAAGATCATTGAAAGTGAAAATGTAAAGGTAGATGAAGATATTCAAAAAGTCTCAGAGCCTGATGGATATGAGACAGATGATTCTACTGATACAAAAGTAGTTGAGGAAGAAAAGACAAGGAAGTTTAGATTGATGAAGAAGAAGCTCCAGAAAGAGTTCCTAAAACCCCCAAGTATGTGTAAAAGAATCACTAAGAAGAGTTGCAGAAGAACATGTAAATCTCTGTTTAATTTCAAAGGTTGAACCTAAGACTATCTCTGAAGCATGTAAAGATGAACATTGGGTCAAGGCAATGAATGAATAAATGATACAAATTGAAAAGAGCAAGCCTTGGGAACTTGTCCCTAGGCCTACAGATAAGAATGTGATTGGAACAAAGTGGGTTTTTAGGAATAAGTTGAATGAAAATGGAGAAGTGGTAAGAAACAAAGCTAGAGTTGTATGCAAAGGCTACTCTCAAGTGGAAGGAATAAATTATGAGGAAATTTTTTCTCTGGTGGAAAGGCTGGAAGCTATTAGGTTGTTTCTAGCCTATGCAGCACATAAAGATTTCAAGGTATATCAAATGGATGTAAAGTCTACTTTTTTGAATGGTGAGTTGGAATAAGAAGTATATATAGAGCAATCAGATGGATTTTAGTTATCCGATAATCTAGACATGGTATGCAAATTGAAGAAGGCATTGTATGGACTGAAGCAATCTCCTAGAGCTTGGTATGCCATATTGGATAGGTATTTATTGCAGCAGGGATTCAGTAAAGGGTCGGTAGACAATAATTTGTATATCAAGGTAAGAAAAGATCAAATTCTAATTATTGAGGTCTATGTAGATGATATAATCTTTGGTGGAAATGAAGGTATGTGTAAGAACTTTGTAGATGAGATGCAAAAATAATTTGAGATGTCAATGTGTGGTGAGATGAACTTTTTTCTTGGACTGCAAATTAATCAGACAAATAAGGGCATTTTCATTTCACAATCAAAGTATGTCAAGGAGTTATTGAAGAAGTTTGGAATGGAAGAATCTAAACTAGTTTGTACTGCCATGACAACTAGTTGCAAGCTGAGTAAAGATGATGAATCTCCTAAGACTAATAAGAGCAAATATAGATCAATGATTGGAGGACTGCTATACCTAACTACTACCAAACTGAATATCATGCATGCAGTCTGTCTTGTGGCAAGATTTCAAGTAGATCCTAGAGAGTCATATGTCATGGCGGTAAAGAGAATATTCAGGTATTTGAAGGGAACTCCAGATCATGGTCTGTAGTATCCTAAGAACAATGACTTCAACCTAAGTGCCTACATAGATGTAGATTGGGCCAGATGTGTAGATGATAGGAAAAGTACAAGTGGTGGTGTATTCTTTCTTAGAGATAGAGCTATGTCATGGAAAAGTAAGAAGCAAGATTCAGTATCCTTATCTACTGCTGAGGCAAAGTAGATTGCAACAACATCATGTTGCACACAAGTGCTATGGATGAGACAAACTCTGAAGGATATCAAAGTTGAGTATGAGGATCCAATGCCTATTTTCTATGATAATACCAGTGCCATCAACATTTCAAAGAACCCAGTGATGCATTCAAGAACAAAGCATATTTCTATCAGGTATCACTTTCTAAGAGAGAAGGTTGCAGAGAAAGAAGTGAATCTTGAGTATGTGCATACAAAAGATTAGATTGCTGACATATTCACCGAGGCTCTTCCTAAGGATACATTTGAGTATCTCTGGGAAAAGTTAGGGGTTATTACCCCTCCTTTGTTGAACTAGATGCATAAGGAAATGCATCAGTCTAGTATGATTCAGGAGTCATTTCTTTTCTAGATTGATTGTGGAGGCTACCTCTCAGGGGGAGTAGGTAGTGACATTGGAGAGTGTTGTAGTCCAAAGGAAGTATTCAAAATAGTTAAGAACAAGTACAAGTATGTGCAGTATCATATTCAAGGAGAGAAAGTTTGAAGAAAGTGTGTCACCCTTTTCCATTGATGTCAAAGGGGGAGATTGTTGCAAGTATGTGCTAACCGGTGCTGTCATTGATGTCAACATGCTTAGGTTGTCATTGTTGTCTGTAGACATAAAAAAATTGACCTAATTATCCCCTAATTATCCCTCATTATTCCCTATCATCCCCTAATTATGTCTATCATTAATTAATCCCTAGTTCACCCTTATCCTAATCCTTACCCTTGTCTATGAGATTTAATTAATTAATTAAATATCCATTTTATTACCATCCCATAAATAATAAATTAAATATAAATAAATTAATTTATTATTTACTAAAACTTAAATCTGAAACCTATTCATAAAGAAATTAAAAATAACAAGTACCGTTCATTGAAAGAAATAGTAGAATTTTTAGAAACATTCACAATCCTTTTGATGTAATTATTGTTAAACTTAAGAAGTTGATTTCGGAGCTAGTCTCAGCCTCTCTTCATTTCAGAAAGTTAGGTTCCCTAGTTTTTACTTCTTGGGATGATCTTATGCTAAAGCGATAGAAATTTTTACTTTTACCTAATTCAAATTGCTTCATTTTGGATAGTAAATTGGACAGATCTTCCATTAAGTGGATCTCTCCGCCTGTTTCTTTTGTTAAATTAAATTTTGATGGTGCAAGTAAGGGGAATCTTGGTGAATCTAGTGCTGGTTGTGTTTTGAGAGATCACAATGGCTTAGTTCTAAGAGCTCTATCAGTTAAACTTGGTTTGTGTTCAAATAATGAGCCAGAGGCCTTAGCTTTATTAGCAGGCCTTAATCTTGCAATAAAATGTGAGATTCCTAATATTATTGTGTAAGGGGATTTGTTGAATATTGTTAGGGCATTTTCCTCTAAGTCTTTGCCAAATTGGAAAATTGATTATATTTTACAATCCAGAAGGAATTTGCTTGATCTTTTTCAATCTTTTAATATAGTTCATACTTACAGGGAAGGAAATTCTTTAGCGGATTTTTTAGCAAATTATGCTTTTTGTTTAAATGATTCTTACTCTGAGTGGGATTCCACCTCCATCTCATTGATCCTGGGGATTAACTACATTTTAGATAAAGAAAGTACAAATTAATTTGGAGGCTAATTATGAAGAACTTAGAGAAGGTATCTTAAAAAAGGCAAAGTGTTTAGTTTTAGCCGCTAAATTGAGAGTCCTCTAGTTGCGGCGGCTCCATTCTGATGGCTGACATTATTTTTAGTCCTATGGGTAGTTTGCATATGGTGAGTAGTCCTTCTATTTTAATGTTGTATGCAGGGTGGCAGCTCTTGCATAACGGTATATCTTTTCAGTAATGATTTCATTCATTGTATTTTGGGGGAATTAGTGATTATATTCTTGTTCTTCACTTCTCTTTTGTCATCTCCTTCTTTATTTTTTTTGCTCTAGTTTCGTATTCTAATCTGGTGTTTGTGTGAGATAAGTTTTTTAGTATGGCCTCTGCTCAATGAAACAGAAGAATTCCTCTACCCATCTGGAATTGGGAACGGCCTTCTTTAGGCCTTCTCAATCTGAATTCTATGCATGAAGTTTTCAAGGTTTATGAGGAAGATGTAGAGAGTGCAATTATATAGGTTTGTGGTTGGATGTTTTATATTTTCCTAGTTCACTATATCCTTCCCAAGCTGTATCACATTTTCTTTCTAATGCTATGGACTTATTGCAAAATTTCAACCTAGTAAGAAATTTGGGCTTTATGTTTGTCCATGATGATCATTTTTCTGTGGATGTTTTTAATGAAAGTATAGAGGAATACAATTTGTATGAGGGTACTGCTCATTTGGGTGGTTTGTTTGTTCGCAGGGATCTCTTCCGTCGACCTGCACTTCATTGCCTTTACAATGCTATGTTGCATGGTCTTCAAAATAACTGTGTACTGTCCTTTCACAATTCTATTCACTGTCATAGGAAAGAGCTGTGCAGGCAGGTGTTAAATGATGCTACAAGGGTTTTTAATGCACTATCTTTCCTTCTGCATTATAATCATCCTCCTCCACCACCGTCCCCTCAGTCGGCTGAAGAGGAGGATCGTCGACAGCAGGGTTTAATTGCTGATGGCTAGCAAGATGTTAACTGATGGTTAGGTTCTGTATTGGGAGTTTTTTGTGGATTTCTATAAATTTTGTAATGTATCAGATGAAAATTTTGTAACAGTTCCCTTGTGACACAGAAGTCAGTTTTGTATAGCAGTTAGATTTTCCTTGGCAGACTCATCCTCTTGAGTCGTCTTTGTATTTAGTCAAGTTTTAAAAGGCTACAACCGGAGGTTTTCTTCACTTGATTCTTTCCTACCAGTATGCCTTTTTGAATTAGGCTTTTTGTATTTTTCCTTTTTAATTAATAAATTTTAGTGGCTATGCCACTTTTTTTTTTAAAAAAAACAAGTACCGTTCACATAACTAAAATCCCATTCAACTACCTTTTACCTACCTTTTTGTCATTCAACCGCTCGAACCACTTTTGCCCAACTTTTATAAAACCTACTTCATTTTTCATTTATCGCTCTCTTGGAAAATTTGACATCAGAGTTATGCAATCTTTCGAGCAACCACATTTGCACACATTGGTGATATTTTATAGTGTTGGCATTTAGTTTGTAATTTTTCTATAGTTAGTTTTAATCTTTTCAATGTGGCATTTAATGTGAGTTTAGGGTTTACAAAATATTTGAAATCTGTTTGAAATTCATATTTTATGCTACAATAAATGGTGAACCCGATGTGAATCCTCCTTAATCCATTGTTTTGCAAGTGGTTAACCATCAAGGATTACATACAATCTTTGTTAAAGCTGGAATTTTGATCTTTATGTTATCAGTTTTTATTCATTGTTATCCCTCATTTTCTTGTGTACACATTTTGAATATCCTCATAGTTTGTCTGCTATTCCTATCAGTGTATTATTTATTTTGAAAATTGTCTTACGCTATAAAAAAGATTCACACTGCAAATATTTTTAACTGGTCGGTTGTTCTTAACAGTGTGTTTCTTTGCTAAGGTGTAAACCAAAGTTTTCTAAAATCATTGGTTGTTCCTTTTGGTGTGATTCCTTGAATCTCTTGTGAGTACAAACTCTAGTAAATCTTCCAAACCCATCTATTGTTCTTATCAGCGTATTCCTTGAATTCTCCATGGGTGCAAGTGCTAGTTATCTTTGACCAAATAATTACTGTACACTAGTTTGTCAGTCTTCGAAACGGTCAGATCTCTCCACAAGACCAAAATTGTACCCACTTTTAAGTCAATTGATTGGTCTTAATGGAATCAGAATCCTTATAGAGGAGTTATTATTTCTTCTCACAGTGCAACTCTGCCATTTTTAACCTGTGATATGAGGTTTTGATGATTCTGGGTTATTGACAGATATGGGATTTCCTTTTAATCTAGTGATTTGGAGGTTTTGTTGAGGTTATTGTTAGACACCAATGTTATTGTTTATAGGTTTATGCATTGTGACATTCAACAAGATGTTTTAAGTTAGCATTTAGAAGTGATCATAATGGCTAACAAATATAATGTTTGTGCAACATCTAAACTATAAATGTTGACATTCTATTACAAATAGACCTGTTAACTCTTCTGTGTGCAGATTTGGTGTGATAACTTTCAATGTTAATATTATATAGGGCATTTATCTTAATCATTTCACAACAACATTTAAGCTCACTTTCTATCTCGATTCATATTCGTTAGTGACCACTTCCTTTATTTCATCCCTATTCTATTAAGCATGTTGTAATTTTCTTCTTGAGTTCCATCTATTTTATTTCTTGAAAGTGGCAAGAGATATGCTTGGGAGGCTGTGTGAAGGTCAAGTATGCTTTTGATGTAGTAGAGAAGTTTCAACTGTTAAGATTTTTACTTGGTGAAATTTCAGAAAAGTTTAAAGGGATCAAAACAATTGTGTATACAACTAAAACAAACATTTTCAAGGCAAAAATATGTATCCAAACTATCAAGCACAAAGAAACCATCTGTGTATGACCAAAACAAAAACTGCTAGAGTTTGTTGATTACCAGAGTGCCATTTCTAGCCATAGGAGGCTATTTTGTTCAAACTTGCATAACTTTTGCGCTACTCATCATATTTTTACAATTTTATAGGCATTGTAAAGGCAATTCGATGAACTACATAGAAGTGAAATCCATTTGCCCAAATTCATCTCAGATTTTTTGGTATAATCATTTGAAATTTAGTCATTTTAAAGCATCAAATATTTTTCATCTCGCATTTAACATTTTTTTTGTGGTTTTTTGCAGGACCATTCATCTTGTTCCAACATTTTCTTGTACCTTTACACATGTCGAAGACACAAAAATTTGCAAACTACTAATCCAATTTTGTTGCAGGACCTCTTTTGTGTGTTTGCATGTTAACATAGGAACACTTCAATTCATGCTTTAAAAACAAACTAATTGTTTAATGTGTTTGGTGCATTTGCACATTATGTTAGTAGATTCCAAGGTAGAACAAAAGTATCCTCTCCCCTTACCTCTCAACAGATCTTGGGTGTAAGAGAACTTGTTCTATCTTCTTTTTCCTTTTTTAGGAGAGCCTGCCTTGGTGGGAAAAGAGGTACTCACTGTTGATCATGATGTTAGTCACAAAAAAACATAGATAAATGGTGCAGGAGCACCCGCACATGATCAGGATATAGGTCCGCATGATGACATACATGATCAGGATGTAGGATAGTTATCATCATGCTGACGGGATAATCTATTTTTAGTATGTTTGACTTTATCATGTAATAAGGTCCACTGGACCGATGCTATGTAATAGTTCAACATAGGAGTATGTGTAGGCAGTTAGAGGCAGTTAGAAATCGGAATAAGAGAGTCTGAGCTGTC
Source organism: Cunninghamia lanceolata (assembly GCA_027924645.1). NCBI lineage: Eukaryota > Viridiplantae > Streptophyta > Pinopsida > Cupressales > Cupressaceae > Cunninghamia > Cunninghamia lanceolata. Next base: position 1,458,260 of record BSBN01000881.1, on the reverse strand, counting down.
CTCTCTCCCAGCCGCTTGGAAGCTCCCAGCCGCTGGGAAGTGATGTTAGTAGTACTCGAAGGATTTGTTATATATACCTTCGATCTATAGGGTTTAGATATAGTTTTTGATATAGCTTTTGATTTGACGTACTGATGTTGAGTTGAGATTCAGGAGAGCAGTTCAGATATTGTAAAGCTGTATTCAGGACATTGAATTTCAATTGAAGAAGATCTCATCTTTTGCATTATCTGTTTGCACCTGTGTTGATTTCCTTTCCGTTTTGCAAGCCAATGACCACTTTCAACCCTTCCACCGGTTGATCCTGCAAATCGGTGGAATGGTCCTGTATCATAGATTAGATTGCATTTTCGTTTTCTGTTTATGCATTGCATTGTCCAGGAGATCTGTTAGAAGCATGCTGTAAATCAGCCTAGCATCCTCATGTGCTAGGTCTAGAAGACAAATTGTTAGATTTTGGTTTGGAGGTGATCCGGCCCGGTCGTCACATGATCTTTGTGAAATTATGCGGATGTGAGTGTTTCATGCAGTGGGAGGATACACAGGAGTCTGCATGTGCGTTTCCAGTCGGAACGAGCCGCAACATCATCTGCGAATCCATCGCCATCAGGATCGGGTTATGAAGTTGTTGAAATTTGCATGTTGCAGGTGCATCATGATGTTTTGAGTTGGATATATACTCAGTGTATATATCGCAGTCAGGATCATCTCTCGGGGAAGGTCATCATCCGCATATCGCTAACGGATGCGGGTGTGAAAGTTGAGTTTTTTTGGCTAAGTGTTGAAGAGTTCATCAGGATGATGTATGACGTCATCGTCATCAGGATATGACGTCATCGTCATCAGGATATTAGGAAATCCCTCTATGCGGGTTTATCCTGTTGTCGCTAAGTGGAAAGGTATTGGCGTAGGCAGGAAGTTGTATTAGCATCATCAGGAGGTTTCGAAGAACCGGAGGTTTAATATCATGATGCTGTTGCTTGTATCGTCGGGCAGTGAAACACCGAAGGCAAGTTGTTGAAGTGCAACGTCATCAGGATATTGGGAGCAACCGGATATTTGGATATCCTGCTGACGAAGGTGATATTGAATATCATGATGATGCCGCTTGTATTGGGCACCCGATGAACAGTGCAACCGGAGGATGTTTGCGCCCGCTAATTATCATGATGATGATGATAGGCAACAGTCGGAGGAGGTGAATAGTAATCGACAGGAGGATATTTGCGATCATCAGAAATATGATGATGCTGTTGAAATATGATGATGCTGTTAGGAAATATGATGATGAGGTTCAGCCGATAGTGAAGATCATCATGCTGTTTGTTTTGTTGGCAGCTCCTTCCTGTTAGGTTGCCTCCGTTGCGTCCCACTCTGCATCATAGTTTGATACAGTTTCAACATCATGATGAAGGTCATAAACAAACATAGATAAAGAAATGCATATCAAACCTTTATCATCTTGAAAGATATGATGAATTAAGAGAATTCATAATCCCAAGTCCCCGTGGATTAGTTTATAATCGTCTTACATTACTTAGTGGTTTGATGTGCGTTGTTGTTTCCCTTAAGGGGCCTTACATTTTTTCTTTGAAGTTATTCATATCTGGATATGCTCTGTATCACTCGCTTTCTATGAATTCTTAACAAACAGGGTTAAATCCTACTATATTTATCCGGATCATGCAAATATTTATATAAGTTTGATCAATTCTTCTACATATCATTCTTATTGACTTGATTTCATTTCTGCACTATAAATTTGTTCAAATGATGTGCCTATAAGCATGATTTTTTATGATTCTTATCATTATTTATGTTTATTTTAATGATATTTGCTATCCTTTTATGCACTTTGCTCAAATATGCTAAAGATATTTAGTTATCTACGAGATGTTAGCATATTTCTTTATATTTGCTTATTATCTTCTGTGTATTTGTAATTATGATGATGATTGAATGAAATTAAAGAAATTTGAACTAAACTTTGCTGATTTTACTGAAATTAATGAATCTTTAGCCATTGATCAATATATATTCTTGATATTGTCATGAAGAGAAGGAAATCAAACCATATTTTCACTAGGATGTTCAGTAGCTAGATATGATCGATGCTAACTTCAAAGGAAAGGAATGAAGACAACATGTACAGACTGAAATGCACTCCAAGGGACACAACAAATTAAAGTAAGATATCTAGAATTCATTCACAGATTACTCAAGGTTTATGATTGTATGTAATCAAAGGGACTTCATCTTCATTAAGTATGCAAAAGAGTATATATTTACAATCAACCTTGAGGATTGGTCCTGACATTTCAACAATCCAATCTTAATTAAGCTGCTGAATGATTTTACAAAGTGCACTCTATATCCTTTTATAGATCAAGGATAAGAGGGAGTTACAAAAAATTGTATGATCAAGATTTATCTATTATCATCAATGGTTCATATTCCTTTAACCAAGTCAACATACAAGACATGTGGCACAAATTGCTAGTTGGCAATCCTCTGGTGGGTTATAACTATCTTTCTAGAATATTCTATGATCTTCAACTATATCTAGTTAGGTTGCAAGTGCTAATACGACAAAATGTTCTGGAAGTTACATAAATCAATTCCTTCATCATTTAGATGGATCTCCTTCATGTACCTACATCCCTATGTCTGTAATCTTATAAGTATCATATGCTTGTAAAAAAGTGTGTACCTAAAATTTACTTATTGTGGTAGCTCTCAATTTAGCATATTTCAGTGCTCCCATTTGCTCATCAAAAGGCCCCAACATGGATGTCCTTTTATCTGCTTCCTTACTATATGTCTTCACTCTTACATTCAGTTCAACCATTTCATCCATAACGTCTACAGTGAAAAGCTCCATAGGATCTTTAGCTACTTCTTTAAACTTGTCTTTGAATATCTAGATGGTTTCATCCACCCCTGACACTGCATCTTCTAATATTGCATCATCTAATAATTCTTCCATTACTTTTAAGTCCTCAACTAACAAATCATGGGCCTTAGTCTGAATGTCCTTTACTTTAGTCATGTTAGCTTTTAATACATTCATCTCATAATCCTACTCTGTCATCGATGTCCCCATGAGTGGTAAAGTTTCATTAGTGACAAATTTATTCTTCAATAGTTCACTATCTATCACGACCTTGGCTCTTTTGAGTCTCACCATTGCATAGTTGCACTTCTGTATTCTTTGAGTGAATTCACTCTTCAAAGAATCAATGGTTTCCTTTAGTTTGGCTAATGCATCCCAATTAGACATGGATATCCTTATTACCTATTCTCTGGAAGTCAAGAATTTAAAAAACCACTTATCCATTATGTGAGCTTGGTGTTTCTAGATATCTAGACCAGTTATCTCTACTTCACTTATTAAGGTTAATGCAACAGGCTTCTTAATAGCCTCTAAGGTGTATGCCAAGCTATCTGGCTTCACCAACCCTTGTACAAATTACTGCAACTGCACATTCTGCTCTTTCAGTTCTTTCTTTCTGGCCTTAAGCTTTTTCAATTTGGCCACTATTGCTGTAGTACTCTCTAGATGTTCTCGTATTTCCTATTCTATGGTAGAATGACCCAAGTAAACCTTGGTCACTTGGAATTCATCTAGTCTAATTTCTCTTTTGGCCTTATCAACTAGAGGCACAATAATTTGGGATATCATCTTTCCAGTCTTTGGATCTCTTTTAATATTGGAGACTATCCTAGCTCTATGTTTACCTTTAGTAGAATCAATAGTAAACAAAGACTTGAAGTTAAAAGGTACCCGTTGTGGTTGTTCTTGGCCTACCTCTGACAAAATCAAAATCAATGCACCTGATTGTGATCCTTGGTCTTGATCTTGATGTAGTTTCTCAATTTGAGTATCTTGAGTTCCTTATCTTGTTCTTTCTCTTCATCACCTAGATCTATCACATTTTCTTGATGTCTATCTCTGGCATCCAAATTTTCTTCCTCATGTAATTATTCCTCTTACCTTTTCTCTGGAGGAGGCTGATCATCCTATGCCAAATCATCATGTTCCTTTGGAACCTCATCATCTTTAAGCCCTTGGCCTTTATCTTCTTGATCATCTTGATGGCTATCTTCTTTATGCTCATCATCCTTTTCTCCTATAGCTGAAAGTGCTCCAAGCACATTCTCTTGTTCAAGTTTATCAACTAGGATATCTTGCTATGTCATTTATTCTTGCACATTATTACCTTCATTATCTATCTCCATAAGAACCATTTCCTCTTTATATTGATCAGTTTTGATGACCTATTCTTCTTTATTCCCTTCTCCAAGCACATAAGTCAGGTCCACCATAGCTGGACTAGTCACATTCTCAATAAATGTATCAAGCGACCCCATATGTACTTCTGCTTTAGGAGTTTCTTCCCTTTCTCCTCTTTCATCATGTAGCTCCCCTGCTGCATCACCTTTATCTTTTGTTTCTATATGCTATAGCAGGGTTTCAATAGGGTGATTAGTGATATCTTTGACTAGCTCATCCTCTATTAGGTCAGTTGTGGCACCTAGTGGGAGGGGCTTATCAATCTCTTCTCCTTGGGCTTTATTCTTCAACTCCTCTACCATTTTTGTTTTTACTTTTATTATATTTTCTATGGGCACATCATGTTGTAATTCCCTGATTATGCCTTCAATTGGATCAGTTGATCCTGATGCTACTGCCTTTGCTGGTGAAATGGCACCTCTCATATGTGGCCTTTGATATCTAGAGTGCCTGGAGATTTTTACACCTTGTAGCAGATCATCCCTCTTTCTCTTCACTATTTGAATGGGCAATTGATCCTCTTCAACACCATTATCCTCTCCTATAGCAGTTTTAATTAGACTCGGCTCCTATTCTTTTGAAGTTTCCCCTTGTGTTGTGGATGTTTGGGGTATAGACACCAGGATTTCCTTAAGTACTGGCCCTGTTGGAGGTGATAAGGGATGACAGGTGAGAGCCACTCCTTCATATTTGATCTCCTCCGCTACTGTAGATGAACCTGGTTCAAGCACCTTTGTTTTCAAGATTTCCCTCTTTTTTACAAGGAAATCATCATACCCATGCTCTTCTCTTTCTTTTCTCTTTCCTTTCCTATCACTGGTGATTGCCACCCCTTTGGCTTTAAGCTCATTGATCCTTTTATCAACCCAGCTCTTTGTGCTAGCCATAACTTAGGTTGTGAGAGCATCTATAGAAGTTTCATCCTTTTATGTTAGGTCTGGAGCAGAAATGGTATCATTATATTCCTTGATCCACATATTCTGGATCCATCAGGTCATCATGATCTTTTTTTATTTGAGGGGGCACTTCAGGGTTCCCTATTATTCTCATTTGGTCCAGGGTCAACCTTTGATATTTTATGCTCCTGACTTCATGCTTATCATCACAATCTGCCCAATAATCTTCTAAAGTGACACTGTGTTTGTACTTTTTATTGAATATTTTCTCGATCCTATGGTAAGGATCATAGTCTCAGGCTAAAGGGAACAACTTCAAGTTCAAATCTTTCAATTTTGCCTCTGCTTTCCTTGCATTCTTAATAGCTCCTACCACGAACTAGTTTACATCAATAGGACACTTTCTATATGGTTTTCCTTCTTTCACTTTTGACATCTCAAATGTAGGTAGCTACTACCTCATCATTTCCATTAGTACTACTTTATCTGTGGGGTACCTTGGCATCATATATGGCTTCGCTCTAAAACCCTCCATGCAGATGTAAGAATAAGTATCAGCCTATATAAACCAAGAGCCATATCCACTTATTTCTTTTGTGGTACCCACTAAAAATTGCTTGGTCCTATCCCCTTCCATGAGTCAGACTAGGTGCATCAAGAAGCTATCATTAACCATTCTATAATGCTGAATGGATGACCTTCTATTTAGTTGGGGATAATTTTCCCAGGGTGTCTTTTCATTGGACAGTTTCCCAACCTTTCCTATAGTCTTTAAACCATTAAATGTGCCTTTTCTACACATGCATACACCAAGTAGGATGTCATTCTGAAGATCATCCCCTTTCCATCCTTCCATTTAGTGAGCTGGTCATGAATGGTGTCGCTGATTATCTTGGCCCACTAGACCTTCACATTCTCTAGTTTGTATTCTACCACCATCCTTATCAGTCTAAACAACCATGGTTTGAATGTTTCACAATTCACCAAGCCATTCATTCAGCTAAGCATAAACATTATGTACTGTACTTCCTCACTGAAGTCAAATTTATATAAGTGTACCGCCATTTTGGCAGCTACTCTAGCTGTATTACTTGGGTGTCTCCATCCCTGATATATGACTTTTCTATAGTTCTTATCATTGGACTCAAATTCTTTGGCTAGTGCATCCAAGTCCAGTACATACATAGGCTAAGAAGCAAGCAAGTGGAACACCTTGACAATACCATCTATAGACAAATCTACATAGGGATTTCTTATTTTTCTATTCTCCTTGTGGTAACATCATAATGCAAGGTAGATTTGGCCAACAGGTCAAAAGCCTCTATAGAGTATGGAAAACCAACAACATGAAACAAACCTAATGCCACTATGTTATTCAACATAGGATCATCCTCTTGTGCATCAATTCATGTCGTAAATGCCTCAATGCATGTATTCCCACAATGTGTTTCCTCTGAGAATGCCAACTTTCTATAAACACTGCGTGATCTGGGAAACAAACTTGACTTGAACTCTACATCTCATTTATCTATGCGTGGTTGTGACATTGTGCCCTACAATTTTAAACATACTAGTCTCAACAAAGCAACATAAATTAATCTAACTAGGGTTAGCATAATCATTGATATCATGTTATGATAATAACGTATCTAAATTTTGTGATTTGAATAAAATCATTCATCATCACACTTGACATTTATCATTTTCCTTTTCTATAATTATTCATGATGCGATTTAACTGAATCACCAGAGGGGTAGACTTTCATACATACCTTTATATGTTTCCTTAACCTGTTATGAAGTGGTTGTGACTAAATTGATGCCCTGGATCTTCAATTTCTTACAATTCCATCCTCTAGCTAGACTCTGGTTTGCAGCAAGTCCTTGATAGTAGAAATTAGGCTCTCGAATACAAGAATTTAGGGTTTTCAAATATGATGTTATGAATTATGATAGTGAGAATGCCTTTTATCTCAAGTAATTCATGATTTTAGGGCTCATTAATGGCAGAAGTGTGATTTGACAATCTCTTTCGTAAGATGAAGCAAGATTACTATAGGTGTCCGTTGGCACGCTTTTGAATTTAAACCCCAATGGCTGCTTTATTGCATGAAATGCAAAAAGTACGGGGGTGAAGGGATATCTGATTAAGGAATATTCTAGGGGATATCCAGATGGCATCACATGAGTTAGGATGCATACATGGACATGTGGCATCATGCAATTGATTACGCAAGGTATGGATATTTTGAGGGATCGGGATATTAAAATATGAAATACCCATGTATGTCGAATATCCTGATGACAAAAGCAGGATATGGTTCCTTTTTTTAATCAGGACAATATGATGTCATTGGGAGGTAGATGTTAAGTGTGCCCAGATACTAAGTTAAGATCTGGATATTATGTAAAATCCTGATGACATAAGTAGATTCATCATTTTCCTTGGGTTAGGATGATTTGATGTCATCGGGATCAGGATGCCAAGTAAGGTCGGGATATTAAGTAATATCCATCCGCTTTGACATTTAAAGGACCATATGACTTAAATTTGACATCTGGATGCTATCAGAGATCAGGATATTATATAAGATTGAGATATTAACTAATATCAGTATGTTTGACATTTAAACCGCTAGGTTTCATAAATTTGGTGTATGGACATTAGTGAACATCAGGATATTAAGATAATATCCAGATGATATGTAAATGTGAAGATCTTGAAGACCTGTTGACTAGACTTTGACTAGACATAACTTCCTTATTTCAGCAAATTTTGAGGTGCTTCAAAAAACAAACCTTCCTAAAATTCTCTACTCTTTCACATGGCAAGGTTTATGATGACAAATTTTAACTTTGGAATTTTACCAAGATCCTGAGGTCTTAATATGTAGAGGATAACATTTTGATATGCACTTAAATTTTAGTTTTACCATACCGCCCAAAAGTTGGGTCCTTTTTTTGCTAGGGCAAAATGGGGTGTGTTGTGTAACCACACAATAGCTTGCCACAAAAAAAAAAAAACAACCAAATTCAAACAATTCAAGAGATGAAGACAAATTAAAACATAATGTTCTAACTCCTATCAAGTATAAACACCCTAATCTTCCTTAATGATATCATGTTCATCAATATAACAATATTGCAAGAAAGAATCAGGTGTGTGCATGTGATTCATATCCTTCATCTTGTAGATAAGTTGAAGACACTAGTGATTGGTGTTAAGATACATAGTTTGGTTCAACCCTCATAGCCAACCTAGATAGAGCCTTGCTTCTAGCATGCATCCATAGCCCCAACAAGGTTATCATTGCAATTCCCCCAAGTAGAGCCCCACTACCAGTCAGGTGTCTATAGCCCCAGTAGAGTTACTTGGATGGCCTAATTATTCCTTTTGGATATTCAAAATGTTTCTTTCTTTTTTCTTTGTTTCAAATTTTTGTAAGATATGATCATGTAAGCACACTTTCCAAGGTGTGGGCACTTGTTGCTTAGGTTGAGAATTGCAATGGTAGCAAGGGTGACCTTTAGATTTTTCACTTAACGCTACACTGGTATGTTCAACAAACCCAAGGCTGTTAGGTGAGTCATGTGAGCATCTCCTTGAACAAGAATTGGTATAATTGATGAACAGGATATCATAGACTCTATTAGAGGTATTTAACTAACATGAGTTACAACCTATGTAAGAATTTGTATTCACTTCTTCAATTCTAACAATTTTAGTAACTTTCTGAAGTGATAAGATGCACTATCTTGCCCAACCAAAATAGGGTCTCAACAACAAGCAAAGCTAAGCAATGCACACACAAAACAAACTATACAAACAACTATATAGAATATACATTATTCACATATGGTACAGTATAAATTGTTATGGCCTACCTAGGTCTGAAAAAAGTGTTTGAGGAATTGTCCATTGATTGGCAATGGAACATCCTCACCTATTAAAGTTTTCATTCTATAGGTGCTATCACCTATGATTTCTAAGATCTAGAAGGGACCTATCCAAAGTTTGTCAAATTTTCCATGGTCACCTTTCCTTTCATGTGTTTTGTCCCATGATAGGACTAAGTATGATATTATGAAGGCTTTTACTTTAGCTCTCTTATCAAACCATCATTTGACAGTAGCTTGATGTTTGGCGAATTGGTCAATCGCTCTATCTCTCTTCCCTTCTAGGTGCATGAGCTGAAGTAACCTAACTTCTTGTTTGTTATCGATACCTAGATATTCTTGTGCAAATTGTAGGGTAGGGATTTTGAGGTTGACGGGGAGGATAGGATCCATTCCATAAACTAACTGATAAGGGGAATTTCCTAGTGCAGTCTTCAATCTAGTTCGGTCTACCCATAAGGCATATTTAAGTAAGGTATTCCATTCTCTGGGGTTCTTTTAAATCAATTTCTTTATGATGTTTAGTAAGTTCTTATTAGTTAACTCTGCTAAGTTATTACCTTGGGGATAATAATTTGAAGAAAACATATCGCCCCATGATCAAAAGCCCAACTAGACAATTTTAAAGATGTGAAAGGTGGTCCATTGTCACACAAAACAACATAAGGAACTCCATACCTGGTTATGATGTTACTTTCTAAGAATTTGATCACATCCTCTGAGGTGGATGTCTTGTTGCTGACTACTTTAGTCCACCTGGTGTAGTAATGAGTGATTGTCAATACGTACGCATGTCCTAAGGATGATGGAGGATTGATGGGACTGACGAAGTCCATGCCCCATTGTACAAATGGGCATATCTCCATGACAGGTTGTAGGGGCTGAGCAGCATATCTTTCCTTACTAGAAGCAATCTGACAACTGTGAAAGAATTTAATGTTATTAGTGTTGCAAGTATGGGCCTAATTGGTGTTGTCATTGATGTCAACATGCTCCTGTTGCATTGATGATAAGGATTGGATGAGTCGTGTGCTAAGGATATTGAGAAAATTAGTCCTAATCAGGAACAGAGAAGAATAGTGAAGACAGTGAGCTAAAGATCCTAGCTAAGATGAAGATCAAAGGATGCACATCAAAGGGTTTGTAGATATGTGTCTTAAGGTGATCTAGTAAAGATTTTAGAGGTCCGCATGATTATCTGAATAAGTTGTGGCCACTCAAGTAAAATTGGTTCTGGCAGGTGTTCAGAGGTGACAGAGTGACATAGATAGGTCCGGTGAGATTCGAAAATGCAATATCTTGTTCTGCAGATTTGAGGGAGTGCTTAGGAAGTCAATGTGAATTGACAACTCAATTGGTTCATGGTCTGGAGGTCCGCAAGCATCTATTCCGTTGTGACAGTGATGACAGATTGTGTTCTTGGGGTTCTGGATGAAGGAGATAAGGATTTCAGTAAGCAGATGTAGTGTGGATGTTCTTGGTGATTCAGGCAAGCTTGTGGAGGTCTTTGGATCATGTCCAGTTTGTGTTGGTGGTTCGCAGTGGAGTTTGAGCTCGTAATTGAAGAATTACTTCCCTATGATGGCGTTCTTCCTAACTCTGGCCGACCAGATGAGTTACACATCCTATGGATGATCGTGAAGATGTTATGTGAAGATTGGCGTGTTCCTAGAAGAAGATTGAGGTCTCAGATCTATGTGGCTGACAGTGTGTTGATCTGCGTGAAGTCTTTTGTAATTAGTCATGATGTATTTATGTATTTGCTCTGTAATGTTTTCTGACTTAGATGATCATTCCTAAGTTGATGTCTTGTATAAATAAGAATTGTAAAGTCATTTCAGTTAGTATCTTGTGGAGATGAGAGTGTGGTAGCGAAGAGGAGAGCGAAAGGCAGAGCAGAAGTATTGGGCTTAAATGGAATTGACTCAATCATGGTGAAGATGGTATTCTCTAGTTCAATTATGTGATACTTATTATTTTGTAGATAGTGTGTCTCTTGTAGGCAGTGGGCCTCTTGTGAGCAGTGTGCTCGGGCAGTGAGTCCTAATTGGCATGTGCCATTTTGTTCCTTCTATTCTTCTAACAGAGAATACAATCTTGGATTAATCACCCCGTGGTTTTTCCCTTAACCAGGTTTTCCACGTCAAAATCTTGGTGTCTTATGTGTTGATGTGTTTCTGCTATTTAATGCATTGTGTTTCCATGATTGATTTATTATTATGCTATTGAATTGCAAAGTGGATTTAAGTGTTTAATTGGAAGAAAGTTTTGGACAACTGATTCACCCCCCCTCTTAGTTGTCTATCCTAAATCTAAAAATTAGTGGTGTCTTTAAAGATGGTTGGCCAATAATATCCTACTCTTAGGATAGCATATCTAGTGGCCAGGTGAGATCCATGTGCTGTTCCAAATTTATCATGTTACTTTGTGAGAACTTTATCAGCCTCTAGCTTGCCCAGGCACCTAAGGTATATCCCTTCATAATTTCTCTTGAATAGGACCCCTCCTTTGATCATGTATTTCTGTGATTTAATCTTTAGGGCTCTCCTCTAAGAGGATTTCATTTTAGGGGGACATCTCCTGGTGATTAGGATATGTCTGATATCAGAGTACCAATCTTCATGTTCTTTTGTATTTACTGCATATTGCTATCTTATTAGGTTAGGATAAATTTTAGAAATCATCTGGCTTAGGCCTTGTCCCCTAACCAGCTTCATAGGAGTTATGTCCATATCATATTCTTGGAGAACTATTATCCATTTTTCTCTCTACTGTCTAGGCTCATTCTACATCAGGAGCATCTTGACCACTACGTTAGGTACAACAACAATTACCTTACTTCTCAAGATATGGTGTCCAAATCTGTTTACTGCTCTTACTAAGGCCAGGGCTTGCCTTTCAACATCCATGTACCTGAGCTCTACATCCCTAAATGGAGAACTCATGAAATCTATGGGGTTTTCTTCCTTTTATTCACTCCTCTGTGTTAGGACTGCTGTGCATGTATGCTCTGAAGCAAACACATATATGTAAAAGTCCCTTGTATAATCTAGGTTGATCAAGATAGGTGCATCTTCTATGGCCTTCTGGATATCCTCAAATGCATCTTTTGCTTCAGGTGTCCACTCTATTTTGGCATATTTCTTGAGCATAACATTAAGTGGCCTAACAATTTCTACAAATCCTGTGATGAATTTTCTAACAAAATTAATCTTACCAAAATAAGATTTGAGTTCCTTTTTACTCCCTAGAAGTTGTAGTTTCATTATGGAACCAACCCTAGCAGGATCAATGGTTATTCCATTTTCTGATATAACGTGACCAAGTAAATTACCTATGGTCACTCCAAATATGCACTTCTTTGGGTTTAATGAAATGCCATTGTGCTCACATTTCTTGAGCACTTTCCTGAGGTCTTTGATATGATCGCCTCTCCTTTTTGAGAAGATCGTCAGGTCATCCATGTATATAACTATGCATTGGCCAACTAGGCCTCTGAGTGCTATGTCCATTACATGTCGGAATGTGGCTCTAACATTAATCATGCCAAAGGGCATGTGTCTGTAAGAAAATATCCCTGACTTGGTGGTGAATATTGTCTTTAATCTGTTTATCTTGTCCACCATCACCTGATTGTATCCTGAAAAACCATCCAAGAAAGACATCATTTGAGCTCCATTCACTATTTGTAGAAATTTAGCTAATGAGGGAAGAGGATAATTGTCTTTCTTGGATGCTCTATTTAGATTTATGAAGTCAACACACAAACGTATGTCTCCATTCTTTTTCCTGACTAGAACTAGATTGGCCACCCATGTTGAGTGCCTAACAGGAAATATGATCCTTACATTCAGTAACTTTTTGACTTCTTCAAAGATAAGGGGCTCCAACAAAGCATTGACTAACCTCTACTTCTATCTGAATGGCTTGGCATCTAGCTTTAGTGGGATAGTATGAGTGATAATAGAGGTATCATATGTTTTTAGTTCATCGTAGGTCCAAGCAATGACATGGATATAATCTTTCAATGTCTGATTTATCCCTATCTTTTCTTCTTCTATGCAAAATTTCTTGATCAGGACATTCCTAGTGTCATCACCCTATCCTATGTTGACAGGTGAATACTCTCCTCCATCTGTTGTGGGGAGATCTTTCTATTTTATCATGTTGTCTAAGTCAAAATCTCTTTCAAGCTCAATCATGCCTTTAGGAATTTTGTTTCTTGGTAACTCCATGAGTTCTTCTTCCCATACATGATCTTCTCAAATCTTTTCATCTAGTATTTGTGCTTTGAATATATCCCTATTTGCAATGAAATTCAGATGTGTTGGTCATCATCAAACACTTGGAAATTGGTGACATTATCTGGTATGGAGGGCATTGATACCAATTCTACTGAAAATTGCTTCACCCCAGAAATGGACGAAGGTTCTAAAGTGCTGGTAGCTTGTGCTAGTGCATCATCTTTGTGATTCTATTCCCTGGGAACATGCATTATGTTGAAAGCATCAAAACCTTCTATTAAATCCCAGACTTTATGCCTATAATTTGACATCTTTTTATAGTTGCATGCGTAGATACTCCTAACTTATTTTACCACTAATTCTAAGTCTCCATACACATGCGAAATCTTAACCTTTTTCTTGAGAGTGAACAATAACCCATGAATTAGGGCTTCATACTCAGCCACATTATTAGTGCAAGGGAATTGCAGGTGGTATGCTGCTAAAAATGACCTCCCTGATGGGTCAATGAGGTCAATGCCTACTCTAGCTCCTTGTTTAGATTTAGAACCATCAAACCTAAGAATCCATGGCTTATCCACTATTAAAGACTTGTCAAGACCTCCCCTTTTCCTTTTAGCTCTTGCTGCTGCACCTGAAGATATCCATTTCAACTTTTGTGGTTCTCTTTCTGCTATATCTGAGTGTCTCTTTTGGGCATCATCATGTTGAACATCTCCTCTTTTCATCTCTTTGATGTTGTCATCTTTATCACCAAGGTATATTGCAATCTCTTCTCCTTCATATTTAGGAATATCCCTGATATCCTGTAGTTTGTTTCTGGAGCATAGCTGCTCTTCCTTATTCATTATATGTAGGCATAAGGCACATGTTGTTTCTCAATGTGGTGCCTCATGAAGTCTGCACCACCCTTCAATTAATGCATGATGTGAAGGAACTCCTTGTAGAATATGTCTTTGAATCTGTTTGGATAAGAATTCCTCAAATTGGGTCAAGTGACTCCCTCTATCTTCATCTTATAACTCATAGTAAGATTCAATGAAACAATCAGATCCCACGGTGATAATATTTTTATGTTCATGGGGTTGTATCTCCTCGCATACCAAAATCTTTTCTAAAACTGGCATCAAGACATTATCCTAATGCACTTCTTCTTCACATTCCCCTACATCTGAAGAAAACAAATAAGAATCAGTATCATCATCATCATCAGATACTTCACTTACCTCAGCTGATAATGATCCACCTTCCAGGTTTAGTTTTTCTAATTCTATCCTATCCAAACATTCCTCACAATCCTTTTCTAAGTGTCTGTCATCATGTAATCTGCACCATCCTAATATGAAGATGTCTTTAATGGATGTGCCTAGTAATTGACATTTCTGTATTTCTCTGGATAGGTATTTTTCAAACTCAATGAAGTGATCAACTTCCTCTTCATTAGTTGAACAGTAATCGAGATTAATGATCATCTTTTCTTTTTTGTTACCATTTTCATGTGTATACATATTACTCATCAAGACTTCTTCAATCCTAACAGTCTGAGGTCTTATTGCATAAACTCCTGGTTCAATGTCTACATACAATATCTCATTGGTATTATTGTACTTGGTTATCATGTGTTTCATCCTAGGTTTGGCTTCTATTCTTATCTAATTTGGGATTCCTTTCCAAGGTACCCACATGTGACTAAAGTCAGTAGCCATGTAACCATTTAGCATTTTAGACCAATCCCTACTAAGAAGCATTCCATAAGTATCAAGGATATCTACTACTTGGATGTTAATGTAATATTGCACCCTTGGGTCTGATGCAAGCTGCATGTGGATATGAGTTAATTCTCCTACCACACTCACCTCTGTTTTGTCTAGTTGTGTCACCTTTTTGAGGGATTTGGTAGGATGCAGACCTAAAGCATTGCAAATGGATAAGGGCATCACATTCGTTAATGCACCTAAATCTACTAGACAGTTGTATAAATTATTGCCAAATATCCTCAATGTAAGAAAGAATGGAGGTGATTTTGACTTATCTCTGTATAGAGTCATATGTGATGTTTCAGCAGCTTGGACTATAGCCTACACTTTAGGTTGAACAAGATTGTTTCTAGGTCCATGATCTCTAGTCATGAGATGGCTAGGATTATGACCAGGACTATCATCATTTGGTGTAGGTTCATCTAATGACTTCAAGAAGTCTTTCTTGATGACCGGGGTCTTCAATAGTTCTAATAAAGATAAGCTAATTTTTATCTTTTTTCATCTCTTTAGCCAAATATGTAACGAGTTTATCTGACTTAGGAAGTTGGCTAATGGCCTTTGACACTGTATTCTGAGGTGTGAAATACTAAGTATTTACCTTAGGGGGACCAAGGTTATTACTGGCTTTTGGATCTGGTGGTGTACTAAAATTGTTAGGAGGGATAGATGTGGTCAATGGACTAGCTGGTCTATTTGTATTACTCCTAAGATTATAATTGTGTCTACCCTGATATTGTTGTTTGTAAGCATGAAACTCTTCAGGTTCTTGCTCAGGTTCATTTTCATCCTCAAAAGGGAACACATAGTTCAACTCAAATGCTAAGGCAGATTCCTCACACTCCAAAGTATAGTTTTCATGATATGCAGTCATCTGGTGATTCTGATGACTATTAGTGCTTTCAAGCATAAGGGCTGATTCATACCCTAAGGGGACAATTTCATTTCCTTCAGGGAAAAAAGGATCTCCTACTGTATTTGATACTTCAGCTTGGAATATGTTGGCTACCATTTTGAATTGAGGGCAGTCAAGCTTAGTGTGTGCATTGGTATTGTGCCTTCTACACCAATTTGTGAGTGCAACTTTTGCTAAATTAACCCTAGTAGTCTGTTTGGGCTCAGTAGGAGGTTGATTATCCAATGGTGAGGGAAATGAGCCATTATTAGGTCAGGTGTTCCAAGTTCTAGGTGGCCTAGGGGAAGCATTATTATTGCTACTGTTATTAAAATTCCTATCATTATTGTACCCCTTGTCGGGATATCTAGACCTATCATTGTTGGTTCCATATCCCCTATCAGGATATCCTCTGTTCTTATTTTCCTGAGAATAAATGTTTTGAATCCTCATGTGTGTGATCTTAGTAGTTAATTTTCTTAGCTATGTAGATATTTCCTTAATGTCATCCTTCTCCTCCTGGGCTTTAGCAACTACATTATCTTGTTGATGTTTGAAGAAAAAACTACCATTGCTATTTCTTTCCACAGCATCCTATGGTGCATGTCCAGGATGAGGTATCATCTGGCCGTTTCCATTTGGAGGAGGCATGATACTAAGTGGAGGTACCTATAATGGAGTAGGCATTATAGTAGGGGGTATCATGGGTCTATTGATTTGTCGCTAAACAGGATATGCAGGGTATCCTAAATTAGGGGTTAAGCCAGGTGTTAGCTATTGATTGACTTTGATAGCTTCTTCAAAAGCACCTGCTAATGTTCTTATTTCTAGATGTGTTCTTCTGATGAACATGGATGTTAAGGGATCCAAGACTGAATAATATATTAATCTTGCTGCCTCATCCCCTACGTTATAGGGAGCAACTAGCTTGGAATATATTTTCTGGAACCTAGCATTGAAATTGGAGATTAAGTCTCCATTAGCTCTTTTTATTGTGGCAAACATGTGGTATGTCATAGCTAGATCCACTGGTATTTTGAATCTTCCTAAGAAAGCTTTCTCTAAAGCATCCTAGGTAGGGATGGTGGACTGAGAAAGACTAATGTACCAACTATAAGCCTCTTCTCCTAAAGAGTAAGGGAATAACCTACACACGATGTCTTCATATTCAATTCATGCCTTGAAACAAGCTTCCTTGTAGGTTTGGATGCGATCCTTTGCATCCTGATAATTATGATACTTCAGACATATTTTGTCCAGATTCTTTGGCAAAGCATGATATGCTACAAACGAGAGCGGTGATTGAGTAGCAAAGAAAGAAATTGCAAAAGGAACTGGAGGTACCAGAGGTGTTATAATAGGTATCACCAGGGACATAGGTGAGCTAGGACTAGGATTGTGGTGAATATTGCTTGTACGAGGTCTAAATCTGAAAATTGGCAATTCCTCCAAAGGTCTAGTTGATCTCAACCTGGTATTAGGTCTGTGAACCAGAGCTTCATGACTTACAACTATATATGGATATTTTGGCTGGATCTCCAAAAATATCAAGGTATTTACTCCTCTGAAGTGGATATTTATGGTCAAATGTCCAAAGTGATGGGATATTTACATAAGATGCAAATATTGACCCAGTTATGGAAATTTGAACTGACTGTAAAGATCGAGAGTATTTATGGACAAGATGAAGTATTTGCATATAAATCTTTCAAATAACCAGTGATAAGTAAGAATTTTGGACAAATACTCAAAGCTTGACGTGATCTTATATAATTTGAAAATATCACCTTGTTTGAGCATGGGAAATAATATCCAAATGGCTAATTTTCAAATTAGAATTCCTAGGCCCTCCTTCTAGTGCCAAATTATGTTGATCATGATGTTAGTCATAAACAAACATAGATAAAGAAATGCATATCAAACCTTTATCATCTTGAAAGATATGATGAATTCAAAGAATTCATAATCCCAAGTCTCCATGGATTAGTTCATAATCATTTGATATTACTCAGTGGTTTGATGTGTGTTGTTGTTTTCCTTAAGGGGCCTTATGTTTCTGCTTTGAAGTTCTTTATATCCGATATGCTCTACATCACTCGATTTTTGTGAATTCTTAACAAACTAGGTTAAATCCTATTGTATTTAACTAGATCAGGCAGATATTTATATAAGTTTCATCAATTCTTCTACATATCACTCTTATTGATTTGATTTCACTTTTGCACTGTAAATTTGTTCAAATGATGTGCCTATAAGCATGCTTTTTTATGATTCTTATCATTATTTATGTTTATTTGCATGATATTTGCTATCCTTGTATGCACTTTACTCAAATATGCTAAAGATATTCAGTTATCTATAGGATGTCAACATATTTCTTTATATTTGCTTATTATCTTCTATGTATTTGCAATTATGATGATGATTGAATGAAATTAAGCAAATTTGAACTAAACTTTGCTGATTTTATTAAAATTAATGAATCTTTAGCCATTGATCAATATATATTCTTGATATTGTCATGAAGAGAAGGAAATCAAACCATATTTTCACTGGGATGTTCCATAGCTAGATATGATTGATGCTAACTTACAAGGAAAGGAATGAAGAAAACATGTACAGACTGAATTGCACTCCAAGTGACGTAGGAAATCAAAGTAACATGTCCGGAATTCATTCACAGATTACTCAATGTTTACAATTGTATGTAATCAAAGGGAGTTCATCTTCATTAAGTATACAAAAGAGTATATATTTACAATTGACCTTGAGGATTGGTCTTGATGTTTCAGTAATCCAATCTCAATTAAGCTTCTCAATGATTTTACAAAGTGCACTCTATCTCCTTTTATAGATCAAGGATAAGAGGCGGTTACAAAAGATCCTACGATCAAGATTTATCTATTATCCTCAATGGTTCATATTCCTTTGACTAAGTCAACATACAAGACACATGGCATAGATTGCTAGTTGGCAATCCTCTGGTGGGGTACAATTGTCTTTCTCGAATATTCTATGATCTTCAACTTTATCTAGTCAGGTTGCAAGTGCTAATATGACAAAATGTTCTGGAAGTTAGATAATGCAATTCCTTCATCATTCTGATGGATCTCCTTCATGTACCTGCATCCCTGTGTTTATCTTCTTATAAGTATCATATGCTTGTACAAAAGTGTCTACCTGGAATTTACTTATTGTGGTAGCTCTCAATTTAGCATATTGCAATGCTCCTATTTGCTCATCCATAGGCCCCAGCATGGATGTCCTTTTATCTGATTCCTTACTATATGTCTTCACTCTTACATTCAGTTTATCCATTTCATCCATAACGTCTACAGTGAAAAGTTCCCTAGGATCTTCAGCTACTTCTTTAAACTTGTCTTTGAATATTTGGATGGCTTCATCCACCTCTGGCACTACATCTTCTATTACTACATCATCTAATAATTCTTCCATTACTTTTAACTCGTCAACTAACAAATCATGGGCCTTAGTCTGGATGTCCTTTACTTTAGTCATGTTAGATTTTAATACATTCAGCTCATAATCCATCTCTATCATCCATGTCCCCATGAGTGGCAAAGTTGCATTAGTGACAACTTTATTCTTCAATAGTTCACTATCTATCATGGCCTTGGCTCTTTTGAGTCTCGCCATTGTATAGTTGCACTTCTGTATTCTTTGAGTGAATTCACTCTTTAAAGAATCAATGGTTTCCTTTAGTTTGGACAATGCATCCCAATTAGACATGGATATCCTTATTACCTATTCTCTGGAAGTCATGAATTTAGAAAACCACTTATCCATTATGTGAGCTTGGTGTTTCTAGATATCTAGATTAGTTATCTCTGCTTCACTTATTAAGGTTAATGCAATGGGTTTCTCAGTAGCCTATAAGGTGGATACCAA
Source organism: Cunninghamia lanceolata (assembly GCA_027924645.1). NCBI lineage: Eukaryota > Viridiplantae > Streptophyta > Pinopsida > Cupressales > Cupressaceae > Cunninghamia > Cunninghamia lanceolata. The sequence goes on along the minus strand of BSBN01000881.1, from coordinate 1,438,368 downwards.
GCTATCTAGCTTCACCAACCCTTGTATAAATTGTTGTAACTACACATTATGCTCTTTCAGTTTTTCTTTCTGGCCTTAAGCTTTTTCAATTTGGCCACTATTGCCTCAGTACTCTCCAGATGTTCTTGTAGTTCCTATTCTATGGTAGCATGACCCAAGTCAACCTGGGTCACTTGGAATTCCTCTAGCCTGATTTCACTTTTGGCCTTATCAACTAGAGGCACAACAATTTGGGCTGTCCCCTTTCCAGTCTTTGGATCTCTTTTAACACTGGAGACTGTCCTAGCTCTCTGTTTAGCTTTAGAAGAATCAATAGTAAACAAAGACTTGAAGTCAAAAGGTACCTATTGTGGTTGTTCTTGGCCTACCTTCGATGAAATCAAAGTCAATGCACCTGATTGTTATCCTTGATCTTGATCTAGTTTCTTAATTTGAGCATCTTGAGTTCCTTTATCTTTTTCTTTCTCTTGATCACCTAGATCTATCACATTTTCTTGATGTCTATCTCTGGCATCCAGATTTTCTTCCTCATGCAATCATTCCTCTTTCCTTTGCTCTAGAGAAGGCTGATCATCCTGTACTAAATCATCATGTTCCTTTGGAACCTCATCAACTTTAGGGCCTTGGCCTTTATCTTCTCGATCATCCTGATGGCTATGTTTTTTATGCTCATCATCCTTTTTTCCCGTAGCCGCAAGTGGTTCAAGCACATTCTCTTGTTCAGGTTTATCCACTAGGATATCCTTCTATGTCATTTGTTCTTGCATATTATTACCTTCATTATATATCTCCATAGGAACTCTTTCCTCTTGAGATTGATCAGTTTTGATGACCTCTTCTTCTTTATTCCCTTCTCTAGGCACATAGGTCAGGTCCACCATACCTGGATTAGTCACATTCTCAGTCAATGTATCAAGGGACCCCATATGTACTTCTACTTTAGGAGTTTCTTCCCATTCTCCTCTTTCATCATGTAGCTCCCCTGCTACATCACCTTTATCTTTTGTTTCTGCATGTTGTAGCAGGGTTTCAATAGGGTGATTAGTGATATCTTTGACCAGCTCATCCTCTGTTAGGTCAATTGTGGCACTTAGTGGGAGGGTCTTATCAATTTGTTCTCCTTGGGCTTTATTCTTTAACTCCTTTGCCATTTTAGTTTTTACTTTTATTATAGTTTCTATGGGCACATCATGTTGTAATTCCTTGATTATGCCTTCAGTTGGATTAGTTGATTCTGATGCTACTACCTTTGCTGGTGAAATGACACCTCTCATACATAGGCTCTGATATCTAGAGTGCCTGGGGACTTTTACACCTTGTAGCAGATCATCCCTCTTTCTCTTCAATGTTTTAATGGGCAACTGATCCTCTTCAACATCATTATCCTCCCTTGTAGAAGTTTCAATTAGACTCTACTGTTCTTTTGAAGTTTCCCCTTGTGTTGTGGATGTTAAGGGGTATAGACACCAGGATTGCCTTAAGCACTGGCCCTATTGGAGCTGATAAGGGCTGATAGGTGAGAGTCACTCCTTCAGATGTGATCTCCTTCGCTGCTATAGATGAACCTAGTTCAAGCACCTTTGTTCTGAGGATTTTCCTGTTCTTTACAAGGAAATCATCATACCCTTCCTCTTCTCTTTCTTTTCTCTTTCCTTTCCTATCACTGGTGATTACCACACCTTTGGCATTAATCTCATTGATCCTTTTATCAACCTAGATCTTTGTCATAGCCATAACTTGGGCTGTGAGAGTATCTATAGAAGTTTCATCCTTTTGTGTTATGTCTAGAGAAAAAATGGTATCATTATATACCTTTCGATCCTCATATTCTAGATCCATCAGGTCATCATCATCTTTTTTGATTTGAGGGGGCACTTCAAGTTGTCCTATTGTTCTCATTTGGTCTAGAGTCAACCTTTGATATTTTCTCCTGCTGACCTCATGTGCATCATCATAATCTACCCAATAATCTTCTAAATGGATACTGTGTTTGTACTTTTTATTGAATCATTACTTGATCCTGTAGTAAGGATCATTGTCTCAGGCTAAAGGGAATAGTTTCAAGTTCAAAGCTTTCAATTTTGCATATGCTTTTCTTACATTCTCAGTAAATCCTATCATGAACTAGTTTATGTTGATAGGAAACTTTCTATATGGTTTTCCTTCTTTCACTTTTGACATCTCAAATGTAGGTAGCTGCTAGCTCATCATTTCCATTAGTACTACTTTATCCGTGGGGTACCTTGGCAACATATATGGCTTCCCACTAAAACCCTCCATGCAGATGTAAGAATAAGTATTGACCTAGATAAACCAAGATCCATATCCACTTATTGCTTTTGTGGCACCCACTGAAAACCGCTTGGTCCTATCCCCTTCCATGAGTCAGACTAGGTGCATCAAGAAGCTATCATTAACCATTCTATAATACTGAATGGATGATCTTCTCTTTAGTTGGGGATAATGTTCCAAGGGAGTCTTTTCATTAAGCAGTTTCCCAATCTTTCCTATAGTCTTTAAACCATTAAATGTGCCTTTTTCTACACATGCATACACCAAGTAGGATGTCATTTTGAAGATCATCCCCTTTCCATCCTTCCCTTTAGTGAGCTGGTCATGAATGGTGTAACTAATTATCTTGGCCCACTAGAACTTCGCATTCTTTGGTTTGTATTCTACCACCATCCTTATCAGTCCAAACATCCATGGTTCGAATGTTTGACAATTCACCAAGCCATTCATCTAGCTAAGCATAAACACTATGTACTGTACTTCCTCACTGAAGTCAAATTTATATAAGTGTACCACCATTTTGGTAGCTACTCTAGCTATATTACTTAGGTGTCTCCATTCTTGATATATGATGTTTCTACAATTCTTATCATTGTCCTCAAATTCTTTGGCTAGTGTATCCAGGTCTGATACATACATAGGTTGAGAAGCAGGCAAGTGGAACACCTCGACAATACCATCTACAGACAAATATGCATAGAGCCTCTCTTATTTTTCTATTCTCCTTGTGGTAACATCATAATGCATGGCAGATTCAACCAGCAGGTCAAAAGCCTCTATAGAGTATGGAAAACCAATAGCATGAAACAAACTTGATGCCACTATGTTATTTAGCATAGGATCATCCTCTTGTGCATCAATTCATGCCCTAAATGCTTCAATGTTTGTTTTCCCACAATTTGTTTCCTCCGAGAATCCCAACATGCTATAAACATTGTGTGATCTAGGAAACAAACTTGACTTGAACTCCACATCTCATTTATCTATGCATGGTTGTGACAACGTGCCCTACAATTTTAAACATACCAGTCTCAACAAAGTAGCATACATTCATTTAACTAGGGTTAGCATAATCATTGATATCATGTTCTGATAATAACGTATCTAAATTTTGTGATTTGAATAAAATCATTCATCGTCACACTTGACATTTATCATTTTCCTTTTCTGTAATTATTCATGATGCAATTTAATTGAATCACTAGAGGGATAGACTTTCATACATATCTATATATGTTTCCTTAATGTGTTATGAAGTGGTGGTGACTAAATTGATGCCCTAGATCTTTGATTTCTTGAAATTCCATCCTGTAGCTTGGCTTTGGTTTGCAACAAGTCCTTGATAGCATAAATTAGGCTCTCGAATACATGAAATCATGGTTTTCATATATGATGTTTATCAATTATGACAGTGAGAATGCCTTTTATCTAAGGAAATTCATGATTTTAGGGCTAATTAATGGTAGAAGTGAGATTTGACAATCTCTTTCACAAGATGAAGCAAGATAACTACAGGTGTCCATTGGCATACTTTTTAATTTAAACCCCAGTGGCTTCTTTATTGCATTAAACACAAAAAGTGCGGGTGTGAAGGGATATTCAGTTAAGGAATATTCTAGGGGATATCTGGATGTGGATATCCAGATGGCATCACATGTGTCAGGATGCGTATGTGGACACATGTCATCACACCATTGGTTACACGAGGTATGGATATTTTGAGGGATTAAGATGTTAAGATACGAAACACCCATGTATGTCAAATATCCTAATGACAAAAGCAGGATATGGTTCCTTTGTTTAATCGGGACAATATGATGTCATTGGCAGGTGATGTTAAGTGCATCCAGATACTATGTTAAGATCCAGATATTAGGTAAAATCCTGATGACATAATCAGATTCATCATTTTCCTTGGGTTAGGATGATGTGATGTCATCAGGATCGAGATGCCAAGTAATGTCAAAATATTAAGTAATATCCATCCGCTTTGACGTTTAAAAGACTAGATGACTTAAATTTGATGTTTGGATGCTATCAGAGATCGTGATATTATATAAGATTAGGTTGTTAACTATTATCCTTGCGTTTGACGTTTAAACTACTAGGTTTCATAAATTTGGCGTCTAGACATTAGTGAGCATTAGGATATTAAGATAATATTTGGATGATATGTAAATGTGAAGATCCTGAAGACCCATTGACTTGACTTTGACCAGACCTAACTTCCTTGTTTCAAAAAATTTTGAGGTGCTTCAAAAAATGAACCTGCTTGAAATTCTATACTCTTTCACATGGCAATGTTTATGAGGACAAATTTTAACTTTGGAATTTGACTAGGGTCTTGAGGTCTTAATATGCAGAGGATAACATTCTGATGCACTTGAAGCTTAATTTTACCATACCTCCCAAAAGTTGGGTCCTTGTTTTGCTGGGGCAAAATGGGGTGTGTTGTTTATCCACACAACACTCACCCCAAGGGAGGACTCTAAGCGGTACTTTCAATTCGGTCTGCTATATAAATGGTTTAGGCAAAAGCCAAAGACTTCTTGATGAAGTATTCTTATTCCAACAATTCTCCAGTATCCATACACTTGTGTGTGAGATACATTAACCCCATTCTTTTCTTTTAAAGGATTGATGTAAGTGGCTAGGATAGTCTCTTAAGTGAGTTCCTACCACATGAATAAGTGTCAAGTCCTTGAATTCTCACTAGACACCTTAAGTTAGAAGCCTAGACCCATTTGCCTGAGTTGTTGGTGTCTTGTTCAATGCAAGGGGATATATTCTCTGAAGATGCTCACCACATGGCTCCCCTGAGATGAGACATAAATCCTTGATTTAGTATAAGCTACTTGTTGGCTTTCTGAGGAGAGGGTGATTAGGTGATCCTTCTAGTCCTGAAGGCCCCTACCTATCCTCTCTTGCGAATACAAAAGTGTATACACCCACATTGAGTCTTCCTACATTGGCGTCAAAGGAGATTCCAAGTTGTGGGCTTGAACAAGCTGCCATTGGCCATTGACCTTAGGTAGATTAAGCATTGTCTTCAAGTGTATTTAATTGTGTTGAGACTTGTGGAAATTTGGCCTTAAGGGGCTATTGATCATACACATAACGCTTATACTACTTCCTATCAAACATTTGGCCATTGTGTTTTTGTGCTTGAAGTGTATTCTTGTCACCATCCTTCATACAACAAGCAAAAAATTATCAAACAAATGAAAAAAAGAAAAAATATCCCTTCTCACCAGTTCATTGTTCCTAAATAGAGAAGTAAAAACACATCCTTATCCTACTTTTGGGCATCATTCTTCAATGCCGATCTTATAGGGTTTCAGTCTTCAAGTCATTGCATATCCCAAAACATCCCAGTTAGTCACACACATTTGCATATCCATCACCATTCAAACAAAATTCTCAGTTTGTATCTAGATTTCTCTCTTTGGTCTTCAATCAAAACATTTGGCTATCATATTGATTTTACCACTTGAGGTCTATCATACTTGATTTGGGAAAAAAATCAGCATCTTAGGATAGGGTAACTTGCTTGGAGTTTATCATCTCCTACTTTAGCATACCCTCTCTTGATCATTGTCCTTGTGTCTATCCATCATAACACAAGTAATCATTGCCCACATAATCATTGTAAGACCTAGAGTCACCTTGATCTATTTCAGAGTCATCATCAACCCACTTGAAGTTTAGTCACATCATACTCATTTAGGTTGTCTTCATATCCTAAAGTTTACATTACATTACAACCTTGCATCCTTATATCTTTTTATATCACTCATCCTAGGTCAAAGATCATAATTATCACACATGCCCCCTAAGACAAGAACAAATACAAAAGGAGAAATGGAACAAGAAAGAGAAAGGCATTATGAAAATCATGATGAGGAGGACCACATTAGTGTTGCGGATGAGGAATATCAAAACAATGCAAGTGATGATGAAGAAATATCCCTAGAACATATAAAGGAAGCACTCAATGATGAAAATTTTCTCAAAATCTTCAAAGAAGTGGTCAAACTAAATCCAAAACATTATTTTAAAGCCATTGCTGATGAATGGATAAAAATACCCGATGATTTTGATGCATCTTTACTCATAGCAAATGAAAAAGTGAGATCTAGTGGATCTAAAAATACCAAGACACACAACGATGACAAAGTGAAGGATCATAGATCTTTTTATTTGCAACCAAGCTATAAAAGTTCTACAAAGGTATCAAAGCCACCACCTACAAATGATCTCATCTTTGATGTACTTAGAGTACTAAGATAAGAAGTGGACACTCTCAAGAATGGTAAGACATCATTCCACAAGTTTTCTATTGAAGATATATGCCCTTACCCTTTTGATCCAAGTATACCAATGCCACCATTTCCTAGTAATTAGGAGATACCAAAACTTGATAAATATAAAGGAAAGGGAGATCCTAAAAATCATTTGAGAGAGTTTTGTGTTGCTACCTTGGAATTTTCTATGGAGGAAACATAACTTATGAGATTATTTCCTTGTAGTCTTGGAGGTAGTGCCATGGAATGGTTTTCTTGATTACCACCAACTATCAAAACATTTCAAGAATTGGCTGACAAATTTATTCACATTATGCTTATAACTATGAACATGAAGTGACCATGACAGATCTCTTTAACACTAAACAAAAACAAGGGGAATCCTTTGTCTCATTTTTACAAAGATGGAGGCACTTGACTAAAAGAGCACCTTACAACATTCTTGACAAGCAACTAGTTGACCTTTTTTGTTGTAACTTGAACAAAGAGATTGGTAAGGAACTTCATCTTAAATACCTAGATTCTTTTGAAGAAGTAATAGAAATGGGAGTTTGAATCAAACAAACTCTTATTGACAATGGCACTATGAAGATACATAATAACAAAGACCATAAAGGAAATTCTAGTTCAAGTAACAACAATACACCCTTTTGGGCTAAAAACAAGAATCTGGTAAATGACGGAGTTGTCAATTTGAAAATGGTTAAAACAATACAACTGATTTACAATCTCAAAGGTTTATCTTTAGACAAAGGAAAAGAGAGACAAAAAATCTTTCCTAAATGAAATTTTACACCATTAGGATAGCCACTTGAATCAGCATTAAAAGAACTTCTTGAAAATAATCTTATAACACTACCAGAAATAAGGGAATATAATCCACTAGTCAAAGCCACGTGGTGGAATCAAAATCATTTTTGTGATTATCATTGATACAAAGGACATAGAAGTAACCATTGTAATCAGTTCAAACATGTGATACAATACCTTATTGATGATGGTGAGATTATAGTTGATGGACATACTCCTTATGGCAATTTTGACTGTGAGGTGTTTAAAGATCCTCTCCCTAGGTATGAAAAGGATAAAAGGAAGTCAATTATGTCTGGTGATGGTGTAAACTATACCAATGTTCAATATGACTATGGCATAAATCACATTAGTGAAGAAGATAACCACGTAAACACCTTCATCATAAAAGGTAAGGAACCTGAATGTAATGTCACCACACATAGAGGCATGGTTACCCTTCGAGGTCCTAAGTCTAAGCCTACTCCATTTATTCTTTAAGGTCCTAATTCTAATCTCGCTACATCACCCACACAATATAACCTCATAGAGCAATTAGGAAAAATGCCCACACAAATTTCTATACTTGAGCTTTTACATTTATCTCCTGAGCATAAAGCCATCCTCGAAAAAGAACTTGCCAATGCCAATGTGCCTACTGAATTGCGTCTAGATCAATTTCAAGTCATGGTGGGACATATTACTTCCCCTCACACCATAAATTTCACAAAAAATCATGATTTATCCATGCACCAACTCACAATGCATCCTTATACATTGAAGCTTTCATTCATAAAGTTAAGATCAAGTGAGTTTTGATAGATGGAGGAGCAAGTCTAAATATTTGTGCTTTGAAAGTAATCAAAGAATTAGGATTTTACGAGAATGCAGTGGATCTGAAAAAGAAAATAACCATTAAAGCCTATGATGAAGAGGAATGCTCATCTAAAGGGTCAGTTACATTGCCAATCAGGGCTGGACCTATGGTGAAGGATGTGGTTTGCCAGGTTCTTGGTCTCCCTTTGACTTACAATATTCTCCTTGGAAGACCATGGATCCATGCAATGCAAGCCATACCTTTTACATACCATCAATGTATAAAATTTTTGTATAATGGTGTTGAAATCACTATACCAGGAGATTTAAATCCCTTAATGTACTGCAATAATCTAAATCCTAAAATTGAATCCACAATCCCAAGCAACTATGAAGCACCTTCTTCTCAAAAATATGTTGATTCTGAATCCTTAAGAGCATCCACTTCCAAGTCCAATGAGACTGAGATCAAAATACAAGTAAAATAACAAGGAGTAGGAGAATATACTATGAGCCATGCTCTTTGTATTGGAAAGCTACCTTTGTCTCCTAGAACCTAATACAAACCACAAATGATTGAAACCACATCATATACCACTACTATTTATTACAAATCAACTACTTTTACAAAATGGGGAGCTTTATATGATGAGATAGAAGAAATAGATCTATTGGGTTGGTTGTACAAAGATGAAGATATAGAAAAAGAACAAAATAAAAAAATGAGAGGTTAAGCTACCTGTTGAATAGTACAGCAAAGGATTCAAGCTTCTGAAACAAATGGGATATGATGGTAGGAGTCCTCTTGGTTTATAGAAATAGGGTATCTTAGAACCAATACAACCTACTAGTGCATGAAAAGTCCTTGGCTTAGGTCAGGATACACAGAAGGATAAGACCTTGAGTACTAAGTGTCATTCAAGTAGGTAGGAAAGTCCTCTAGTCCAACACAGGCTGATGAGGAAGGTACCATCAATGACTTTATAGACATATATGAATATGATAACATTTGTACCCTTGAACCAACTCATAATCTTGAGCATAACCATAATCCTTTATCCCTGTCCATCCCCAACTTATTGATTGGGATCAACAAGGACCACCACAATTCAACACATTTTAAAATGATGAAGCAATAGTAAACTTCCTCATTGCACGAAGTGACATACCCTTTGGGGAACATAAAGTTGGTTTTACTATAGAACTTAACAATGTAGCTTACTTCAGAGAGGGTGCCAAGCCTATCATTTGCATAATTATAGAAAATATAAATAGGTCTTCTAGTGAAAATTATTTTACGACACTATTAGACTCAAAAAAAGTAAAAATAAAGGATGATCCGAGGGTGAAAACCTCTCGAGGCACCCAAGGATGGAAGGCTTGACACATTTCCTTGAGCATCATCTCATGAAAAATCATCCATGCTAGTTGAGAAAACATTGCCAACAAATTTGGGTACAGAAGAAAAGATGAAAATCATACATCTAGCATAATCATTAGCACCTAATGAAAGAGCAACATTTATACATTTTTACAAGGAAAGATAGGTTAACTTTGCTTGGTCCTATGTTGATATGCTAGGACTCGATCCTAATCTAGTCATGCATCACTTGTCTTTGCCACCGGGGGCAAAACCTGTCAAACAAAAATTGAGAAAAATGCACCCGCAAGTTATGCTATTGGTAAAAGTTGAGCTACATAAATTATTAGATGTTGGATTCATAAGGCCTATTGATTATGCAGATTGGATTTCAAATCTAATACCAGTTTCAAAACTTGATGGGAGTGTTCACATTTGCAGAAACTTCAGAGATTTAAATAAAGCTTGTCCTAAAGATGATTTTCCACTTTCCAACATTAACATGATAGTAGATTTAATGACAGGACATGAGATGCTATCACTCATGGATAGCTTCTTGGGTTATAACTAGATTAAAATTGCTCCTGAGGATCAAATCAAGACATCATTTACTTGTCCTTGGGGAACCTATTGCTGGAATGCCATGCCCTTCGGATTGAAAAGAGCCACCTATCAGCGTGCAATAACCACTATCTTTCATGATATGATGCATACATATTTGGAAGATTATGTGGATGATTTATTAGGAAAATATTTCACTAGAGAGGGACATTTAAAAATCATGGATAAAATCCTCACACGGTTAGAAAAGTATAGAGTGCAGTTGAATCCAAAAAATGTATCTTTGGGGTGACCTCCGAGAAACTCCTAGGATACATTGTTTTTGCTAAAGGAATTGAAGCCAATCCAGCCAAAGCAAAATCCATACTAGAAATGCCTCCACCAAAGAACATTATCCAGTTGAGATCATTACAAGGGAAGTTACAATCTATTCACCATTTTATAGCACAACTTGCGGATAAGTGTCAACCATTTCAGCACCTGTTACATAAAAATGTTCCATTCAGATGGGATGACAAGTGTGAACAAGCTTTTCAAAAGATTAAGGAATATTTGATGCCATCACTAGTGTTAGTACCTCCTATAGATGATAAGCCTTACTCCTCTACATATCAATAACTACCACAACAATGGGGACACTTTTGGTGCAACATGATTCAGATGGAAAAGAACAAGCTATATACTATATTAGTCGAACTCTAGTAGGATATGAGTTGAATTACACTCCTATTTAAAAAGCTTGTCTTGCCATAGTTTTTGCTTCCCAAAAGCTATGACATTATATGCTTACACATTAGACAAAACTCATTGCAAAAATTGATCCTCTTAAGTACCTTTTGACTAAAACAATTCTTACAAGATGACTGGCTAAATGGGTTATGATTCTTAGTGAATTTGACATTGAGTATGTAGAAAGAAAAGCAATAAAAGGACAAGCTATAGTAGTTCAACTTGCAGATGCTCCTATGATAGATAATCATCGACTTGTTTCTGAATTACCTGATGAATCAATATTTACTATAGAATCTACACACCTTTGGAGTTTATATTTTGATGGTTCTTACACATAAGGTGGTTCTAGCACTAGCATTCTTTTTGTCACCCCGCAAGGGGATTGTATACCTAAAGCTTACAAGATACATTTTCAGTGTACCAATAATGTCATAGAACATGAGGCGTTGATTAATGGACTTCGTATGGCTGTACAATGGAAGATTCTTGAGTTACATGTTTTTGGTGACTCTTAATTAGTGATCAAATAGGTTAATGATGATTACAGAACAAAGGATGAAAAATTGCTGCCTTATAAAAGAATGGTGGATGATTTTAAATCTTATTTTACATTGATGACCTTTGAAAAAATTCCCCGAGATAACAACATAGCCGTCGATGCAATGGCTACAATAGGGTCCCTTGTAGAAATGCCATGTAATGCTATATACTGTAAGTTTTTGATGGAACCTCTCTTGGAACCTACCTATAATGTACCACAATCTAAGATGATATGTCTTATCATTGGTCCTAATTCCCAATGGTATGGAGATATTTATACCTATTTACATGACAATACTTTTCCACCTGACTTATCAAATAAATCTTGTAAGACCTTCATCCATCAAGCCTCCTGCTATGTCACTTTAGCCAGTACCCTTTACCAGAAAGGTCTCGATGGTACCTTACTTAGATGTCTTGAGCGTGAAGAGGCCAACACTACCTTACGAGAAGTGCATGAAGGTATATGTGGGGCACATTCTGGTAGTCTTATCTTAGCTAAGAAACTCTTGCATGTTGGTTATTATTGGCCTACTATGGAAATAGATGCCTATTAGTTTGTCAAGAAATGCAAGAAATTCTAGATACATGGAGACTTGATACATGCGCCTGCGCAAGAATTACAACCAATTGCTACACCTTATCCCTTTTGTCAATGAGGACTCAACCTTGTGGGAAAAATCCATCCACCTTCCTCCAATGGCCATAAATTTTTTATCACTGCCACAGAATATTTCATGAAATGGATTGAAGCTATTCCCTTAACGCATGTCACCGGTAAACAAATCGTTACATTCATTCTTAACTACATCATATGTCGGTATGGTGTTCCCCTTTCTATTATCACAGATAACAATCATCCTTTCAAAAATTAGGATGTCCGTGAGGTTTGTGAAAGGTTTCATATTCAACACCATTTTTCTATGCCTTATTACCCTCAAGGTAATGGCCAGGATGAGACCTCTAATAAAACTATTCTCAAAATACTTAAAAAGATGGTCAATGAAGCTGGTCGTGAATGACATATTTAGCTTAATCCAGCATTGTGGACTTACGACATAGGTGTTCATACTCACATAGTGCCACTCCATATGCCCTTGTCTATGGCTCTAAAGCTATCTTGCCCATTGAGGTTGAGTTACCTTCCTTACGGATCTCTTTGTGTAATTTGATTAGTGATGAGGATTACAGTCTCTCGCTTGCATGAGTTAGAACTGTTGGATGAAAGACAACAAACTGCCCTTAATCACCTCACATCATATCAACAGCATATGTGCAGAAGTTATAACCATCGAGTGAGATCACACACATTTGAGATTGGTGATCTTGTCCTTAGAGAAAATCCTAGAAATCAACAAAATAGAGAGAACAAGGGCAAGTTTGAACCTAACTGGCTTGGTCCATACATTATCACTATTGTATATAGATCAGGGGCATATCAGTTAGCTACTCTAGAAGGTGAATCATTTGCTAATCCCATTAATAGCATGCACCTTCGCAAGTTTTATACCTAAATCAAAAAATAAAAAAAAATTAAAAAAGAATTAAAAAAATAAAAAAAATAAAAATAAAAAATAAAAAAAATAGTAAAGATAAATCCTTCGTCTAATGGTGAAAACTATTTTTATGGCACCTTGGATAAGTACCATGATGAAAATCTGGCAAACAAGCATCATGTGTAGGTGATTATCTATGTGACTCACACCTGGGGGCATGTTGTCTCATCTATCCTATCCTATATATCCCATCTTATATCCTATCTTATCATTTTCCATCCTATCTTGCCATCCTTACCCATTTTATCTATCATACCTTTCTCATTGCACCATCCATCTTCCCTTCCTCTTTTTGATCTTGATGAAGGCAGGGGCAAAATGTTTAAAAATGCTTTTGACACCTCTTGTCATACTCCAAATTCCATCCATCCATTTCTACAAACATCCTCCATACATCCTAAGTCTATTTATCCCTTCCAAGCATTATCCCCAGCATGCATCCTAATAATGCATCACCTCGCCAAATCGTAAGGCATTCTATCTAGAGTGGGGGCATGTTATTCCTGTGTGATGTAATCCTTGGAGATCAACTCCCTCCATCCATCTATCATATATCTCCCATCCATTATCCTTCTATCGCCAATCCTTGTATCCATCCATACTCCTACCTTTATTTTATTATCCATCAAGTTATCCATCCAAATCCTAAATTTATCCTATAGCACATCCTTTTTTATCCACCCATCCAATCCTGCATTTATCCCATTACCAATCTTTTTAATCTTGCTTTCATCCTATCACCCATCCTCTTATCCATCCATCTAATCCTTTTGTCTATCCCATTCATTATTGCTCATCCGCATCCTATCATCGTCCTTGCCTTTTGGTTTGGTTTTCCCTTGTCATTGGTATCTATCCAAAGGCTATCCACACATAATCCAATGCTAAGCATCCAAAACAAAAATAAATCAAAACATTTGAAAATACAAAAAAATCAAATATCCAACAAAAATCTAAGCAATAAAATCAATTCATTTAATTAAATCAACTCTTCAATCCAAATCCAATCTAATCACTTCATCAAATAAAACCAATCACATCAATTCTTCAAATCAATTCAATCAAGTTAATCCAATTCACTCAAATCATCAATCAAATCATACCAATCAAATTAATTATTCCAATCAATTCTCCAATTATCAAATCAATTCATTCATGAAATCAATTTAACTCATTCAAATCATCCACTCATCATCAATTTATCAATCAAATCATTCCAAGCAACAATGATTGAAATGCAAGTATCCTTAGTCCATACTAATCTTGTCAACTAATGTAGCCAAATTATCCAATCACATCCATGGTCTTGTTCCTAGCCTTGTTGTAAACCTAATCGATTGATCACATCATCATCATCATCAATGGGATATATCATTCCCAATCCTAGTGTTGTTCTCGGGATAAATCATTCCCACATCAACAATGCTATCAATCGATCATATCAATTGTCTTATATAGGATGTTGCATCATTGATTCATGAAATCAATTTAACTCATTCAAATCATCCACTCATCATCAATTTATCAATCAAATCATTCCAAGCAACAATGATTGAAATGCAAGTATCCTTAGTCCATACTAATCTTGTCAACTAATGTAGCCAAATTATCCAATCACATCCATGGTCTTGTTCCTAGCCTTGTTGTAAACCTAATCGATTGATCACATCATCATCATCATCAATGGGATATATCATTCCCAATCCTAGTGTTGTTCTCGGGATAAATCATTCCCACATCAACAATGCTATCAATCGATCATATCAATTGTCTTATATAGGATGTTGCATCATTGATTCATGAAATCAATTTAACTCATTCAAATCATCCACTCATCATCAATTTATCAATCAAATCATTCCAAGCAACAATGATTGAAATGCAAGTATCCTTAGTCCATACTAATCTTGTCAACTAATGTAGCCAAATTATCCAATCACATCCATGGTCTTGTTCCTAGCCTTGTTGTAAACCTAATCGATTGATCACATCATCATCATCATCAATGGGATATATCATTCCCAATCCTAGTGTTGTTCTCGGGATAAATCATTCCCACATCAACAATGCTATCAATCGATCATATCAATTGTCTTATATAGGATGTTGCATCATTGAAACTAGACTAGGCGTCTTATACGAGGTGTCTCATTCCTGAAACTAGACACTATCAATCATCAATCAACCCAATTGATCATCAAGTTTCATCTTAACAGGGGCAATCACATTGTTTGTTTTTGAATCATTTGTGCATGCTTTTCTTGTTTTACTTGTGTATACTACATCATTTTTGTCTTGCATCTGTATATGTCCTTGCAACATATCTACCACTTTGTCATCATGGTCTTTCATATCATGGTGGCTTAGGCATATGTTTGCTAGTGACTTTCTATCTTTTTCACGTTGGACACATCGTCACCCTGGTCTTTATACCTTGGTGCATAACGTTAGGTACTATATCAAACATCAGGTTGCTCAAACTAAATCAACATAACTCTATCTCCTTCCCTTCATTTCCTTTTTCAAAAGAATATCCATCTCCTTCGTCCCTGCATATCCTCTTGAGGGGGCATCATCTACTAATCCTTCATTTTTATGAGCCCCATCCAATCCAATCCCACCTGAAATTAGAATCCAAAACCTATGTCTTAATCTTCTTTGAAACGACATTGCTTTGCAACATCGTCTCAAAGAGGGGCAAAATGTAAACATAAAAAAATTGACCTAATTATCACCTAATTATCCCTCATTATTCCTTGTCATCCCCTAATTATATTATATCCCCAACTTGTGATTTAGCTTAATCTTATTTTTGCATGGTTGTCAGGATGATTAGTTAAGAGTTGAATGATTAGATGTTTGTGGAAAATGTCAGCTTAACCATTGATTATGAGAATATTCACTAAAGATAGTTAGTTATAAATTATTTGTCCATATGAATATTTAATTAGATGATGATGATGATGCACTGATCATGGTTTTATGATGCTGAGTGTGAACAGAGAGTGAATCATCCTTTGAAGATGGAAGGAGAGTATCATCCGAGAGGAAGAGATAGATGTTAGGAAGTGGGGTCAATTGCCATCTAAGTGTTAGAGTATATGTCCTTATAAACCTTCTAAGTTGGCATAAGTTACATCTTCCTTTAATAGTTGATTTTTCTTTTATGTCATCATGTTGATGGATTTTTTTCGACTACAATTGCATCGACCTGACCAAATGACATTCTTAAGAATGTCATAGTGAGTCGAGAGTTGGTCTCACCATGTGGTGGGAAACCATCTTGTTTCCTCCATCTAGTCCCAAACTGGGATTTTAAACCTATTATTCTTGATATATTGTGCTTTGGGTTTTAGCGAAGAAGAGGGAATGGTGCTCGACCCCTAAATCACATGTTGATCATGCCACCATGTAGTTGGTGATGTCGCATATGACATTGTGATTGATATAAGTATCTTCATACATTAAGGAGATGCCTGAATTAATATTATGCTATGACTATTTAAACCTAATATCGAATATCTTGTAATACTATTTTGGATAATTATTTTGTAATGGGCTGACATCACCCACGGTAGTGGAGTGATGAGATGTCAATTCGACCAATGGAGATATGCATGCCCATCGATATCTTGTAGATGGCAAGTATGGGATCAAAAAGCTCCTCTGAAACTATGGTGGTGAAGTGGAGGAAGCCACCCACCACATTATGGGCACGGGTGGTAGTTCCCCCAGTTCAACATGCCAAGAAACTCAACAAAAGCAAGTTTGCTATTATCAAATGGGAGGGATATTCATTTGTGGTGTGGTTGTTATTTTTGTTGTGGTATTATTGAGGTTAGATGTTCTCTGCGCAGGGGGGAAAGAAAAGATAGGCCAAGAACTAGTGAACACAGTCGCCTAATACCTTCGAGTCACCATAGGTTGATACATAGCTGGTTTGTGAGTGTTGTCTATCGAAGTTGCCGGCATCAAATGACTTAGTTTAGGTAGAACTAAAGTCTAGAAGAGCTTATACTTTGTATGTTTGCTAATAGTAATGTTTTCTTGTAAACACAAGCATTGACTATGTCGACTATCTCTTAATGCAATTACTATGTTATTGCTTGAAGCTATCGGCCTTAGCCAGCTTATTATTACTAAACATTCATTTTAAGTTATATTGTTTCTATTTGGAGATAAAACTCCAGGCCGCTGACCAAATATGATATACGTATTCATAAGTTATACATCTATAGGTCGTTGGGCCAATTATGATATATGTATCATATGAAATTATGGACTATAACTTTCTTTATGATAGTCACTCAAGGCCTTTATGGCCGAGATCAAAACCCTTAAAGCACACTCATGTCGAGTGCCGACATGTCTCTATTGATAGTAATAATAAGAAATCACTGAGACTCATAGGATGAGTCAATAGCACTCGCGGTGCATGTTAAACCATTGTATAGAGTTTATGATTGTAGGCTCGACCTGCATGTGGCCGAGGGCCTAGCCATGAACTGATGTGATAATCTTTCTTTACCTTAACTATAGACTATGCCAATAACACTTAATCACATTCTTGGAAACTTTCATACACTGAATTGAATTTCTATTAAAAGGTTATTATGATAACCAAAGGCAGTATTTGTTTTCTACCCTTGATAGAGGAAGAGGGACTACAATACAATGATTATTGTCTTAATCTATGGCATCTTGCATGCATGCCAATACATTAGAGAGATTAATCTTCTTCCTATGGCAACCATTAAGAGTTAAGAAGCATATATAGCTTAATCCTTACTTGTATATGACCATGTGAATCAAACCCTATTCATTCCTTATGATCGAACTCCATGAGGAGAGTGTTTATCATTAAAACCCACAGGGGTATTGGGTATGGTCTAATATTAAAACCCTCTTTAATAGTTAAGGCAATGTATGCCTAGGGTATCATATTCATGATTCTAACCTATATGGCAGATCACAATAATGCTGCAAACCACAAAAAAACCTAGATTGGAAAAATTGGTTTGACTTTTATTTTTGACTAAAAAATGGAACAGAGTGATGAGGAGTCATAGGTTCCTTGTTACGAAAGTAATCCATTATGTTTGGTATACTCCTAAACTGGGAATCGATTGTCCTAGTATTAGAACCGAACTAAACCCACTTGGACTAGACCTAGAGTGAAAGGTCAAATTAAGCATACTATAGGATGAGAAAACTTCTAAGTAAAATTAGGGTGGTGGACATATGACAATGTTCATTGTGTAACGTACATGTATGTATATCTTTGGCCAAAGTAATGCATCTGTCTCTGCATGGATTGTCGGTCTATAGTGCTCCAGATGGCATAGTGTCTCTAGTAGTGTCGTGCATAGTTACAGGGGATGTATAGTTGCATGGCTGAGAGGCATTATGAAGGACACAACACCAGATACTCAGATGGCATACCTAATGGTTCCTAATATCTATACCTTAAGTAAAGGGTAGGGCCGCTTCTAGGTAGGAAGTTGTGTGGGGGACCGTCGTCTGTGGTTAGAGGTAAAGAACTTGGATGATGCTCTCCTTTCCAAGCATGAGACAAGACGAGACTTATGAAGACAAATGTCAAGAGATCCAGATGCGATGCTTTTCATTTTATAACTTGATGATCAATTGCTATGTATAAATTGATATTTGATGCCTTGAGCATAGTTTGTAAATGCTTAGTGAAAGATTATTCACTACTGATATTGAAAATGGATATTGTAATTGTAATCTTTGTTATATTCTGATTTAGAATAACATGCTTAATTATCAAATGATAATGATTCAATTTTGTTTACTTTGATTTGGATAATCATGATGTAATCTAATTCTTGATTAAGATGGATAATTATGAATAATTTTTTAGCATTATGGAATGTGATGTTACAAATTATCTTTATCATTAATTAATCCCTAGTTCATCCTTATCCTAATCCTTACCCTTGTCTATGAGATTTAATTAATTAATTAAATTTATTAAATCTCCATTTTATTACCATCCCATAAATAATAAATTAAAGTTAAATAACTTAAATTATTATTTACTAAAACTTAAATGTGAAACCTATTCATAAAGAAATTAAAAATAATAAGTACCGTTCACATAACTAAAATCTCGTTCAACTACCTTTTACCTACCTTTTTCCATTCAACCACTCAAACCACTTTTGCCCAAATTTTATAAAGCCTACCTCATTTTTCATTTACCACTCTCTTGGAAAATTTGACATAGGAGTAATGCAATATTTCAAGAAACCACATTTGCACACATTGGTAACATTTTATAGCATTGGCATTTAGTTTGTAATTTTTATATAGTTAGTTTTAATCTTTTAAATGTGGCATTTAATGTGGTTTTAGGGTTTACAAAATATTTGAAATCTGTTTGAAATTCATATTTTATGCTACAGTGTCAACTGTGTGTTCTGATATTGCTAAGTATTGCTTGATTGAGCTATCATGTTAAAGTGATTTGAATGCCTTATCAAAGTGTTGACTATGTTGATATAGTTTTCTTGTTGCTAAGTTTCCAAGTGCTTTTGAGAAAATGTGCTCTCCAGAGGAAACACTGTGTTGTAGAGTATTCTGGCTTGTAGGATACTGTCTGAGTTTTTTCTCTACATTTCTTCTATATTGAGGACCAGAGTGTGATTTTTGGATATGTTTTAGAGAAGTGTTTGTAGATGCTAAATCTAGAATTTGGTGGTCCAGATCACTGTGCAGTAGAAGTTATGTTCACCAGTTTGAAGACTATAATTGACAGAGGTTTTGGGTTGTGTAGAGGTATCTGGGAGAAAGTATTTTGCTCTGCATTTCTCTGCAGAGTAGTTTCCGGTGTTGCAATTTTGGACATATGTTTATAAGGTCCTTAGCTATCTTCATTCCAAATGATTTATGATTTGATGCTCTGGAAAGCAAGTTCTTGTGTAGCAGAGTTTGACAGTGTTTGTTGAGAGTAGGCTATGATCTATCTTCAAGTGATATTTGTTGTCTTCAAGTGAGATTTGTTGGTTCCCAAGTGATTTTATGTTGTTCGTGGATGTCTTCAAATTGTGTTGAAGGCTTGTGCTTGATCTACAAGCTATGATTAAGTTCTTGGAAGCATCTACCTAAGTATTCTTGGTGTTTGCACAAGTTTGGCCGACCTGGGTGCTAACACTCTTTATGGATGTGTTTTGTGGATTGTAGAAGTGTGTTGAAGTGTGTGAAGATGTATTTGGGTTTGAGCTAAGCTGTGAACTATTCTACCTTCATTCATTTGATTCACAAGATTGTTTAGGTCCAGACCTAATTTGAATTGTGTATGTTTGTTGACTTTAAATACTGTTCCAAAGGGTGTAGAATGTATTGTTGACCTTGATGTATGTTCCAAGGTTGATGATTGATATAAATAAGTGTAAAGAATTCATGTGAATGGAGCGGCAATGTGAAGATGAGGATGTTTGTGTTGTGAGGCTACGAAGGAGATATATAATGTGCTTTAATGGAACTAAACTCAGGCATGTGGTAAATGCTATTACATCAATTCATGGTAGTAAGCCCTATTGGCAGTGAGCCTATTGGAGTGAGCATTTCTTTGGACACTAACTCCTTGGATAGTGAGCCTCTTTTGAATTCGATATTGATACTACTATATATTGTGAGCTAATCCTCACCATAGTTTTTCCCTTTTAGGGTTTCCAAGTAAAAATCTGGTGTTCTCTTGTGTACGGTGTTGATGTGATTAAGTTTCTGTTATCTATTTTCATGTTTAATCTTCATAACAAAATTAGGGCTTAAGTGAATTGAAGTGAATGTGATTATGCTTGTGAAGATTTAAAGTTTTTTTATACAATTGATTCACCCCCCCTCTTAGTTGTCTTGTGCATTCAACAAATTATAGGGAAGGGAATGGGCCAGTGGATGCCCTTACCAACCTTGGCACTAAAGTTGATAATATAATCAGCTAGAATGAAGAGGAGAACATCCTGGATCATATCAAAGCCATTATCAATAATGAAGGAAATAAATCCACTTAAGGTTATGAGTACCTCTGGCAATGAGAGGACCTTACACATGAGGGAGGAAATTCAAAGGACTGGTACTAATTATGCTAAGTTATGTTTCAGCCTCAACATTAATCTTTCACATTTCATTTCGTTACCTATCCTCATTACTACGGATAGCTATTTTGTGGTGTTTGAAATTGTTGTTACAGAGTTTTCCACCATGGGAGGGGTGTTGATAACTGAGAGGGGGGGGGTGAATCAGTTATCCTAATTATTTTCCTTATTAAACTTTCCTTTTAATTGAAGCAGCATAAAATCAAACACAAAACATAAACCATGAAGTAAGAAACACATGACACAGTGTTTTTGACGTGGAAACCCTGTTAAGGGAGAAAACCACGGGGTGATTAACCCAAGAATTATTCTCTGTTAGAAGAATAGGAAATTACAAAAATGGCACTTGCCAATTAGGGCTCACTGCCCGAGCACACTGCTCACAAGAGGCTCACTGCCTACAAGAAGACACACTGTCTTACAAAGTGATTAGAATCACAGTCTTGAACTGATTGGAGGCATCTGCATATGCTGGAGTTCAGTTCCGGTTAGGTTCAGTATACTGATCTGCTGCACTTCATCTTTCCTCTGTTCTTTAGTCTGCTGTCCTTTCACATACCGGATCTTTCTTGTTACTTCTGCTCTACTCTGGACTTGTTCGCATATCCACACACACATTCGCACACTTTACCACTAAATCCATCCTCTATATATATCCGCACAAGTAATTTCATCATCTTTCTAGTCGGCATCCGGAACAGTCTAGTTTCTTACAAACTTAGTTCTGTCGGCTGAATCCTTGCTCACCAAGCAATGCGGATCAAGCATATACTTGTAGATATCATCAATTATGTCGGCCAAACATGATTCATGCCTCCGCAACCTTTATCATCATCTGTAACACATCCGGAAGGTAGTTTGATACTCAGTCAGTCAGTTCTTCCTCTGTTTTCACTGTCTCTCAGGAATCCGGTACTCAACTATTCATATCTTTTTCCTTGTCCATCTCCGGAGGCTAAATCCTTGGAATATACTACTCAAGATAGTCCTCTTGACTTCCCCAGATCCGCACTGTGCCAAGACACTTCCTCTGAGAGATCCAGACCAATCTGTCGGACCTTGCCACATGCTCTGTTCTTGTTCACCGGACCACAACAATCTTCAATCTGACTTCCGGTAGAGATATATCATGACTTGCGGATATGTGGAATGACCTTTGTTGCCATCAATGACAACAACCATGAATCCATATAGTGTCTCTTGCCAACAATCTCCCCCTTTGGCATTGATGGCAACACTTAGTGAAAAATGACTAAGTGTTTACACTATGCTCCCCCTTTGCTGATGCTCTGTCTTCTCTGTCTTTATATACAATTTCCGGAACTCCCCCTGAGTTGGATTCCTCATTTTTCACTGCTCCTCACTCCCCCTTTGACATCAATGGCAAAGGGTAGGGTCCGCACACCAAAATTTTCAAAAATTTTCTATATATAGCCGCATATTTACATACTCACATATACTGCAGAATGTCTGCAAAGGATGTCTGCAGTTGAACCATTTCAGTAGCCCAACTAAGCTTCATTCTGTCCAGGATTGAAATGTGACCACTCAACAAAAATGCAAAAGCTTCTGCCCGCCTGAGATCTGTCGGATCTTTTGTATGGGCGGTGGTCTGGGCATCACTGATGGCCTCATGCATCGTTTCCAACTTAGGGACTATAATCCTTCTAAGTTCTCCCATCCGGTTGGTAATGTTCTTCCTCTCCTTCTCAAGATTCTTTATTTCATTCAAGACTGCAATAGTCTGACATTCTTGATTTATTATAGAGGAAGAGAGAGGATCAAAACTTTGAGATAAGCTTTGAAGCTTGTCCTGTTCTTCTTTTATTTTCTTGTCAATTGCTGTTGTTGCCTTTGACCAAGATATACAAAATTTGTAGATGTCACCGCCATCCTTAAGAGCATTTTCTAAGCTCTTTATTCCAATGCTTACAATCTTCCTATCCTTAGAGATTAATTCTAATATTTCAGAAAATCTCTTATCCAAAAATTCCTTCCGGACCTTGTCTTCAGCTGATTTTTCTAGAGAATTAAAATGTGTATCAATACTGCTGACTAATGTTTTAGATTACCGGAAGTGGAGGCAGTCGGATCTATTTGGATTGTTGGCATGATCTTTACAAGTACTCCGAAAGCAGCCTCTATCAACTCACAGTCTTCCATATGAGACTTCAGGAGCTTTTCATTTGCCTTGGCATTTGCAAATGAAGCTATCTTCATTGTTTGTACCGGAGAGAGAGAGTCAAAATCAAATGGACCTTTTAGAAGCTCCGGTTCATCAATCTCTAGAGTTTCTTTGCTCAAAAATTGTTGAACAGTTTGTGCAGTGTCTCTTGCCGGAGACAGATGTTTCTTTTCTTCTGCAGTCTTAGAACTGTCAACCTCTTTGTCTGTCACCACTGCTTCCTTCTCCTGCAATTGCTCTTCTTCTTTGGATCCGGAGACTGTAGGGGAAACCGGAGGAGAGATGCTTGCTTGTTCATGGGTCACTTCTTCTGGAGCAGAGGGTCCCAAGTCCTCACTTGTCTGTTCAGGGCTCACTTCTTCCGGAACAGAAGATTCCAAGTCAGCAGCTGTTTCTGCACCTAAGTCCTCTACAACAGGAAGATTGAACCTTTTGAAGGCCTTCCGGAGGATCTCTTCTGTCTCTTGTGCCACTTTGTCAGTCTCACCAAGCATGAGCTGATTCATCCTGGCTTTACTTCTGAACTCATCTTTGCAGTCCTTGAAGATCATGTTCATTGTCTTGGGATCAATTTGAGGATATAGCTGAATAGCTATCTGCTCCCGGATCTCAAGATCTTTAGCATGAGCATTATTTTTCCTCACTTCCATTTCCTTTTCTAGGCTTTTAGGAATAAGAGATATTATTTCAATGAAAGCCTTATTATATATGTTGAGATATTTCACTGTGGCCTCCTGCAGAGTCTTTTGGTCTGCCTCACTGAAGTCATCATAGGATTCAGTCATTGGTTGAAGGTTTCCATCCACCGTGACTGACTTGATTATGCTCTCTAGTGACAGAGTGGGCTTTTCAACAGTTACCTCTGCCATTTCATCCTTGTCTTGGCCTGTGGAGGGCTTACCGGATCCTTTCTTCTTCTGTTTCTTTACTTCTCTAACTTCCTTATCTGATTCTGTTTCCTCTTCATCCTTTTGGCTTTCATAAGCCCTTGATGCTTTTGTCTTGGATCTTTTACCGGATGCCTGGACTTCCGGTTTTGAGCTTTTGGTTGTGGAAGGTGCAGATCTCTTTGATGATCTGGTCCGGGTGGGGGTTTCAACCGGAACACTTTCTGTGCTTTTCTCTTCTTCCTCAGCCTTTCTCCTCTTTTCCCGGCTGGCATCAAGTGCCTCTTTTGAGATGCCTAGGCCTTGAGCAATGTGCTCTACTTCTTTTCTCACTTTTCTCTTAATCTCAGGTTCCCTGAGTTCTACATGTAATTTCACGCTCAGCTCCTCAAAGGTTCCAAACCTTTCTGCCTTAGGATCTTTGGGCTGACTTAGCATGTGTTGAACATGCAGCTCTACTATCTGTTCATCAACTTCATACCCCATGGGCATGATCCAGACAGTCCTTGGCTCCACTGCCTCCATTAGGCACTGATCAGTGTCAACCATAAAACATACTGAGTCCTTGTATTTCTCAATGAGAGACTGGGGAATTCTCTCTCTTGCTTGCATCATGCTCTGAAAGTTTTTGAAGTATCCCCATAGAGCTGTATTTCTCGCTTTTGCATCCCCAAGTCCATGCAAATAGTCTCTTATCTGGACTGCAACAGGTTTGTCATTCTGCCATATCCATCCACTTGTTCCGGGTAGCTCATTCATGAAGTAAAAGAATAGACATATAATGAGAGTACCATACTTAAAGGAGTTCTTCTTGTCTTTCTTGATTTTCTGTACATTTTCCATCAATTGGCTTAGTAGTAGTTCACAAAGATCATAATCTGCATTCTTTCTTAGCATTTCATATGCTGTGTATATTGCAGTTCCGGATACAGAATTCTCCCTGCTGGAGTGATAGATCTTGTATCCTATTATCATTGATGCATATTTGATATCCGGATCCGAAATATCTTCAATGGTCATTGCCCTCTTATCATATTTTGATCCGGTGGCCTCAGTTACAACGTTGTTCTTGACAGATTTGAGGATAGGTACCCCCCCGGAAGAGTATAGACCAGTTACTGCTCTAATTGCTTCTTTTGTGATCTTACAGGGTCTATCTAGCCAAAGGAAGTTGTCATGCATCCTGCTCAGTACATACCGGACCCATTCATCTTCTTCAAAGCTAGGGAAATGAATGAATTGCTCAAATTGTTTCTTCTGGATACCCTTATACTCTGGTTTGAGCTCAAAAGCATTGTCTATCAGTTGCTTGTGATAGAGGTCTCTTAATTTGAATTCCCCAAATTCCTCAATGTTTGCGTGTATGTAAACCCTAATATCTTCAGTATGTAAGACTCCGTGGGGAACACTAGAGAAGGCTCCTAGTGGATCTACCTCCAATGATTTGTAGGGATGTTTCTTGAATGAGGGGCGAGGTCTATCAGAGATCTTAACTATGTTTGGAGTAGCCATTCTTCAAGGATTTGCAGTGAGGCAATGAAAAATGAAGAATACCTTAAGCGCCTTCGGTTTGCACGGAGTGGTTGGATTGATTTCTTTATGCAATAGCTTCGGCAGGAGATCCTTGGTGTGCTTGATGAACCTTGTTGCAGAGCTCCACTATTCGCTTCTTCTCAAGTGTAGAATGAGCAGATAACTTTTGAGAAATCCCTTATATTGCTCCGCAAACCCTAATATCTGTCTGCAATAAATGCTTCACCTGCATTATTCCGGTTTACCATGTCTGGACAGCTTGGAGTATCCCGGATTAGTCCTGATCACTGAATATCATCTGGATCTTTAAATCATGAATAAATCTAGGTAACATATTACAAGAACATCCCAAATACTTTGTCCAATCCGCAAGACAAGATCGTGCACTTCCGGATCTCTCCGGACCTTTTGTAATCCTTTATCATACCGGAGCACCTCCCTGAACAGGTCTAACTTAATCGAACACAGATTCTTCATAACTCCATGCGGACCTCTAAAAACTTGACTGAAGCATCTCAGGAGTTATATCTACAAACCCTTTAATCCGCATCTTGTGCCACATCCGGCACAACTTGTTTGGCTGGGGGAACAGAATCTTCTTTGAGTCTCCCCCTGAGCCTGAGCTCACCTTTTAATTTCCGGAAGAAATATCAGCACCAGAATCTAGTGCGGATCCAACCTCTACATTCT
Organism: Cunninghamia lanceolata; assembly: GCA_027924645.1. NCBI lineage: Eukaryota > Viridiplantae > Streptophyta > Pinopsida > Cupressales > Cupressaceae > Cunninghamia > Cunninghamia lanceolata. The sequence continues at coordinate 1,412,003 of BSBN01000881.1, read as the reverse complement.
CTGAGTTTTTCTTCACCCAAATCTTGCTCATCTGATTCCTAACTTCATCCGCATTCATCTTTTGTTTACCCTTGTCTTGATTCTGATTATACACCGGACCTCTTTTGTCCTGATTCTTGTTTCTGCAGACTTTAGCATTATGACCGGACCTATTGCAGATTTGGCAAATAACATTTCTTTGCATATTTAACTGATATCCCCTTGATCTGCATTGATTAGCCATATGACCTACTCTATTGCATGTAAAGCATCTACCTTTGAATGATTTGTTTACTTGCATAATTCTGCATTCATGGGATTTGTGTCCATACCTTTTGCAGTTGAAGCATTGTCCGGAGAAGGATGAATTAATCTGATTCATTCTCATTCTGCATTGATTAGCTTTGTGACCAAAATGGTTGCAGCTGTGGCAGTATCCATTGAAGGATGGATATTTTTGAGCATTTGGCTGTCTTACCGGAGGTCTTCTAGGCCTGCTCCTTGGATTTTCTGATCCAAGATTCTTCTGACCGGATCCGGAGCTTTCTCCTTTCTCATATCCCAAGCCATACTTGTCATCTGTCCTCTTTTGACTTCCAAGAAGAACTTCAAGTTGAGCAGAACTTATCTTGAATTTCTCTTTATATTCATTTGCTGTTTGAAGGTCTCTTTTGAGAGAGGCAATTTGATCCTCAAGTTTTCCTTCATTATCTTTGGAATCTTCAAGATTAGATTCAAGGTGTCTGATAATCCTGTCCATCTGGTGGCATTCTTCTGATTTTTCCTTAAGAGATTGTTTTAGATTGTCTTCAGCCTTTCTTTTTTCTTCAATCTCTTGAGTGAACTTTATAGTTCCTGATTCCATTTCATGTCTTAACATGATGACTTCTTTTGATAACTTTTCACATAACTTGGTTTGCTCAGTCAATTCTTCATTTGTATTGCTTTCTTCACTTTGTCTTGCCAACTGTTGGAGCAGCTCCTTTCTCTTTTTCATAGAGAGACTTAATTTGTCTTTTAATTCCCTCATGAATTCATCAGCCTGTTTGAGTCTTTCTCTTAATTCACTGACTTCAGAATTTGACTGTTCAAGATCCTCAAGGGCAGTCTTGAGTTGCTCCTTTAAACCATATGCATCCATTTGAAATCCCAGATCTTCCTCAAGCTGTTAGGCTCTATTAGGAGGAACTTGGCTCTGATACCAATTGTTGATAACTGAGAGGGGGGGGGTGAATCAGTTATCCTAATTATTTTCCTTATTAAACTTTCCTTTTAATTGAAGCAGCATAAAATCAAACACAAAACATAAACCATGAAGTAAGAAACACATGACACAGTGTTTTTGACGTGGAAACCCTGTTAAGGGAGAAAACCACGGGGTGATTAACCCAAGAATTATTCTCTGTTAGAAGAATAGGAAATTACAAAAATGGCACTTGCCAATTAGGGCTCACTGCCCGAGCACACTGCTCACAAGAGGCTCACTGCCTACAAGAAGACACACTGTCTTACAAAGTGATTAGAATCACAGTCTTGAACTGATTGGAGGCATCTGCATATGCTGGAGTTCAGTTCCGGTTAGGTTCAGTATACTGATCTGCTGCACTTCATCTTTCCTCTGTTCTTTAGTCTGCTGTCCTTTCACATACCGGATCTTTCTTGTTACTTCTGCTCTACTCTGGACTTGTTCGCATATCCACACACACATTCGCACACTTTACCACTAAATCCATCCTCTATATATATCCGCACAAGTAATTTCATCATCTTTCTAGTCGGCATCCGGAACAGTCTAGTTTCTTACAAACTTAGTTCTGTCGGCTGAATCCTTGCTCACCAAGCAATGCGGATCAAGCATATACTTGTAGATATCATCAATTATGTCGGCCAAACATGATTCATGCCTCCGCAACCTTTATCATCATCTGTAACACATCCGGAAGGTAGTTTGATACTCAGTCAGTCAGTTCTTCCTCTGTTTTCACTGTCTCTCAGGAATCCGGTACTCAACTATTCATATCTTTTTCCTTGTCCATCTCCGGAGGCTAAATCCTTGGAATATACTACTCAAGATAGTCCTCTTGACTTCCCCAGATCCGCACTGTGCCAAGACACTTCCTCTGAGAGATCCGGACCAATCTGTCGGACCTTGCCACATGCTCTGTTCTTGTTCACCGGACCACAACAATCTTCAATCTGACTTCCGGTAGAGATATATCATGACTTGCGGATATGTGGAATGACCTTTGTTGCCATCAATGACAACAACCATGAATCCATATAGTGTCTCTTGCCAACAAGGGGATCTACTGCAAACGGACCTGAGCAACAATAATATCTTCAAGAACAATACTAAGCTCTGGGGGATTTTGGAAAGGGGACTCTTCACCCTTTATATCATGACCATGAATGGATTCGACACTCTTATTTATGAAGAATTCACCATCTTGTGGAAATTTGGAGTCATCTACATTAGGGGAATATCCTTTAGGGTGACCAGAGAACTCATTGCAGAAGTCATTGGTCTAAAAATGGAGGGCATTCGCCTTACCAAGAAAGTGAAAGGCAATTACTAGGAGGACATGCAAAGGTTTCTACAAGAGGGTGAAAAAGTTAATAGGTTGCAAAATGGCTACTATCAGGATGACCTTTTGGGAGTGTGAAAGAGAGTAGCAAAGGTGCTTATGAGGTATGTTACTCTTGATGGCTACTTTAAACATTTTCATACTTACATGTTTTCATTGCTCAACCATTTATTTCTTAATATTTTGGTTAATTTTCCTTACTGGTTATTCACCTCATTAGAGGATTCTATTCAAAAGGTCCTGGTCAAAGAAAAACCCTCCAGCTCCATTAGGGGTTGATATATGCTATCTACAAGTTTGAACTGGCACTTACCCCTACCTTGGCCTTTAAGCTGAGGATTTACAATCCCTCCCTTGTTGAGAATGTGCTTGATGACCTTTCCTTCAGTAAGAAAACTCAAACTCCTAAACCCTCGCCCTCTACTAAATTAACTCTGCTGAGACAACCCCTATTAAGGTCTCAAAAGAATCTCCTACCCTGGCCTTGGTGGGAAAGAAGAAGAACAAGGTTACCTTTTGCTCCCAACAAAGGCAAACAGAAGATTCATATTGATTCCCCTATTCAGGGAGTCAAAGATAAAGGCAAAAGAAAGGTTCTGGGAGATTCCTTGACTGTTGAAGATTTGCTTCACACAGGTAGTATGGATAAAGTCAAGAGCAAAAGATTTTTTTTGGAGACTATTGACAAGAAGAGTCCCATACCCTGGGTTCAACCCATTCCCCCTAAGGTTATTCAATCCAACCCTACCCCCAGTAGCCCCCTTATGAGTGATCAAACTCCTAGCACTGGAAAAAGTGATTGTAAGTCCTATCAGCAACTTGTTGACGAGGTGGCTACCCTATACCACGCTCTTGACCTTCAAAATCAAGTCTTGAAGTGGAAAGCTTTCCCAAATGCATCATGTCAAGAGAAAAATCTAGCACCTCAAGGTTGTTACTCAACTTGAAACCTCTGAGTGGTTAAAGGAAAATGAGGATGAATTGTGGTAGGAGGTTAAGAACCTAGACAAAATGTCTGAAAAATGGGAAAACACGGAAGACGAATTAAACAGGATAAAGAAAAATCAGGAGATCATTAAGAAAAACATGGAGGAAATAGTGTCCTTTAGCAAATAAATTGTCAAGAAATTAGCCACCACTTTGTATGTGTTTCAAGCCAAAATGGAGAAAAGGAAGGTGGCTAGAGAGGGAAAAACAAGGACTTCTTCAAGTAACAATTCATTGTAGACTTCTACTACAGGACCTGCTAACAAGACCAGAGCCAAGAGCAGAGACAACAAAGGAAAGGAGATATGCAAGGACTCCTTGGATGATCAGGACAAGAAGGTCCAAGAGAGCTCATTTGAAGATAAGATTGAATTTCTGAATAGGGAATGGCAAGCCATCAATGGCCTTAAGAATCTGTCTAAGCATTAAGGTTTTTGCTAATGGTCTAATGCTAGCCTTTTAGGCAGCCCCTATTTCTATGTCTATTTTCTACTTTTGGTTATGCTTTGTATGTTTTTTGCTTTACTCCTTGTAAAACTCTAACTATTCACCTTTTGGGCTTTTTGTTATGGGTTTGGGCCCTTCCCAGTTATCTAATTCAAAACAACTTTATACATTGCATACTTTGGAGAAATAATACAATTGCATATAGAGAGAAGCATTGGCTACAAGGACACATATATTGAGGCTCCCCTAGGGCCAAATAATAGAATGATATAGACAAGAAGATACACCATCCAAGCATGAGCAATAGAAACACAACTTTGCATACAATCCAATCCCAAAGACAAGAAAATCACAACATCCCAGGCATGAGCAACATCATAGATTTGTTGTAAATGATCTATACCTTTTACATTTGAAATTCTTATATATATATATATATGAAGAGGATAGAGAAGTGGGAAAGGAGAGGAAGAAGGAAAATAGAATCTATGGATGATTTGACTTGCATTTGAATTTAAAAAATACTAGCTTGCTAGAGATGTATTTATGCTTGTAGCTACCACTTGCAAGTTATAATATTCTTTATTTGGCTTGCATGAACTTTCCTTTGAAATAATCAAGGTAAATAAACAATATACATTTCACTTGTAAGATTTGAAATATTAAAACCGATAGCTTTAATAATCCCCTCATAACCTTTTCACTTGCATGAAAATGTTTACCTTTTCATGAATCCTCTTACCTACATAATTTACCTTGAGAAATATTTCACTTCCACCTTAACATTTCTCACTTGAAGATATACTTCACATTCCTATGAAAATTTCCATGCCCCTTTGTGAATAATAATAAATTTCCTTTGATATTTTGTTTTAGCCTTTGCAAATATTTCCCCTTTCACATTTCACCCGTGTATTTACTTTTGCAATTATCTTTCTTCCTTCCTCCTACTTATGTTTCACTCTTTGAAATATCAAAACATTTTAATATTTCATTCTTGCACATTATGCATTTCAAATTAATAGGATTTGGAACAGTTGAAACACTCGCTGATCTATATTACTTATTCATAAACATTGATTACATATTTATAGTTACTAATGACTTCAAGAGCATCCTATAAATCTGCTAACTAATATGACAGCTCACTAAAACTATTTGACAACAAACTAATCTTAATAGACAACAAATTGGACACCTCAACAATATTTGATGACACATTCACAACATATGTGTAGTTTTGTTATGACTTATTATAACATCTAACACTTATGTTGGAGCATATATTTCAACACCCCCTCTTAACACTACAACATTAAATTGACTAATAACATAACACTATAAGAAATACATTATGTAGAAGTTGTTCTTTGAAAACAATTCTTGGACCAGTAAGACTTCTTCAAGCAGCTCCTGGGTATAGTTGCCTACTTGTAATCCAAGTTCCCAAAATCATTGGACACCATTTGCACATGAAGTGTCTCATTACCCTTGTAAAGGTGTGATGTTGAACTTCTAGATTTTAGATCTCCCCTAAACTATTGACACCAATTCTCACATGCATGTCTCATAACCCCAACTAGTGATAGTTTCTCTGATCCACAAGCACCTCAGACTGTTGAGCATCTATTTAAAGAAAAACATCAGTTGTGTATCACATCCAATTCACACCAAATAAGTAGAGGATTATTTGAACAAATACATCCATAGTCTTATCTTAGGCCCAGTCCTCCTCTACAACATTTTCTTCTCAACATTCAAACAACTTCACTCACTCAGAAAAACTTTGCAACTTCAACAATCATCACCGAGTCAACTCCTCCTGCAAAAAATCTTTAAAAATCTAGGCATCCACACACCACTCACAACCCTGTCATTTACTTGGGCACTTCTAGGAGGGAGTCATGCCCAATCTAGCTCTAATACCATAATAGAATTTGGAACAACTGAAACACTCGTTGATCTTTATTACTTAGTCATAAACAAGGATTGCATATTTATAGTTACTAATGACTTCTAGAGCATCCAATAAATCTGCTAACTAATATGACGGGTCACTAGAACTGTTTGAAAAAAAACTGATCTTAACAGACAACAAATTGGACACCTCAATAGTATTTGATGACACATTCACAACATATGTGCAATTTTGTTATGACTTATTATAACATCTAACAGTTATGTTGGAGCATATATTCCAACACAAATTTACCTACCTCGATATTAAATATTAAAGCCCAAACTTTAATACTTCAATTTATTTTAGATTTGATGGCTTTGACTTCATAGAACATAAATATAATCCGTTGTCTTGAATATGGATTTTTTGGATTGATTTTTCTTGCAAATTGTGGTGGCACTCTAGTAGATCACATATCTCTTTATAAGCCATGGTGGATGCATTGCAAAACTCAACAGATCAGATGTACGTTTTCAAAGTCTCTTGGGTAAATATTTTAATTTGTTGATTAAAATAATATTAAAATAGCTACCTTATATTTTCCCAACCAATGATGGGGATTTTGCCAAACACATGAATTAACAACATGAATTAAATCTTTTAATACAAAGACTTTACTTTATTGTTCATGAACATAGTACAATAATACTTCTTTTGGTTGAGTTGGAGCCATTTGGCTAATGAGGAAGGTTTTATCTTTTAATTCTTTTATCTTCCATCCCAAACTCTTTACATCCACACGATGAGATAAATCAATGGAGTGGAAGTCTCTTTAAAAACAAAGGCAATTCAAAAAGTTTGTTGCATATTAAATTAATATTTTTGATGCTAAGTTGATATCAATTTGCACTTTTTGATGATAGTAGTAGACTTTGTTCTTTAAGCGGCTAATTAAACTATTCTTGGCTTCTTCAAGAATTTTTGTGTTATCAGGAACTTGTATGGTCCTCATAACACTCTTAGGTGCTAAAGGAGTTCTCAAAGCTACTTACTTTGCTGTAATGATTTAGTGAAAGGATGGTGGATGGTGCTTTATTGGTGAAATTATCTCCATCAAGAGTTGTTGAGGTTCTAAACATTTGCCTCAGTGTTGAAATGGTTCTTGAGAACATTCTAGATGCTAAAGTGATCCTGAGAACTCTAGATTTTGTCGAAAAGAAGGCCTCAAAGACTTAGAAGAGATATTAGTCATTTTTTTTCTAGGTTATAGGAGTTGACCAATCAGTTAAAATTAGGTGAACATGAACACTTCCCAAGAACTTCAAGTTTTGACTAAGTTTGAAAGTGACAACTTGGAACACTTGACTAAGTCTATATAACAAGGAGGGAAACTTAATTCAAAGAATGGAAAATTTTGTGTCACCAAAGGAAACTTAGGGAAACAAAAATATTGTGACCAAAGGGAAAACAAAGATTTATGATATAGCTATATTGAAATGACCAAATATTTCTAGATTCTAAAATAAGGGTAACACTAATTGAGAGAAACCTTTCACTATAAATCATGATTCAAACTTATTGATTATCCCACCACAACATATTTAGTTTGATAGGTGATTTTCCTCAGGAAGTACGAGTAGATCCCATATGTGATTCGTGATCAAGGAATGACACTTTAACTCCATTGCTGAATCTGAGTCAATAATACTCAACACTTCATGGAATGTCTATGGATCTAAAGTGGAGGAAATTTAGACATGTTGAAGATTCATAAACTATGACTATGTGATGTAGGTGCATCTAAGTCCACAAGTAATATTGCATCACCCAAAAATATGATTTAAAAGATCACTGAGAGGATTTTGGTTTTTGCGTTTGGATTTTAAAAGAAATGGCATGCACTTGGATGAATTAAATAGGTGTTGGATCATTCTAGCTAACTTTAGTAGTAATAAAATACTCGCAATCACATCTTTGATATTAGTGCAATAATTTTGATTTACTACAAAAGGTCTTAAGTTGTGTAATTGTTTCCTTGTTTTTATGCAACCATTCTTAGTTTCTATACAACTATTTCCTAGTTTCTACATAGATATTCCTAACTTTGTTGTGTAATTATTTCCTAGTTGTTGTGTAACTATTTCCTAGTTGTTGGACAACTACTCTTGGTTGTATTATTTCTTATTACTTTTTGTTAAACACTTAACATGTGAAGGCTTCCATCCATTTCTATCCGTTATGTCATAAATTGTGCTCCTGCTTAGGATAGCATAATTCCACTAAGTTTAGTGCCTACCTTTTGGTGTCCTTAACCCCTTTCATCATTGGACCTATCTAAACCCTGATTGATGTGTATCTTATCAAAGAAATGTCACATTTTAGAGTAATTACCAACAAAACCTAGAAAGAAAATATGGATTCCAGACATTTAGGGCACCCTTAAGCATAATCTAGAGTAAGTGTTGGGGGATGGACTTGGGTGCTCGTGCCCTAGTCCTTCCCTAAATCTCAGGATTCCATATTTTATTTTGGTGTCAGCTTATGTCATGTGCTTCAGGATTCCAAATTTAAAACTTATTTCCTGTGTGATGTCAGCCTTTTATTTTGATTTATTTCATTTCTAAGGTTAAGCATTTAAAGAGAACTCAAAATCATTTTATCATATACAATTATGATGCAAGCTTACTATTCCAAAATTCTTTTACAAGTGCCATTGAAGGTCTGCAAAGTGTTGAAGCTCATGGATCTTTTCTATCTTGGAGATATGTTGTGAAGATTAGGAATCAAGATCTTGAGACTATCTTGCTCTTCGTAGGGTTTGTGAAGCCTTTTGTATGATTAGGAGAAGGGTTGAAGCCTCCAACTTGAATTTTGGAATCCTCTGCGGATATAGCTGCCTCACCTTCTTGTTCTACAAGTCTTCATTGATGTCATCTCCTTAAGGTGAAGTTGTGTTTCCTTGAGTGAAACATTGTGTGGATCTATTCCTTGATGCTTGAGTCATTTAGGATCTTGCATTTGTTTATTCTTACACTTGTGGTTTATGAGCACACACATCTACATATTTTGGCATTGGCTATCGTTGAAGTAGAAATACCAAAGATGGGGTTTGACTGAGGCAAACTCCTATATAGACACAACATACCCTCTCCCTCTTTTGTTTTTGTAGGTCAGATTCAGGAAGATCCAAAAAAAAGGAGTGAAGAGGAAATAGATATTATAGTCACAACTACCATGGAAGTTATAGATTCATCTTTGAAAAACTTACAGGATAATTTTTGGGATTTGGAATCTTCAACAGAGACTCAGACACCTGGTGCAGACAGTTTTGTGATAGGAGAACTTTCATGACGATTTTGAGATTACCCAAGTCTTCTAGCCTTCAAAATTTAGGTGCATAGGCTTTGATATCTCTTTTCTACAGCATTTTTGTACTCATTCAGTTGTTTCCTACTTCTAAAATTAGTTTATCCGAACAAGTTACATAGCTAGGGTTTGGCTTGTTAATAGCTAGTTAGGGTTTACAAAGCCCTAGTTTAGACATCTTTTCATTTATAGAAGTAGAGGAATAGGATACCTGTATCTTAATCCTTTCATAATGATTGAGCTTGGTTCATATTTTGAATATTAGTGTATGAAAAGGAAGGTTTGACCTAGTTGAGCATGCTAATCATTCTTCTCCTTTTTCACACCAAACATTTTGGTGAACCCGTGTTTAAAGAATTTGCATCATTTAATATTAGATCTAATTGTATTTTTTGTTCTAAATCAGATTTAGATTGCAAATTCTCTTTCATGAAAAGTATATGCATTGCATTTTGAATGATAAATTTACCTTTACATTGAAAGAGCATAAATTGAATTTTTGTTACTACTTGTATAGTGATATCTTGTTTCATTCTTGCAAAGTATATGATATCTTGTTTTAAATTAATATTTGTATAAATTAGATTATGTGGAAATGTTAGATTTCTTTTTACAAGACTTTAATGCATATGATGAGCCATTTAGTTGTGATGACTTCAATATTTTAGATGAAACGTTAGATGACTTTATCTCTATTGAATATTCCACTACAACTCCTAAATTGTCATTCCTTCAAAGATTAGTAAATACAATTTATGTTCCTAAAAATCAAGAAGAACCTGTGAAACCAAAGATAGTGGTTAACATGTGTTTCAATGTGCTTCAAACACAAACGAAATTGGTGCTCATTGTAAGAGTTTTTTCTGAATTCTTCTCGACCCTCTTGATTGCATCTATAACTATGCTAAACAAATAACAAGTCAAAATCAAACATATCAAGATGGATCACAACATTCCAACTACAATGTGGTTGATCACACATACAACACTCAGAATAATAAAAAAAGTAAACATCAATCAAAGATTTTGATATTTTTATCAACTTCTCAACGTATGCTTCCTCAACCACCTTGCCTAATGCATAAAGTTGGTCAAGATTATGATCTTGTTGAGTGGCTTTGTGCTACTCCTGCTAAGATCTCTCTCTGAGAAATCATACAAACATCACCTACATACCATGAAATGATCCAGGAAGCTTTACAAAAGGTGATTGTACCACCCACTATTAAGCCTAATAATGTAGAAGCTCAGTTAGATTGTATGCATGTGACAAAAATAGATATTTTGTTTCAACAACATGAGTTACCATCAATGTGTTGGTTTTTTCCTAGACTGGATGCTTTTTCCCAGTTATCCCTACAAGGTAGCCATCAATGATCAATAGGATCTTTGGGCCAGGGGCCAACAGTGTAGGAGATAGACTCTATAGATATCTCCTCTTCTTCTTCAGGCTCTACAAAACCTAGGGGGTATTCCCTATTCAACATCCATAAGATATGCTTGTGAACTAGGGGATGTTGACACAAAGCAGATAAATCCTCCTTTATGTAGACCAAAACTATGAGATAAGTGCGAAGGGGCTAGCTTTGGGCCTATGTTCAATTGTGAGATAGAGGATTTTGATCCTAAAACTACTTCTAAGGTCCTAATGGTTTGGTTTTAAAGTTTTAAATTTGATTTTGTATTTGGATGCAAAACTAGGACCTGGGGTATAACTTCAATACAAGACTAGACTGGTACAAGCCTAGACTGGTGCCTATTTAGGGCTCGGAGTCAGTAGACATACACATGTGAATGGTCAACATAAACATATACCAAAGACTAGATTTCAAGGGGGTTTGTTTAGTACCTGCCTTACAGAAACTTCACAAGACTGAGTATTCAGTTATCTCTGCTTACAAACATCCTTACTGCAGTACATTCCTCCCAACACTTGATCCAAAACATTTAATCTACTCCTTGAGTAGAAGTAAGAAATCAAGCATTCAATATAGTAAACCTATATTCTAGAACCATAAACACCCCTTAGATGCTTAGATTCAGAAGAAGAACACACTCAATTTGGAGATAGATAACAGAACACATGCATTATAGGATTACTCATTTAAATCAACATGAAATCAGTAAAGTTATGCATGAGACATACCACATGAGACTCATAAACTCATAAGACATCTAGAACAGGGCCACCAATGAAGTTGTATCTTATCACAGCACCAAAATTTGTCCAGCTTTCAACAACCTTGAAAATGAGTCACACAACTTGCTATATACAGCAAGGAAGGTATACTCAGCATTAATTGTACATGGTTGACTCAGAATTTCACCAGATACATTGCATCATGAGAAATGGCGCTCGACATTAAATGTAGCAGGTAGAGGAGGAGACAGGGTGGTTGAACTCGAGCCTTTTGCCGCCACCTAGGGATTTTCAACTTCAATCAAGTACTTGATCTATCCATGCCTTCGGCCATACCCTGTAACATCCGCCATTAAAGGCACACCAACCCGCAGCCTTGGGAAATGCAGTAGACTGTGCGCTTTGAAATTTTCCCACCAAAAATCATGACTTGACTTTTCAAATCATGTGGGAACTAATTATCCCACATTCACCCCGCAACGACCTCCTCAATACTTTATAAACTAGGTCATGAACACATATGGTGTCGCACAATTTTACCTTGCACGACCAATAAACCATCCGCCAAGACCCCATCATCATGACCTGCACCATCGGTGAACCTTCTGCATGATATCCTGATATGCAATATCACCTGATATTTCATATCACCTGATATTTCATATCACCCTTATATGAAATATCACCTTGTGGGAAACATCACCCCGATATGATAAATATCACCTGATATTCAATACCATCTTGATGACCACCCCCATCTGCGCAACCTGATGCATTGGAGAAAAATCCTCCTCATCATATTCATACCAAATACTTCACTGATGATCCTTCTGTACTTGTTCATGTCCTCATAGGCAATCGGTGGGACCCCCACATATCTGCTGATAATATCATGCTGGAGACCACATGATGCATCCCACCGGATCCTGATGACATCATCGTCATATTGCAAAGGGTGATATTCAGTGGTAGGGGTGATATTCGTAAGATGACTGATGCTTGAGAATATGACCCCCTGCAAGAAATATGAAGTTAGACTGACAGGAAGATATCAACCCTCACTTAAAAATGGTGTCTGCACTATCGGGGTGATCTTGTAAGATGAGGTGATATTTGAAATATGACCCCCCCCCATGGAATATGATGAAGCCGTTAGATAGGCACTTCATAGATCAAGTGATTGTGAGGTGATAAAGCAACATCGGGGTGATAGTGCAACATCAGGGTGATCTTCACTAAGATGACGGATATTCAAAATATCAACCCCCCCTCAGAATATCAGGTCATATTGAAACTTTGCCTTAACACAATTTTTGCTTGAAACCTTGACTTCATGTGTAGGCACCAACACAATGGAAGTTTAGAATCAACATGATCCTCTTGTAATCTTTATCACAATAAAAAAAAAGTTGATAAAGTGAGTTATGGTTGATAATGGATCGGCTCTTAATGTTTGTAGTATTAATCTACTACATAAAATCAAGGTTGACACAAACTTAATCAAATTGGATAAACTTCACACTCATGGCTTTGATAACAATGGTAGACAATCCCTGGGTACTATAACTTTACCGGTGTTACCCCTCCTTTTTATTTCGAGGCTTTATTTATTTTGTTGTTCATTCTTAGGGTTCATCAAATTTCTGCCTAAAAATCTTAATTAAGGGTTGTATTTTCCCCTTTGTTTCCTTAGAAAATTCCTTGAAGTTGTAGGTATTCAAGATTTCTTAACCTAGTCACTGATTTCCCTTGTTTGCTAACCAAGTCGCTAGGTTCTCAGGTTTTAGAACCCCTCGACTCCGCGACTTCATATCCCCTTCGCTATGTTTCGTGGCCCTTGTGTCTCTCTTTAAAGTCACTAAGTCACCAGTTTTCAAAACTTTGAAACCTCTAACTTAAGGTTCTAAAGTTTCTATTTCTTGTGACGCCGCAACAACTAAGCCATGGACCGGATATCAAAGTAATTAATGATCATTTAATATGGCATATGACACAACTGGTGAATGTCCTTTGGAGAATTTTTGAAAAGAGCAAATCTTCGGGTTATTTTCTCAAGGCACAAAATTAGTACCACATCAACTTGGTATTTAAAAGCATGTCTTGGCGCCATAACTACATGATTATTCACATTTTGTGGTGGAAATTTTTCAAGTGTTATGCTTGTGCTCCTTCTATTTTGAGTTCTTATCTTGCTCCTAGTATTTAGCAGCTGTAATGAAATTCAAATTTCAAGGTGAACCCTCACACTTTGCTATTGAAAATAGTTGGTCTAATGTGAAAGACATAGAGCTTGGGCATATTGACTTTGTAGAATTTTGGTCCCATCTGTAGCAGGAAGACAGGCCACCCTTTGCAGAGAAGATTCTATAGAGTGGCTTGGCACAAGCTACTAGTTTTCCTACTTCTATGCAGTGTGTAGATTTGGTTATTGCATGTGTGGAGAGATACGACCCTAAAACTCACAAGATCAAGACAAAGGATGGGTTGGTGATTGTGAAGATTGATTTTGAAGCCATCTCTCGAGCATTGAAAATTCCAGAAAGAGAGAATTTTGAAGATATGTTTGTAGCTCTTAGTGCAGAGTTCTTCAAAGAAAATGAGGACTGGTGCAAAAATTACATTGCACAAAATTGGTTAAAATTAGAAAAATGAGGTAAGTCACAACTACCCTCTATGCTTAAAAGAGTCCACTTTAAAGATGAAATTTCAGACATTGTCACCCTGCTGCACTGGCTGGTTGGTAGTGAAAATGCAAGCTCTTTTGAATTTTAGATGTTCGTTTCATCTTTTTAATATGTAGTGAGGGTCAGTTTATTAATTGGGTAGTAATGATAAGTTATCATCTAAATGAACAATTGGTTAGATTTCATGAGACTTCTGCATTTCACATGTGTTCATATTTGATATACATTCTAGTGAGTTGAGAGGCTATCTGGGCTGGGTTGAGGCTTTTGGAAACAAGGCAGATAACTGAGAGGGGGGGTGAATCAGTTATCTTAAATATTCAACTTTATTTTGTTCTTTAACAATTAGTGCAGCATCAAAACATATAACCATACATTATCATGAGAGCAGAAAATAAATCAACACACATAACACAAGGATTTTTACATGGAAAACCTGGTTAAGGGAAAAACCATGGGGTGACTAACCCAAGATTGTATTCTCTGTTAAAAGAATAGAAAGAACAAAACTAGCACTTGCCAATTAGGGCTCACTGCCCAAGCACACTACTCACAAGAGGCTCACTGCCTACAATAGTTTACAGAAAGAAATCAGGTACTTGAACTGATGAGAAGCATCCACATATGCTGACGTTCAGTTCCAGTTAGGCTCAATATACTGATCTACTACACTTCATTCTTCCTCTATTTTAGTGCTGCTATTCTGTCACATACCGGACCTGTATTGCTGCTTCCACACTGCTTTCTACTTTTTCTTTGCACTTCACTACTTACCACACACACCTTCACATCGAAATCCATCTGGTATATATATCCACACAAAGGAATTCAACATCTTTCCAGTTGACATCCAGAATACTCAATATTTTCCCAAACTCTAGTCTGTCAGCTGAATCCTTGCTTACTAAGTGATGCGTATCAAAGAGATAGTTATAGAAGTCATCAATCATGTCGGTCAACCATGAATGATCCCTCAAGAAGCTTGATCACCATCAATTCCTCATGCAGATTAAGGTTTGATGCTCTGCCAGTCAGTTCTTCCTCAGTCTAGTCTACCAAATAGGAATCCAACACTTAGGTGCTCATATCTTTTCACTCTTTCATCACCAGAGGCTCAATCTCTGGAATGTAGCAGTCATGATACTCCTTTTGACTTTCCCAAGTCCACACTTTGCTGAGATACTTCCTCTGAGAGATCCAGACTTGATTGTTGGACCTTGCTGCATGCTCTGTTCTTACTCATTGAACCAAAACACTCTTCAATGACTTTCGGTATAGACATACCATGTGCTGCGGATGTGTGGAATGGACTTTGTTACCATCAATGACAACACTCATGAAGCCACATAGTGTCTCTTGCCAACAATCTCCCCCTTTGGCCTTGATGGCAACACTTAGTGAAAAATGACTAAGTGTCATAATAAACTCCCCCTTGGCTGATGCTCTATTCTTATATACATTTTTCCAAAGCTCCCCCTTAGCTAGATTTCACATTTTTCATTGCTCCTCACTCCCCCTTTGACATCAATGGCAAAGGGTGGAATCCGCATACCAGAATTTGCAAAAAGTAGCCTATACATAGCCGCATATATACAAGTTATACTTACATAAACTTGAGTATATCCGCAAAAGTATTTGTTAACTATACAACTTCTATCACCCAACTTTGCTTCATCCTGGCCAAAATTGAGATGTGACCACTTAGCAAAAATACAAAAACTTCTACCCTCTTTAGGTCTGCTAGATCACTAGTCTGGGCTGTAGTCTGGGCATCAGTTAGGGCCTCATGCATTGCCTCTAACTTGGGGATAATTATCCCTCTTAGTTCACTTAGCCTGCTTATTCTATTCTTCTTCTCCTTTTCAAGCCTCTTTATTTCATTAATAGTGGCAATAGTTTGACACTCTTGATTTATTATGAAAGAGGTGAGAGGATCAAAATTTTGAGATAAACTTGATAGTTTACTCTCTTGTTCTTCCACTTTCTTGGAATGTCTATTGTCACTGTGGACCAAGATAGACAAAATTTGTATAAATCTCTGCCATCTTTAAGAGCATTTTCTAGGCTCTTTATCCCAATATCTAGATTTCTCCTATCATTTGCTATAAGTCCCTGTACTTCAGAGAATCTCTTTCCCAAAAACTCTTTCTAGACTTTCTCTTCCGCTGACTTCTCTAAAGAATCAAAATGTGTGCTAATAGAATTAACAAGAGATTTCAAGTTATTGGATGAAGATGCCGAAAGATCCTTCTAGAGGGATGACATGATCTTCTCCAACACACTGAATGCAATCTCTATCAGCTCATAGTCTTCCATGTGAGACTTCAGTAGCTTTTCTTTTGCTTTGGCTTGAGCAAAAGATGCTACCTTCATTGTCTGGACTAGAGAGAGAGAGAATCAAAATTGAATGGTCCTTGAAATAGCTTCAGTTCATCTAATTCCATCATTTCCTTGGTTAAGAAGTCTTTAACTACTTCTGCAGTGTCTCTTGCTGGAGACTTCTTTCCTCTTGTAGCCACAGAGGTGTCAACAAAGACCTTCTCTATTTGTTCTTCTTCTCTTCCCTTTTTCTCCTCTTCTTGACTTGCTTTCTCCTCTTTTCTTGCTTCTCCTTTAGTTTCAGAGTCTGCTGGGGGATCCGGATGAGAGATATTTACTTCTTCATGGACTTCCTCTTCTGGAGTAGAAGAGTCCAGGTCCTTAGTCTTCTCCTCAGCTATCTCCTTTGATTCTTCTGCAATTTCCTCAATAGGATCTTCCTTTGATACACTTAGTCCTTCAACATCCATGGCAGAAGGTTCATCACTTATGTCCTCTATAATAGGAAGATTGAATCTTTTATATACATTATGGGGGATGTCTTTAGTCTCTTTTGCCACCTGATCAGTCTCTTTGAGCATAAGCTTGTTCATTTTGGCTTTTCTCCGGAACTCATCCTTGTAATCCTGGATCTCCATATCCTTTTCCTTAGCATTGTCTTTTCTAAGTTCAAGTATTTTCTCTAAACTCTCGGGGATTAGAGAAATGATTTCAATGAATGCTTTGTTATAGATATTCAAGTACTTGATTGTGGCTTCCTCTAATAATCTTTTGTCAATGTCATTATATTCACCATAAAATTCAGTTATGGGCTGCAGATTCCCATCTATAGTGAATGCTTTGATGACATCATCAACAGAAGGAGTAGGCCTTTCAACAAATTCTTCTGCTTCTTCTTATTTGTTCTTGCTGGCAAATGATTCCACAGATGTTTTCTTTTTCTTCTTCATTTTCTTAACCTCCTCATCTGTCTCTATCTCTTCATCATCCTTGTGGCCTTTATCTTTGTTCTCTTCTCTCCTTTTCCGGATGTCTTTGCTTCCAGTTTTGAAGATTTTGAGCTCTTAGATGTGGTAGGTACTGAGCTCTTAGAGGTGGCAGGTACTGAGCTCTTTGAGGATCTAGTCTGGGAGGGGGCTTGCACCGAAACACTTTCTTTTTCTGCTATTTGTCTCTCTTTTTCTACTCTTTCTACCTTCTCTCTATTGGCATCAACTGCCTCCTTTGATAAGCCATATTTCTTGGCAAATTATTCTACTTCCTTCCTGACTTTTCTCTTTATTTCAGGTTGCCTTAGTTCAACATGAATTTTTACACTCAATTCTTGAAAGGTGCCAAACCTTTCTACCTCAGGGTCCTTAGGCTGACTTAGTAGGTGTTGGACATGCAGTTCCAGAATTTTGTCATCCACCTCATAGCCCATTGGCATAATCCAGACTATTCTTGGTTCCACTGCCTCCATTAGGCTTTGATCAATGTCTATCATGAAGCACACTGTATCCTTGTATTTTTCAACTAGGATTGGGGGATTCTCTCTAGCCTGCATCATGCCCTGGAAGTTTTTGAAGTAACCCCAGAGTGCTGTGCTTTGTGCCTTGGCATCACCAAGCCCATTCATATAGTCTCTGATTTGTATGGCCATAGGTCTGTCATTTTACCATACCCAACCACTGGATCCAGGTAGCTCATTCATATAGTAAAAGAATAGACATAGTATCAAGCCACCATACTTAAATGAATTCTTCTTATCCTTCTTTATTTTCTATAAGTTCTCTAACAGTTGGTTTAGGAGAAGCTCGCAAAGATCATAGTCAACATTTTTCCTCAGCATTTCATATGCAGTATATATGGCAGTTTCGGATACTAAATTTTCCCTACTGGAGTGATAGATTTTGTAACCAATTATCATAGAGGCAAATTTGATATCCAGATCTATGATGTCTTCTATTGTCATTGCCCTTTTGTCAAATTTTTATCAGGTAGCCTCACCTACAATTTGGTTTTTGACTGATTTGAGAGTAGACAACCCACCAGATGAGTGCAATTTGGTTACCGCCCTAATTGCATCCTTGGTTATTTGAAGGGCTTCAACAACCATACGAAGTTATCATGTATTCTACTAAGAACATACCGGACCCATTCATCTTCTGTAAAACAGGGGAAATGGATGCAATGTCCAAAATGCCTATCCCGGATGGCCTTGTATTAGGGTTTGAGTTCAAATGATTCATCTATTAGTTCCTTGTGATAGATATCTATCAGCTTGGATTCCCCAAATTCCTCAATGTTGGCGTGAATGTATACCCTAACATCTTCTACGTGCAGAACCCCATGTGGAATGCTAGAGAATGCGCCTAGGGAATCAACTTCTAGGAATTTGTAAGGATGTTTCTTGAACTTAGGGTGTGGCCTATCAGTGATCTTAACAACATTTGGAGTAGCCATCTTTCAAAAGATTTAGAGAGAGATATTCAAGAGCGGAAATACCTTTTTACACTTCTAGGGTTCATGATAAGAGCCGAAATGATCACTGGTTGAATTGAATTCTGCAGTTGATCCTTGAGGGGGTTGAGGCAATCTTGTTGTAGAGCTCTACCTTTCTTCTTCTCAAATGCAAATGTGCAAATGATAAACAAAAGAACTCTTTTATTTCTGCGCAAACCCTAATTCCATTTTACAATAAATGCATAACTTAAGTTATTCTGATTGCCTTGTTCTCCTTGTTCTGAGAGGGATCTTTCCGGATCACTAAGATGTACTTAGAATGATAATTCGCAATGTATCTCCATTCCTTGAATCATCCTATTTATCTACAGATCAAAGATATTTCAATTTAGAATCATATCGGATCTAACTGTGAGAGTCCTGCTTTTACCGGATGACTGTTAGACTAGATCAATCTTGGTTGATTAACCTCTTCAAAACTCCTTGTAGATCTTCCATATTTTTACCAAGGGTTAATTAGATATTTCTCTGAGAACCCTTTTATCCACAACTTTCCATGTGCCAATTTCAGGAACCAATTGACTGGCTGGGGGAATTTATTTTCTTTTGTGGCTCCCCCTGAGCCAGAGCTCATCTATTCAATTTTTGGAAGGAATATCAACAACAAATTCTGGTGCGAATCCATCCCCAACATTTTCTGTACTTCTCTTCACCCAAGTCTTGTTCATCTCTCTTTGAACTTCATCTGTATTTACTTTTCCTTTTCCTTTGTCTTGAATTTGATTGTGATGCACTGGACCCCTTTTATCCTGATTCTTATTTTTGCATAATTTGGCAATATGACCAGATCTATTGCAGTTGTAGAAAATAACATTTCTTTGCATATTTGGTTGATATCCTCTTGACCTAGATTGATTAGCCATATGTCCCATTCTATTGCATGCAAAGCATCTACCATTGAATGAATTGTTTATTTGCCTATTTTTGCATTTAAGAGATTTGTGACCATACCTTTTGCAATTGAAACATTGCCCAAAGAAGGATGAATTAGTCTGATTCATTCTTCTTCTGTACTAATTTGCTTTATGACTGAAATTATTGCAATTGTAGCAGTATCCATTGAAGGATGGATATCTTTGAGCATTTGGTTGCCTTATCGGAGGTCTTCTAGGTCTGTTCCTTGGATTTCCTGGTCCAGAGTTCTTCTGACTGGATTCAGAGCTCTCACCTTTCTCATACCCCAAACCATGCTTGTCATCTACCCTCTTTTGGCTTTCAAGAAGAACTTCAAGTTGAGCAGAGGTTATCTTGAATTTCTCTTTGTATTCATTTGCAGTTTGAAGATCCTTTTTAAGAATGTCTATCTGATTTTCAAGTTGTTCTTCATTATCTCTAGCTTCTTCAAGATCATATTCTAGATGCCTGATTATTCTATCCATTTTGTGGTAGTTTTCTGACTTCTCCTTGAGAGATTGTTTTAAATTATCTTCAATTTTTCTTTTCTCTTCAATTTCTTGGGTGAATTTCATAACCCTTGATTCCATTTCATGTCTTACCATAATGATCTCTTTTGATAGCTTCTCACATAACTTGTTTTTCTCATTTAGATCTTCATTAGTATCATTGGCTTCACTTTGACTTGCTTATTGTTGAAGTAGTTCTTTTCTTTTCTTCACTGAGATACTTAGTTTCTCTTTGAGTTCATTTATGAAATCATCATCTTGTTTGAGTCTTTCCCTCAGGTTATTGACTTCAGAGTGAGATTGCTCAAGATCATTTAGGGTAGACTGAAGTTGTTCCCTCATACCATACATATCCATTGAGATTCCTAGATCTTCATCAAGTTGTTAGGCTTTGTTTGGAGGAACTTGGCTATGATACCAATTGTTGGAAACAAGGCAGATACCTGAGAGGGGGGGTGAATCAGTTATCTTAAATATTCAACTTTCTTTTGTTCTTTAACAATTAGTGCAACATCAAAACATATAACCATACATTATCATGAGATTAGAAAAGAAATCAACACACATAGCATAAGGATTTTTACGTGTAAAACCTGGTTAAGGGAAAAACCACGGGGTGACTAACCCAAGATTGTATTCTCTGTTAAAAGAATAGAAAGAACAAAAATGGCACTTGCCAATTAGGGCTCACTACCTGAGTACACAACTCACAAGAGGCTCACTGCCTACAATAGTTTATAGAAAGAAATCAGGGACTTGAACTGATGAGAAGCATCTAGATATGTTGAGGTTCAATTCAGGTTAGACTCAATATACTGATCTACTACACTTCATTCTTCCTCTGTTTTAGTGCTATTGTTCTGTCACATACCAGACCTGTATTGCTGCTTCCACACTGCTCTCTACTTTTCTTCGCACTTCACTACTTACCACACACACCTTCACATTGAAATCCATCTGGTATATCTATCCACACAAAGGAATTCAACATCTTTCCTGTCGGCATCTGGAATACTCAAGATTTTCCCAAACTATGGTTTGTCGGCTGAATCCTTGCTTACTAAGTGATGCATATCAAAGAGATAGTTATAGAAGTCATCAATCATGTCAGCTAACCATGAATGATCCCTTAAGAAGCTTGATCACCATCAATTCCTCATCTGGATTAAGGTCTGATGCTCTATTGGTTAGTTCTTCCTCAGTCTACTCTGCCAAATAGGAACCCAACACTTAGGTGCTCATATCTTTTCACTCTTTCATCACCGGAGGCTCAATCTCTAGAATGTAGCAATCATGGTACTCCTCTTGACTTACCTAAGTCCGCACTTTGCTGAGATACTTCTTCTGAGAGATCCGGACTTGATTGTCAGACCTTGCTACATGCTCTGTTCTTGCTCACCGGACCAAAACACTCTTCAATCTAACTTCTGGTATAGACATACCATGTGCTGCGGATGTGTGGAATGGAGTTTGTTTCCATCAATGACAACACTCATGAAGCAACACAGTGTCTCTTGCCAATAGAGGCCACATGGGTCTTTAACCCCAGATACACCTGTGTATGCCTATTTTCCCCAGTTCACAAAAGATGTTGGGATGAAGGATTATTGTCAGGTCAATGATGCCTTTTTGATGTTTTTGGTGAGAAAATTAAATTGTAATCCTGAACTAAGTATTTCTCCTGACGCCTCTTCTTTGGTTATACAATTTGGGAGTTTTTATATCCAATTTGATATATTCACTTACCTGAGATTGGGAGGTTATGAGTTGGCCCCAACCAAGTTGCCCTGATATCCTATTGATTATATTATCTTCTTGGAGGTTTGCAGGCAAATGACTGCCGTAAATATTAAATATTAGAATATGAGGAAAATGGGGTATACCTTTCCATTGTATTTGTCTACTTATTCTTGTAAAACCAGAGATGGTACTAAAGGAGCTGACCATGCATTAGGGGAATTTAACCTTCACTCTTTGTCTCTGAGGCCAAACTTTGATAGCAAGAATTATGTGAAACAAAACTTCCATGGCTCTATCTCATATGAGCATCACTCTAGCTTGGACGACTTCTGGGAAGACTGTATGGATGACTGCAAAGTTTAGAGAAGGAACTGTATGAGACTTACTCTATGTCAAATTTGGGCTTTTGTTTATCCAATTATATTCCAGAAAAAGATAAAGAAGATTCCGAAGTAATTGATGTGGAATACCAAACCTTGCTTTCAAAACCCCTTCCCCAAATCAATTGGTCTAAGAAGGAGGTTGTGGATCTAAGAGCTCATTCTACTGTAGTGATTAAAATAATAGATGATTAGCTGGTTGGGAGATGGCGTGAACATGTTGGTTCACCCCATGTAGAGAAGTTCAAGAGTCACTGGGAAAAGGATCGTGCAAGGTTCTACTACACAAAGTCCTTCAGGAAGGCATGAGGCATCACAATCTATTTCAAGTTCACAATCAAGAGGTGATGGTGAGAGGCCTAATGATGCTCTCAAATTGAAGTCGGCCTATGAATCAAATAGTCTCCCCTTCTCTGCAGTAGGAAAGAAAAGTGTTCAAGTTAAAGCAGTGCACATGAATCCTAATCCCATTTTTGAACAAATTGTTAATGATGTTTCTGTTAACCTTTTTTCCCTCTGTCCAGAGCCAAACAGTTAACCTGATATTTTCCTTGGAAATCTGTTTGAAAAGGTCCTTATAAATAAAAGTGCCAAAATTCCTAGAGGCCTTGCCTAAAAAACCTTAGCATTGAAAAGAGCTCAAAAAAATAGGTAGGTTTGCTTTTTACAGCACCCTGAAATTCATCCAAATGAGGAAGTTATGCATGGTCAAAGTTTCAGTCAACTGACAGTTCAAATGTGCATTTGGTGGGCTTGCAAAATTCCATTGGCATTTTAAAATTGATCACCGTGGGTTGCGACACGTATCAGCAGTGGAGAGTAGTTTCCTAAAAGTTTCAATGTTGCCGCGGAGGGCACCACGTGTCGGCTTCCGCCACAGTTTCTCGTAGTTTCTTTAGGTTTCTGAGAGTGGCGTGGATGGCACCACGTGGAGCTACCTGAGGGACACATAAAAAGTAACTCAAGAGCCCCGCGGATGGAGACAGGTGGCAGCCTCCGCTATGTTTCTAAAAGTTTCACGATCTCCGCCCAAGTTTTGCGAGCCTCTTTTTATAAAGTTTCTAAGTGCGCGGAAGGTGCCAAGTGTCAAAAACATAGGGTTTCATATGTTTCTCAAAAGATAAGTGGACAGCGCCAAGTGGCAACATCTGCCAAAGTTTCTGATAGTCTTGAAATGTTTCTCAAAGGTAGCGTGGACAGTGACAAGTGGCAGCCTCCGCTTGTGTTTCAAAAAAGTTTCTTAGTACGCGGAGGCCGACAAGTGTCAGTGGCGAAGAGTCCCTGTATTGTTTCTCAGAGTCACGTGGAGCTCACCATGCATCGCTTTTTGTTGAGGCCCCTTTAATGTTTCTAAGTGAAGCGGAACGCTACACGTGTCCCTTGTAGTTGCTGCGGAAGCTGACACGTGTCAGCTTCCGCATGAGTTTCTATTTGTTTCGGTGCGAGGCTAAGAGAAGAGGTGGGCCCCTTTATTGTTTCTCAGAGTGAAGTGGAACCCGAAACGTGTCAGCTTCTGTGTGAATCTTAAGTGGGTCTCAAAAAGTTTCTATCTTGTTTCCCTCTGCACGGAATGCGCCAGGTGGCAGGCTCCACCCAAGTTTCTGTTCATGTTTCTGGAATACCGCGGGGGACGACACTTGTCCACTTCCGCCTGAGTCCCTGCTGAGCCTATATTGTTTCTCACGGCAACGTGGAGATTGCCACATGTTGCCATCTGCTAAAGTTTCTAAAAGTTTCAACGTCGCAGTGGAGGATGCCACGTGCCCCTTAACATTTCCGTGGAAGTTGCCAAGTGGCAGCTTCTGCAATATTTCCTTTTGTTTCAAGGTTGGCGCAGGCAGGATGGGTCCCAGTGACGAGCCTCGGTTGCTGCAGATATTTCCGCGGGTTGTGACACATGTCATGAGTGGGGGGCAGCTTCAAACTTTTGATGCGCTTTTACAAGGAATTGCAGGACACGACACGTGTTGACTTCTGCACTTGTTTCTGACAGGGGCTTTTGAAAGGGTCTTTTGGCACCCATTTTCTTATATAGACATAGCCCGGACCCAACGGCATTTTTTAACAGTTTCATAATGATTCTTTAGGTTCATAGCTTGTATTTAGGGTTGTATATGCCGAGACACAGTTAAAGATACAGAGGCGATATACGCACAAATGCGGAAACGATATATACAGGCGGTTGACCAAAACTTTGACCGCCTGTATCTCCTCCGTTTTAGTGAATTTTCACATGTTGTAAGAGGCAAAGTTGTATATTTTCATCCCCTCTTTCATTTGGCAGGCTTTTCGAGAGATTTTGTGACACTTTTCAATAGATGAAGATTTTTTTGGGGCATTCATTACAGTAGATATGGTAAGCAGTTGTCAGCATTCAATGCTAAGTTATCCTCCACCATTTCTGAGGATCAGATCGATGATGCGGCTGTTTGCATTGAAGACTTAGAATATCTCCCACCTACCCCCTATTCTTGATCTTTTGCACCATTACTCTTGGCAGGTGGACGTCTCTTCAGGAAGATATTTCTGATTGCAGCTCCTAGAGTGGATTTTTGTAACCGACCTAGGACAGTTTTTGTATTGCTATATAAGCTGAGGCTTATGATGTAATAGTTGTTGGAAATTTTTTGGAAACATTCTATTCTCCCTGTCTCCAAACAGAACTTTTCTTATTGTAACTTTGCCTTTCTTTAGATATATGAAAGCTATCATGCCTTTTGCTGATTTTTCTATCTCTGTGTAAATTTGCATATGGTTGTCTGTGAATGTTTCTTGTTCCTCTCAATCATTTTGCTCCTTACCTCTGTTAGAATCATCTATTCTATGTATATTTGCTTGCTGTATCTGATTATATTGTGCATGTTTCAATCTTTGCAAAGGTTCTTTAGAACTGTCTGGTGCATCACCCTTTCATGCTTTCAAGTATTGTTGCTTTCATTTTAACACGTTTCTTCCCCTTTTCACCCCAAAATATAGTAGTTTTAGGTGATAACTAGACAAGGAAGCCGGCCTTCTTTGGAGGTTTGATCTCATTTAGAAAAGTCCCACACTTAGAGATCAATCCCATTGTGTCATTGGAATGCTTGGAATCCCATTCAAGCAGGGTGCAATTTCACGTGACAATAGTTTCTGGCATGCCCGGTGGGACAAGACAAACTCTGATTACTGGTTTTGATGTGCAACCAGTGATTTTTTGACCTATAAGAGGTTAAAAAAATTACATATCTGGCGACTCATACTGAGGAAGATCAGGCAAACCAGTTCTGCTAATATAATTTTATGAAAAGGATACAAACTAGGAGTTCAGGTTCCAGCTCATTTGAATATCTACAGCTTTCTCCACCTAGGAGGCCGAGTAGAACTGTAGTAAGAACTCCCTATTCTAAGAGGACCTTGTCAACTCCTCCAAATTTTAGACCATTTACCTCTGCAGTCCTTGTAGCAACTCAAGCAAACCCACTTCCAGCTGCTCAGATGGCAAGAAATCAGCCATTTGTGGTTTTTGATGGGGGAAGCCCTTTGAACTTAATAGTACATGATGCCATACTATGGCAGCCTTGAAGAGCTTGCCCTATTTCACAGGGGAGACCCAAACTACACCTATTGAACACATAAGAGATGTGGCTTCTCTATGTGGAGTACATCATATAACATAAGAAAATGTGGCCATCAGATTATTAGCTACCTCATTCAAAGGAAAGGCATTACAATGGTTCAGAAGTCTACCAGTATAGACTATAGGGACCTGGGATGAACTAGGAGACAAGATGAATAAGTAGTTCCAAGATAGATCAGATAATCTGTCATTGGTGGAACAGATGACCACCATAAAGAGAGCTCCTCAGGAACCAATGATGGACTTCAACTTCAGATTTCAAAAGACATGGGACCAAATCCCTGCCATTGTAAGACCTCCAGCTGAGTATGCATTCTTATATTTCTTGAAAGCTTTAAATAGTGATATTTTGGTGATGATACAATCACTAGGAGGTGTAAGACTACCTGATGCCTATGAAATAGCCATTAGAGCAGAGAACAGTCTAATTCAGGCTGGAAAAATAGCACCTAGGCCCCCTATGCCCATTTTTCCTAAGATCCAGGCTTCTATGCCTTTACCCACCCCATATTTTGTCCCTACACCTATTGTTGCAGCATTACCAAGTACCTCCACTTCTGAACCTACTGCCTCTAGTTCATCTCAAGAGCTAAAGGAGATAAAAAGTAGCCAACAAAAAATAGAAAATCTTCTGCAGACTTTTGGGAATGATCTAATAAACATCAAGGAGCAGCAGTCTCAAGGTAGGTAGCCTTATCAACAACAATATCAGGGGCATAACCAAGCATATCAGGGGCAGGGGCAACCTTACCAGGCCAATAAGCCATCTTATCAGAACAACTACCAAGGTGCCAAGCAAAATATGAACCAAAGGCCTTTTCAGCCTTACAATCTAGCACCTGTTAGTATAGCAAGGGACCTTGTCCCTGTCCAAAATAACATTGCAGCTGATTATGATTGGTGTGTCTCATGCCATATGCCACACAATCAAGCAACCTGTTCAAGTGGAGTCCTAAATCAAGCTCTGATGGCACAAAATGTGGTAGCTACACATCTAGACACACAAAATGTGGTAGCCACACAGCCATGCACACAAAATGATGGAGCTGCACAACAACAAGAGCAACCTTAGAATGATTCTGCTTTCATGAATTGGCAGGAAGGAGAATTCTATGCGGTAAACAGTGATAGTAGTCTAGTTGCTGCCAATACAAGGGCTAAGAAGAGGGGTTACGAGGTTGAGCCAGCAGCAAGCAAAGGTAGAGAACATACTGATGCTTCCACATCCCACATTCCTCGCATCTTGCAAAGAGGTGCACCAGCAACAATAAGGGAGATACCTCATTTGCAGGCTAATACCGCTACTACAAAGTCAAGTCAGAAGGTAGGTGCCTCTCCACCTTTCAATATTATTGAAAACATGAAAAAGATGAGTGTAACCATGTCTATGTGGGATTCTTTAGAGATCCCTGGCCAAAAGAAGATGTTGCAGTCTGCCTTGTTTGATTTGAAGGTACCCAATGATACCACTGTTGACCCAGATAGGACTGCCCTTACTAATTCATCCCAAGATGACATCAAGTAGCATAACCATGGTGTGAAACCTCTTCCCTTTTATGTCTCACTAATAATTGGGGACAAACTAGTACACAATTGCATGGTAGATAGTGGAGCAAGCAGTTCTGTCATGCCTAAGCAAATTGCATATCAGTTAGGGCTTAAGTACCAGCCACTTGAGAAAGGTGTACTCCAGTTAGATGGAACATCTGTTAATACTGTGGGTATCATAAGCGACCTAGGTCTCACCCTACATGCCTGCCCCAATGTTTCTATTTAACAGGAGGTGTTCATAATAGATTTGCCTCCTCATTTTGCCATGTGCTTATCAAGGGAATTTACAGCCAAAATAGGAGGATATTTGTCTTCTGACTGGTCCCACATGTTTTTTAGGACTAGATATGGCACCAAAGTAGCTTTGAAATCTGAGTTACTTTCAGACTATCACATAGAACCTTACACACATAGTGTTGTTAATACAAATTGCATTATCTCTGATGACCTTGAACTAGTTGCTGCTCAGGAACTACAAGCTGAGAACATATTAGAGGTACTCTTGAAGGAGTGGGCCTCTGAAAATGTGGTAGAAGATCCTGAGGGACATATCCAAGAAGCTGGCATGGGAGTGTACATGTTGCATGAGCATGAAACAACAATTCCAAGTCTTCTGAAGAAAGTAGAGTAGCAGGTAGAGCATCATGATGAGGTATGGAAAATGTACTTTGATGGCTCTAGGGGTAGAAATGGATCTAGTGGTGGTGCAATGCTTGTCACACCACAAGGTGAAAATTATTATGCTACTTTTCGCTTTGCCTTTTCTTGTACTAACAACACTGCTGAGTATGAAGGGTTGATACAAGGTCTGCAGTGGGCAAGAAGGAGGAAGATTGGCTATTTACAGGTGTTTGGAGATAGTGAGCTCATTGTGAATCAGGTAAGGGGATTGCACCTTACAAAAAGTGATGCCCTGAAGTGCTACAAACATAGGGTATGGAATTTGATTGAAGAGTTTGATGCTTTCAATCTGAACTCCATTCCAAGAAGTGAGAATTATCATGCTGACAGATTAGCTTCAATTGGGGCTCATTTTGACATCCCCAGTGACATTCAAAGGGAGAAGGTTCAGCCTCGTGTAAAAATAATTTCTAGGCCTTCTATCCCTGATAATAATATTCACTAGCAAGTTTTTGACAGTGATGAATAGGTCCTGAGATTCCTATTAGAGGAAGATGAGTTTTCCATGATGAATCAAGATAAACTCAAATAGCAATATGACAATGATCAAATCATTCAGCTGAGAACAAATAAGCTACCCAAGGGATTGGTCACCTTGGAATCTATTTTTGGCACTAATGACCAAAAGAAGAAGACAAAAACTAGTATGCAGGTAAAGGAGGAGCATTATGAAGAGTTAGAAGTTTTCAAGGGTAGGCTCCTTAAAATTGGTAAAATCTGCTCAGCTAAAGACAGAAGAGCTTTCATTGCTCTTTGTAAAGAATTTGAAGAGGTGTTTGCTTGGGACTATGTAGACTTAAAGGGATTTGATCCTCATATTGCCCAACACACCATAGAGTTAGAGTCGGGTATAAAACCTGTGAGGCAGAAATAGAGACCTCTGAATCCAAAGTTAGAACACCTGATGATCAAAGAACTAACCAAGCTAATTAAGGGGAAGATCATCTTTCCAATCAAGCACACTTCTTGGGTTTCTAACCTTGTACCTGTGAGGAAGAAAAATGGGGAGATCAGGTTGTGTGTTGACTTTAGAGACCTCAACAGAGCCTCCCTAAAAGACCACTACCCATTGCCTTCAATGGAGCAAATTCTGCAGGTGGTGGCCGGTTTAGAAAGGTTTTCTTTGCTTGATAGATTTTCTGGTTATAATCAGGTGCTAGTCAAGGAAGAGGACCAATTCAAGACTGCTTTCACAACCAAGTGGGGTACTATGGCCTATAAGAGGATGCCTTTTGGTCTCTCAAATGCTGGCTCTACTTTTCAAAGAGCCATGGACATGGCCTTTAAGGGTCTGATGTATAAGCTAGTGCTGGTATACCTGGATGATATAACAGTTTTCTCTAAAAATGCATTTGAGCATTTATCCCACCTAAGGTAGTCTTTGAAAGATGCACAAAGTTTGGGATATCCCTCAATCCAAAGAAATGCATTTTGCTGTACATGAGGGCAAGTTGTTGGGGCATATTGTGTCAAAGGAGGGTATTACCATCGATAAAGAGAGAATACAGGCTATTTTGCAGTTGCCCTTACCCAGTCATAAGAAGGGACTACAGCGCTTCATTGACAGAATTAATTTTCTGAGAAGGTTTATACTTGATATTGCAAATCTCTTAAAACCCTTGACGTCTATGTTAAAAAAGAACATAACTTTCAGTTGGATGTTAGAGGCCAGACATAGCTTCCAGTCCATAAAGGAGGCATTAGTAGCTGTGCCAACCTTGATTAATCCTGATTTCTCTAAGGACTTCATCCTGTATGCTTATGGCGGCCTGGATACTATTTCTGCTATTCTGGTACAGCAACAGATCGAGAGTTTCAAACAACCGATCGCGTTCTTCAGCCAAGGGTTGGAGGAGTATGAGCAGAAGTATAGCTTCGTTGAAAAGCATGTCCTGGCAGTAGTCAGGAGCCTAAAAAAGTTTAGGCATCTTGTTTCAAATAACAAGATACACCTGAGGGTGGCTCATCCTAGTGTGAAGGATTTCCTACTGAGTAAAGACGTTAATGAGAAAAGGGCTAGTTGGATCACCAAGGTCATGGAATATGATGTGGAGATCAAGATAACCAAGTTGGTTAGAGGCAGAGGACTTAGTGAGTAGCTTGTCACTAGTTCTAAGGATGAAGTAGAAGAAGAAGAAGAGGTGCTCCTGATCATACAAGAGGGGCATCAAGATGATACAACAGCAGTAGGTACTAGTTGGGTTAATGATACGACCCAATTTCTGCAAACTAGTAGATGTCCTGCATGCTTAGATAAAGCTAAAAGAAGATACTTTAGGCTACAATCCATTCCATATGTTTTAATAGAAGGCATCCTCTTCATAAAGGACTTTAATGGTGTATTGCTTAGATGTATTGATACTGATCAGACTGACAGGGTGCTACATGAATTCCATGATGGAACAGCAAGAGGACATTTTGCCCCAAGAACTACTGCTTGGAAAGTAATGAGAGCTGGCTATTATTGGCCTAGCTTGTTTAAGGATGCCTATGCATGGGCTAGAAAGTGTGTTAAGTGTGCCCTTTTTGCAGGAAAAGAGAGATTTCCAGCTTTGCCTCTACACCCAATCTAGGTAAAGCATCGCTTTATGAGATGGGGCATTGATTTTATTGGACCTATCAACCCACCCACAAATCCAGGCCACAGGTGGATACTCATAGCCATAGACTACTTCACAAGATGGACTGAAGCAGTGGCTTTGAAAGATTCTAATGAGAGTGTTGTTTTAAATTTTTATTGTGATTTGGTCTCCAGATTTGGAGTGCCTAAATCAATCATCTCCAATAATGCTCTAGCTTTTGTTGGCCTGAGAATAACTGACTGGGCTGTCAAGAATGGGATTTATTTGAATACTTCATCAAATTATTACCCACAGGGTAATGGTTTGGCTGAGTCCACAAACAAAAATCTCATCGAGATTATTAAGAGGGCAATGGAGAATAATCAGAGGACCTGTCACACTGATTTGAAGTTTGATCTATGGGCTAATAGGATAACTCCTAAGAGGTCTATTGGGAACTCCCCTTATCTGCTAGTGTATGGAAAAGAGGCAAGGTTGCCTATGTCTATGGAGCTGCCAGCATTAGACATCATGCATCAGCTAGAAATTCTTGAGGTAGAGAGCCCATGGCTATAAGGTGTGCTCAACTTATGGAGCTGGAGGAAAGCAGAGACAAAGCTATGGCAGCCATGGAACATCATCAGCTGCAAACAAAGAGAAATTTTGACAAGAAGGCCACCCCCAAACATTTTAGAGTGGGTGATATGGTGCTCAAATGGGATGAGCTGAGGAGTAGACCAAGGAAGCATTCCAAATTTGACAGCATGTGGAGTTGCCCCTTTCTCATCACTGAATGCAAGGAGCACAACGCATTTCAGTTGTCTAATATGAATGGAGAAAATTTGCATATCCCAGTTAATGGGATACATTTGAAAAGATGTTTTGAGGTATGAGTACCTTGTAAATTAGTAGGTTAGACTTCTAGTTTTCAATAAGTGTTGTTGCTCAGTAGTTTAGTTTCTTTTACTTCCCTAAGTGCTTCTGCACAGGCTGCTTTGTCATTAGGAGAAAGTAGGCCTTCCCCCTTTTTTTGTATTTTGAGAGCCAAGTCTTAGTTTCCCCAGCATATTTTTATACTTGACTCCATGCCCAATGGATGCTTGAGGCCACTGATCTCATGTTTAGTAGGCAAACATCCCATAGAGGTCGCTAAAAATGTTAACATTTTTTTCCTCTGTCTAGAGCCAAACAGTTAAGTTGATATTTTCCTTGGAAATCCCTTTGAAAAGGTCCCTATAAAGCAAAGGGCCAAAATTCCTAGAGGCCTTGCCTAAAAACCTTACCATTGGAAAGAGCTCGAAAAAATAGGTAGGTTTGCTTTTTACAGCACCCTAAAATTCATCCAAATGAAGAAGTTATGCATGGTCAAAGTTTCAGTCAACTGACAGTTCAAATGTGCATTTGGCGGGCTTGCAAAATTCCATCGGCCTTTTAAAATTGATCACCACAGGTTGCAACACGTGTCAGCAGCAGAGAGTAGTTTCCTAAAAGTTTCAATGTTACTGCGGAGGGCACCACGTGTCGACTTCTGCCACAGTTTGTCACAGTTTCTTTAGGTTTCTGAGAGTGGCGCAGATGGCACCACGTGGAGCTACCTGAGGGACACATAAAAGGTAACTCAAGAGCCCAGCAGATGGAGACAGGTGGCAGCCTCTGCTATGTTTCTAAAAGTTTCACGGCCTCCGCCCAAGTTTCGCGAGCCCCTTTTTATAAAGTTTCTAAGTGCGCGAAAGGCGCCAAGTGTCAACAGCACAGGGTCTCATATGTTTCTCAAAAGATAAGAAGATAGTGCCAAGTGGCAACATCCGCCAAAGTTTCTGATAGAATTGAAATGTTTCTCAAAGGTAGCATGGATGGTGACAAGTGGTAGCCCCCACTTGTGTTTCAAAAAAGTTTCTCAGTATGCAGAGGCTGACAAGTGTCAACGGGGGAGAGTCCCTGTATTGTTTCTTAGAGTCACGCGGAGCTCACCACGTGTCGCTTTCCACTGAGGCCCCTTTAATGTTTCTAAGTGAAGCGAAACGCTGCACGTGTCCCTTGTAGTTGCTGTGGAAGCTGACGACTGTTAGCTTCCGCGTGGGTTTGTATTTGTTTCGGTGCGAGGCTAAGAGAAGAGGTGGGCCCCTTTATTGTTTCTCAGAGTGAAGCAGAACCCGACACGTGTCAGCTTCCGCGTGAATCTTAAGTGGGTCTCAAAAAGTTTCTATCTTGTTTCCCTCTGCGCGGAAGGCGCTAGGTGGTGGGCTCTGCCCAAGTTTCTGTTCATGTTTCAGGAATACCGCAGGGGACGACACGTGTCCGCTTCTGCCTGAGTCCCAGCTGACCCTGTATTGTTTCTCACAGCAACACGGAGATTGCCATGTGTTGCCATCCGCTAAAGTTTCTAAAAGTTTCAACGTTGTAATGGAGGATGCCACGTGCCCCTTAACGTTTTCATGGAAGCTGCCAAGTGGCGGCCTCCGCAATATTTCCTTTTGTTTCAAGGTTTGGCTAAGGAAGGATGGGTCCCAGTGATGAGCCTCGGTTGCTACGGCTATTGCCGTGGGTTGTGACACGTGTCACAAGCGGGGGCCAGCTTCAAACTTTTGATGCAGTTTTACAAGGCATCACGAGACATGACACGTGTCGGCTTCCGCACTTGTTTCCGACAGGGGCTTTTCAAAGGGTCTTTTGGCACCCATTTTCTTATATAGACACAGCCCGGACCCAATGGCATTTTTTAACAGTTTCATAATGATTCTTCAGGTTCGCAGCTTGTATTTATGGTTGTATATGCTGAGACACAGTTAAAGATACAGAGGCGATATACGTACAAATGTCGAAATGATATATACAAGCAGTTGACTGAAACTTTGACCGCCTATATCTCCTCCGTTTTAGCAAATTTTCACATGCTGTAAGAGGTAAAGTTGTATATTTTCTTCCCCTCTTTCATTTGGTAGGCTTTTTGAGAGATTTTGTGACACTTTTCAACAGATGACGATTTTTTTGGGGCATTCATTACAGTAGATATGGCAAGTAGCTATTAGCATTCAATGCTAAGTTATCCTCCACCATTTCTAAGGATCCAATCAATGACGCGGCTTTTTGCATTAAAGACTTAGAATATCTCCCACCTACCCCCTGTTCCTGATCTTTTACGCCATTACTCTTGGCAGGTGGATGTCTCTTCAGGAAGATATTTCTGATTGGAGCTCCTAGAGTGGATTTTTGTAACTAACCTAGGACAATTTTTGTATTGCTATATAAGCTGAGGCTTATGATGTAATAGTTGTTGAAAATTTTCTGGAAACATTCTATTCTCCCTGTCTCCAAATAGAACTTTTCATATTGTAACTTTGCCTTTCTTTAGATATATGAAAGCTATCATGCCTTTTGCTGATTTTTCTATCTTTGTGTAAATCTGCATATGGTTGTCTGTGAATGTTTCTTGTTCCTCTCAATCATTTTGCTCCTTACCTTTGTTAGAATCATCTATTCTATGTATATTTTCTTGCTGTATCTGATTATATTGTGCATGCTTCAATCTTTGCAAAGGTTCTTTAGAACTGTTTGGTGCATCATCCTTTCATGCTTTCAAGTATTGTTGCTTTCATTTTAGCACGTTTCTTCCCCTTGTCACCCCAAAATACAGTAGTTTTAGGTGATAACTAGACAAGGAAGCTGGCCTTCTCCAGAGGTTTGATCTCATTTAGCAAAGTCCCACACTTAGAGATCAATCCCATTGTGTCATTGGAATGCTTGGAATCCCATTCAAGCAGGGTGCAATTTCACGTGACAAAAGTTTCTTTTCCCACTTTTCTTCAAATTCCCTCTTCTCCTACCAATGAGGAGATTACTACTCCTATTTTAGTTGAGAATTAAAATAAGTCTATGTTTAGCAATGTGGATACCAGTGTAGTTACTTCCTCCCCAAGTTGGCTGAAAAAGGTAGTAGAGAAAAAGAGTAAAAATGTGCCCACCCTAGCAAAAGAAGTAGACACAGTTGCCATGCTCTTGCAAGGTACTTCAAAGCCTAATAAAGCTAGAAGAATGTCTAGAATGGTAAATGATGCTACTTCTGGTCACAAGGTGTTGGAGATTGCTGACCCGATAAAGGACTTGAATGAAAATGATATAACTGAAGTGGATTATAAAATAAGTCACATTGACTTGGGCCCTTCTACCCTTGAGGGGGATTCATATCATGCAAATTTTTCTGTGAATGCCTTAATTAAAAGAGCTAAGGAAGAGAGAAAAGAGAATTTGAAGCTCCAATCTTAGATTTTGTCTTTAAGAAAATTCATCCAATCTATAGTAACACCACATCACAGGAGGCATCCAGCTCAGGAGTTGTTGGAATTGATGCTAGCGCTGTTCAGCAAATTAAAAAGAATCAAAATTTTGCTAAGGCAATTACTAAGTGGCTTGAAAAATTATCTTGTGATATGTTGTTTTTCTTAACCAAAATGACACAAAGCTACTCCTAGGTGCACAACAAAAGAAAAGAATTGATCAGTGAACTCCAACAGGTGAGAAAGGAACAAGGCAATACCTATGTGCTTTCTAAGGAAGTTGTTGAGTTGATAGCCTTAGATTCTATAACACTCATGAGAGAAAATTTAGCTAACGATCCCTGTGAGATTGACCCATCCTGGGTGGAATCATTAGATTGGAAGCTAAATATGTATGATAATCTTATTGAGAAAATTAATAAAGCCTTACATGATTATCTGGATTTAATGATTGATATTCAAAGGGATTGCCATAAACTAGAAGTGAATATTCTAGATGAATTTGGAGAAAATCTACAGGATCCCAAAGAAATCAGCAAGGAAGCCAAGGAGATGCTTTGCAATGAACTCGTTGATCCTGATGTTGTTTCTAGAGAATCACTGGGTAAAATGGGCTTGATACGGGTTTATCTTAATGGTTTTAGAAACATAGATGAAATGATTCAGGAAGATATGGCAGGGATAACCAAGACTTTGGCCAAATTTAGAACCAGACTGTAGATAACTACCGTTTCGAGAAGCAAAGGCATCACTGCTGTTATAACTAAGTATTGAGAGTATAAGCTAAAGATGAAGATACAAGAAAATATGGTAGAAGATCAAGCCATGAAAAGAGTTGAAGACCCCAAGGAAGGCAAAGGGGTGGCAAATTAAGTTTCATTTCTTTTATGCATTTCTTGCTATTTGGCTCTTTATCATCAAGAAACCATTCTTCTTTCAAAGATAGTTATTATGTGGATATTATAAATATGCTAAAAGGGACACAGAATGCAACTTTCCTTTTGGGCAAAACTTTGATTTTCTCAATTAAGTTAGATACCTCGTGTGTATATATATATA
Organism: Cunninghamia lanceolata; assembly: GCA_027924645.1. Lineage (NCBI taxonomy): Eukaryota > Viridiplantae > Streptophyta > Pinopsida > Cupressales > Cupressaceae > Cunninghamia > Cunninghamia lanceolata. The sequence goes on along the minus strand of BSBN01000881.1, from coordinate 1,375,826 downwards.
TATATATATATATATATTTCTACTTCAATATAGATAATGATATACTATTGGGGCTATTCGAACTTGTATGGTCTTTGTACTGTAAAGTTTGGACTATCGTTCTTCCTATGTTGAATGCCATATCAGTGGTTGTCTTTAGTTGTATTGAAGAATTCAGTTGGTGATTTCATTACTATTGATGTTTATCTTTGAATGGATATGTCATGGTGATGGAAATTTAAATTCTTTCTTCTTTGGTTATCATTCAAGATCTTTGAATCTCTTTAAGTTTTAGTTTATTTAGATGTATGATATCTCCTTTCAAAGATTTCTAGTTAAAAGCACTTCCTTTTTCTTTCTTTTTGGTTAAAAGCAACATATATTCTAATTCATTGTATATCAACCAAACATAGATGCCACCTTATAAAATAAGCAGAGAGTTAGTTATAAAATACTATCATAGCTAGCTCAACTATGGTTACATTTATCATTTTTGGGTGAGAGAATATAGAGTTGAATGACAAATACGTAAACCAACAACTGGTAAAGGTTGGACCCATGACATTATCTACCCTTATCCATGTCATACCTGGTGTGCTTTCATATAATATGATTTTGAGTAGATTGTGGATTCATGCTATGGGAACAATTCCATCTACCCTACATTGATCAATAAAGTTTATTTATGCAAATAAAATTCAAACTATCAAAGCTGATCTGGAGCTGAAAAGTTGTTTATAAATTGAAATGCAAAAACAAGTTATCAATCATAAGATTCTAAATAACTTACGAGTTGATTCATCAATACCTCTTGCCACAGATAATGTTGTGCAAGATTCTAAAACATCATCAAATGCATTTCTTGGTGATGACTGGGGCTCATTAGATTTTACCCCTACTTGTGTGGGGGAGTATAAACTCAATAACCCTAAAACACCAAACGTTACATGGATCTCATCTAAACAATCTGTGGAAACATCTAAAGAACCTAAAGTTTATTTAGTAAGAAACAAAGACAACACTCTTACTTACACTATAGAATATGAGACCTATGAGGCTCCACCATCTTCTACAGAGATGACATCCCTTTATGGTCGAGGATTTAAAATGCTTTATAAAAATTATGACTATGTAGGTAATGGTTGTGGTATAAATCAACAAGGAATCAGAGTACCTTTACAAGTTGTTGTAATTAACTACATGGATAGTATTGGATACCGTTCTTTGAAGCCCACCAAAGCTTACAAACATCCTAATATTAATGTTAGTTCACTATATCAACACTCAATCTGATATATCTTGAGATGATAGACATAAATTGCCCATCAGAAGATATCCCATTAGATATTTTTTCAACAAATGAAGCATTAATGGAATTTATGCGAGCTTATGTCAATTTGCCCTGTTATCATCATAATTATGGGTTTTCCTATTGTTTAAATGTCGACACATACTTTGGAAAAATCACTTTCTTGACAAATGATACTCTAACACCTAATGAAGAATCCATGAAATCATCACAATCACCTAGCCTCTTGGACTGTAGTACTTGACTTAATGGAAAGACTATTGATGTCTTTATGGAGAAGGATAACCAATTTTAAAGTTTTCTCTATAGGAGATTGTTTAAAACAAAGAAGAAAAAGAAGAAATGATAAAACTCTTGCATGATTTTCCTGAATTATTTGCTTGAAAATACTCAGATATGCCTGGCATTGATCCTAAAGTTGTAATATATAATGTCATATTACAACCCGATGCTAAGCCGGTAAAACAAAAAATTCATAAGATGAATCCTAAGGTCACATTATTAGTCAAAGTTGAGACAGAAAAGCTTTTGCAAGCTGGTTTTATCCGCTCTATTGACTATTCACCTTGAATTTCAAATATTGTGGATGTCACTAAACCCAATAATCACATTCAAATTTAACTGAATTTAGAGATTTAAATCTTTGTTCTTTGAAAGATGATTTTACTCTTCCAAACATTGACATGATTGTTAATTCAACAGCTGGCCATGAATTAATTTCCTTTATGGATGGTTTTTCAAGTTATAATCAAATCTTCATCAACCCTCAAGATCACTACAAGATATCTTTTATCACCCCTTGGGGAACATTTTGTTGGGTGTTCATGCCGTTTGGATTAAAGAATGCTGGAGCAACTTACCAATGGTCTATGACACTTATCTTGCATGATTACATGCATAATATCTTAGAGGATTATGTTGATGACATTCTAGCGTAGTCTCTTCGTCACCATGATCACATCATAGTTCTCTGTAAAATCTTTGAGTGGATACAAAAAATACACGTGCTTAAATCCCTGTAAATGTCTCTTTGGCATAGACAGTGGTAAACTATTGGGATTTATAGTTTCACCTCGAGGTATCAAAGTAGACACAAAGAAAATTGATGTGATTGTTAACATGCCACCTTGAAATATTTCTCAACTTCATAGTTTACAAGGGAAGATACAGGCTATCCATCGATTTGCATCACAACTCACAGATAGGACTCATGCTTTCACTCAACTACTGAAGAAAGAATAAAATTTCCAATAGAATTTTGATTTTTAGAAATCATTCAAAGACAAAAAATTACCTAGTTAAACCTCTTGTTTTACAACTAGCAACTACAAAAAAGCCCTTTCTTCTTTATACATCAGCTTCTACTAATTCTCTCATGGCATTATTAGCACAATATGATGATGAAGGCAAAGAACATGTTGTATATTATATAAGTCAAACTTTTCTCAATTATGAAGTGCGATATACTGTCATCAAGAAGCAGTGCTTATCTCTTGTCTTTGCAACACAAAAGTTAAGACATTATATTTTAAATGCTGAAATTCATGTCAATATAAAATTTAATCCCTTGAAGAATCTCTTTGCTAAAATAGATCTCTCAGGATGCCTAGCTAAATGGGTTATGTTGTTAATGGAATTTGATCTCAAATTTATCTCTCAAAAAGTGATAAAAGGACAAGCGTTAACCAATCATTTAGCTCAAGAATCTTCACCTTTTTCTATTCAAAATAATGAAGAATTTCTTGATGACCAAATCTTAACTTTGGGTAAAGATGACAAATGGGAATTATATTTTGATGGCTTAGATGCAGAACTGGCTCCAGTGCTAGTATAATACTAGTACCTCTTTCAGGTAAGTCGATTCCTCTTTCTTACTGTCTAAAGTTCACATGCACAAACAACATTGTTGAGTACAAAGCTCTCATTGTTGGAATTAATGCCATGATGTCCCTAAATATTAAACACATCACTATTTATGGTGATTCATAATTAATCATAAGACAAGTCACTAGATCTTATCAAGCAAAGCAAGATAAACTATCTCAATATCATGATCTTTCCTTGTCATTATTAAAATGGTTTTCATCTTTTACAATTAACACAATTTCAAGGAAAGACAATTGACATGCGGATTTAATGCCAAGTGCAACTTCCCTTATATCCCATGAAGGTTCTCCTGAATATTATCAATTCATCATTCACAATCTCAAATCACCAGCAGTAGATGAGGCCACACCTCTAGATACTGATGTTTATTGCAACATAAACTTAGACGAATGGTACTCTCATATATTCTAATATTTGTGTGATGGTACCCTCCCTAATTTGGCATCTAAAAACACAAGAGTTTGCATACACAAACTTACAACACGTTATATCATCTTATCTAATGTTTTATATTGAAGAAGTTATAATGGCATTCTTCTTCATTGTCTTAATAAATAAAAAATTCCAATTGCACTAGAAGAAGCTCACTCCAGTGCATATGGAGGGCATTTTGGAGGAAAATTTTTGGTACAAAAATTATTGGCTATGGGGTTTTATTGGCAAAGCATGGAGTTGGAATCCTTTGCATTCATCAAGAAATGTCTGCAGTGTCAACAACATAGTCATTTAATTCGACCTCTTGCCCTAGAACTTTGAGCCCAAGTTTCACCTTGGCCATTTTCTGTATGGGGCTTGGATATAATCTGAAAGATATCTCCTCCTTCTTCTCAAGGACACACTTTCATCATCACCACTATTGATTACTTTATGAAGTGGGTCAAAGCTATTCTGTTACAATCCATGACAATTGAAGTAATATGTCGCTTCATACAAGATACATTAATATCTTGATTTGGTATACCTTCCTCCTTGGTTTCTAACAATGGTACACCATTTAAGAACAAGGATGTGAAGAAATTCCTTGAAAATATCACATTCAACATCACTTCTCTACACCATATTATCCATAAGAAAATGGCCAAGCAGAAGCTTCAAACAAGATTATTAGACAAATTCTACAGAAATCTATTAATAAACATAAAAAATCTTGACACACTCAACTCTCCTACATGCTATGGGCCTATAGGACAAGTGTTTATACAACTACTGGTACTACACCATACAACCTTGTATATGGCATCAATGTGATAATGCCCTTAGAATTAGAAATTCCTTCATTACGAGTTTCCCTAAGGGACATTATTGATGACAATATAGAAAGAGAGAAGAGATTATAACAACTATAGATACTTGATGAATAGTGAATCAATGCTCTCAACCATCTTAAAGCTCATTAGAAAAGCATCTAATGATCGTACAATGAACAAATAATCCATTGTTCATTCGAAGTTGGAGATTTGGTACTTTATGAAAATAAACGTAATATAAATGCACATCCTATTGAAAAAGGGAAGTTCAGCCCTAATTGGTTAGGACCATATGTTATCACTGAAGCTTATGGATCAAAAGCATATAAATTAGCTGACAAAAAAGGTACGCCTCTTAAAGAGCCTATTAATGCTATGCATTTGCAAAATTTTCATGCTTAAGATCATATGTTAGAATTATAAAACAATTATTTATTAATTTTCAATTTTGACAAGATAGAACATTTTGTCTTAATTCATTTAACAAGCTAGCATAAGATCTTTAGTAAAAACACTTAATCAGTGTCACATCTAATTAAACTATGTTTTGTTAGATAACAATTGCATTAATTGGGAACAATATCATATTTTACTCATGTACAAAATTTTTAATCATTGTTGTATTTACTAAATGGTCTACACAAATTGATTAGTTTAAATCACAATAGCATTAAAAATTTTGACAACATGATCATCACAATTATCACTTGTTGCATTTAATAAATCACATGTGATACATCTGATAACACCATAGCATTAATGAAAAAGCATCACATATATATACATCAGTTTGAATATACAAATCAAAGTCAACTATCCCAAACATCAAAATGTGATGTTGTAGTACAATACATGAGATACATATCATATAGTTGAACCATGATTACCAGACCCCTCAGGACCTGGTGGGGTACGAGTGACAGAAGGCTGCCCATGTGAGGTCACGGACCACGAATGGCTTCTAGAGGCACTCCATGACCGTAGACCCCTAAGCTCACCTCTAAGCTCTCTCACCTCCCTCTGATCATCCATATAGAGTTGTTAGAACCTATCCCTCTCTGAATGTACTCTATATCTCTCATCTCTCACCCAATCCAACTTGTTGTGCAAGAACCGAGTCATGGCATAGCCCATCTTGGATAGAGGTAGTATCGTGGCTTGATCTCGCTATGTCTAGAGGTATACCTCCGCCCGCTCTACCCTATAGATCACCTGATCTAAAGCAACTTCCATAGCCACCCTGTATCTCATAAAAAAACATGAATAACTCTGCATGCCACCCTGCTAAGTGTTTAGCAAATATCATGTCCACACTCACTGCTTAGCTGCATTGGCAAGAACTATATCCGCTATGACATGACCCACAAAGTTGTGCCATCCTCGAGCACCAACTATCAAAATCATCACAAAGATAATATCATTAAGTCATCAAACATATATACATGTATGTCATCATCATAATCAAATCATCTATCAAATCAACAAATAACATCTTTCTCACCTGGATCACCATCTTGCCAATCAGGATCACGCACTGAGGTCACTATGACAACACCTGTAGTTGTCTCTATAGCTAGAGGAATAGCACCTCTTAATCCCCCACACTCGAAATAACTTGAAACTCCAGTCACAGTAGGTCTTAGACCATGGCTACAAGCCCTAGATCTAGGTCTCTCCTCAGTCTCCTACTCATCACCCTCAAAATGTTGCCCTCTCTATGGCCTCTCCCAGAAAATATAGAGTGACGGTGTATCCTCCTCCTCATCATCATTTGTATCATAATATCCACCAAAATGACTAAATTCATCTTCATCTCTTGAATCATCCCCGTGACTTGCCCATGGTTGAGGTTTGCTTGTGGGATGACTAGCAAGGAATACTGGTGTAGGCCGAGCCGTGTCCCACCAGGTCATGTATTCTTGGGTAACACTGACATCATCTACCTCTAACATTGGCTCTACATCAGCTACATCATCATCATCACTATCAACAACCTCAGCTATAGTCAGTCGTGGGGTGTCACTAGCCCTAATTGTGCTACATGTTGAGCATACATAGCTTGGGTGCATGCTAGGAACACCTTTCACACACCCAAACTATCACATAACTCTATCAAATTAGAAGCACATGACGATGTTGCCTCAGCAACTAGCTAATAGTTGATCCCTCTGCAGCCTTGCCAGTTGTCTCCTCTGCCCCATCCATGGCCTATGGCCCCAATATGGTCCCCAATGGGGAACCCCACTAGGCATGTACATCTGATGTTCTCAAACATCCATATCTGTAGTACAGTGCATATCATCACACTCTGCAACTCATAATATACATATTGACTCAAGTCTTGATAAAGGTGCTCAAGCCTACTGCGCCCCCATGCATAGAGCATCCTCTCCTCCATCGCCCTGATAGTATGAATGAGGCCCACATGTAGGTGAGTTCCTCATCCATTGGGTGTAACCAATAGTGTGATGGTAGTGATCATGACACAATGAACTAGGGGTATGTCTGTACAACCCTGCTCTAACCACTGAAGAATGATATTTCCTTGTCTAAGCGGTGTCACCACATGACTTGGGTAGTGAATGTGGCTCGCGCGAGTATACTCATTAGATTTATGCTCCATAGCCCGCATTATCTACCCTCAAACTGGAAGTCGTAGGATGCGATACACATCCTCTAGTGTGATCGTCATCTCTCTTGTGGGTAGATGGAAAGTAGACGTATCTGCATCCCATCTCTCCATCAGGGCCATCAACATGCTACTATGGAATCTCATCGTGGGCATAGTGAACACCCACCATGGGCCTACATCCTATAGGAGACCTCTATTGTCATCGGATAGTGCACCTATGTGGCTTCACAACAATGTCATAAGTCAGCCACGAGTATGCTCCTGCATCTGAGGGACATCCTGCGAATCATAACAACCAAATTTCAACCAGATTATGTTCATCAAAGATCAACTACTCAATTCTAACAATTAAACTCTATCCTATCCTCTAGGCCCATGTCCTTCCTGGACTTGGGTGCCCTAGGAAGACTTGGGTGCCCTAGGAAGACTTGGGTGCCCTAGGAAGACTTGGGTGCCCTAGAAGGACCTAGGTGCCCTAGGTGGAATTGGGCACGTAGGGAGGACTAGGGCGCCCCAACTAGACTTGGGTGCACCAATTAGGTACCCTTATCTAGAGAGGCCTAAAAGGCACACAAAATGAGAAATTTTACTAAGAAAAGAAAAGGAATAACACAAATAAGACAATGTCAGGGTCCTACCTCTTGCTTGTCCCACCTGTCTGCCACTCGAGACCATAGTGCACCCAACCTCTAGGATTGATAGGGTCGTCATCTCAGCATGGTAGCTCTCTCTCCTTATCCTCCTCTCCTCTGAAAATGAAAGTGACAATTGAATGGTGAAGCGTGAAAACTTCCCTTATAGTAAATGGCTGAGAATTCCTTTTTGGTGCAGTCACGGTTAGGAGGGTCTACAAAGTGAACTGTCCAGGCCGTGCATCTAGAGTAAACACAATGGAAACAACTTAAAGGTATAAAGAAAATGCATATCCAGTCAATCAGTATATCATAGAATTCAAATACAAATTGGCCAACAACATGCAGCTTACAATTAGGGCTCATAGGCCTGATTCATAGTTATATAATATGCACATGATATAGCTTTGAAGCTCCTTCACGAGAAATTAAAACTATCAACTATCTCTATGTAACTCACTATTTTCCTAGGCATCTATTACATCAATTTATATCATCTCTGGAAATAAGATTCCTCCACGTCTGCCAAGGAAGATCACAAACTCCAAGGAAGAATTGTAACATGTGTACATGGATAGGTTAGACCTAATCATGTAGAACTCCTCCACAAATGAATGGAATGGTGTATGGATCCTAGGAAAGGTCGGACATGATCCAAACAACATTGAATGATGTGTCATTTAGCTCCATAAGTCATGAAATGCTCCGCTAGTCTTCTCCTTTAGCTGATTGTTTGAGATTGTTAGGATGCTCTATTCTAAGAAAATAGTCGATCTTCTGATAGTGATATCTTATCGGTACCTGATCCAAATGATCTAAGATTTGGATATGATGTGCATGAATGTGTCTAGACACTAAGTCCAGCTCTGCAAGGTCTGAAATGCAACTACAGTATGATGTGGACCAAAATACTGAAATTGCTACTAATTGAACTAAACTAGAAAATGAAAAGAAACAAACTAAAATGCATTTTTTTTTGGTTGATGCAAGATTTCCCTTGAACCAAGGATGCTCCTACATCACTTTTCACTATTTAGGAGTAAAAATGCACAACATTGTTAAATTACCTCTATCCTTGGTTGCCAAACTAAGATTTCTGTGTCATTTGTTGCGTTGGAATCCTAGTTCCACCCTTTATCAAACCTAATGCTTTGTGTTTTGGCATTATTTGCAAAAGTAACCCTACCAAAGAATTCTTCATCAACCTTTCCTTGAAATACATGTGTTAAGATTACCACTTTGTTTCTCCTTTTTGGACTAAGAAAGTAGAAACAAGGGGGCATATATCTCCCTTGATTTCCACCCTAATCATGTATCATCCCTCACCCCTTTAGTATTTATGACTAACTTATTCATTTTTTGTTTGCGAGTTGATCTAATTATTTGTCTAACATATCTTTCTTTGCAGGTTGTGGTTCCTAACCTTTGTGATCTTGTAGGATTGTAGATTGGGGGCTTGTTCCTCTTGCTTGGCAACATTTGACTTCCTCTATAGTATCATTTTGGGCATCCTTTTTATGATTATAGTATTTACTTTCCTTTAGTTGCATATGTAGGTAGTGTCATATGGCCACTAAAGTGCCCTAGCTAAATGTTATGTCACAAGTATGCTCTTGCTTAGGATAGCACAATTCCACTAAGTTTAACTCCTACCTTTTGGTGTCCTTTAACCCCTTCCATCATTGTACCTATCTAAACCCTGATTAACGTGTATCTTATCAAAGAAATGTCACATTTTGTAGTAATTACTGACAAAGCCCAGAAAGAAACTATGGATTCCAGACACTCAGGGCACCCTTAAGCATAATCTAGAGTAAAATTTGGGGGCTGGACTTGGGTGCCCATGCCCTAGTCCTACCCTAAATCTCATGATTCCAAATTTTATTTTGGTGTTGGCTTATATCGTATGCTTCAGGATTTTGAATTCAAAACATCTTTCTTGCATGATGTCAGCATTTTATTTCAATTTATTTAATTTCTAAGGTTCAATATTTAAAGATAACTCAAAATCATTTTATCATATATAATTATGATGCAAGCTTACTATGCCAAAATTCTGATGCAAGTGTCATTCAAGGTCTGCAAAGTGTTGAAGCTCATTGAAGAATTAGATCTTTGCTATCTTGGAGATATGTTGTGAAGATTAGGAATCAAGATCTTGAGTCTATATTGCTCTTCCTAGGGTTTGTGAAGCCTTTTGTACGATCGGGAGAAGGGTTGAAGCCTCTAAATTGAGTTTTGGAATCCTCTGCGGATATTGCTACCTCGCCTTCTTGTTCTACAAGTCTTCATTGTTGTCATCTCCTTGAGGTGAAGTTGTGTTTCCTTGAGTGAAACATTGTGTGGATCTATTCCTTGATGCTTAAGTCATTTAGGATCTTGCATTTGTTTATGTTGACACTTATGGTTTATGAGCACACATATCTACATAGTTTGACATTGGCTATTGTTGAGGTATAAATACCAAAGACGAGGTTTGACTAAGGAAAACTCCTATATAGCGAAAACATACCCTCTCCTTTTGTTTGTGCAAATCAGATTTAGGAAGATCCGACAAAAAGGAGTGAAGAGGAAATAGGTATTACAGTCACAACTACCATGTAAGTTACATATTCATCTTTAGAAAACTTACAAGACTATTTTTGGAGCACCCAAGTCTTTTGGGACCTCAGATCTGGGATCTAGAATCTTCAACAGAGACTTAGACACCTGGTGCAGATAGTTTTGTGACATGAGAACTTTCAGGATGATTTTGGGAGCACCCAAGTCTTCCAAGCCTTCAAAATTTAGGTGCACAGGCTCTAATATCTTTTGTCTACATTTTTGTACTCATTCAACTATTTCCTACTTTTGAAATCAATTTATCCAAAAAAAATGCATAACTAGGGTTTGGCTTGTTAATAGCTTGTTAGGGTTTACAAAGCCCTAGTTTAGACATCTTTTCATATACAACAGTAGAGGAATAGGATACCTATAGATTAATCCTTTCATAGCGATTGAGCTCGGTTCATATTTTGAATGTTAGTGTATGAAAAGGAAGGTTTGACCTAGTTGAGCATGCTAATAATTCTTCTCCTTTTCACACCAAACACTATTAGAATATGGAAAATGGTGCTTAGGGTATTATATTATATGATGTGGTAAGTTTTGTTTGGAACCAAATAGAGCTACATGGGAGTTCTAAACTCAATCACACCTTATTTAAACTAGTCCAACATGAAGACAAATTTTCCTTAAAGATGAATGGGTAGGGTGTAATGTTTGGGGATTAATTTTCCAATTATTATGAGGACATTTAGAGCCACAAAAATCAAGAAAAATAATGACAATAAAAAAATGGCACATGTAGAAAATGTGGCAAGCCATTCTAGGTAAAACCATGCCCTAAATGTGACAAATACATAGATTTGGCCAACAAAGAAAAGAAAGGAAAATGCAATCTATTTTGGGATAAGAAGGAATAAAAAATGGTCATATTGTTACTATGTTGATTCTAGTAGAGAATAAAACCATCTATTTTTCTTGTAGAAAGCATTTAGAACCCAAGAGGAAATAGTCTAGAGTGTGGCCATTAAAGGTGCCTACAAGCAGAGGTCTATGCGTAGATGTCAGGAAGGGACTATAGTGGGGATAAATCATGTTTATGTGTAGACTTAGGGTCGACAAAGGATGAATTATTGAGTGTGTAATGATTTATGCTTCTTATTAGCCTATTGTAGCATGTGAAGGTAGAATTTATTTAAACTAACGAACATGGCATTGTTTTTTCTATTGCTTAACATATGATTTTGTGTGAAAGATTGTAGGTTGATAGGTTTATGTCATTATTTAGTTGACTCTCTTCCTAGACTGAATCAAATGTATTAGAGCTAGATTTTCCTTGTGGAGTGGTGTCTTGTGAGCCTCTAGTATATTTGTAGTAGGTGTGAGAAAATCCTAAAATTATATAGTGAGAGGAAATGGCATTAGAGAGGGTGTGTCTTATATGAGAGTGTGCTTGAATGTACAAAAAAGATTCTTGGATAGGTGTATGAATGTCCCCTATTGAGTAGATTGGTAGAGGGTGTTTTGAGAGTCTACATCTAATATTTCCCATAGATTGCACATGGAGGTTGAAATAAACCAAAAAGGGGACTGATTGAGGTAGGCTCCGGAGCAATGACAAATGTTTCTTGACTATTACAAATGTTTTAGGTTGATTATCTCTTCATGTGTACATTAGATCTAGGTAAGCACATAGATAACTTATAGAAGAATCTACACCAATTGTATAAATTTTGAAGTCTAAAACGTCAAAGTTGCCACCATTCTATTATAGTCACTACCACATTGGATGATCTCTACCATGAAACCTGTATTTTGTTAGATACAAAGGAAACCACTTCAATATGGAAATCTGAAATAAACTTGCAAATATAAAATTATATTGTAGAATATCAAATGAAGATGTAAATGAACATCAAAGAAATCAGCAATACCCAAGAGCCATACACATAAAAATCATATTTATGTGGAGAAAACCCTTTTGGATAAAAAACTCCACCAGGAAAAGAGGGAAAATTTGTATTATCTTTTAGAAGATTACAATACATTCAATTTCCTTAATCCTTGCATCTAATCTGATACCATTTGTGTACCTGCAAACAAACTCATATCTCTGTACTCCTCTAAAGCCCTATTTTATAGATAATTATGAGCTTCATGAAGAAGCCTCAAAATGTGGTGCCATATCTGGGAAAATCTAAATGCCCAACATAGGGAAATGCAATAACTCCTCTTATAGTTGTCATAGAAAGATTCCTATGCCCTCCTTTGGGATTCTCACTAATAGGACAAAAATAGACCTCCATTATGCCACTTACACTATCATAAGATGCTTTGTCACAAAGGACCAAGAATAGAAAATTCCTTACAACATGTAAGACACCAACAATAGTAGATGCTCTTACACCTATCATAAGCCAAATATAGATTTGGGCATCCCTATTTCACCTATAGTAATCCTAAGGTCAAAAGTAAATATTAACTACTGGCAGTAAATAATTAGTTATTATTGCTAGTAAATAATTAATTACCATACCAGTAAAAAATAAATTATTGTGTTGGTGGATTCCTCATCCCTTATGATTACATTAATAATTACAATATTAGGAGTAAATAATTAATCAGATTTACAAGGTTGATGGAACCTTAATCCTAACATTCTCCCACTTGACATCATACATTGTAAATACAACCATAGTAAAACATAAATCAACTAAGTACATGAAACAAGGCCCATCGCCTCCCTACACCAAGTGAACTTTTCTATGCTCACAGGTTTGGTGAGATAATCCACAATATTCACCTGATGTCAACCTTCTTACACTCAATCTATCCATTTGTAACCATCTCTCAAACAAACTGATACTAATCATCCACATGCTTAGTCTGAGCATGATACAGAGGATTCTTAGCCAAATAAATTGTACTCTAGTTATCACAACTAATTTGAATTATCTTGCAATCAAAACCAATACTTGTACATAATATCTCTAACCATACTACCTCCATAGAGAAATGAGTATCAGCCATAAACTCTGCTTCAGTGGTGGAAAAATTTACCGTGGGCTACCTTTTACTCATCCAACTCATATCTCATCCAAACAGAGTAAACATGTAGCCACTAGTGAACCTTTGACTATCCAAGTCACCTACCTAATCTACATCAACAAAACCATGTATGATAACTAATTACTTCTAGAAAAAACTATGTATAGCTTTTTTTGCATCGATGTTTCGAATCACACTCCATGATCCATCATTTTCATCCTCTTCCTGATGATGGATCACAGAGTGTGATCCAAAACATCGATGCAAAAAAGATCTACACAGTTTTTTCCAGAAACAATTAGTTATGATTCAAGATGGATTGTGGAAATATCATGTCTTTAAAACCATGTATCTCAAATGTCTTATGGGTGCTACCACAATAATGGGTTACACTTTCTAGGACATCCTGATTTTTTTGAAATCACATATTTTTAGAAAACATAATGATTTTGTTGGGAATTAAGGTGTCTCAACCTTTGCAATTTCCTAGCATTGGTAATTTAATTGTATATTTAATTATTGCCTGATATTGTAATTACTGTTGATAACTGAGAGGGGGGGTGAATCAGTTATCTTAATTATTTTAGCTTTCTGAACTTTCTTATTAATCAATGTAGCATTAATTCAAATAAGCAAACATAACCATGAAATGGAAATACACATGACACAATATTTTTGATGTGGAAACCCTATTAAGGGAGAAAACCACGGGGTGATTAACCCAAGAATTTATTCTCTGTTAGAAGAATAGAAATACAAAATGGCACTTGCCAATTAGGGCTCACTGCCCCAGCACACTGCTCACACTGCCTACAAGAGACTCACTGTCTACAATTTATAAAGAGTGTAATACAATACTTGAACTGATAAGGAGCATCTACATATGCTAGAGTTCAGTTATGGTTAAACTCAGTACATTGATCTGCTGCACTTCATCCTTTCTCTTCCTTAGTGTTGCTGTCCTTTCACATACCGGACCTGCCTTACTGCTTTCCCTCTACTCTACTACTTTTCTTCGCACTTCACCAAAACCATGACACATCTCACAAATAAATCCATCTTGTACATATATCCGCACAAGTGATATCATCACCTTTCTAGTCGGCATCCGGAATAGTCAATATTTTCCACAAACTCTGATCTGCCGGCTGAATCCTTTCTTACCAAGTAATGCGGATCAAGTTTATACTTGTAGAAGTCATCAATCATGTCAGCCAATCATAACTTATGCCTTAAGAATCTTTACCATCATCAGTAACACATCTAGAATAATTTCTGATGTTTTGCTAGTCAGTTCTTCCTCTATCCACATTGCCAATCAGGAACCTGACACTCAAGTATTCATATCTTTTTCTTCATCTATCACCAAAGCTAAATCCTTGGAATCTATTAGTCAAGGTAGTCCTCTTGACTTCCCCAAATCCACACTTCACCAAGATACTTCCTTTGAGAGATCCGGACCTGACTGCTGGACCTCGCCACATGCTCTGTTCTTGCTTACCAGATCACAACACTCTGCAATCTGCCTTCTGGTAGAGACTCATCATGTCCTGTGGATGTGTGGGTTAACCTTTGTTGCCATCAATGACAACATTCATGAGTCCATATAGTGTCTCTTGCCAACAATCTCCCCCTTTGGCATTGATGGCAACACTTAGTGAAAAATGACTAAGTGTCACACTATACTCCCCCTTGGCTGATGCTTAGTCTCTATGTACATTTTCCAGAGCTCCCCCTTAGCTGGATTGAACATTTTTCACTACTCATTACTCCCCTTTTGACATCAATGGCAAAGGGTGGGGTCCGCACACCAAAATTTTCAAAATTTCAACTATGCTTGCCACATAATTATATACATATAGCATACTTACATATACTGAAGAATGTTTGCAAAAGTTGTCTTCAATTGGACAAATTCTGTTGCCCAACTTTGCTTCATTCTATCCAAAATTGATAAATGACCGCTTAACAGGAATGCAAATGCATCTTCCCTTTTTAGATCTGTCGGATCACTCATCCAGGCTATGATTTGGGCTTCTTTTATGGCCTCATGCATGGCCTATAACTTGGGGATAATTATCCCTCTGAGTCCACCCAACTTGCTTATTCTATTTTTCTTTTCCTTCTCCAGCTTCTTGATTTCATTCAAGACTACAATAGTCTGACATTCTTGATTTATTATGGAAGATGAGAGAGGATCAAATTTTTTTGATAGATTTGTCAGTTTGTCCTCCTGTTCTTTCACTTTCTTCTCAATATCCATTGTTACTGTGGTCCAAGATATACAAAATTTGTATACATCTCCTCCATCCTTAAGAGCATTTTCTAAGCTCTTTATCCCTATATCCATATTTCTTCTATCATTTGATATTAGACTTAGTACTTTAGAGAATCTTTTATCCAAAAACTCTTTCCGGACTTTTTCCTCAGCTGATTTCTCTAAGGACTCAAAATGAGTGCTGACTGAACTAACAAGAGATTTAAGATTACCTGATGAGGAGGCTAAGTGATCCTTCTGAAAAGATGGCATGATCTTTTCTAAAATGCTGGATGCAGCTTCTATTAGCTCACAATCTTCCATATGAGACTTCAGGAGTTTTTCTTTTGCCTTTGCATTGGCAAATGAAGCTATCTTCATTGTTTGAACTGGGGAGAGAGAGTCAAAGTTAAACGGACCTTGAAGTAACTCCGGTTCATCAATCTCCAACATTTCTTTTTGTCAAGAAGTCCTTGACAGTTTCTGCAGTGTCTCTTGCCGGAGACAAAGATTTCTTCTCTTCTGTACTGTCACTTATGTTCTTCTCAGCTTGACTTTCTTCTCTTCCTTTCATTTCTTCTTCTTTCTCCTCTATTCTTTCTTCTCCTTTAGATCCGGAGACTGTAGGGGAAACCAGAGGAGAGATATTTGTTTGTTCATGAACTTCCTCTTCGGGAACAGAGGATTCCAAGTCCTTATCCTTTTTTGCACCGATGTCCATGACTTCTTCTGCCATTTTCACAGTTGATTCCTCTCCAACACTTGTGGCTAAGGGATCAGCACCCAAGTCCTCTATGACAAGAAGATTGAATCTTTTAAAGACATTCTGAAGGATCTCTTCTGTTTCCTTGGCTACCTTGTCAGTCTCACCAAGCATGAGCTGATTCATTCTGGCTTTGCTTCAGAATTCATCCTTACAATCTTTGAAGATCATACTAATCTGCTTTGGAGTGATTGAAGGATATAGCTGAATAGCTATTTGCTCTCGGATCTTAAGGTCTTTTGCTATGGCATTATTCTTTCTTATTTCTAACTCTTTTTGTAGACTTTTAGGAATAAGAGATATGATTTCAATAAAAGCCTTATTATATATGTTTAGATACTTAACTGCAGCTTCCTGCAAGATCTTCTGGTCAGCTTCATTATAATCATCATAGAATTCAGCCATTGGTTGGAGATTTCCATCCACAGTGATTGATTTGATGACATCATCTAAAGATAGAGTGGGCTTTTCAACAAATTCCTCTGCCTTTTCTTCTTCACCTTAACCAGTAGAGGATTTACCGGATCCTTCCTTCTTCTGCTTCTTCATTCTCTTTATCTCTTCATTTGATTTAGTTTCTTCTTCATCCTTTTGGCTTGCATAGGACCTCATTGCCTTTTTCTTTGTTCTCTTCTTTGCTTTACCGGATGATTTTGCTTCCGGTTTTGATGTTTTTGAGCTCTTGTTAGTGGTAGGAGTGGACCTCTTAGAGGATCTTGTCCGGGTGGGGGCTTCTACCAGACCACTTTCCTTTTCAGCACCTTCCTTCTCTTTCTCTGCTTTTTCCATCTTCTCCCTATTGGCATCAAGTGCCTCTTTTGAGATGCCAAAGCTTTTGGCAATGTTTTCTACTTATTTTCTTACCTTTCTTTTCATCTCGGGTTGCCTTAGCTCAATATGGATCTTCACACTTAATTCTTCAAAGGTTCCAAACCTTTCTGCATTGGGATCTTTTGGTTTATTAAGCATGTGCTGAACATGCAGCTCTATGATTTTCTCATCCACCTCATACCCCATTGGCATGATCCACACTATTCTTGGCTCCACTGCCTCCATTAGGCATTGATCAGTCTCTACCATAAAGCATACTGTGTCTTTGTATTTCTCAACTAAAGATTGGGGAATTCTCTCTCTAGCTTGCATCATGTTCTGAAAGTTTTTGAAGAAACCCCAGAGAGCTATGTTTTGTGCTTTCTCATCACCAAGTCCATGTAAATAATCCTTGATTTGTATGGCAACTGGTCTGTCATTCTGCCATACCCATCCACTGGATCCGGGTAGCTCATGCCTAAAGTAGAAGAATAAACAAAGTATTAGACCACCAAATTTGAAGGAATTCTTCTTGTCCTTCTTTATCTTCTATAGGTTCTCCAAGAGTTGGTTTAGAAGGAGCTCACACAGGTCATAGTCTACTTTTTTTCTCAACATTTCATAGGCAATGTAGATAGCAGTTCCAGGTACTGAATTCTCCCTACTAGAATGATATATCTTGTAGCCGATGATCATGGATGCAAACTTGACATCCGGATCAGTGATGTCATCTACTGTCATTGCTCTTTTATCAAACCTAGATCTGGTAGCCTCACTTACAGTCAAATTCTTGATCGATTCGAGAATAGGTATACCACCGGATGAGTGCAAACTAGTAACTGCCCTAATGGCATCTTTTGTGATCTTGAATGGTCCATTCAACCACATGAAGTTGTCATGTATTCTACTCAAGACATATCGGACCCATTCGTTCTCAACAAAGCAGGGGAAATGTATACATTGTGCAAAGTGCTTCTCTTGGAGGGCTTTGTATTGGGGTTTGAGCTCAAATGAATCATCTATTAACTATTTGTGGTAGATATCCCTCAATTTGGACTCTCTGAATTCTTCAATGTTTGCATGAATGTAAACCCTAATATCTTCTATATGCAAGACACCATGCGGAACACTGGAAAAAGCTCCTAGGGGATCTACTTCCAAGGATTTGTAGGGATGTTTCTTGAATTTGGGGTGAGGCCTATCAGTGATCTTCACAATATTCAGAGTAGACATCTTTTTAAAAAGATTTGCAGAGAGATATTTTAAGAATGGAAAATACCTTTTACGTCTTTCGGTTTCACAGAGTTAGCCAGATCGATTTCTGGATGAATTGACTTCTGTAAATGATCATTGATGAGCTTGAGGAATTTTGTTGTAGAGCTTCTCTTTTCATTTCTTCTTGAATTTAGAATGAACAAATGCTTAATGAGAAAACCCTTATATTGCTCCGCAAACCCTAATGTCAAGTTGCAATAAATGCTCGACCTAAGTCATTTCGGTTTGCCTTATTCAGATGACTTAAAGAACCGGATCAATCTTGATCTTAAACATCTTGCAGATCTTCCAAATCTTAACCATAGTTTATTTGGATGTTTCTCTTATGAACCCTTTAATCCGCAACTCTTCTTGTGCCAGTTCCAAGGTTGGGGGAACAAGGTTTTCTTTGTGTCTCCCCCTGAGCTAGAGCTCACTTTTTAATTTTCGAAAGGAATATTAGCACTAGAGTCTTGTGCGGATCCATCCCCTACATTCTTTGTACTTTTCTTCACCCAAATCTTGTTCATCTCACTTTGAACTTCATCTGCATTCACTTTTTGTTTTCCCTTATCTTGATTCTGATTATGATGTAGCGGACCTCTTTTGTCCTGATTCTTGTTTCTACAGAATTTTGCAATATGACCGGATCTATTGCAAATTTGGCAAACAACATTTCTTTGCATATTTGATTGATATCCTTTTGATCTGCATTGATTAGCCATATGACCTATTCTATTGCATGCAAAGCATCTACCATTGAATGATTTGTTCATTTGCATATTTTTGCATTCATGAGATTTGTGACCATACCTTTTGCAGTTGAAACACTGTCCAGAGAAAGATGTATTAGTCTGATTCATTCTCTTTCTGCACTAATTAGCTTTATGACCAAAGTTATTGCAGTTGTGGCAGTATCCATTGAAGGATGGATATCTTTGAGCTTTAGGCTGCCTTATCGAAGGTCTTCTAGGCCTGTTCCTTGGATTTTCTGATCCAAAATTCTTCTAGCTGGATCCAGAGCTTTCTCCTTTCTCATATCCCAAACCACACTTGTCATCTACCCTCTTTTGACTTTCAAGAAAAACTTCAAGTTGAGCAGAACTTATCTTGAATTTTTCTTTATATTCATTTACTGTTTGAAGATAACTTTTAAGAGAGACAATTTGATCCTCAAGTTTTTCTTCATTATCTTTAGCATCTTCAAGATTAGATTCAAGGTGTCTGATTATTCTATCCATCTTGTGGCAGTCTTGTGATTTCTCCTTGAGAGATTGTCTTAGATCATCTTCAGTTTTTCTTTTCTCTTCAATTTCTTGGGAAAACTTCATAACTCCTGATTCCATCTCATGTCTCATCATAATGATCTCTTTTGATAACTTTTCACACAACTTGGTTTTCTCCTTCAGATCTCTATTTGTATCATTGGCTTCACCTTGACTTGCCAGTTGCTGAAGGTGCTCTTTTCTCTTTTTCATAGAGAGACTCAGTTTCCCTTTTAGTTCATTTATGAAATCATCAGCCTGTTTGAGTCTTTCCTTCAATTCATTGACTTCAGAATTTGACTGCTCAAGATCATCTAGGGCAGACTTAAGTTTCTCCCTCATACCATACACATCCATTTGAATTCCCAGATCTTCCTCAAGCTGTTAGGCTCTATTGGGAGGAACTTGGCTCTGATACCAATTGTTGATAGCTGAGAGGGGGGGTGAATTAGTTATCTTAATTATTTCAGCTTTCTAAACTTTCTTATTAATCGGTGCAACATTAATTCAAATAAGCAAACATAACCATGAAATGGAAATACACATGACACAATATTTTTGACGTGGAAACCCTGTTAAGGGAGAAAACAATGGGGTGATTAACCCAAGAATGTATTCTCTGTTAGAAGAATAGAAATACAAAATGGCACCTACTAATTAGGGCTCACTGCCTGAGCACACTACTCACAAGAGGCCCACTGCCTACAAGAGACTCACTATCTACAATTTATAAAGAGTGTAATACAATACTTGAACTGATAAGGAGCATCTACATATGCTAGAGTTCAGTTCCGGTTAAACTCAGTACACTGATCTACTGCACTTCATCCTTTCTCTTCCTTAGTGTTGCTGTCCTTTCACATACCGGACCTGCCTTACTACTTTCCCTCTGCTCTACTACTTTTCTTTGCACTTCACCAAAACCACGACATATCTCACAACTAAATCCATCTTGTATATATATCCGCACAAGTGATTTCATCACCTTTCTAGTCGGCATCCAGAATAGTCAATATTTTCCACAAACTCTGATCTGTTGGCTGAATCCTTGCTTACCAAGTCATGCAGATCAAGGATATACTTTTAGAAGTCATCAATCATGTCGACCAATCATAACTTATGCCTTAAGAATCTTTACCATCATCAGTAACACATCTGGAATAATGTATGATGTTCTGCCAGTCAGTTCTTCCTCTGTCCACACTACCAATCAGGAACCTGACACTCAAGTATTCATATCTTTTTCTTCATCTATCACTGGAGGCTAAATCCTTGGAATCTATTAGTCAAGGTAGTCCTCTTGACTTCCCCAAATCTGCACTTCACCAAGATACTTCCTCTGAGAGATCCAGACCTAACTGTCAAACCTCACCAATTGCTCTGTTCTTGCTTACCAGATCACAACACTCTGCAATTTGCCTTCTGGTAGAGACTCATCATGTCCTGCGGATGTGTGGGTTAACCTTTGATGCCATCAATGACAACATTCATGAGTCCATATAGTGTCTCTTGCCAACAATTACTTGCACATTCAATTTGGTCACATAGTTGAGGTGGCATGGTGACATGTCAGCTTACTTGGAATGTGACTTAGATGGCCAAGTCAGTCCTACATGGATTTGGGCATCCCATATTGAGGTGACATTAATTTGCCATGTGTCGGCATCTTTGGTATGTAAAAGGCAATATTCAATATGATAGAATCTATGACGCTTAAGGGCCAAGTTTGAAGATTCCTATGACAAGTGATTACAAGTGTTGGTTGGAATCTTTGTATGAGGGAAAGGCATCTTTGGGCACCCAAGTTGGGCTATGACATGTTGTAAGTGGAATATGCTATATTTAGCATTGTATGATAGATTCTCTTACAACATTTAAGATTGTTATTATGGGCAGATTTTATGCCAGTTGTAAGATGAGTAAGAGCATCTGTCATAGTCTATTTTTAGCCTGAAGCACTCTACATTGAGAAAGTCAAATCTGCCATGTATGACAGATGTAAAGGATGTATGGCAGCAAGGAGAAGTGTCCTTTGATGCTGAAAATGGCCATGTGGCCAAAGTGGATGCCTATCCCAAGATGGTCTCAAGATATGCCTTGTAATATTTATAAAATGCATAGTTTGGAGTTGTAGTTGCATAGTGTCTTTACAGGTACTGTTATGCTGCCGGATTGACTCCAGAATCGACATTCATAGACTCTTGGAAGACTTGCATTGCAAGTGTATTGTAAACTATTGCTGTTTTGGTAATACATTGTGCGAGTTTAGAGTGTGGGGTTTTTTACCTGAAAAGGTTTTCCCCACAGTATATCTTGTGTCACCTTCTTTCTATGTTGTGTTGCTGCTGTAATATTTATGTTATTAGTTTAATGTTGCTTCAATTGTAAGGATTTAAATGAATTTGCACTCCATTCCCCTCATTAGATTGGTGTAAGAAGTGTGTTTTGTGTACCTTGCTTCCTTTCAGTTGGTATCAGAGCTTGATCACCTGTGATCCTAGTTGTTGGGTAGGGGTTTTTTGAGCTAATCTTCGATTGAGTGGGATTTTGTATAGAGTATTATGTGATCTTGTTACAGCAAGAAGATGGCAAGCATATCCAAAAGGATAGAGGTGGAGAAGTTTAATGGCAGCAATTTTGAATTGTGGAAACTCAAAATGGAAGACATGCTTGTTGATAGAGATTTATGGGAAACCATGAATGGCACAAAACTAATTGCAATGGCACAAGTTATTGGGATCTCAAAGATCAGAAGGCTAAGGGTCTCATAAGACTTAGTCTTGCTGATTCTGTTTTATTGAATGTCTATGAGGAGAAGACTGTAAACGATCTGTGGAAGAAGTTGGGTGATGTTTATCAAGCCAAATCCCTAGCGAACAAAGTTTTTCTGGGAAATAAGTTGTATTCTCTGAGGATGGAGGATCTATTGCAGATCACCTAAATGCTTTCAATATGTTGGTTGCACAGTTAACATCCATTAGTGTGAAGATGGAGGAGGAGGATCGGTGTATGACCCTACTTTGTTCTCTACCAGATTTGTGGGATCATCTTGTTATGACCGTTGGGAGCACCACATCCACTTTCAAAATGGATGAAGTGGTATCTTCACTATTATCTAAAGAGATGCAAAGAAAGTCTTCTGAGGTAGCTAAAGAGGCTCTTATAGTTTGTGGAAGACCTAAGGAGAAAGGGAAGAAGAAGGACAAGAAAGATGAGAAGGGTAGATCCAAATCCCATGGGAGATCCAAATCTCCTGGAAAGTCCAAGGCTCTCTATTGGAATTGTGGTAAATTTGAAAGTTTTTGAAAGGAATGCAAAGAGAAAAAGAAAAAGAAAAACAAGAATGCCCCAGATTCAGATTCTAACAAGTCACAAGATGATGGTGATGCCTTCATCACAACCCTGGCCACCCATGCATCTGTGATGTGTGGTTGATAGATTCTGGTGAATCTTTCCACATGACCTCGCATCGAAGCTGGTTCACAAAGTATGAAGAGTTTGATGGTGGAAGAGTGTACCTGGGTGACGATTCTCATCTAAAGATTGTTGGTCAAGGAAGAGTCTCAATCCAATTCCCTGATGGATGGGTGAAGGGGATCACTGGGGTTATGCACATCCCAAGCTTGGCACAAAACTTGCTTTCTATAAGTATGTTGAATGATGCAAGTGTGCAAGTTGTCTTTTCAAAGGATGGATGCAAGATGACTAAAGGATCTATGGTGCTTGCGAAGGGTACTCAAAGAGTTACTCTGTTTCAGCTGGAGGCATGTACTTCATAGTGCAATAGCTCTTCCGACTCAAAGAATAGAGCTGTAGTCACTTCATCCCCACCATCTGAATGAGTAGTGAAGAAATCTGTTGTAACACATTCTAATGATAGTGCACATGCTTTGGAAGTTAAACTTCCTACTGAAAAGACTATGTTATGGCATATGAGATTTGGCCACATTGGTGAGAAGAGTCTTAGATCCCTAAAAAATAAAAACCTCGTTGAGGGGTTAAATGATTGTAATCTCAAGTTTGACTTTTGTGAACATTGTATATATGGAAAGCAAAACCATGTTCAGTTTTACTCTAGGTCTCACAAGTCTTCTGGTGTATTGGACCTTGTTCATACTAATGTGTTTGGTCCTATTAGTATTCCTTTGATTTCCAAATCTGAATATTTTGTATCTTTTATAGATGATTACAGTAGAAGGACATGGATTTATTTTCTCAAAAGCAAATCTAAAGTCTTTAGTTAGTTTAAAGATTTTAAAGCTTTTGCTGAAAATTAGACTGGTAAAAAGATTAAGTGTTTGAGAACAGATAATGGTGGTGAGTTTTGTTTGACAGAGTTTTATAAGTTCTATAAATAGCATAAGACAACTCCATACACCCGGCAGCAAAATGGAGTTGCAGAGAGAATGAACATGACATTGATCGAGAGGGCTAGGAGTATGCTTAGTGGAGCAAGCCTCAAACAAAAGTTTTGGGCTGAAGCTATAGCCACTGCTTGCTATCTGGTAAATAGATCTCCTACATCAACTCTTGTTGGTAAGACACCTATGGAGGTGTGGTTTGGTAAGAAGCCTTCAGTTAGACATCTTCATGTTTTTAATTGTGAGGCATATGGACATGTGCCTAGGGAGAAATGGTCTAGGTTGGAGAACAAGGTTGTTAAGTGTATCTTCATTGGCTATGGTGTCGGTGTGAAAGGATACAATCTTTGGGATCCTGTGGCTGAAAAAGTGTTGTATAACAGAAGTGTTATCTTCAGAGAGCTAACATGTTCTCCCATTGTGTTATAGCTAGAAGAAATAGAAAAGAAAGAGGATGTGGTTCAGTTTCCTTCTACCCCTGAGAAGACTAAATAGAAAGACCTTGTTGGACCTAAAAATGAGGAGAGCTCTAGTAACTCTAAAAGTTTAGAAGATGAAGTAGAACCTCCACCTCAACCTTTGAGGAGGTCCACATGAACAAAGAAACAACCTGATAGGTTTGGTTTTTCATTGCTTGATTCTAGTAATGCTTTTGCTTTGCTTACTAACACTAATGAGCCTAGAACTATGTCAGAGGCTATGGACATGAAAGATGCAGGTTCCTAGAAGGATACCATGGAGGATGAAATGGCTTCTTTGGAAAAGAACAAAACTTGGGACTTGGTGCCTTTGCCTGATGGACGGAAACCTGTTGGATGCAAATGGGTGTTCAAAAAAAATTTGGTACAGATCGCAGTATTGAAAAGTACAAGGCCAGACTAGTTGTGAAGGGGTATTCACAAGTGGAGGGAATTGATTATGGTGAAATTTTCTCTCCCGTTGCAAAGTTGACATCTATTTGGTTACTGTTATTTCTTGCAATAGCTTATGACTTAGAGGTAGAACAGATGGATGTGAAGACAACTTTCCTTCATGGTGACTTGGAAGAAGAGATTTACATGTCACAGCCAGAGCACTACATAGTGAAAGGTAAAGAAAATTTGGTTTGCAAGTTAAATAAGCCTTTGTATGGATTGAAGCAAACTCCTAGAATGTGGTACTTGAAATTTGATGCCTTTGTGTCATTGATTAGATATCTGAGATCAAAATCAGATCATTGTGTGTATTTCAAGTTTGACAATGATCGTATTCTCATAATTGCACTATATGTTGATGATATGTTGTTGATTGGGAATAGTAAGAATATGATTTCTGATTTGAAGTCTCAATTGTCAGCATAGTTTAAAATGAAAAACTTAGGGGCAGCCAGGTACATTCTTGGGATGGAGATCCGAAGAGACAAAGCAAATAGAAAACTTTGGTTAGGCCAGATTAAGTATGTTAACATTGTGTTGGAGAGATTCAGTATGGTGGATTGCAGATTGCTGACTGTTCCTATTATGATGGGGACAAAGTTATCTATTGATGATTGTCCAAAGTCTCCTTCTAAGACAGAAGATATGAGCAGAGTACCTTATGCTAGTGTAGTTGGCAGTTTGATGTATGCTATGGTCTGTACAAGACCAGACATTGCCCAAGTAGTGGGAGTCGTTAGTCTGTTTATGGCAAATCTTGAATGGGTACATTGGGATGCAATGAAGAGAGTGTTTAGATATTTGAGGGGTACTTCTGAGTATTCCTTATGTTATCATGGTTATCCTACTGGACCTCAACATTTTGTGAGTATTCGTGGGTTTTTGGTTTTGATTGGGTAGGTGACATTGACAACAGGAGATCCACCAGTGCATATATGTTTACCATGTTTGGTGGTGCCATTAGTTGGATGAGTAAGTGACAACCTGTGGTTGCTTTGTCCATGATAGAAGTAGAGTATATGGCAGAAACTCATTCTTGTAAGGAAGCTATTTGGCTTAAGAGGTTGTGTTCAGATGTTAGTTTTGATGTAAGACAGATTACTATCCATTGTGACAGTCAGAGTGCGATTTGCTTAGCAAAGAATCCTACCTTCCATGCTAGAACAAAGCACATTGATGTTCAATTTCATTTTGTTCAAGATATGGTAGAAGATGCGAAGGTGTTGTTGAAAAAGGTGGACACTTTCAAGAATGTTGCAGATGCATTGACTAAACATGTGGGCATAAATAAGTTCAGATGGTGTTCGGAGTCTATGGGCCTCTCGGCCCCTAGCAGCTGAAATCTTGTCATTTTATTTGGCTCTTGTAAGGTGTTCGACAAGTGGGAGAATGTTGAGAATTAAGGTGTCTCAGCCTTTGCAATTTCCTAGCATTGGTAATTTAATTGTATGTTTAATTATTGCCTAATATTGTAATTACTTGCACATTCAGTTTGGTCACATAGTTGAGGTGGCATGGTGACATGTTAGCTTACTTGGAATGTGACTTGGATGGTCAAGTCAATCCTACATGGATTTAGGCATCCTATATTGAGGTGGCATTAAATTACCATGTGTCAGCATCTTAGGTATGTGGAAGGCAATATTCCATATGACATAATCTATGACGCGTAAGGGCCAAATTTGAAGATTCCTATGACAAGTGATAACAAGTGTCAGTTGGCATCTTTGGGTGCCCAGATTGGGATATGACATGTTGTAAGTGGAATATGCTATATTTAGCATTGTATGATAGATTCTCTTACAACATTTAAGATTGTTATTGTGGGCAGATTTTATGACAGTTGTAAGATGTGTAAGAGCATCTGTCATACTCTATTTTTAGCCTGGAGCACTCTACATTGGGAAAGTCAAATATGCCATGTATGAAAGATGTAAGGGATATATGGGCAGCAAGGACAAGTGTCCTTTGATGCTGAAAATATCCATGTGGCCAAGGTGCATGCCTATCCCAAGATGCTCTCAAGATATGCCTTGTAATCTCTATAAAATGCATAGTTTGGAGTTGTAGTTGCATAGTGTTTTTATAGGTACTGTTATGCTGCTGGATTGACTCCAGAATCAACATTCGTAGACTCTTGGAAGACTTGCATTGCAAGTGTATTGTAAACTGTTGCTGTTTTGATAATACATTGTGTGAGTTTAGAGTGTGGGGTTTTTTACCTGAAAAGGTTTTCCCCACGGTATATCTTGTGTCACCTTCTTTCTGTGTTGTGTTGCTGCTGTAATTTTTATGTTATTAGCTTAATGTTGCTGCAATTGTAAGGATTTAAATGAATTTGCACTCTATTCCCCTCATTAGATTGGTGTAGAAAGTGTGTTCCATATACCTTGCTTCCTTTCAGATTTAATCCTTGAAAGGTTCCATTTAAAGGATTTTAATTGAAGAGGGTTTGATCAAACCCCCTTGGATAGAACCCCACTAGTTTTAAACCATACCTATAATGGACTCTCCTCTACACGTATCAAAATGATGATAAAAAACCACTTTTGATTTACCTTTTGGGGGATGAAATGAATTCATTTAAAATTTATGTTTTGTAAGTATGTAGTCCTTATTATAAGCTTCCCAAAAAGTATAGTTTTAAATATATTTAATTTGATTGTTATATTCATTTTTTATTTCTTCTGAATGTAGGTTTTTCAATGAACATCAAGGTCTTTGTTTCATACATACGAAAAAATAGGAAAATATAGAACAAAAATTCTAAAAAATACATGTCCTCTAGGTATTAATGTCCTTATTCCAACAAAAAGAAATTGAATTTCGATACATACAAAAAAGTTATGCTTTTTATAGTACACCTATGTCTAAATTGTAATTGGTTTGACTTCAAAACTTAATTAAAAAATATTGAATAAAACATTATGAAACCAAATGCATCCTCTATATATTATAGTTACAAATCTAAATTCGAAAAAATTATAATTTTATCCTTCGTAATAAAAAAAGTTATGTGGTTTATAGTACACATCACTCTTAAAAAATGGCATTTACTGTTAAAAACTAGTTATAGAAGGAGATTGAAAAATAAATGCAATTTGATTCCAAAAATTTTAAAATATATATATTTAGAATCTATAGACAAAATGTCACAAATCACTAGTTTGCATCATCTTCAAATTCCTCATGTTTTAGCAGCTATATGTGTTCAAAAGTGAAGGTTTAGTTCAAAATGTTCATTTCAATGTCAAGTTTTGCTAAAAAGTGTAACCCAAGATTGTGGGATCACCCTTATCTTCATTGTTAGTACCAAAATAAACCAAAGAATAATTATAAGTACCACACAAATATCTTAACTCACTCTTTACATAATTCCAATCCTCTCAACTAGGGTTAGACATAAACCTGCTCAAAATTCCCATTGCTTGGGCAATATCTGGCCTAGTGCATACCATTGCATACATCAAACTTCCTACAACACAAGAATATATAACATTAGACATATCCTCAAAATCATCTTCACACTTGGGACACATATAACGTAAGCTTAGTGCTAAATGGTAAAGGAATTGTAATTGGCTTATAGTCCTACATATTAAATCTATGCAAAATAGTACTTACATACTTAATTTAAGATAACAAAAGCTTTATGTTACCTCAATCTCTTTTGATTTCCATTCCCAATAGGTACCTTGCTACCTCCAGATCCTTCATCTAAAAAGTACATAAAAGTTGAGCTTTTAGCTCACTAATAATACCCTTGATGTTACTGAAAAACAACATGTCATCCACATACAAGGCAACAATTAGTATACATTCATCAATATATTGAATGTAAATATAGTGGTCTTCTTTCCTTCTCACAAAACTCAATTTCAACATAAGAGAATCAAACTTTTGATACCACATCTAGGGTGATTGTTTCAAACCACAAAGAGATTATTTTAATCTACAAACCAAGTGTTATTTCTCTTTTACCTCAACACCATTTGGTTGTTGCATTTAAATTACTTCTTCATATCTGATACAGAGCAAGGTAATAAGATCTTCCACTCTCCAAGGAACCAATTTACAAGTTTCAAGAGCATAGAGCTATTGATAGCCTTCACTACCCCTCCTTATGCCTTGTAGTACTCCTAAATAGGTTTTTTCATCATATCTTTCAAATAAGGCTTCTAACCCACATCTCAATTACCTTTCTGAGTACCCTTTATGCCTTTGTTCAACATATCAAGAATTGGGGTATGGTTGTTTCAGACCAAACCACTCATCAATTCACTAGTAGTGTTGCACCTAGGCCTAATTAGGTCACTTTTCCAAAGCAAGTGCATGGATTTCTACCACCAAACTTCCAAATACCACTTGAGGGCTTTCAAAACATCACAAATGGTCTGATTATGTAGGTTTCATCATCAGAATCAATCACCAGTTCACTGAGTTTCAAGATTTCAAGTCTAAAACCTTATAAAACCTAATACATAGGAAATTTAGGCTACGGTTTGATCAAAATCCATTTCAACTTCATACCCTACTCGGAAAACCACCAAAATCACTGAATATACATTATATGCTTTCATCCTACCAAGTTTCAAGGGATTTCACTGATGGGAATGCTCACAAATTCATTTTGTTTGCACAAAACCCTAAACCCTACTCTTACTAGTTATTTCCAATCAAACTCTAATAAAATCTTTCAAGTATGATGAAATCACACCAAATAACCTACAATCAAAAGTAGACTCAGAGTACCATCCATTAAAATGAATTACAGAACATGACTAGGCCGTACGTGACCGTACAGTCGCAAGAACAACAGAAAAACAAGGTAATTTGTATTGTTTTAATCTTTTTGCACCTTCAATAGTCTACCTTGAAGTTTTTGAGGCCTTTTTATCATTCTCCAACTAAATCCCAATCGTTTCTAATCAAAAATCAAAACTATGACCTTTCAACTTCCAAGTCACAACACTTCACAATGCAACATTTGATAAAATGCACACCTAGACCCTATGTGACACCAATACATCAAATATGGTCTTAATTAGACCTTATTACAACAAAAATATGCTTAGACACACAAAACTCAACTAAGGACACCTATTTACAACATTTGACCAAAGGTGCTCCTGTACCAATATCTTCATGCAAAAATGTAGTCTTAACATCCATTTTCTCAATTTTCAAAATCGTTAGTAGCTATGGATAAAAGAAATCTAATAGATGATAATTTAGCAACAAGAGAGATAATTTCACTAAATTCAACTCCCTCTCTTTGGGAGCAACCCTTGGCTACCAGTCTAGCCTTATATTTTCCAATAGACTATCTGCTCCAAACTTCTTTTTGTAGATTCATAACCTATGGCCTTCCTTCCTTTGGGAAAATGAACAAGATCCTAGGTATCACAAGAGTCTAAAGTCATCATCTCCTCCTATATGGCTAGTTTCCAAGACTCACTATCATCTGCAAGAATAGCTTCCCTAAAGGACTAGGCTCATCATTAGTAGTCAATAAAGCAAATACACAATGGCAATCTAGTGGGATATACCCGTGATCTAGATTTTGTTATCTTATGGATCTTCTAAAGGGTAGAGTAAGAGATTCTTCATCTTATTCTTCTATATTCTCAACTTCTTCTATAACCACAAAGTCTTCCCAATCAAAACTTTCACTTGAATCTTCTTCTTTTCCATCCTCAAATCCATCATTTTATTCTTCTTGATGTGTATCTTCTTGTTGTAAATCAAAATGCACTATATTTTTCTTCTCTCTCTCTCTTCTGGATGTACAGGATCATAAATAGCTCTAAGTTCCCTAAAAATCACATCTCTAGAATGGATAATTTTCTTAGTTAGAGGATTCCAAAGCTTATAACCTTTAAAACTCTCACCATATCCAATGAAGATGCATTTATGTGCTTTTGGGTCCAACTTAGAATGATTTTCTTTAAGCACATGAACAAAATCCTCACAACCAAAAACTCTTAAATGTAAAACAGAAGGTCTCTTACCTATCCGCATGTCATAAGGTGTCAAATAAAGAGCCTTATAAGGATATCTATTTATCAAGTAACAAGTAGTACTCACAGATTCTACCAAAAAAAAGTCCAATTCTGCATCCTCAACATTATTCAAGCTATTTTCATAAGTGTTTAGTTCACCCTTTCTACAACACCATTCTATTGTGGTGTATATGGAGTTATCTTTTATCTAATGATACATGCATGCTTGCAAAACTCATCAAATTCCTTAGAGCAATATTCCCCTCCATTATCAGATCTCAATACTTTTATTTTCTATCTTGATTGGTTTTCTACTAAGACTTTAAAATCCTTAAACTTAATGAAAACTTCATATTTATGCTTCATAAAGTAAATCCATGTAAATATGGATACATCATCAATGAAAGTAACAAAATAATGTGACTTTCCAATTGAATCATTATCCATAGGGTCAAACACATTCGTATGAATAATTTCTAATTTGTCCTTTGCCTTATTACTTCCTAAAGGAAAAGATGCTCTATTTTGTTTACCAAACACATAGTACTCACAAAAATCAAAGTTCTCATTAGAATAAGAGAAATAATCCAACAAATTTTTATTGATAATAATTTCAAAACATTTTTATTTATGTGGCCCAATCTACAGTGCCACAACATACATGTGTTTTTAGATTTTTTGTCACATAGGTGGATTTACAAACAATAGTGGAATCAAGCTTAAATAGAGTTGCCATCCTTGTTCCCCTTTCTACCACTAAGCTTCCTCTCACCAATCTGCAACCATGCTTGTTTTAAATGTTACATGTGTTGGTATTGTTCCCAGACTAGATGCTTCTTCCCATTCACCCCTACAAAGTAGCCATCAATGATCGATAGGATTCTCGGGCCAGGGGCCAACAGTATAGGAGATAGACTCTATAAATATCTCCTCTTCTTCTTTAGGCTCTGCAGAACCAAGGGGGGTATTCCCTACTCAACATCTATGAAATGCATCCATGAATTAGCTGGGATGCTGATACAAAGCAGATAAATCCTCTCTTATGTAGACCAAAACTGTGAGATCAGTACAAAGGGGCTAGCTTCGGGCCTATATTCAGTTGTAGATAGAGGATTTTGGGTCCTAAAACTACTTCTAAAGCCCTAAAGTTTTGAACTTGAAGTTTGAGTTTGATTTATATATGGATGCAAAACTAGGACTTTGGGTTACAATAGAGATATCAGACTAGATCGGTGCCTATCCAGGGTTCGAAGTCAATAGACATATATATGTGAATGTTTACCACAGACCTAAGACAGTAATCAGATTTCAAGGGATTTCTAAAATGTCTGCCTTACAGACAATACCCAAGAGAGAGTATTTAGTTATTTCTTCTTACAAACATCCTTACTGCAATGTATTCTTCTCAACACTTAATCCAAAACATTCAATCTACTCCTTGAGCAGAAGTAAGAGACTAAGTATTCAATATAGAAAACCTATATTCTAGAATCTATAACACCCCTTAGATGTTCAGAGTCAAAAGAAAAACACATTCAGTCTGGAGACAAATAACAAAACACACTCAATGAAGCATTACTCATTTAAATCAACATGAAATTGATAATTCTGTGCATAATACATACAACATACAATTCATAAACTCACAAGACACCTGAAATAGAGTCACCAAAATTTGTCCAATTTTTCAACCACAAATGAGTAACATAGTTTGGTTTATATACCAAGACCATGTACCCAGCAAAATTAATTACAAGGCCAGACAAAAATCCACCAGATACAATGCATTTGAAAATGGCACTTAAAATCATAAATGCAGTAGGGGACAAAACGGGAAGGAGCAAGAGAAGGGTGAGGAGTAGTTGAGCTCGAGCCCTGTGCCACCACTGGAAGACTTTCTGTCATAAACCAGGTATCTGGCCATTCGACCATCGACCCATACCCATCTATACCCTGCCATTA
The DNA here is from genome assembly GCA_027924645.1 of Cunninghamia lanceolata. Lineage (NCBI taxonomy): Eukaryota > Viridiplantae > Streptophyta > Pinopsida > Cupressales > Cupressaceae > Cunninghamia > Cunninghamia lanceolata. The sequence continues at coordinate 1,342,960 of BSBN01000881.1, read as the reverse complement.
ATGGCTCAACCACCCATAGCTCCTCTTGGAAACTGTAATAGCGCACCCATGGAAAATTCCCACTCAAAAATGACTGCAGACACAAGGAAAAAACCATCGCTGAAGGTTCAAAACCCGACCATCGATCCAAAATCCATCGTTGAGATCAACGGTCCAAAAACATGCATGAAGAGTCGCTAGCCAATAATATCGTGCCACGTAAGCACCTTGACCTTCTATCGCTGACCTTTTCTCCTTTCATTTCGCCTTTATCGCTTTTGTATATGCAAATCCAAATGCATATACAACATACAAGGCGGACGTCAAAAGTTATAGAACAAACTAAAATTTAGTTCGGGTCTGGCTTGTATCTCCATCCTACATCCATCGCTTTGTACATTACACATATACAAGCGCAAAACACATACAAGGTAGATTCCAAATATTTCTTCTACTAGATTGGAACACTTCTTGGAATCTGGCTTGTATCCTATCATTGTACATCGGGTTGTATATTGACATATACAAACTCTTGTACAAGTCACGAACCCCAAATAATTATGCAGCAACCTAAAATCTTCATCGGGTCCAGAATGTATCTCCTCAATGTATATTTTGTTTGTATGTAGAATATACAAACACAAACATACAAGCAGGGAAACTTTTTAGAACATGAGATGAATGCACATTTCCCTTGTATGCTGAACATGTACAAACCCACTTGCATATCCGCTGCACTGTTCACTTTTCATGTCGCTGGCCTTTGTATAATTTTCAATGTACATTTCCCTGCACATACAAACAAGGAATCTTCTCCAGAATATTCCTGTAAAGTATCTTTTCCTTTGTATGTTTCACTTGCATGTTCCACATACAAGCCCGATAAATAAGCAGGACCGATATACAAATGGCGAATATTCCTGAAATCTTTCAGAAGATTCGCCCAATGTATATGCAACCCGATATACAGTAAGAAATGCATATAACTCAAATTTTTCACCATCTCTGGAAGCCGATTGGGATTTCACAAGCTTGTCAACAGATTTGATCAATTGCACATATAAACTTAACATTTTTCATGAGTGCAACAGGAAAAGGCGGTAAAACATTACATGGGGACTGGTGAACCTATGAACACTAAAGCACGAGGATAAAACCGAACAACTAGGAACCCACCACAGAAAACCATCACCAGAACAGGCAGAACAATGCAAGACCCCATGCCTTAGAAAATTGAGGATTTGAATGAGAAAATCAGAAAATGTTCAAACTTAAAACCCTAAACATAAATGAGTACTAACAGAGGCTTCGATTGGGGACGTGCAGGTGCAAGACTGCAGCGAGGACCAGACTACTCCGGGGCAGACTAGACAAAACCCAAAACTCAAAACATGACTGACTATACAAGGAATGTACAAAATATTTACAACTAATTTATAGTGTGCACAATAGGTACTCATTTATGTGAAAAAAGCCTTAAGGAATTTACCGTGCACAGACAATTCCAGTAGTTCACCATTGAGGGCCAGGAGAAAATAAGAATCATCTCCATGAATAGTGCCAATTTGGTATGGGCTAGTCCATAAGGGCTCAAATTTGTTGTGTTTGCCCTTATCCTGGCTCCTTGCATTCCACATAAGGACCAGATCACCTATCTGAAACCTTCTCTATGTAGCCCTTCTATCAAACAAATATTTCACTTTTTGCTATCTTGATGTTTGTTTTCTGTGCTTCCCTTCTTATCTCATCTAGTGCGGCCAGCTGATTTATTCTTTCAGTCATTGGGTTTCCAATCTCCTCACCATTCCCTTGGATGAATTTATAAACTGGTAGGAGGTTGTTCACAGGAAACCTAGCTGCTGCACCATATACCAATTCAAAAGGAGATCTTCCAGTTGCTCTTTTCACTGTCACCCTGTCAGCCCATAATGCCAACTTTAGCTTTGAATCCCAAGATCTCTTGTTTTTATCTATCACCCTTCTGATGATTTTCATGAGACTTTTGTTGCTTGACTTTGCTTGACCATTCCCTTGTGGATGATATGGTGATGTATGAGATAAATCAATTCCATAATTATTGCAAAAATCAATAAATTCACTAGACCTGAAGCACATAGCATTATCTGTGACTAATTTGGCTAGTACTCCAAATCTTATAATAATATTTTCTAGGATAAAATCCATCACCACTTTGCTTGTAGCCTTTTTAGTTGGAATGGTCTCAATCCATTTAGTGAAGTAATCAGTAGCAACTAGAATCCAACTATGCCCTCCACTTGACTTTTTTGAGATTTCCCCTATAAAATCAATCCCCCATTGCTGAAATGGAGCTTCTACAGTTATAGTCCTAAGGGGTAATGCACCTTGATATCTTATCTTTCCTGAGAACCTTTGGCAAGACTCACATTTTCTTACCATTTTGTGGGTATCTGAGAAGAGAGTTGGCCACCAATAGCCTGCTCTAAGAATTTTATGGGCTGTTGTTTGGCCAGCATAATGTCCACCACATACTCCATTGTGCATGTCACTGAGAATATCCTTGGCCTAATTTTCATCAATACACCTGAGTAATACACCATCAGGATTTTTCCAATATAGCTTTCCCTGAACAATGATGTATTTAATAGCCTGCAGCTTCAGAGTTCTCTTTTGGACATCACTGAGGTGGGAAGGACAATTTAAATTCTGCAAGTAGTATACTATGTCCTTATACCACTCAAATTCTGACATATTTATAACTTCATTATGCACTACATTCACTTGCAATGCCTCTAGATTTGACTGTGTCATCAGTTTTGCCAAACCTTGTCCTCTTACCAACTTAGTGATCTATATTTCAATGTTGAATTCCTGCAATTTGTTTATCCATCTGCATCTCCTTCTAGTTACCTCCTGCTGAGTGAAGATATCCTTGACTGCTGCATGAGGCACATACACAATTACTTGAGACCCAACCAAATCTTCCCTAAAACTCTTGACTGCTCTAACTAGTGCATATGCTTGTTTCTCCATGATGTCATACTTTAATTCAGCAGCCTATAATGACTTACTAAAGAAAGCTATAGGTTGTTCAAACCCTTCTTCATTTTTTTGCAATAGGCACACAGCAATAGTGTGGAAAGAAGCAAATGAAAATAATTGAAATGGCTTAGAAAAATTAGGAGATTTTAAAATAGGAGCCATCTTTATAACTTCTTTTATGTTCTGAAACGATTTGGTTTCTTCATCTTCCCATTTGATAGTTGCATTCTTCTTCAGCATTTTAGAGATATCTTTGGTGGTCTCTGCAAAGTTAGGAACAAATCTCCTAACAAAATTAATTTGTCCAAAGAAGGACTCAACACCTTTCACTATTTTAGGGATCTGAATTTTGTCAATTGTAGCCACTCTTTTAGGATCAATCTTGACCCCACCTTTGGAAACAATGTGTCCAAGCAACTTTCCTTCCACAACCCCAAAAGCACATTTCTTTGGGTTGAACGAGATGCCATATTCTAATGCTCTAATAAAAATCTGCTCCAAGTGCATACAGTGTTGCTCTTCCTTTTTTGAATAAGCTGTCAAGTCATCTTGATACACAGCCAAGATTGAATCAATCAATCCTGCAAAAGCAACATCCATTGCCCTCTGAAATGTGGCACCTGCATTTGTCAGTCCAAATGGCATCCTCACATATACATATGTTCCCCATGGAGTAGTGAAAGTAGTCTTGAATTGCTTTGATTCCTTTACTTTCACTTGATTGTACCCTGAAAATCCATCCATCATGGATAGAAGTTCACAGCCAGTCACCTTCTGCAACATGGCTTCCATGTTTGGCAATGGATAATTGTCCTTAAAAGAAGACATATTTAAATCTTTGAAGTCCACACAAAGTTTGATGTCACCATTTTTCTTTCTGACTAGGACAAGGTTAGACACCCAAGTTGAATGTCTGATAGGCATAATTATTCCAGCCTCCCTAAGTTTCATAAGTTCTTGCATTTTTGGAGCTAAGGTTGGGTTGATAGGCCTCTGTTTTTGTCTAAATGGTTTAGCTCCAAGCTTCAAAGGGATTTCATGCTGAAATAAATCCTCTCTATAAGCTTTGAGGTCCTCATAAGACTAGGCAAAGACATGCTTATATTTTCTTAGTAATGCAATCAACATAGTTCTGATATGTGGTTTGAGCTGTTTGCCAATATATACCTTTTTGGGAGCATGAGATGTTCCCAAGTTTATCTCCTCTAGATCATTCTTATTTGTTGGAGATGTCTTTGTAACAAATTGGTCCCTATTATCAAAAGCTCTCTCTAAAGAAACTAGCCCTCTAGGGATTTTATTTGTCTTTAGCTGCATTACCTCCTTCCCTAAGAGAGTTTCTTTCCCATCTACAACTTTTACAAAGTTCTGAAAATCCATTTCCTAGTTCTCATATTCATTAATACAATGTAGAAATCTCAGTAAATCCTTATCATTATTAAATACCTACCAACTGAATACTTTATCTGGCACTGCAGGTCTAAGTTTGGCTTCAACATTTGTTACATCTGACAGAGTTATATCATCTGGCCTTATGGCTACATTACCTAGAAAATCTACCCTGACATTTTTTGATCTCTCTACCCAACTTATTGAAAATGCATCAAACAATTCAATTGTATCCCAAACAACATGCTTATACTATTTTAATCTCTTATTTTTTGAAGCATACTTATCTCTAACCTGGGAAACAACTAACTCTGAATCACCAAATACTTTGAGCATCTTAATTCCATGCTTCAGAGCTACATTCAATCCTAACAATAGAGCTTCATACTCTGCAATATTATTCGTACAAGAAAACTTCAGCAAGAAAGAGAATTTTAGAAGTTTACCAGCTAGAGACAAAAACACCACTCCAACACCAGAGCCTTCCTTCAAACAAGCTCCATCAAAATACATGGTCCATAGACCCTATTGATCCAATTCTTGAATGCAAATATTTCCCTCTTTACCTTCTTGATCATCTGAGACAACCTTGAAATTATCACAGTTAGTATCCACAAAACATATATGCTCCTCAGATTCTTGATCCTCCACTGTCTCTAATGACCCTTCTTCTCTAATTAGTTTGACATCCCTGCCATTCATAGGGATCATAGCATATGACAAATCTAATTGCATACTCCCACCAATCAATGCTGCCTATCTTCTTGACAACAACATGCCATACTGTGGCTTGATATCAACAACTGTTATGTTCATTTTGTAGGTCTTCTCAGGATAAGCCGCTAGTCTGAAGTCAACATTTTTCATGATTCCAATGACAGGTACCTCCCTAGCATCCATGGCATAGCACTTCCCACATGCCTTATCTATCTTTAACCCAGCTTGCTGCATGATAGCCAACGACATGATGTTTGTGGATGCTCCTGAGTCAAGCATACAGTTCTTAATTATTTTTCCATTTATGACAAGGGAGACATAAAATGGTTCCACTTGTGAAGGACATTTTGTCATGGTCACCCCCAGATATACTTCAGGAACTTCATCTTCATCAATGTACAGGGCCTGTTTCTTACCTTGAGGTTCATCACTCAACTTGGCTTGACAAGGTACTCCTAAAATTAAGAATACTGCTTTATTTTTGAATTCTTCCACTTTTATCAGTTCCATCAATGGAACAGAGACTTTTATCTGTGATAAGACTTGAGTCATGTCAAATGGAGCATAATTTTGAATAACAGTTGTAACTTGCTCCACCGTTTTACCTTTATCCCGGGATGATCTAGCTTTAGTTTTTATGGCTGCTTGAATGTCATTCTTGCCCTGAGAATTTTTATTTTGATCCTCAACCCGAGGAACTGTATTTTCTAGTCCTTTAAGATCATAGCCTATTTTTTGCTTAAAACCTTGCTTATTATTGCTCCATTGTTTCTTTTGTGGTTCAGCCCCTTTATGACTATGCATAGGTTGGTTTACAAAAGTATTCTCTGGTTGGTGTGAGTTACTTACTTGAGCTTTACCCCTTAGGTTGTAATTGCTTTTAACTTGAGCTACTGCTACAGCTGTGAAGGCTCTAATTTCTTCATCAAAAGGTCTCCTCAAATTATTCAGAAAATTATGTGAATCTTGAGCATAAGCATAGCTATCTTCCTCATCTTCATCATAGGGAAATTGCTGCCGGACCTGAATCTCATCATTTGCACTTACATTAGCATCGTGAGAAGAGTATTCTCTATTTGTAGATAGCATATTGACATTCTCATCTTCCATGCAATGTGGCTCATTGCACTCATCATAGGCAACAACATTATTGTATAAAGACTAAGCAATCATGCATTGTGACTGTGAATGAGGCATTTGACATATGATACACCATGGGGTGTCATTAACAATATTTACAGCTCTCTTCAAAGGATTAGGAGTTTCCTTTGCATTTTGAATCCTTTGACCTGTGTTACTATTTGGAAGAATAAGCTTACCATTATTCTAATTGGTGTTATATGGCATATCATGTAATGATGGTCTTCTTTCTTGCCTTTGGTAAACTGGTCTGTCAGGACCTATCCCCTTTTCATTTTTAGCCATTCTATAATCTAAGTCCTTGACAATAGTTGTCAATTTGTCTAATTTATCCTCAGAAGTAGATGCACTGCCTTGAATAGTTTGAGCTTTAGTATTTGGACTTTGCAGAATTTTCACATCTCTTCTATTTGTCTTACCAGATGCTTTTATGTTATTTTCAATATTTGTTGAATCTTGAACGCATCTCTGAGGCTAGCAGGGCTCTTGTTTCTCAATCCATAAGTTGTTTTGGCATCAAAAGCATTTATGTACAACACTATGCACATAGGTTCATTAGGTCTCAAGTCCTGTGGCAATTTGTTCAATACCTTAGTGAATCTAGCATTGAAATTAGCAACTTGTTCATTTGATCCTTTGGTAATGCTAGTAAATTCATTAATGAAGAAACTAGGATCAGTTTTGTCACCATATTGTTCTTTAAATATCCTCCTGAAATCCTCCCATGATGAAATACTTCTGTCAGGTAAATCTTTATACCATTCCTTGGCTTCATCAACTAAGGATTGCATAAATGATTTCATGAAAACATCCTCATGCTCAACCTCAAAGTTGTCCATGATATTCTGAAAAGATTTTAAATGGTCTTCACCTGATACAATATTATTTCTTGAAAGTTTAGGCACTTGCAGCCTCACATGTTTGTCAATAAGATTGGGGTAACCAGGAATGCCATCAAAAACTAGTTGTCTAAATCTATCTAGCTGCATAGGTTGTCTACCAACCTGATTAGCATTTGCATTTCTATTTGCATTCTTATTTCTTACATTATTTAATGGTACTCTAGCATTATGTGTGTTCTATCTTTGATCATTGTGCTAATCCTGTACTTCATTCCTGTGTTGATTTCTTTGCATATTTGCATTGCCAAGGGTAGGAACTGAATCATTCTGAGCAACTCTCAGAGCTTGCACTTTCTGTCTAATGTCGTCTCTGATCTTTATTGCTTACAGATATTCTAATTCTACCCTTAAGCTCTTAATTTCATCAGCTAGTTCCTCCTCTCTAGGCATAGAAGAGGATGGTTTTATCACATTCTGATCATCATTATCATCATCCCTTCGGGATTCGGCTTCTTCAAATCTGTCAGGGGAATCAACAAAAGGGCATTCTTGAAACACCTCTGACCTCATTTTCAATCCACCACTCTGCTGTCTCTCATATACATTCTAGATTTCAGCCTCAGTGTTTGTAAAATAAGGTATTGTTTGCTCTGAGGATCCTGGATTGTCCTGAATAAAATCATTTTTCCTAAGGCTAGGAGAACCATCTTGACTGGCTTGAACAATCCCTTTTTTCTTATACATCATTTTTATGGGTAACTCTTCAAACAAAGGGTTACATTGGGATCTTCTCCCTTGCATACAAATTTTTACTTTACCGGTTGGGAGATTAGTTCGGAGTTGCCACCTATTACTAGGAATTGTTTTCTTTAAAAATCTGGGTTCTCTCACAAAGCATTCCCTAGTAGAGTCGCTAATTTCTGTTGGTATTTTTCCCATACTAGATGCTTGTTCCCAGTCACCCCTACAAAGTAGCCATCAATGATCAACAGGATTCTCGGGCCAGGGGCCAATAATATAGGAGATAGACTCTATAAATATTTCCTCTTCTTCTTTAGGCTCGGCAAAACCAAGGGGGATATTCCCTACTCAACATCTATGAAATGCATCCATGAATTAGCCAGGATGTTGATTCAAAGCAGATAAATCCTCTCTTATGTAGACCAAAACTATGAGATAAGTGTAAAGGGACTAGCTTCAGGCCTATATTTAGTTGTAGACAGAGGATTTTGGGTTCTAAAACTACTTCTAAAGTCCTAAACATTTTGAAGTTGAAGTTTGAGTTTGATTTATATATGGATGCAAAACTAGGACTTTGGGTTACAACAGAGATACCAGACCATATCGGTGCCTACCCAGGGCTCAGAGTCAGTAAACATATATATGTGAATGTTTACCATAGACCTAAGACAGTAATCAGATTTCAAGGGGTTTCTAAAATGTCTGCCTTACAGATAATACCCAAGAGAGAGTATTTAGTTATTTCTGCTTACAAACATCCTTACTGCAATGTATTCTTCTCAACACTTAATCCAAAACATTCAATCTACTCCTTGAGTAGAAGTAAGAGACTAAGTATTCAATATAGAAAACCTATATTCTAGAATCTATAACACCCCTTAGATGTTTAGAATCAGAAGAAAAACACATTCAATCTAGAGACAAATAACAAAATACACACAATGAAGCATTACTCATTTAAATCAACATGAAATTGATAATTCTATGCATAATACATACAACATACAATTCATAAACTCGCAAGACACCTAAAATAGAGTCACAAGAAGATTGTATTCCTACTGCAGCACCAAAATTTGTCCAATTTTTTAACCACAAATGAGTAACACAGTCTAGCTTATATACCAAGACTGTGTACCCAGCAAAATTAATTACAAGGCCAAACAAAAATCTGCCAGATATAATGCATTCAAAAATGGTGCTTAAAATCATAAATGCAGCAGGGGACAAAATGGGAAGGAGCAAGAGAAGGGCGAGGAGTAGTTGAGCTCGAGCCTTGTACTGCCACTGGAAGACTTTTTGTTATAAACCAGGTACCTGGCCGTTCGACCATTAGCTGATACCCATCTGTACCCTGCCATTAATGGCTCAACCACCCATAGCTCCTCTTAGAAATTGTAATAGCTTACCCATGGAAAATTCTCTCTCAAAAAATGACTGCAGACACAAGGAAAAAACCATCGCTGAAGGTTCAAAACCCGACCGTCAATCCAAAATCCATCACTAAGATCAACGGTCCCAAAACATGCATGAAGAGTCGCCAGCCAATAATATCGTGCCACGTAGGCACCTTGACCTTCTATCGCTGACCTTTTCTCCTTTCATTTTGCCTTTATCACTTTTGTATATGCAAATCCAAATGCATATACAACATACAAGGTGGACGTCAAAAGTTATAGAATAAACTGGAATTCAGTTCGGGTCCAGCTTGTATCTTCATCCTGCATCCATCGCTTTGTACATTACGCATATACAAGTGCAAAACACATACAAGGCAGATTCCAAATATTTCTTCTACTGGATTGGAACACTTCTTGGAATCCAGCTTGTATCCTATCATTGTACATCGGGTTGTATATTGACATATACAAACACTTATACAAGTCACGGACCCCAAATAATTATGCAGTAGCCTAAAATCTTCATTGGGTCCAAAATGTATCTCCTCAATGTATATTTTGTTTGTATGCAGAATATACAAACACAAACATACAAGCAGGGAATCTTTTTAGAACATGCGATGAATGCACATTTCCCTTGTATGTCGAACATGTACAAACCCACTTGCATATCTGCTGCATTGTTCACTTTGCATGTCGCTGGCCTTTGTATAATTTTCAATGTACATTCCCCTACACATACAAACAAGGAATCTTCTCCAGAATATTCCTGCAAAGTATCTTTTCCTTTGTATGTTTCGCTTGCATGTTCCACATACAAGCTTGATATATAAGCAGGGTTGATATACAAATGGCAAATATTCCTGGAATCTTTCAGAAGATTCGCCCAATGTATATGCAACCTGATATACATTAATAAATGCATATAACTCAAATTTTTCACCATCTTTGGAAGCCGATTGGGATTTCACAAGCTTGTAAACAGATTTGATCAATTACACATACAAACTTAACATTTTTCATGAGTACGACAGGAAAAGGTGGTAAAACATTACATGGGGGCTGGTCAACCTATGAACACTAAAGCATGAGGATAAAACCGAACAACCAAGAAGCCACCATAGAAAACCATCACTAGAACAGGTAGAACAATGCAAGACCCCACGCCTTAGAAAATTTAGGATTTGAACGAGAAAATCAGCAAATGTTCAAACTTAAAACCCTAAACATAAATGAGTACTAACAACATGCATTCATGAATCATTCAAATTTGAAACAAAAAAAAAGATTTGTAGCCAATCCAAGAATATATAAAACACCAGAGAGGGTTTTAATCCTCCCATCACTAAAACACAACAATACCTTTCCCTATTTAACTATCAGATATGTAGTATTGTCCCCAAAGTAGACATTACCTCCATCATATTGTTCATATGTGGAGAACTACTCCTTATGAGGAGTCATATGATAAGAGCATCTTGAGTCAACCAACCAATGTTTATTAGATACAACATTACAAGTAGAAAGTAAAACCTCATCACTTGCATCAGAGGACTTTTCTGTGGAGGAATCCCATTATTTCCTTTTTTTTTGCATTCCTTCTTAACATGTCCTCTTTTCCATAGTTCCAACACTTGACTCTGTTCTTCTTTCCATGAGTTTTAGACATGTCTTTTGATTTCTCCTTAGGCCCTTTATGATCTCCTTTCGATCCTCTTTCTTTAGACCTTCCCCTAACATTAAGAGTATCCATTGTGCTATCCATAACCTTCTTCCTCATTTCTCATGACAACAGAGTTGCAATGCTACCATCCATCTTTGGATATTCAATGTTAGCTATGATAGAAAGAATGAAATTATTCTAAGAATCAGGTAAAGAACAAAGAAGCATAATACATTTGTCTTCTTCCTCAATCTTAACATCAACAAAGGCTAATTGACTTACAATTAAATTAAAAATATTTAAATGCTCTGCAATAGATTCACGTTCCTTCATCTTAAGAGAAAATAACTTTTGTTTTACATACAATTTGTTTACCAGACTCTTGTCTTGATAAATTTTACCCAACCATTTCCATAAAGCATAAGAAGTCTTTTCCTCAGAGACATTCAATAAAATAGTGTTTGCAAGACATAATCATATTGTTCCCTATGCATTTTTGTCTAATCTATCCCACTCCTCTGGACTGACATCAGTAGGCTTCTTTTATTTTGATACCATCAACCATTGAACCCTCTCTTCAAGGAGATCCTCTATTTTCAGCTTCACCAGCTCATAATTTTTTCCATTAAATTTTTCAATGTCCAACCAAGATGTAGATGCAACCATGATTTCCACACACGCAAATCTACGAAACTAGAACTCCCACTACAACACAAAAAACCTTGAACACTTCTACCCAATAAACACAGTTGGCTAGGCTCTGATACCAAATGTTAAATATGAAGGAAACCACTACACTATGGAAATCTAAAATAAAATTGCAAATCTGAAATGATACTGTAGAATATCAAATGAAGATGTAAAGGAAAATCAAAGAAATCGGCAAGAGCCATACACAACAATCAAATTTACGTGGAGAAAACCCTTTTAGGTAAAAAAAATCCACTAAGAAAAGAGGGAAAATTTATATTATCTTGAAGAAGATTACAATACTTTCAATTTTCTCAATCCTTGCATCCAATCCAACACAATTTGTGTACTTGTAAACAAAATCATATCTCTGTACTCCTCCAAAGCTCTATTTTATATATAATTACAAGCTTCATGAAGAAGCCACAAAATGCGGTGCCATATCCAGGAAAATTAAAATGCTCAACATAGGGAAATGCAATAACTCCTCTTATAGTTGTCATAGAAAGATTCCCAATGCCCTCCTTTAGGATTCCCACTAATAGGACAAAAATAGACTTCCACTATGTCACTTACACCATCATAAGATTCTCTACCATAAAGGACCAAGAATAGCAAAATTCCTTACAACATGTAAGACACCAACAATAGTAGATGCTCGTACACCTATCATAATCCAAATATAGATTTGGGCACCCCTATTTCACTTGTAGTAATCCCGAGGTCAAAAATAAATAGTAACTACTATCGGTAAATAATTAATTACTATAGCAATAAAATTAAATTACTGTGTTAGTGGATTCCTCATCCCTTATGATTGCATTAACAATTACAATATTAGGAGTAAATAATTAATCAGATTTACAAGGTTGATGGCACCTTAATCCTAAGTCATTTCTATTATACAGTTTATTTCTTAATTCTAGAATCTTTAGCTAGTTTTACCATGTTACTACTATGTTGGTATAGTAATGATTACTTTGTGCTGGTTGGCACTACTCTGCCATAGTTTGATCAAGTACATATTATAAAATTCTCTCAAGTACTTTGATAGAACCATTTTTTCATCTTTAGTCAACGTTCTAATTTAACAATTAGTGAATTGGGAATACTCTTTCTAACCTCCTTTGTCTTTTCACAACTTAGCTTATCATTTATATAAAACCCAACTCTTTGTTGTAATTATATTGACATTACTTTATTTACTACATGTATTCTATTTCTTCAAGAAAAGTAAATTTTATTTTTAGTTTAAATAGTACACAGTTAAAGTAGAGGTTAGACAACTAAAAAGGTTTAAAATTTAATCAATAGATAAATATGCATAATTAGTGTGTTTGTAGAAGTATGAAATCAAAATAAGGAACAATGTATCAATCAAAGTACCTATTCCACTACCTACATCACCTCAAGAGAAAAGGACTAAAGAAATCAAATGAAAATAACAAAACAATGTTACCACAATAGCTCTTGTTGCACCATGACAATGGTGGATGTGCTCCAATGATATTTGATGAAGATTTTGATATGTTGGTTGCTCACTTTGACAACATAACTTTATATAAAATCTCTTGATCAAAATGACTTGGTTGATGTTTGATCTATAGATTCTTGGATGATAGAATGGAGGGCTAGGATTAAGAGGTGTAATGGATGGTTGAAATTAAGAGGTGGAAATAGATGGCTAAGATTAAGAGGTATAATATGAAATAGATGGTGGAGATTAAGAGGTGAAAGATAGAAGGTTCTAGGGCATCCTTATGTCAATGGCAAGGATCAAGAGATGTAGTATGAAATGAGTGGTAGAGATGAAAAGTTAGCTTGAATTTTGTGGTTCTCATTTATTATTTGTGGTAAGAGGATGAAGATGAGGACAAGTGGAAATTAATCAAATAATAAAATTATTTAATTAATTAAATTGGAGAGGAATGATGTGCAAGGATAAATTAATTAAATAAATATGATTTATTTAATTAATTTGGGTGATGGAGGAAATGAATTAATTAAATCAATACAATTTATTTAATTAATTTAGGAACTATGGTAAATCGGTTAAAACTATAATTTATTTAATTAACTAGATGATGGAAAGGGACATGAAAGGGTCTAGGACAAATATGTCACATGGTGACATAAGGTGGTGTTGAAAGGTGATGTTAGAGGTGTTGTAAGGACATGTTCAACTTTAGGTGTCAACATTTTCCCCCTCTTTGAGATAATGTTGCGATTAAGAGAAGTAACATCATTTCAAAGAAGATAAGGTATGGATGATTTGACATGGATGCGCTAGCCACTTTAGGGAGTGACAAGGAGGAATGATGGAGGGATGTGATGCCCCCTCAAGAGGATAAGTAGGTTTGAAGAACATGGGTATGCTCTCGAAATGGATGAAATGGATTTGTTAAGGAGATGGGGGAAAGTTAAGGGATGGATGAAATGGATGAAAAATATGTTATGTTTCATTGGGTGAGAAACCATATAGTTTAATATAGCACTAGACATTATGCACTAAGGTATAAAGACCAGGGTGATGAGGTGTTGTGTGCATGAAAGGACTAACTCAAAAGACAAAGGTCACAAGAAAACATATGATGTTGGGCACCATGATATAGAAGACCATGATGTCATTTGTTGCAATATATTACAAGGACTTGATGCAAATGTAAGATAAAATGATAAACACATACAAGCAAGCATGCATGAAACCACACAAAGACAAACAAGGTATTGCCCCTGTCAAGACAAAAACTAATGAGTGATTGATTACTGATCGATTAGATTGATTGGATCGATTGATGATGGATTACGAGAATGTTGTTGATGAGGGAAAGACATATCTTGAGACCAACACAAGGATTGGGAAAGACATATCCTGATGATGATGGTTGGATTAGTGATTGATTGTTGGGTTGATGGCAAGGTTGGAAACAAAACCAAGGTATGTTTTTGGATGACTTGGATAGATTGCTTGACTAGATTGATATGGATTAATGCATGGCTTGTATTTGGTTTATCACTTAGATTTTTGTATGTTTCAATTTTTTTGTGTTTTTGTGTTTTTACTATGGGATAGTGGTGATAGTGAATGGGATGGGTAATGTTGATGGTGATAACACCACAAGTATAAGCTAGAATATGTGATATCATCATACATGTAAGGACATGAAACACACAAGTATGTGCAGCTCAAAAGGAGGAATTTAGATGTATCTCGGACTGTAGATTTTTAAAAAGGAAACCTATGTCCAAAGCAAGGCACAATCCATTATCCCCTAGTTTATGACAAGGATTGAAATAGGATATGGACGTGATGGAAGACTAGGACATGAAATGGGGATGGGAAAATGCATATAGGGATAACAACCTAAAGGATAACAAGATCTGGCTACTACACATGTGATGAGGGGGTCAATCTTAGAACACACAATAACACAAATTGTACACAAAAATAGGAATGTTATTTTATTGAATTGAACAACACATTACATTACAGAAACTAGAATCAAATTAGAGGATGAATCCTCAATAGACTGCAACACATTACAACTTCCTTCCTCTGAATTTTGGAACCTTCTACCTTTTGTAGCTTCAAATCTTTAGGGTTTCTATTTTCCCTCCTTTTCCTGACTCACCACTTTCCCCCCTTCCTCTACTGCCACAAGATTCTCCAAAAACTGTCATAAATAGCCCCTTTTGGTACCTTCTAGCTAAAATTTTGAAATTTGTAAATCCCTCCAAAAATAGGTCAACTTCCGGGAGCCATAACTTTTGATCTGGGTGTTCGATTAATGAACCGTTTGATGCATTAGAAATCTCATGAGGTGCTCTACATCCTCAAAATTTTCTCTACCAATTCTACCCATTTTTGGGGCTATACAGGACCTCTAAGTGCCTAATATTTGATTTTGAAAAATTTTCAAAGGTTTTTAAAGAAACGAAAACTTTAATATCTTTCAGCCCACAAGTGATCTTTGTCCAACTCCTTTAACAAAGGTTATATTTTTCAATTATGAAGCTTTGAGTAAATTTATGCTTCCATACGTTCTCAAATGCAAACTTTCTAAAAATTACAGTTTGCTATTTTTAGCATGTTGGAAAAATTGAAGGTTCTAAATCATTATTCAAGAAATTAGGTATTCAAAAATACCAAAATTGAAAAGAACAAAAAATAAAATCATCAATTTTTTGGGTGATGCAAGATTGCCCTTACAACAGTAGATGCTCATGCATCAAACACCAAGGGTAATTTGAGAAGTGACCTTGTCACATCTTAGGTGTTCGAGGAAAACCCAAAAGGTCAACCTATGCCTTAGACAACTAGGAAGAATCTTCGACATGCCTTTCTTTCCACTTAACTAGATATTCTTCATATTGCCTATTCCAGGTACTTCTTCCCACATGGCTATCCAAGATTTCTTCTATCTCCTCCTTTCAAGTAGATGTTGAGATACTCCACTATTCTTCTGTTGGTCCATCCTATGTGTCACCTTCATGATACTTTGTTAAATCAACAATGTTGAACACATGAGAAATGTTGACTCCACTTGAAAGCTCTACCTCACATGCATTTCCTGAATCATGCTTCTTTAGGATCCTGCATGGTCCAAATTTCTTCATCTTCAAATTAATATATGTCCACATTGGGAACCTTTCTTTCCTTAGGTGAACTGTGACTTCATCAGCAACCTTGAATTCCTTAAAATTTCACTTCCGATCTGCCTTAGCTTTGTACTAAGAATTCATTTTATTAATGTGTTGTCATACCCCTTCAAGCAAGCTCTTCAGGTGCTCTACAAAGTCTTCAACCTTGACACTAGTCTTCTCTCCTTTATCTATCCTTCTCAACTCATAAGAATTTCTTGGACTACTCCCATATACGATTTAGAATGGGGATTTACCAGTACTCCTGTTGATAGAATTGTTATATGCAAACTCTGCTTGTGGTAATATGCAATCCCATCTCTTGGGTTTATCTCCTACTAAGCATCTTAGCAGGTTTCCCAAACTTTGATTCACTACCTTTGTTTGTCCACCAGTTTACAGATGATGTGCAGAGCTAAACTTCAAATCAGTCTTCAACTTTTTCCATAAGGTCCTCCAAAAATACCCAACCAACTTGGTATCTCTATCTAAAACTATACTGCTTGGTAGACCATGTAGTTTAACCACCTCTCTTAAAAACAACTCTACAATGTGAACAACATCACTGGTTTTCTGACATGGAATGAAATTTTCCATCTTTGAAAATTTGTCAACCACCACAAATGTTGAATCACGCCCTCTCTGTGTCCTCATTAAACTAAGAACAAAGTCCATGGTGTTATCCTCCCATGGCCCCTCTGATACAAGTAATGGATGATATAGCCCAACTGTTAGTGTAGGTTTTTATTTCTTAGTTGGGTTATTTATTTTTTCCTAAATTCCTAGGTTTTTCCTACACTTCTATTAATCTCATTTAGGTTAATAAAACATGTCTTATTAGGTGAGTGGTTGCGAGGTGTCACCTTCCTACATGTGAGTATCCATTAGTTATCTTGGGAAGATACTTTTCTATCTTTAGTCCGATAGATGGTTGCTCCTAATTGGTCGGTGTTGCCACCTCCTCCCTCTTCCTAGTCTATATAAGCATGCTACTTGGCTTGTATTTTGTATCTTTTGCTTTTGTATCCTCTTAATGCTATTTTGCTTCTAGCATTTGCATTACTCTCTTGGAGACTAACTCTGTGTTTCTATTTTGATTTCATATCATTTGCATTCATAGTTTAGATATTTATTCTTTGCACTAGTTTTTTGGGTTAATAATCTTTTCATATTCTAACATGGTATCAGAGCTAATATATGTGCAAGAGTAGATTTTAGTTTCCATATTTGAGAGATTCGGGGGGGGGGGGGGGCTAATTAAGCTTATTGTAGTTTTTCAAAAAACCCAGTATGCTTTTCTCTTACATCTTCAGATGATCTTGAGAATCAAAAAAGTTTGACGGAAACTTTTTTAATCTTTGGGGTTTGCACATGTATTTTATGAAATCTGGGTGATTACAACATTTCTAGTTATACTGGCAACATTTCCGGTTGTTCCAATGCATCTAGGAGGCTTGAGAAAGTCAGATTTGGCTTTCATTTCACCAAAATCGGAGATCCTCATACACAATTGCGGAACCAGGGTTTTCAAGCTCAAATCTGACAACCAGCTTGCATATTCGGTGTTTTCAATCAATATTGTAGGTTGCAACATGCCTTTTCTTGTCTTAGGTAGCTGATTTAGCCTTTGCATGCCATTTTTTGGTTGCTAGGTCATTTTTTGTTGCTAAAGGTGTCCTGTTTACATTAGAACAACATCTTTTGTACATCAACAAGAAAAACACCTTCTGGGTTTTGTTCACAGCACAGAAAAACCATCTAGGTATATTTCAATTTTTACATGCAATCTGTATATTTTGTAGAATCAAACTCAAAAAGATACAGCAGTACCCCTCTCCATTGACATTTGCAGTTTTGAAGGCAGTTTTCAAATGCTTCGTTCTTGCTCATACGGACTCCGTTTCCCACAATTTTTTTTTGATTTTGGCTATTTTTTCATGCTCTATGCACTAGTGTAGACGTTTTTTGATTTTGACGTAGATATTTTTTAGAAATTGTAGATTCTCAGTCGTGACATTGCACAGTTCTAGTTTTGGGAACTTTGGAGGATCATAACTTTCACATACGACCTCGTATCGAGGCGATTCTTTTTTTGAAAGTCAATGATTTTTCAAGTAGATCATAGTGGTGATGTTTATTTCTCTGGATATTGTGCCAAAATTGTATTTTCAGCATATGCTCTTCATGAGGGCTTTGTAATGCATTGAAATCAAGACCACTTAGTATTTCTTGCTAGTGGCAGTTGTAAATGCACTAATACAAAGTGCCAAATCATATTTTCTTGGGGGGTTCTTTGATTGAGCGAAAAGGGGGGGTTGTCTTGGTTGGGTTCTCTTCTTTTCGACACTTCTTCTCTGCATTTCTTCATCATGGATCAAACAAATCTGCCCATCCTAACTCCATACAATTACTTTGAGTGGAAATCACGCATGACAATTCACTTAAGGAAAGCTGGATTAAATAGGATAATTATGGAACTTGAAACTAAACCTGCTAAAGATGAAGATAAGCCTAAGTGGTTTAACAAATGTGATGAAGCATATGGAACATTGTGTTTGTCTGTTTCTCCTGATTTGCTCTTTCACATTGAGTCTTTGAATACACCAAATGAAATCTGGACAAAGCTAGAAAAACTATTTGGCACACAAGATTCAATGAGGGGTCATATGTTGGAAAATGAACTAATTAGTTTAAGTCCAGGCAATTTCTACACAATCCAAGATTTCTTCACTAAATTGAAATCACTAAGGCTGCAGTTAAAACAATGTGGAATTGAAAAGAAAGATGAATAACTAATTCTTAGTATTCTCTCTAAGCTAAGTTTAGAATATTTTGTGTTTGTTTCTACTTTCTATGCTACTAAGGGTGCACTTGGTACTCAATTCATCATGCCATCTTTAGATGATTTTGCTATCAATCTCACTCGGGAACAGAACAAGCTAATCCAGATGGGCACTCTTAAGTCCTCTAAGTCACATGCCTTGGCTACCAACCAAGGCACAAAAGAACAAAAAGGACAAAGTAGTAGCAATAATAGTAAGGATAAGAAACAAAAGAACAAGAAGAAGAAGGATCAGATACCGGTTGCTTCAAAAGCAACTAATGAGACCCAATCTTCCAAGGGCAACAAGCCTTAGAAAGAGAGAGTCCAATGTGCCTATTGTAAAAGACCCGCTCATGATGAACATAAATGTCTGAAGAAACAAATTGATCACTTGACACACATTCTTGAGAAGAATAATATCAGTGTTCCCGAGTCTATTAAACAGAGTTCTAATGAGGGGTCTAATAAGGCAAAAGAAAACAACAAGGGGAAAGGAAAGGGCAAGGCCCTTATTCCAGTTGCTTCTTCACCATCCACTTGGGTTCTTGTTTCGGGTGCTTCACACCACATGGCTTCATCTAAGGAAGAACTTGCATCTTTAGAGCCATGTACTATGCCTTCTATTTTGATGGGTGATGACACTCTTGTTGAGGTCTGTGGGAGAGGGTCTGTTGATGTGGGGGATGGCACATTCCATGATGTTCTTTGTGTGCCCTCATTATCAACTAATCTCCTATCAGTATACCAGATCACACACACAGGTTCAGGCAAGTGGGTTGAGTTCACTCCTAATTTAGTGGAGATTCATGAGTTGCACAGTGGTTCTACAGTTGCAGTTGGGAGAGCAGATAATCAGCCACGACTCTATCTATTTTCTCACTTTGTTCCTGATCCTCCTTTGACTGTTTTGCTCACTCATTCTAATGATGTGAGTAGATTATGGCATGAGCGGTTTGGCCATCTTAACTTCCACTACTTGCAGTAGCTCAACCAGCAAAGCATGGCCACAGGGTTGCCTTCAGTTCAATTTTCAAGTGGTGTTTGCTAAGGTTGCATTCTTGGTAAGCATCCTAAGGAAAAGTTTGACAAAGGTAAGGCATGGAGAGCTTCACAGATACTAGAGTTAGTTCATAGTGATTTGGCTAGTCCATTTCAGCACCCTTCTTTCAGCAAGCCTAGATATGTCCTCACATTCATTGATGACTTTTTTTGATATACTTGGGTGTACTTTCTTAAACAGAAGTCTGAGGTATTTGATCACTTTCAGGACTTCAAGACTTTTGTAAAGAAGTAATCCGGGAAAGCCATCAAAGTTTTGCGCACTAATAATGGTGGTGAGTATGTCAACCATCAGTTTGAGAGATTTTGCACTTTAGAGGGGATTGATTTGCAGCATCCAATTCCATACAATCCTCAACAGAACGATGTTGCAGAATGGAAGAATAGGTCCTTGAAGGAAATGGTAAACTGCATGATTCACTCCAGATCTCTTGCACCACAATATTGGGCAAAGGCCATTAATTGTGCTTGTTATATCCAGAACTGTGTTCCTCATCGAGCCTTGAAGGGAGTCACTCCTTTTAAAGCTTGGAGCAGTTAGAAACCATCAGTTAAGCAGTTTTGAGTTTTTGGTTCTCCTGCATGGGCCCACATTCCTGCAGAGCACAAGGCCTTGGATCCGCAGAGCAGACCTTGCATATTTGTAGGTTATCCTGATGGTGTGAAGGTTTATCAGCTGCTCCACCCTACTACACATGAGTTGTTCATTGAGAGGAGTGTTTAGTTTGAGGAGGGATCTTCGAGCTCCAACTCCTACTTTGACATTAGAGTCACTTGGGTTACATGATAGATCTTCTGATGAGTCAGATTCACCTGAGCAATCTTCTATCTCCACTTACAATGCAGAGAGCAAGTCAGAGGACTCACCTCCTTTCTCTCCTAGTCATCATTCAGAGGTTGATGATTGTCATCCACATTCTCCCTCTTCTGGTCCACTTTGGGCTAGACAGACCTTGCAGTCTGTAGGTGATTGGGTTGGGGATCCATCAGACACCAGGCAGACTCATTCATAGTTCCATGATGCTCCACATGTCTTCACTACTACTGCCTCAGATCCACAGTCCTTTCATGAGGCTTCTGGTATTCCTGAGTGGGATACATCTATGCAGGAGTATAGTTCCTTGATGAGGAACCACACTTGGGATCTTGTCCCTCTTCCTAAGGGAAGAAAACTTGTTCGATGTAAGTGGATCTATCAGATAAAATTTATAGTAGATGGGTTGGTTGACAAGCATAAGGCTCGCTTGGTTGCCAAAGGATTCTCCTAGGTTCCTGGGATTGACTACTCTGAGACTTTTGCACTAGTTGCCCGAATGAATTCCATCCGACTTGTTCTTGCCATTACTGCAGCTAATCACTGGGAAGTACACTAGATGGATGTGAAGAGTGCTTTTCTTCACGGTGACCTTCAGGAGGAGATCTACATGGAGTAGCCACAGGGGTTCTTTTAGGATTCTTCACTTGTGTGTCATCTTTGGAAGTCTCTCTGTGGCCTCAAATAGGCTCCTCGGGCCTGGTATGCCAAGATGGACTCCTTCCTTCTATCAGTTGGGTTCACTCAGTGCCATTCTGATCCCAATGTCTACATTCTGCAAGAGGATGATTCACTCCTATTTCTAGTTCTGTATGTTGATGACTTGTTGATCATAGGGAGTTCTTCATCGACCATTGAGGCTATCAAAACTACCCTTCATGACAGGTTTTTGATGACTAACTTGGGCTTGTTGCATTACTTTCTTAGGATTGAAACTTTTAGTCTTCTTCCAGGATCATCATCACATAGTCCAAGTATGCTCTAGATTTGCTCTCGAGGTTTCATATGGCTGACTGTAAGCCTGCTCTGACTCCCTTTCTTTCTAGAGTCAAACTTGAGGCTTAGTGTTCTTCTCCACTTGTTGATGGCACTTTGTAGCGACAACTTGTTGGGAGTCTCATTTATCTAACTCATACGAGACCTGACATTTCATATGCTATAGGCATGGTCTCTCAATTCATGCAGAAGCCTCATGAGCTACATTAGAAAGCAGCCAAGCAGATCCTTCACTACATTCAGGGTTCTCATAGTTTTGGGATTCACTATGCAGCGGGCATTGAGCTTGACTTGGTGGGCTACACAGATTCAGATTGGGGGGTGATTCTCAGGATCGCAAGTCTACTTTAGGTTATAGCTTCTCACTTGGTTCAGGTCATGTTTGTTGGTCAAGCAAGAAGTAGTCTGCTATTGCTTTATCTTCTACTGAGGCCGAGTATTAGGGGGCTGTGAATACCGCCACTGAGGCCATTTCACTTCAGAATCTTCTCTCTGAGTTTGGTATCCAGATCAAACGGCCATCAGTCATATTTTGTGACAACTAGAGTGCTATTTAGATCTCACGGAATCTGGTCCATCATCAGTGGACCAAGCACATCGAGGTCCACATGCACTACATCCGAGAGCTCATCCATGGCCACGTCATCGACCTTCGCTACTATCTAACTTCCGAGCAGGTTGCTGATATCTTCACCAAACGCTTCACTGAGAGCAAGTTCCTTCATTTGTGATCTTTGTTGGGGGTGCGGGATGCTTCATCTTCTAGGGGGCTTCTTCCATTCACTCAGAGTCCTGACTCTCTCTACTTTGGGGCAGTCTCCTCTCTCTCTATTTTGGGGGGGGGGCTTTTCTCTCTCTTTGGGGGGAATTTTATATACATGGGTACCTCATCAGGCTTGATTTACCGGGACCCATTTCTACATCCACCTAAGCTTCGCTTATAAGGGGTGTTAGTGTAGGTTTTTATTTCCTAGTTGGGTTATTTATTTTTCCCTATATTCCTAGGTTTTTCCTACACTTCTATTAATCTCGTTTAGGTTAATAAAGCATGTCTTATTAGGTGAGTGGTTGCGAGGTGTCACCTTGCTACATGTGAGCATCCATTAGCTATCTTGGGAAGATACTTTGCTATCTTTAGTCCGATAGATGGTTGCTCATGATTGGTCGGTGTTGCCACCTCCTCCCTCTTCCTAGTCTATATAAGCATGCTACCTGGCTTGTTTTTTGTATCTTTTTCTTTTGCATCCTCTTAATGCTATTTTGCTTCTAGAATTTGCATTACTCTCTTGGAGACTAACTCTATGTTCCTATTTTGATTTCGTATCATTTGCATTCATAGCTTATATATCTATTCTTTGCACTAGTTTTCTAGATTAATAATCTTTTCAAATTCTAACACCAACATTTTGACTCACTCCTTTTTTCATCTAGCATACTCTACAACTTTGTACAAATTTCTCCACATCTTGGTGCAACTGTGGCCAATAATAATTCTCACTAACAAGAGCAATAGTATTATCTTGACCAAAGTGTCCTGCCAACCCTCCACTATGCTTCTCCTTAATTAGGTTCTCTCTCATGGAACTCCTCAAAATGCATGACTAGATTCCTCTAAACAACATACCATCTTGGATTATTTAATCCAACCATCTCATCCTATCTAGGGTAACAAACTTCAAACAAGCTTTCTAGGCCTTTGTAAAGTCTAGATCTTTATGGTACAAATTCTTGAGTTCATATAACCCAACGACCTCTATCTTCATCTTTGTCAACAAATTTTGCCTTCTACTTAAGGTGTCTGCAACTCTATTTGACCTTCCACTCATGCTTGCAACTCTATTTGACCTTCCACTCGTGCTTAAAAAAAAGTATAACCTGCCAAAAGCTCAACCCATTTTAAGTGCCTTTGATTTAACTTCCCTTAACTATTAAGATACTGCAAAGCTTGATGATCAATATATAAAAAAACTCTTTTGGAAACAAATAATGTCTCCATTTCTTCAAAGCCTGAACTATAGCATAAAACTCCTAATCATAAACAAAATGCTTTTTCTTGGCATCATTAAGATTCTCACTAAAATAGGCAATGGTCTTACCTTCTTGACTCAAAACATCTCCTATAGCACTGCCACTAGCATCACAATCTACCTGAAATACTTTATTAAAATATGGAAGTGCCAAAATAGGTTGCTCTATGACTTTCTTCTTTAATGTATCAAAACTCTTGGTTTCTCCTATAGTCCATTTAAACTCCTTTCTATCCCCTCTCATTGTCTTAGTTAGGGGTGCACAAATGCTACTAAAATTCCTAATAAATTTTCTATAAAAACTTGCCAAACCATGAAAAGATCATACCTCTATAGCACTCCTTGGGGTACACCATTCAATGATAGCCCTCACCTTCTTTGGATCCATTTTAAGGCCCTCAGCTGAGATAACAAATCCCAGGTACACCAACTCCTTAACAAAACTACATTTCTTTATATTAATCAACAACTTTTCTTCCCTCAGCTTCTCAAAACCATTTCAAACATGCATCAAGTGCTCCCCAAAGTCTCACTAAAAATTAAAATATCATATAAATAAACAATGAAAATTTGCCCAAAAACTCTTTTAGTACCTCGTTCATGAACCACATAAATGTGCTTGATGCATTGGTTAGCCCAAATGGCATGAAAAAACCATTCATACAGACCCTCCTTAGTCTTGAATGTTGTCTTTCATTCATCGCCTCTAATTTAGATATGGTGATATTCACTCTTCAGATCAATCTTTGTAAAGTACTTGGATCCACTCAAGCAATCCATAATATTATCCATCCTTAGTAATGTAAATATGTACTTGATTATAATTTTGTTGATGGCTCGAGAATCTATACACATTCTCCACTCTCCATCCTTCTTCAATGCTAATACTACAGGTACCACACATGGACTTAAGCTCTCACTTATCAGTCCTTTCCTTAACAACTCATGAACTTGTCTGTTCAATTCTTCATTCTCTATAGGAGTCATTCTATGGGATGCCTTATTCAGCAAACTGGCTCCTGGTATCAAATCCATTTGGTGACTTATCTTCCTCACTAATAGTAAACCTTCTAGTACATTATCAGAGACATTGTCTTGAAATTCTTTGAACAAGTCTAAGACTTCTACTGGTATATCTTAACATTTCTCCTAGTTGGTCTCAGGAATCAATGCAAAGCAATGACACTTGTGCTTCATACCATCTACCAAGAAAATTCTAGCAATACTACATACCTTTTTTTCCACCTCCTTCAAGGGCTTCAACGTATGATGAACTCCATCCTTTTTTAGGGAATAGGTGTTTGCATGGCCATCATGGATAGCACACCTATCATATTGCCAAGACCTTTCCAATAGAATATGAGATGCATTCATTGGTAAGATGTCACACAACACCTCATCATGGAAGTCTCCAATCTTGAACTTGACTAAATACTGTTCATTGACCAAATCTCTCTAGTCCTTCTACAACCATGCAATCTAAAATGGATGTGGATGCCTTCTCCTTATTAACTTCAACTTGTTAACCAACTCCTCTAAGACAAGATTATCAGTGATTCCACTATCAATAATAATATCACAACACTTACCTTCACACTTGCACCTTATGCAGAATAAACTCTTCCTCTGATCTAGTTATTTCTCCTCATTTAATAAGGTTCTTCTGACAACTAGGGTTTCTCCCCTTTCAACATCTTCAGAATGCTTAGACTGCACATCTTCATCTACATGTTCAACTCGTGCATTACCTTCAGGTCTTCTATTTATCCTTCCTTGATGTTGGAGACACTCGTAGGCTTGATGTCCTTCTCCACATTGGAAATAGGTTCCTCTGAAACCTCCTCTTCGAGGTCCTTGCCCAGGTCTTCCTCTTCCTCTTCCTCTTTGCTCACCATTATTTTGGTCACTAGGGCAGTAGGCATTATCTCCTTTATGATTTTGACTGGTGCCTACTTCTTCACTTTTCTTTTCATCTTCATTTCAACCTCCATAGGATCTTCCACTAGTCCTTTTGCCACAATCTATTCCTCTTTTCTTTCTTTCAAATATTCTATTTAGCTTCTCTTCCACCTTTAGAGTAAACTGGTATGCATCTTCTATGGTGGTCATTCTAACTAGGCTCAATGCCTCTTGAATACTTAGCCTCAAGCCATTAATGTAATGGGCTACCTTCTTGTTATTGGCCTCTGCATAGCCTATTGTAATAATAATCTTATAAAACTCTTTTGTATACTCCTTAACAAACTTGTTACCATGCTTCAATCCTTGCAACTTCTTCAACAACTCCAACTCATAGTCCACACAAATGAACTACTTCTTTAGTTTGTCCACCATCTGATCCCATATGGTAATCTTTCCTTTATCTCTTCTGTTTCTCTCTAATTGGACCTCCTTCCACCAAATACTAGCATGGACCTTTAACTTTGTTTTTGCAAACTTGACCCATTTTGGATGCTCCACATGTTCATACTCAAAATTTATTCCTCCATATCATTTATCCAATCAATAAGATTTTCTAGATTCAAATCCCCAGAATAGGTAGAAACTTCAATATTAGGCCTCTTTCCAATCTTTGAAATGGCCCTCAAAAAACTAACTTGCATAGGATCCCCTACATCATCTTGTTCTTCCTCGGATAGTTCTTCTTCTTCAGCTTCATCTTTGCTTTCTTCTCTTATTCTTGGCTCAAACCCTCTTTGTAGCTCCTCTTGCAATATATCAATTTGCCTTTGTAGGTCTTTAAAGTCCTCTTTTGTTAAAGCATTTCTCCCACCACAATTTCTTTGTGGAGGCTTTTTGATCTCTACAACAAGCCCACAACCTTAGGTCCTGGTGCAAACTGCCTCATAGTTAGTGATCTGTCTACACACTCAGGAACCCTTGCTCTGATACCACTTCATGAAAGGGTCAATCTCAAAACACATAATAATACAAATTGCACACATAAAATAGGAATGTTCTTTTATTGAATAAACAACACATTACATTACATAAACTAGAATCAAATCAAAGGATGAATCCTCAATAGATTGCAACACATTACAACTTCCTTCCTCTGAATTCTAGAACCTTTTGCCTTCTATAGCTTCAAATCTACTAGGGTTTCTATTTTCCCTCCTTTTCTTGACTCACCACTTTCCCTCCTTCCTCTACTCCCAAATTATTCCCTAAAAATGGTCATAAATAGCCCCTTTTGGCACCTTCCAACCAAAATTAAGAAATTTGTAACTCCCTCCAAAAATGGGTCAACTTCTGGGAGCCATAACTTTTGATCTGGGTATTTGATTGATGAACTGTTTGATGCTTTGTAAGGATTTTGAAGTACTCCATGCCCTTAAAATCCATTCTACTAATTCTACCCATTTTTTGGGGCCATACGAGGCCTCTAAGTGACTCATATTTGACTTTGAAACTTTTTCAGTAATTTTTAAAGAAATAGAATTTTTAATATCTTTCATCCCACAAGTGATCTTTGGCCAATTACTTCACCAAAGGTTATGTTTTTCAATTATAAAGCGTTGAGTAAATTTCTGCTTCCATATGTGCTCAAATGAAAACTTTCTAAAAATAGCAGTTTGTTGTTTTTAGTAGGTTGGAAAAAATGAAGGTTATACATCATTATTTAAGTAATTGGGTATCCAAAAACACCAAAATTGACAAGAATAGAAAACAAAATCATTATTTTTTTGGGTGATACAAGATTTCCCTTACAACACTGGATGCTCTTGCATCAACATGGTGCCTGCGTGTAGGTTTTCACCATGGTACTTATCCAAGGCACAACAAAAGTGGTTTTCACCATAGGATGGATTATTTCTCTTTTTTAAAAAAATTGGGGATATTTTGGCAAACTAAGTATGAGATCTTGTGAGGTGGATGATATCAAGTGGATCATCAAACTCTAGACCATCGAGAATAGCGAGTGGATAATGATCATGATGGTGGTTAGAATATGGATAGGCCCATGTATAACCAGGTCTAGGAAGCTTCCTTGTAAGGATAATGTCACTAGTAAGGGCACCGTGGATACCATCATACAACTCTTTAAGTATAGGATTAGCCCCTTATGTGTTTAGGCAATGTGAAAGGGAACCATCATAGCCTCTTGGGTGAATGACTTTAGTAGCTAAAGTGGAGAGAGAGGCATGGTGGGAAATGGACATGTGGGAGTTGTGAGATAAGTGGGGTGGAGGGATGTAATCATGTGAGGGATACAATTTCACACATAGACGTAGATTTAGGGAGCTTCTTTGGAATTTATTTTATGCCCAAATGGATGTTTTTTTCTTCAAGTAAATGCTCTTGTGATGCAAGGAGAAAGATAATTTTTTCTTTCTTTTTTTATATCCCAAAGATAAGTATAGTATTATTTTTTTCTTTTAGGTCTAATACTTTTCTACTTTTTTGTTTTCAGGCTTTTGTATTTGTAGGACTATGGAACTCAAGATTTTCTCCATCATTTTGACATGTATCAAAAGATATTGGATTTTGTTGGTCTCCGTTAATGGAAAAGGGATATGACAATGATGATTCAATGGTGAGGACGACATTGTCATGGAAGAGCCATGAAATATCAATATCTTTGAAAGAGGCATTTATTGTCAGAAGTGCAGAATAGAAAGAAAAATGGCACCCTCGACTTGGGCGCCTGCTCATTAGTCCTCCAACTTCTGTGAGGGAAAAATCTCTGGAACAATAGGAAAGAGTTGTAGACTGAGTTCTCGATTTGGACAAAAAGCAGGGCATTGGACTTGGGTGCCTGATCTTTTGTCCCCAAATTTTCCACCTCAGAACCTTGAAAATAGGTACTCTATGATTTGATAATTTACTTCCCTCTGCAAGAGATTTTTCTATTATTCTTCCGTCTACAGTCATATTTACGAAATTAGGGTTTTAATGGTTAAATGAGCATAGGAGAAGGAAAATTGATAATTAAACACCCTAATCCAAGCTTCCCTACATCTCATAGTGACCTAGGGTATGATAGTACATTGCAACTCGACCCTAGGACCTTGAATGTATAGGGTGAAAGGAGGATTTAAACATCTAAACAATTAAACATTTATAAATCCCAATTTTACCCTAAACATTTTGGTGAACCCATGTTTTTCAAATTAAATTGCAACTTACTGAGTGTTTGTATTCAGATTTGGATTGATTTCATTTATTCATATAGTCTTTCATCTTATTGCATTGAGAAAATTACAAAAAAATTGAAAAATTTGCAAAAATTTGAAAACCCTAGCTTGCATTTTCATATAGATTACTAAATTGCATCATTTCTTTCTAAATTTCCCTAATTCATGATTTTTGCACCAGATATGATATAAACTACATAAAAACACAAAAAATCAATAATTTGCATTGCATTTTCATCAATAATTTGCTAGGCTTTTGTAGAAATTTTGATAATTTTCACTAAACCTAGTAATTCCAAAATCTAGGGTTAATAGGCAAAATCTTATTTCAGATTTTTATACTAATTTTAGAGGCTCATTAAAATTGTAATTTGGCTGTAGTCTTTCATTTTAGTGTAAATTTGTATTTAGATTTAAAATATTTACATTTTTGCATAGAAAATTTCAACAAAAAACTAGCAATTTTCATGCATTTTCATTAGCATTTTACATATTAAAGCTTGAAATTAAATTTTAGATCTGAGAGTAATTAATTTTATTCATAAATAAGACTTCAAAACATTCACATAGCATTTTGTGCCAAGATCTCAAACCTAGGGCTTCAAAAACACTGATTTTCACTAAATTTGGCCTTATCGACCCTCTAAATTTGCACCATAGGCATGTTGTGAAGGGTATTTTTGCATTAATTAGTTTTTATCAGGGTAATAATTTTTTTCCCCTCCTAAAAATCTTCACAACATCCTTTTAACGGGCTCTTGTATTGAAAATTTGCTGAAAAACTACACATTTTGATTATTTTTGCCTTAGGGTTTGACCTAGTTTGCACTCCAAGCATGTTGTGATAAGTTTTATGGATTGAGGTGACTAATACCATTTATTTTTTTTATATACCTCCTGAAATTCATTACAACACCCCTTTTTCTAGGTCTTGGAATTGAAAAACTGTGAAAATAGCCTATTTTTGCTATATTTTCCCTAGGGTTTTACCTTAAGCGGCACTAAAAGTGTGTTGTGTTTGGCATTTTGACATTACGTGGCTGTTATTACTGATATAACTTGCTTTCCATCATCATTTTCCTCACAACACCCTTTGTTATGCTCTTTTGCATTGAGTATTGGTGAAAAAAGTGCCTATTTCGACATATTTTCACTATAGTTTGACTTGGCATTATCTTGGATTTCCACCAAGAGTGTGTTGAGAAGGATCTTATTTTTGTTTTTGACTGATATTAGACATATAACTTTCTACCACTGATCAAAATCCTTACAAAACACTTTGTTTCACTTATTTGCATTGGAAAAGTACAAAAATCAAACATTTGAGGCTATTTTGGGGCATATCGCTTTGCACTTGCCTTTGATATACTTTTGGAAATATGATTTGAGAATAAAAATATGGCCTCTAATCACAACAACAATAATAGGTTCCCTCCTAGATCTTACATGAAAAGAAAAGCACTCGAACCTAAAATTATGTTTACACCTCATGATAGAACAACTGGAGATAAGGAAGGACCTCTTTGTTGGATTAGGTTTGGACAACTGAGAGGGGGGGTGAATCAGTTGTCACTTATTTAACCTTTTTACTTCTTTAATCAATCTTATAAACAAGTTAATGAAATAAATATTTTAGAATTACATAAGCAGAAACATAAATAGCACATTTGACACCAAGATTTTGACGTGGAAACCCGGTTAAGGGAAAAACTACGGTGGGGGTTAACCCACAAAATTAATACTCTATTAAAAGTATTTTACAAGTGGGAATGCACATGCGTTCAGGCTCACTACCTAGAGCTCACTACTCAAAATGGAGGCTCACTGCCTAAGAAAATATTACAAGAGAATTACAAAGATTTGAACTGATTAATAGCATCTGCCTATGCATGAATTTCAGTTCCAGTTAATTATAAAAATTGATCTTACACATTTCATCTTGTTCTGCTCTTCTTACTAATCTTCCTTCATTTCCTCCTTGAATTTCTACTCTTTTCCATATGTACCTTATTCACACACACCTTACAATGTCCACAATCATCAACTATATATATCCTTATCTTGAATTGCAATCACTTACCAGTCGACAACAACAACACTTTGAATTCTTTAAAAAGAGGTCTGTTCTGTTGGCTAGATCCATACACCAATATTGATGCGTACCAAAAATAACACATGTAGATCATCATACATGTCAGCCACTAACATTCTATCTCATACACAGTTCATCAAAACATTTCTATTGGGTCCACACAAGAATTAACATAAGTCTACCTATTCTTTATTAATCGTTTTGTCATAATAGGAACCGGTATTTAGATGCTCATAAATTTTGATCCCATTATCACTAGAGGCTAAAAACTTGGATTTAGATTGTCTCGGTGTCCCTCTACACTCCTTCAGATCCACAACACATAATGATTAACTAGAGAGATCTGCTGACCAAAATACTGGGCTCTGCTAAATGCTCTATTTTAGGCTTCCGAACTTAGATAGATTATCATTCTGACTTCTAGTATGATCAGATACTGCACTACAGATGTGTGGAAAAATCTTAGTTTCCATCAATGACAACACCTATCAATGCTAGGCAGTACCTCTTGCCAACAATCTCCCCCTTTGGCATTGATGGCAACACTTAGTGAAAAATGACTAAGTGTCTTTGTGCAACTCCCCCTTTGTCTGTACATTCATGCACTTTACTTATTCCGGTGCTCCTCCTTTGCTAAATACATCATTTTTCACTACCCTTAACTCCACCTTTGACATCAATGGCAAAATGTGGGATCTGAAAAATTGTCCAAAATTTCTGTATACATTGCCGCATATGTACAAGTAACCATTAAGTTCCATTCACATGAACTTGAGGATGTCTGCAAAACTAATTTTTTATTGGGCAAGTTCAAAGGTCCAAGTATTCTTTATTCCATCCAAAATGGAAATGTTCCCACTCAGTAAAAATGCATATGCTTCTACCTTTGCCAAATCTGGAGGATCACTTGTATGAAGTACATTCTGAGCTTCAGATAAGGCATTGTGCATGGATTCCAATTTGGGAGCAATCAATCCCCTGAGTTCACACATCATCTTGATAGTGTTTCTTTTCTCTTTTACAAGTGCCTTTATTTCATCTATCAAGCTAATAACTTGACATTCTTGGCTTATAGAAGAGACAGTTAAAGGATCAAAATTTTGAGATAAAACTGATATTTTCTGTTCCTTTTCTTTTATCTTCTTCTCAATATCTTTATTTACTTTGGACCAAGATAGACAAAACTAATATATATCTTCTCCATCATTTAGGGCATTCTGAATGCTCTTTATGTTGATGCCTAAGATCAATCTATCATTCCCTATCAATTTCTTGACTTGGTTGAACTTCTTATTCAAGAACTCTTTTTGAACTTTTATCTCTGCAGACTTTTCAAAAGATTCAAAATGTGAACTTACTAAACTTACAAGATTTTCTAGATGACTGGAGGGGGAATCACTTTGATTCTTCTTATAGGTTGGCATTAATTTCTCTAAAACTCTAGTTGCTAGCTCCAACGGTTCATTATCCTCTAAGTGGTATTTTATCAACTTTTCTCTAGCTTTCACTTGGGTGAAAGATGCTATTTTCATC
This sequence comes from Cunninghamia lanceolata, assembly GCA_027924645.1. Taxonomy (NCBI): domain Eukaryota; kingdom Viridiplantae; phylum Streptophyta; class Pinopsida; order Cupressales; family Cupressaceae; genus Cunninghamia; species Cunninghamia lanceolata. Next base: position 1,310,254 of record BSBN01000881.1, on the reverse strand, counting down.
AATTGAAATGGAGAGAGCACACCCGGATTGGTTAGTCCTTGGAGTAGTTTGGGCTCATCAAGATCAATCACTTCCTTTTCAAGAGAGCCTTTTACTACATCTGCAGTGTCTCTTGCTACATTTTCTGGACCATTCTTTTGATCATCACATTTGCACCATCTTCTTCTACTTTATCTTCTTTTCCTTTTTCCTCCTCTCTCTCTATATTATTCTTCTATCTGTTCTCTTCTGAGGGACTCATTTCAACTTGTTCACCACTTGCTACTTGATCTAGAGAACTTTGTATGGTAGCAACATCCTTGTCCTTCCCAGTGTGATCAGGTGGAGGAGTTATCTCTGCATCAACTATTCTATCTATTATTTCTATGTCCTCCTAATTGACTTGTTCCTCTTCCTAAACTTCTCCAATATTTAGATTTGATGAATCAAGTTCCGGAGGATCTAGAGTAATACTTTGGTCATTAATCCTTTTGTTAGTTTCTTCTTTTGGAGCTTTTTATTCTAGAGCTTCTTCAACTTGCTTTTCTAAAACAATGTAGTATTTATTTTTGTCTAAAGCCTTTCTCACAATTTCCTTTATTTCCTTTACAATTTCTTCAGTCTCACCAAGCATTTGTTTGTTCATCCAGACTTTGCTTCTGAATTTATCTTTGACTTCTCTAAGGATTTTATCTACTTCTTTTCTAGTCATCACAGGGCACAAAGAGGATAGAACATACTCTCTAAGTTCTATATCTTTTTCCTTGGCTACATCTTTCCTCATTTCCATTACTTTCCTCAAAATTTTAGGAAGTTCTTGTAAGATTTCCAACAAGGCTCTATTGAATTTATTCAGATATATGATAATGGCATCTTCTAGAGTTTTCTTATTTGCTTGATCAAGGTTATCATAGTAAACTCTGATAGGTTTCAAATTTCCATGAACAGTGACTATTTTTACAATTTCATCAATAGTCATGGAAACCTTACCTGATACTTACTTTTAACTGACCCATATGCTTCCAGATGGTTGATCTTTAGAAGACTTTGAATTTTTGACCTTCTTGGATCTTATTTCTTTCACTTCTTCATCTATTTTTGTCTCCTCATCATCTTGAGTTCTTATGGGGGGTTTTGTTGCCTTGGTTTTCTTTCTTTTCCCTCCATCACTAAATGGAGTGGCTTCCAGCTTCTTAGTGGAAGTGGTCTTGAGAGGCTCAGTAGGAGTTACAGAACTCCTTGTCTTCCTTGGAGCTTCCAGGGGAACTACAGGCTCACTTTTTGCCTGCTCTATGCTCTTCATTTATCTTTTCAATCCTTTGTTTGTTTTCTTTCACTACTTCTTTTGTAATTCCAATGCTTTCTGCATACATCTCCACTTGCTTGTGTACCTTTCTTTTTATTTTTGGTTGTCTAAGTTCCACATGCCACTTTAAGCTTAGTTCCTTGTATGTTCAAAACCTTTCAATAAAGGTGTCTTTAGGTTTGCTCAAGAGATGTTGAGCATACATGTCCAGAATTTCCTCATTCACATCATAGGCCATTGGCATTATCTAAACTGTCCTTAGTTCTATAGCTTCCATCAAGCATTGATCTGTGTCTACCATGAAACATATTTCATTTTCATACTTTTCAACAACTAAACTAGGAATTCTTTCCCTTGCATGCATCAAGTTTTGGAAGTTTTTGAAGTAACCCTAGAAGGCAGTCTTTTGATTCTGGGTATCACCAAGACTACGTAGATGATCCCTAATTTGCCATGCCACTGGCCTATCTAATGTCCATTGTATACTCAAAACTCTTAGCACTTCATTCATGAAGTATAAGAATATACATGTCACCAAGGAACCATACTTGAAGGAATTTTTCTTGTCCTTTTTTATTTTGTTCAGATTTTCTATTAGGTGGTTTTGTAGTAGCTCACACAAATCATAATCCACATTTTCTTTTATCATCTGATATGGGGCATAAATAGCTATTCCAGAAATTGAGTTCACCCTACTGGAGTGGTAAATATTATACCCAACTACCATCGAAGCAAACTTGACATCTGGATCAGTGATGTCATTGATAGTCATAGCTCTTCTATCAAATTTTTTCTCTGATTGCATCAATTACTGTTTAATTTTTCACAACCTTAAGTGTGGGTTGGCCACTGGTTGCATTTAGTCCAGTCACAATTTGGATTACCTCTTTTGTGATCATGAATGGCTTCAATAGCCACATAAACTTATCATGTATTCGACTCAATACATACCTAACCCATTCTCTTTCATCAGAAGATGGAAATTCAATAACTTGCATGAAGTGTTTGCTCTCTAGGGTTTTATTTTCTGGTCTCAATTGGTGACTGTCATTCTTCAATTGGTTTTCAAATAAATCCAGTAGTTTCAGATTTTTAATTCCTCTATATTGTAGTGAATGTAAGCCCTAATATCTTCGACATGTAAAACCCCATACGGAACCCCAGAAAAGGCACCTAGCGGCTCAACCTCTACAAATGTGAATGGATGCTTCTTGAACTTGGGAACAGGTCTCTTAGTAACATCTACCATTAAAGGTGTAGCCATTTTTAGAGGTTGATAACTCAAAAGATTTTGTAGAAAATAGAAAATACTTTGCTACGCAGATTAGGGTTTTTTTCTTGGAAATCGTTTTCTCGCTTCCAACTCTTGAGAATTCTCAGCTCTAAGCTTGTCCACTTATTTCTTCTTGATTTCTCTTGATACAAACTATTTGAAATGAGAAGTGAATGATCCTTTTAAGCTTCACACCACCTAATTTTCCTTTGTAATAAATGCCCTCCCCTAGCACATCCGGTTGCTCTGTTTTGAGTAATTTTTCACGTATTGCTCTACAATTTGCCATATCCATTTATTTTATTTCAGAAAACCTTCCACATGGTCTAAAAATAATCCAAGATCTCTTTTCTTACTATGCCAGATCTAGGAACTTATTGGCTAGGGGAATTTCATTTGTAATGCTGCTCCCCCTGAGCCAAGACTTCCAACTTAATTCCCGGAGGAATTATTAGCACCGGATTGCGGTGTGGATCCATTGTTGTCGTTTGTAATGGTTTTCCTAACCCATATCTTGTTTGATTCATCCTGAGTCTCATTTGTATCAATTTTCTCTTTGCCTTTGTCTTGTCTTTGTTCATCTAGTTTTCTATTCACTGGACCTCTTCTTCCATTGTCTTTACTTCTGTAGAGTCTTGCAATATGACCAGATTTATTGCAGTTAAAGCATACACTATTTATTTTCTTATAAACCTAATTTTCTCTTGATCTGCACTGATTAGCCATATGTCCAAACCCATTGCAAACAAAGCAGTAACCATTGAAAGAATTGCTAATTCTTTTGTTATTGGGATTATTCATTGTCATACTTTTGCATTCATTTGATCTATGACCATACCTGTTACATTTGAAGCATTGACCAGAGAAGGATGGACCATTTTGATTTACTCTATTTCTACACTGAGTAGCTCTATGACCAAATTTGTTGCAGTTAAAATAGTTTCCATTGAATGATGGATATCTTTGAGCATTAGGCTGTCTTACCAGAGGTTTTCTATGTCTATTTCTCCCATTCTTAGATTGAAAATTTCTCTGTCCAGATCTGAAGCTTTCACCTTTCTCATATCCAAGACCATGCTTGTCATTAACCCTTTTCTATCCTTCAAGTAGTGCTTCAAGTTTTGCTGAACTTATTTTGAATTTCTCCTTATATTCATTTGCAATATCTAGGTCATGTCTGAGAGTGATTATTTTCCTTTCAAGTTCTCTCTCATTAACTCTACTTTCTTGTAGATCAGACTCTAGATGGCTAGCTATTCCATCCAATTTGCAACATTCTTCAAATCTTTCTTTTAGTTTTTGTTTCAGATCTTCTTCAATTTTCTTCCTATCTTCACTTTCTTTGGTTTGCCTCACCAGCCCATATTCCATTTCAATCTTAGAACAACGACTTCTTTTGAGAGCTTCTCACATTCCTTTGTTTTTTCTTTCAAAGCTTCATTCAAGCCATTTTCTTTAGGTAGATTGGATAGCTGCAGAAGTAGCTCCTTTTTATTTTGTAGAGATTTTATTAATTTATCTTTTAACATTTCAATGGTGTCATCAACATCTTTAAGTTCACCTCTCAGATTACTAATTTCTGTTCGAGATTGAGTAAGCTCTTCTAGGGCTGACTGAAGATCTCTTAGTGAACCCATTTGAAACTTTTTCCAAGATCTTTTTCCTTAAGCTATTAGGCTTCTCTAAGGATCCTTGCTCTGATACCAATTGTTGGATTAGGTCTGGACAACTAAGAGAGGGGGGTGAATCAGTTGTCACTTATTTAACCTTTTACCTTCTTTAATCAATCTTATAAACAAATTAATGAAATAAATATTTCAGTATTACATAAGTAGAAACATAAATAGCACATTTGACACCAAGATTTTGACGTGGAAACCCAGTTAAGGGAAAAACCATGGTGGGGGTTAACCCACAAAATTAATACTCTGTTAAAAATATTTTACAAGTGGGAATGCACATGCATTGAGGCTCACTGCCTAGAGCTCACTACTAAAAATGGAGACTCATTGCCTAAGAAAATATTACAAGAGAATTACAAAGATTTGAACTAATTAATAGCATTTGCCTATGCATGAATTTCAGTTCCAGTTAATTATAAAAACTAATCTTACACATTTCATCTTGCTCTACTCTTCTTACTGATCTGCCTTCATTTCCTCCTTGAATTTCAGCTCTTTTCCATATGTACCTTATTCACACACACCTCAAAATTTCCACAATCATCAGCTATATATATCCTTATCTTGAATTGCAATCACTTGCCACTCGGCAACAACAACACTTTGAATTCCTTAAAAAAGGTCTGTTCTGTCGGCTAGATCCATACACCAATATTGATGTGTACCAAAAATAACACATGTAGATCATCATACATATCAGCCACTAACATTTTATCTCATACACAGTTCATCAAAACACTTCTATTGGGTCCGTACAAGAATTAACATAAGTCTACCTGTTCTTTATTAACTGTTTTGTCATAATAGGACCTGGTATTTAGATGCTCATAACTTTTGATCCCATTATCACTGGAGGCTAAAAAATTGGATTTAGATTGTCCTGGTGTCCCTCTACACTCCTTCAGATCCGCAACACATAATGATTAACTGGAGAGATCCGCTGACCAAAATACTGGGCTCTGCTGAATGCTCTGTTTCAGGCTCCCAGACTTAGATAGATTCTCATTCTGACTTCCGGTATGATCAGATATTGCACTGCGGATGTGTGGACCAATCTTAGTTGCCATCAATGACAACACATATCAATGATAAGTAGTGTCTCTTGCCAACAGTCTTTGCATCACTGTGAAAATAATGGGAAATCCTATGGATGGAACTCTTATTGATCCCAATTGCATGACTAATGTTGCCACTGAAGAGTTCCTCTTTTCACATCAATTAATGCAAGGTTCTTATCATCTCTCGAGCATGATGATTAAGACACATAAGGGAACCTTTATCAAACCATTAGGAAAGATATCATTGTTTGTAATTGTATATGCCTAAAAATGACACGACTCTATCCAAATAAATATTCTTAATATTTATTTAAGTCTAAATCCTTTATCAATAAATAAATAAACAAATTTATTTATTTGATTCATATTCTTGCAACAATTAAATAAAATCAATTTATTTAATTAAAATTCCTAAATTCTTCTAATTTCTCCAACAAATTAAATAATACTAATTATTTAATTAGTTCTTCTAAATTAATTCTAAATTGAATAATATCAATTATTTAATTGTTTCTTCCAATAATATCTTTTCTAAATTTAAATAAATCAAATATTTATTTAAGTTGTCCATTTCTTCTAAATTGAGTTATCTCTAAATATAATTCAATCCTTGTGCACATGCAATTGAATATTATAAATATTTAATTAAGCTAAAATATCTTCTCATCCTCATACAATTTCTATTCTCTAGTTCTATTCTCTTAACTGATTAATCTATTCTTTTAATTGATTAATCTCTTCAGTTAACTCATTCTTCTATTTTATTAATTCCTCTCATGCAAAATATAGCAAGACACGTGTCTTCTTCTTATTCACGCATGTTCTTCAAGTCTTCTATACCGTTGATCTTCTCATTCTTTCTATACCTTTGATCTTCTCTCTCACGAGTCTATAAATTGAACCTTCTTTCTTCCATTTCATTGATCCAAGCTTTAAGTAAACTTACTCTACAGGAATTATAGTGCGCCTTTGGCATCAATTCCTTCATTGCTTGTGATCACACTTGTTACTACACACTACTATCATTGTTGTGAAGCTCATCTTCATGGAAAAACTATCATAGACATTCCCATTTGAACATCTTGGAATCATAGCAAGGAAGTGCACCTTCTAAGGGCCATATTCATAGACAAGATCATTTGTGATAGGCGATCAATGGAAGCTAAGAATTAAAGGAGGTTTGCTTTGTATTGTTTATTGTTTGATTGATCTCTTTTGTTCATTATTTCATTGAGTTTTGGGTATTATTGATATATTATATTGATCATTCATTTAGATCCAATTTTCCCTTAACATTTTTGGCACCCACCGTGGGGTCTAGCCCTGATTTTTAACCCAAAAACTAAGTTTTTGTGTTTTAGAAAGCCGTACACAAGAGGAAACTGCTCATTTGACACATCCTAACATGCATCTACTATCTATTCTGGTGCATACATCATTTTGGCACATACAGTCTCTGATCCCTTGCACCTGTTGTCTATTTCAGTGCATACATTCTTTCAGTGCATACAGACTCTATTCCGATGCATATATCCTTCGATATGGTGCATATGTCAGTTTGGTGCATATATACTATTTTCTGGTGCTTTTGACCTCTTTCTTACCACATATGTACTATGGTGCTTCTGAACTCTATTTCTGCACATTCAAGCTTTGAAGCTACGCATCTGATCTAGGTAGTCATTTTTAGGGTTTCCTTGAAGTTTTTGCTAATGCTGACGTCTTTTTGTAGGAACACTCTTGATCTATTTGTAGGCTAGGTACTGGTTTATAATCATATAGTTGCACTTGTTAACTCACACTTTGATTTCTAACGAGAAAGTAAAATGGATGCTCATGCAAATCTCACATAGTCGTAACTAGGAAGGCGGTAATTGAATCATTGCTATATTTCTATCCTTCAAAGTTAACAACTCATTGCTATCTTGGTAAAATTGAACCATTTCTATATTGCTATCACTTCAAAGTTAACAAATCACTACTATCTGGGTAAAATTGAACCATTGCAATCTTGTTATCACTTCAAAGTTAACAAATTTCTATGCTTGCCCAAGTAGATAGCTCATCTAGTTTTTCTGATTTTAACTAGGGGAAAAGAACCACTGTCTTCTATGTTTTGGGAATGATACCAGGCCTATGCTCTCCCCTATCTTGGCTGACTAAAATGCCAGACATATCATTTTTGCATGTGTTTTTCCTTTAGAGGGGCCTTCTCTTGGATACCGTTCATCCAAGTAGGAATGACCCTAAGTGGTAATAGGCTAGACCCCAAGCCCTACCAATCCACTATAAATAAATTGTGTTTAGAGAGAAAGCTTCAAACAATGACTGAAGTTGTGTTATACCAACAACCAACCTCCCCCAAAACCCTCCAAGGTGCAACCCTTGCAAGCTGGGAGACTCCATAACGGAGAGTAGTGTTGCCGCATGTATAACCACTCGAACGGTTGCCTTTCTTAAACACCTTTGTCTTAGTGGCCAAAAACCCCTATAATTCATGCAGGGAAGGGCGATTATCACCTCCCAAAGATGCTTCACTAGAGATAGTGAGAATTCAGTTTTATACTGTCCTTTGAAAACTAGGATTGTACTTGCTTTCCTTTTAGTCCAAAAAGAGTTAAAAAAATCACAAAAAATAAAAAACCATAAAAAAATTCTTTGTGCTTGCTATGTCTTCTTGCCATAACTTAAAAAAATCAGATAAAAAAGACCATCTTGTAACAAAAGAAACTAAAAACATCAGAAAAATTGCCAAAAATGTGTAAAAACACTGAAAAAACTAGAGTGGCACATTTATCCTTTTTTGCTATGCATTTATACCAACTTGCTACGCATCTGTACTGACTTACTGCATTTCTGTAACCTATTACGGTGCATTTGAAATTTACCAGTGTTGCACTTTTATACCGACTTTTCACGCATTTACCAGTTTATGGTGCGCATCTATTTTGGCGCATGCATGACAGTGAGTACTTCCACAGTCTTTGAGAGGAAAATTTTACCATTTTTGGGTACCCATTTCAACCTAGTTCCAAGTTTCGAGATCAGATCTTACCTTGCAATGATTTTTTTCCATCCATTTCATGTCAAAGTCTCTCTTTCATTTGTCATCTCATTTACCTTCTATTAGGTCTCCCTAGTCCAAAGTCAAAGTATCCCATATCAGATTAGCATAGGCCCCTTTTTCGGATCATTTTGGATTCAAGTAACCCTAGTAAGTCACAAAACTTCGCTAGTGGTCTTGGTGCACGATTCATCCCTACATAGTAAGGCAGGTATCAAGTACCCTTACTAGTGGCTATCATATTGTATCGACCGTCTTACTTGGAATCATTGATCGAGAGAGTGCCTTGTCATAAGTATTCTATTCTTAGTAGTCTCCACCAACATCTTGCCAAAATCTCTAGTTTCATCCCATCGCATCCCACGTCACCTTGCATGGTTCTTACTAGATCTCAATACCAAAAGCAACTTGAAATGGCTGGATCATCTAACCGTATTGTCACCCCTCATGATAGTAATGAGGAAATCTCTCATGAAGATTATTAAAGACACCTCCAAGATCAGAAATTCCAACGCTTGCTAGAGAAAGTGCTCCATGAGGACCCTCACAAGTATTTTAATTATCTCGCAAATCTTGGATGTAAACTCCCTGTTGATTTTGATCTAAGAAAACTCAAAAGACCGTAGAGGATAATCATGAACACCACACAGGTGAGGACAAAGGAAAGAAAGTCATAGACCCAAACACACCTATGGAAGAAAGGAGGAAACAAATTGAGGGTCTAACACAACAAATGACAAATCTCAAGATGGGTACAAACACTAAAACATACTCCTTGGAAGATATTGCACCGTACCCCTTTGATAAGAGTTTGAACATGGTACCATTCCCCTTTTGATTTGAAGTTCCTAAGTTTGACAAATACAAAGGAAAAGGGGACCCTAGAGATCACATTAGGGAATTCAATGCCGCATGCATGGAAGTAGCTCACAATGAGACTTTCTTAATGAGACTATTCCCTAGATCTCTAGGTAGTGAAGCCATGGAGTGGTTCTCACAGCTTCCATTGGGCATCAAAAATTTTGATGAGTTAGTCAACAAATTCATCACACACTTCTCGTACAATATTGAACATGAAGTCTCCTTGCTTGACCTATGCAATACCAAGCAAAAGAGTGGTGAATCATTCACCTCCTTCCTATAAAGGTGGAGACAACTAGTGAGTAAATGCTCATATGATGTACCCAAGAAGCAATTAATGGAAATGTTTGTCCACAACCTCAACTCTGATCTAACCTACCAAATCCAAATCCAATGCCCTACTTCATACTTGAAGGTCATTGAAATGGGATTATTCATTGAAAAGGCTATGATCGCCAAAGGACAAATCAAGTTATACAAGGACACACCTACCTCCAACTACATGACTGACAAATCAAAGTTTTGGACTAAGAATAAAAATTTTGTCAATGACGGAGTAGTTGATGCCAAGGTGGTGGCTCCCAAACAACAACCAATATTCACTCTCAAAGAAGAGGCAAGCAATGTTATGCCCAAAAAAACATTCTCTCGAGAGCCAAGACCATAGTTCAACTCAAACCCAAGGTGAAAGTTCATACTGTGGGTGAGTCCCAAGAATCTGCATTAAGGAAGCTATTGGCCAACAATGAAATCACTCTACCACCAACAAGTGATTATGAACCTCAAATAAAACCTCACTATTGGAAAGACACTGAATTTTGTGAGTATCATAGACGAAGAGGTCATACGACCAACAATTATATCCATCTCAAACATGTTATTCAAGACATACTTGATCAAAATCAAGGAGGCACTCAACAACATACTTATAATGAGACACATGTGGCTTACAAAGATCCACTTCTCAATCACGATAGGTCATACAACAACAACGACAACAACAACAACAACCACAATAGGCAAAATTAGAATAGTGGAAATAGTAATGCAATTACATAAGTGTGCCATTCGATTATACCATCAATTGCATATCAGAGCATGTCCCACAAATCAATGTGGTTACATCTAACCAACAATCAGGACCCAACAAAACTGATTGCAGCATCATCACCCACAATGGTAAGGTCATGTTGAATACCCTCCCTCCAAGGTCATCACCTTCTCAGTCCAACTCCCATCAGTATAGTGTCATAGACCAACTACAAAAGACTCTTTCCCACATTTCTATCTTAGAGTTGTTGCATCTATCTCCTTCCCACAAAGAGATTCTTGATAAAGCCTTGGTGGAAACAACTGTGCCTACTAACTTGGCCCAAGAGAAGTTTCAAACCATGGTAGGTAATATGACCTCCTCTAGTACCATATCATTTACCGAACAAGATAACCTCTCAGTGTCTCAGCCTCATAACACCCCCTTACATATTATCACCTTCATCCATAAGCACCGCATCAAGAGGGTTCTCATTGATGGGGGAGCCGGTTTAAATAATTACACGCTCAAGCTAGTCCCTACTGTATATACCTAAAAATGACACGACTCTGTCTAAATAAATATTCTTAATATTTATTCCATCTGAATTCCTCTATCAATAAATAAATAAATAAATTTATTTATTCAATTCATATTTCCTCTAAGTTAATTAAATATCAAAATATTTAATTATCTCTTCTAAAGTCAAAATTAAATAAAATCCTTTATTTAATTAAATTCTTCCAAGCAATTAAATAATTCTAAATTATTTAATTAAGTCAAAGTCTATTCCTCCAAATTTAAATAAATAAATTAAATTTATTTAAATCCTCTCACTCTCCAAAAATAAAATATAATAAAATATTTTATTTATTCTTCCAAAATCATGTGCAAGTAAATTAAATAAATTTATTTATTTAATTTTCTTTCTTATCTTCCAAATCTTCTAAAAATAAATTAAATAAATTTATTTATTTAATTTGCTTTCTTATCTTCCAAATCTTCTAAAAATAAATTCCTCTTGTCATACAAAAGCAAAAGCTGAGTTAAAGCAACTTTAAAGCAACTTTGCTCTTAAATTAGAAAAATAAATTCTAATTTAAGAAAAATAAAAACTCATCCTCATCAAGAAAATATTTAACTCAATAAAGCTTCTTTTTGAACGACACATGTCCTTCTATTCACGCAGTTTGCACGAGCATTCTCCTCCATTGATCTTCTCATTTCTTCTCAACCATTGATCTTCCTTTACCCAACTCTATAAAGATAGCCCTCTTCTTCTATCTTTCATATCCATCATTCAAGTAAACTTATGCTATTGGCACACATCTCCATAACATTTCATCATATCATCCACTCACATTTTGTGTTTGAAGCTCACCTTCAAATACAACAAGTATCAGAGCCAATTTCTCCTTGTCATCTTGAGGATTCGAAGTGAGGAAGCAAACTTCCTAAGGGCCAACATTCATCTCCATCAAGATCAAGAAAGAAAAGGCAAGCAATGGAAGGCGTAAGGTAAAGGTTGTAAGTATCATCTTGTTCTTATTTTAAAACCTTTTATCTTCATATTTCATTGATGTTTGGGTTTTTAATATTCATTTGATTATCCCATTTTCACCCACACATTTTGGCACCCACCATGGGGCTCTTGCCCCTAATCTAATCAAAATCTGAGTTTTCTTAGTGACAAGTTCTGTACAGGTGTCGTACAAGTTCTGACAGGTTCATCTGGAACATATATCCTCTGTTACAACACTTTTACCTCATGCTACAACACATCTGCCTGTTGTTTCGATGCCTACAAAAGAATGGTGCATTCATCCTCTGAAATGACGCATCCGATTCCTATTCCAGTACCTGCATCATCTCAGCACATATACCCTGATTTACAACACTTTCATATTATATAACAATGCATTTGTTAAAATGGCACTTATGTCTCATATTCCTGCACTTTTGACACCTGTCTTAGCACATCTGTAAAACGGCGCATGCAAGTTCTGTTTCTACGCATTCAGACTGCATAGCGGCACTTCTATTCTGCACTATGGTTTTAGGGTCTCATCTAATTTTTATGTTTGAGATAACATTTGTTTTGCAGGATTAGAGGCTGGATTAGATCATTTAGTTGCATTAATTAGTTCACTTAGATTAATTAGGGGAAAAAGTAACACAAAAATGCATGCATACAAATTCCACATAGTCTTTAACTAGGTTGGAGAGTAACTAAACCACTGCTATCTTTGCATTGTTGATTTCTTTCCTAGTTAGATCATTGCTATCTTACAAACGGGAAAGAACATTGCTATATTTAAACACTTCAAAGTTAACAAATGCGTGAATGCACAAGTAGATAGCCCATTTAGTTGTTTTCTTTTTAACTAGGATTGGATAAATCAATGTCTTTTGTGATTGTTGAATGACAATAGGCTTATGCTCTCCCCTTAACTGGGTGACCAGAATGCAAGACTTGTTATTCCATCTGTTTAACCTTTAGAGGGGCCTACCCTTGGATGCACACTTGTCCAAGTGGGAATGACCCTGAGTGGAAATAGGCTAAAGCCAAGCCCTACTGATCCACTTTAAATAAACTGTACTTGGGGTGAAAACCTCTTGTAACGAGTGCTGTTGTGTTACACCAACAACCAACGTCCCCCAAAACCCTCTAAGGCGCAACCCTTTGAGGCTGGGAGACTCCAAAATGGAGAGTAGTGCCACTGCACATGTAACCACTCAAACAGTTGCCTTGACTATGAACCACTTGTTTAGTATACCAAAAACCCCTATTTGTTGACATAAAGGGCAGAGCCCTTGAAGCGGCCTCGATTCATGTGATTCTTAGTAGAGGTAGCAGGGACAATCCTATGGTTTGGTGGGGGTACGAGCCTAAGGAAACCTAGATCTGGTATGCATGAGAAGTGAGTGTTGTGGAGGGGAGCCGGTGCTACCAGATCTTGGAGCTACACACTTTGAATATGCATAGCTAGAGGATTCAACAAATACTGTCCTATCCAACCTAGGGTGTAATTGTTTTCTTGTCAAAAAGTCCAAAATACAAAAAAAAATGAAAACTTCTATGTGTTTGTTGTGTCTTTGCCATAATTGAAAATCAAAATTCAAAAAGATCAAGTTTTCAAACCAAAAAATAGAAAATCTTGAAAAATATTCCAAAAACTCTAAAAAACCAAGCTAAAACCAAAACGGTGCATTTGCCTTTACTAGCACCGCATTTGTTGAGACTTGTAGTGCATTTAAACTCTATTACAATGCATTTGAACATTACCAGATTGGCACATTTGCTTTGACTTATGGTGCATTTGCACTCTATTACAACACATTTATCGCTGCGCATCCAAGACAGTGAGCTTTTCCTAGTCTATTGAGAGAACGATTTCAACCTTCTTGGATACCCATTCTAGTCTTGTGTTACTTTCTGTGGAGATGAAAAACTAATTAGAATATATTGCTCAAAAACTCCAATATCTGCAATTGCAAATAAACTTAGGTCCCTCACCCCAAGATTGTATAGCAATTTCTCAACAAATCCAAGTCTTACAACAAGAAATGGCAATATTACAAGCTGAACGTGCCAGTACCAGCTACGCCTCGCCCTAAAATTGTATATCCTTTTCCCATACTCATGACAAGGCAAGCACCATGCCAAGTTGGAAAACATATACCACTCCATCTACCAGTCCTCCTTCACCATCTTCTAAGATGCATATTCCAAAACATACCAATCCTATGCCAACACCGCCATCGAGTTTCCCAAGCTCTAAACTAACAACCAAGGAATCATCGGATGATTTATGGAAAAGAGTTTTTCCAAATTTATACAACTAGAGAAAAGTTAGGGAGAAAGCAAAATCCCCTCATTCACTTATCCATACACCTACCAATGATGTGATCCAAGGGCTACTAGCAGAGAGTCAACCATGTCCCCAAATTTTGATCCTTGACCTTACCAAAAATCCTTCATGTAATCTGCAACCCCTTGAGCTTATCAAAGAGCCTCCTACCATGACCCAAATTCAAGGTCCATCACACCTTCATGTTGTTGACCAAGATCCTATCTAGGGGTCTTCTACCTCCACTCCAATTCAAGCACATCAAGAGTTATGTCAAGAGCACACTTTAGAGCATGTGGAAACATCAACCCCTTGTCTAAATCAAGATCAAAGCACTCCCATTCGACCCCTACATAACCTCAATCTTTTCGATGATCCTATACCTATACATGAGCAAGAGATCCAATTTCCAACCATGCATAACATATATCTTTTCCATGATCAAGATACTACCTTTGATGAAGAAGTTATCCATGAGCAACTTGATCCTATGCATGAGCTAGAGATCTAATTTTGGCCCCTCCATAACCTGTCTTTTCTATGATCAAGATATTATCGTTGATGAAGAACCTATACAAGAGAACATTAATCCCATCATGCTAAATCCTATCTATGATCAAGCAAACCATGATGATCCTCTTAGCCCACTTTATGTGTTTCATGGTCCTGAGCCTATAACCCCATCTAGTCCTACCCAAGACCCAGCAACTTCCACTTCCCTTGATGAGACACTTGCCTCCCAAGCAAGCGCAGAAGATCAAACCAGTAATACTCCTCTGCCATCCATTATTGACCATGCTACAAATCCCCCACCATATATCTTTGGTCTTACCACCTTCATTCATGAGGGTTCCTCCTTAGAACACCAGCAACCATTATCCTCTATCTCATCATCTCCATCCAATAAAGAACTTGTGTCTAGTGTTCCACCTACACATAATCCCACTATCTGCCGCATACTCCAACATATGAACTATCAAGGTAAAGGCTTAGACCTTCATGAACAAGGTATTTTGGAGCCTGTCCATGTCAATGTTCCTCCTCCTTCATATGGCCTTGGATACACACCCCAAGGTGAACAATCTTGAGATGCTAGTACTTCCTCCACTCCTCCAAAGTCCATGAATTTCCATCGTAAACCATATCATATCCCCAAAACATATGTTGTTATTCCACCTCCATCATCCTATAATCATCAAAAGCATGTGACCATACACCTTCCACCATCCAATCTACCTCTGCTACTTCCAACTCCTAATATCCCTCCATGCATTTTACCACCACTTCTCCCAACACCTATCCATCCATCTATGAATCTTCTAACAATCCCAATCATGGCCAACAAATGCACATGTTGTCTAAACAAAGAACTTCCTCCAACCCCACTTCCACCATCCCAAAGGATTTTAACAACAAAAATCTGGATACCTCTACCTATAAAGTCAAAAATCCTAAGAGTCCTCATGACCTAGGATACAAAAACCAAGAATCAAAGAAACATCCTTCTCAAGAGCTACATACACCCACACACCTATATGCCAAGCTGAAAAAGGTGTGGGTCCGCATCCAATAAATGATCACTCCAAATGCTGCACAAAAGTTGCATACACCCAAACCCATACCTTCACAGGTACTACTCTAAAAGCAAAATGGCTTGGGTACCTAAGAAAAAAGCCCTCAAGTTACATGAGGCATCTACCTCTCAAGAATCCCAACCATCCACTTTCTCCTATTCCATCCAAAAGTCTCAAATTCTTCCATCCCACATGGCAAGCAAAAATTAGAAAAATACTCAGTCTATGTGGATCCCTACATGCCTAAGTCATTCATCCACAAGAAAAAGTCTTCGTTGCTTCCTACACTACTTTTCCATCACCAGCTTCAATGTTTATCATGGTATGTGCAACCATTGGTCATGATTCCATTCCATTCCACAACATTTCTGTGTACCTCCCCTTCCTTCCACTATTATCCTACATATCTTTCACATCCTATTCCTATGGTCCATGCTTTTGCATAAACCTTCCCTCCGTATTCCACATCACCATCCAAATGTCGCATCTTCCATAATCCGCTATCTACCTTCTTCATCTCACTGTCATGCAATTCCATACCAACATCTATGAGAACACTTGACATGGTCCATGCAACAACATCTTTCTAGTGGGACTGTCACCTTTCATGGAACCTGGCACTTAAGGCCCTATCGTCCATCATACCTGTCCTATCCAAATGTCCAAAAAAAAAATTGATGAAAAAAGTGAAGAAAAATCCCTTCGTCTAATAGTGAAAATCTGGCAAACAGGCACCTTGGATAAGTACCATGATGAAAACCTGGCAAATAGGCATCATGTGTAATTTGATCTTCTATGTCACCTACACTTGGGGGCACCTGGTCTCATCGGCATATCATTCTTCTCCTACCATTTCCTATCCAATCCTTTTATCCATTGCATACCTATCCTATCATGTCCATCCATCCTAAATCTTCCTTTCCTCTATTTTTTATCTTGATAAAGATTGGGGGCACGATGTTGACAAATGTTTTTGAATGTCTCTTGACATACCTTATCCCTCCAAACCATACAAATCCTTCATTATCCTCTCATCCTCCTCCTTCGTCTTAAGCATTGTCATGAAAAATCCTAAGCTAGGGCATGTTATTCCTATGTGACTTAGCCCTTGGCGATCACATCCTTGCCCTCTTCCATGTGCATTTCATTCCTTATCACCCATGTATCTACCTATCCATGGTGTTTCCTTGTCATCAGTATCATCCGATCCATATCTGTTCCATATCTGATCCATATATGTTCCATATCCAATCCATATTTGATCCATATCTGTTCCATGCCTGATTTCTATCTGATCCATAGCTGTTTCATATCATGTTTCATCTGATCCATATCTTTGGTCCATGGTCCACATCCCTGAACTATGTTACCTCTGCGTCGTCACGTAGGCAAGGCCATTATCAATGCGCCCCTGAGGTTCCGCTACCCATCCGTTCCATATCTTGTCGTCCGTCCCTCTATCTGTCCACGTCTGCACCTTCCACCAGACGTAGGCACACACAGCAAAGAAAGCTTCCAAAAACAAAAAGTCTTGATGCAAAACATCAACCTATCCAAAGCAAAAGCAGAGTGCTATACCAAAACATTCAAACCAAATCTATATCAATTATGGCAAAAAGACACATCTAATGCAAGAATGTTTTGTGAATCAGGTTAACTTACAAAGTCTTGAATTTTTGTCATTATGTCTTCCTATGCTACTCAAGGATACCAAAAGCTAGAGATGCTATGATGGGGGCATAATCTCTTTCTTTGTCTACTGTTTATGGATCAAACTTTAGTAGTGTGATGACTTTTGTCTAACGACATGATCAACAAAAGATCATCGAGGACTTTCAAGGTCTAATCATGAAAAGGGGCAATCCTTGTCCATTGAAACGCAAGAAATACTCAGGTCATCTAGATTCAAGTTTGACTAGATGCTTGTATTAACTTGCTAAATCAAAATCCATGTAAGCGATACTCAGGTCATCTCAGTTTAATTATACCTAGATGCTTGTATTTTCTTACAACATAATAAAGCCCATTGATGAAAGCAAAATACTTGCAATATCAAGATGACAAATATCCATATCCATAACGTATCCAATTACATTTCATATCCATATCCATATCCCATGCAATAAAATTCTATGTAGCGAATCAATGTTTACAAATAAAAGCTTGTGATTTCTTCTATCGAGTCATTCTTCTATCGATCAAATTTCTATCTGTCTTTCATATCTCTTCTCAACAATTCTAGTTGTCAATCTGAGTAGTGATAAAAATGCAAGTCTATCCTTAATCCATACCAATCGAGTCAAGCCAATCTTGTCAAATGATCCAATCACAATCAGCAGTCTTGATCCTAATCTTGTTGTAAACCATATCAATCAGTCATAACTATCATTCGTGTTGCTCTAGGGATATATCATTCCCTGCCATGACAACATTGTCGTATATAATTATCATATCAAATGTATTAGATAGGATGTTGCATTGTCGAAACCAGACCTGGAGTCTTATACGACATATTTCATTCCTGAAACCAGACATCATCGATCTATATTCTGGGTTTACTGCTTGACAGGGGCAATACCTTGTTTGTTCTTGTATCATTTGTGCATGCTTGCTTCTTTCTTGTGTTTGTTATCATTTTATCTTGCATCACATATCATTCGCTTCTTTCTTTTGCATCTAACCATTTCTTTGCCTGTCAACCTATCTTCTTTGTGAGATTGTCCATCTCACACCTTCTACCTTCTTCCCATCCAATCTCCCAAGGGGGCATCCTACCGTTAAACTTGTACTAGGGGCAAACTAGAGCATGTATCATTTTTACACAATCTTATTCTTTGAAACAACGTGATAAAACACATTGCATCAAAGAGAGGCAAAATGTATACACCTAAAAATGACACAACTCTATCTAAATAAATATTATTAATATTTATTCCATCTAAATTCCTCTATCAATAAATAAATAAATAAATTTATTTATTCGATTCATATTTCCTCTAAGTTAATTAAATATCAAAATATTTAATTATCTCTTCTAAAGTCAAAATTAAATAAAATCCTTTATTTAATTAAATTCTTCTAAGCAATTAAATAATTCTAAATTATTTAATTAAGTCAAAGTCTATTCCTCCAAATTTAAATAAATAAATTAAATTTATTTAAATCCTCTCATTCTCCAAAAATAAAATATAATTAAATATTTTATTTATTCTTCCAAAATCATGTGCAAATAAATTAAATAAATTTATTTATTTAATTTGCTTTCTTATCTTCTAATTCCTCAATTAAATAAATATATTTATTTAATTTGCTTTGTTATCTTCCAAATCTTCCAAAAATAAATTAAATAAATTTATTTATTTAATTTGTTTTCTTATCTTCCAAATCTTCTAAAAATAAATTAAATAAATTTATTTATTTAATGTGTTTTCTTATCTTCCAAATCTTCTAAAAATAAATTAAATAAATTTATTTATTTAATTTGCTTTCTTATCTTCAATATCTTCTAAAAATAAATTCCTCTTGTCATACAAAATCAAAAGCTGAGTTAACGCAACTTTAAAGAAACTTTGCTCTTAAATTAGAAAAATAAATTCTAATTTAAGAAAAATGAAAACTCATCCTCATCAAGAAAATATTTAACTCAACAAAGCTTCTTTTTGAATGAAACATGTCCTGTTGCAAGTATGAGGATAACAAGTGTTGTCATTGATGTCAACATACTCATACTGTATTAATGAGAAGGATTGGATGAGCTGTGTGCTAAGGATATTGAGGAAACTAGTCTCAATTAGGAACACTGAAGAACAGTGATGACAGTAAGGTAAAATTCCAAGATAAGATGAAGCTCAGAGGATGCGGTTTAAAGGGTTTGCAGATATGAGTATTGAGATGATCCAGTCAAGTTTTTAGAGGTCCGCATAACGATCTGAAGAAGTTATGACTGCTCCACTAGAACTGGTTCCAGCAGATGTTCAGTGATGACAGAGTGTCACAGATTGGTTCGGTGAGCTCCGAAATTACATTTTCTCAGTCTGCGGATTGGAGGGAGTGTTGAAGAAGTTCATGTGAAGTGACAACTAGATTTGTTCATGGTTTGGAGGTTCGGAAGCACTATTGTCATTGTGACAGTGATGAAAGACTGTGTTCTTGATGTTTCGGATGAAGAAGAGAAGAATTTCAGGAAGCTAATAAAGTGCAGATGTTGTTGGTGACTCAAGAAAGGTTTTGGTGATCCTTGGATCATGTACAATTCTTATTGGCGGTCCGCATTGAAGTTAGAGTGTGGTTTTGATGTAAAGACCACCAGTTGTTGGTGTTCTTCCTGAGACAAGCCGACCAGATGTATTACATGTCTTCCGGATGATACAAAAGTGTTTGCTGACTTAGCTGATTGTTCCTAAGTCGATGCCTTGTATAAATAAAGGATTGTGAAGTCATTCCAAAGAGTGAAGTGTGTGGATGAGTGTGGCATAGTGAAGAAGAAGAGCGAAAGGCAGAGCAGGAGTTTTTGGGCTTAATGAAATTGATCTAGGCATGGTAAAGATGTCAATCTCCAGTTCAAGTTTGTGATACTTGTTACTTTGTAGACAGTGTGTCTCTTGTAGGTAGTGTGCCTCTTGTGAGCAGTGTGCTTGGGCAGTGAGCCCTAATTGGCATGTGCCACCTATTTTTCTTATTCTTCTAATAGAGAATAATCCTTGGGTTAATCACCCCGTGGTTTTTCCCTTAACCGGGTTTTCCACGTCAAAATCTTGGTGTCTCATGTGTTGATGTGTATCTGCTCTGGTGTTTATGCTTTATGCTTTCATGAATGATAAATTGATATGCTATTGAATAACAAAGTGGATTTAAGTGTTTGAATTGGAAGCAAGTTTAGGATAACTGATTCACCCCCCCTCTCAGTTATCAACAATTGGTATCAGAGCCAAGTTCCTCTAAAAAGAGCTTAACCGCTTGAGGAGATCCAGGATGTCGTCATACAAGAAGGATAGTCCAAAGTTTGATGGAACCAACTTCTCTCTTTGGAAAGGTCGCATGAAATGTCACTTGGAGTGTATGGGAAAGGTGTACTTGTCCATGGTCACAAAAGTATATGTACCTCCACAGGGTGGTCTGACAACCCTAAATGAAATCATAGATGTTGAAAACAATCTACGAACCAAAGAGGCTCTTCTAAGCACTTTAACTGACTCAGAGCTCTCAAATGTTATTGACCTACCAACTGCCTATGAGATCTGGATTGATGAAAATATTACTACCTTTATGCCTAGAGTAAATGAGCTGGTGTGTGGAATTAGGAATGCTGGTGGAGTCTTGGATGAAAATGAGATTGTTGGCAAAGTTCTCAGATCCCTTCCTGCTGCCTACAAAATCAAGGTTGCTGCCATTGATGAATTTAGAGCCCATACAACTATCACAAGAGACCAATTGGCTAGCAAACTGGCTACATTTGAAATGACTGATTTTGGAGATGATCCCCCCAAGACTAAATCTGCATTCAAAGCCAGTGCCTCTGTGAAAGGCAAACAAAGATTTGATCCGGGAGAAAACTCTTCAAGGAAACTATCATGGTATGATTAATCAAGAAAAGACATGGAAGTGGAAGAAGCAGAAACAGCTCAACTTGAAGCCCTCATTGCAAAGATACTACCAAGAGGATCCGGTAAGTATGAAGGAAAATTGCCCTTTAAGTGCTTCAACTGCAATAAGATTGGTCATTTTGCCTCAAGATGTCCAAATAGATTTACAAGGTCAAATTCTAACAGACAAAGGTTACAAAAGAATTGTTATTATGTTCATGAAGAAGATGATAATGGAGTAACAGATGATGAATCAGAGATAGGAAACAAATCTGGAAATGAATGGGTGTTTATTGCCATCAAGGACGAAGATCCAATGTCCTTTGAATCTGTCAATCATAAGGTTGTAGAAAGAGCTTTGGCTGCCTAAGTTGAAGAAAAGGATGATTGGGTTATTGACAGTGGATGCTCTCACCATATGACAGGTGACAAGAACAAGTTCTTAGATTTGGAAAGGTATGAAAGAGGAATGGTAAAGTTTGGTGATAATTCTGCTGGCAAAATCAGAGGTAGGGGAAATATTTCCTTTGATGGAAAGAACAAAACCGGTAATGTACTGTATGTTGAAGGATTGAAGCACAATCTTCTCAGTGTTGGACAATTGGTGGACAAAGGTTATGATCTCCGGTTCAAGAATGGAAGATGCAGGATCTTTGAAAGCTCCGGAACTGAGATTGCATCTGGTACTCAAACAAAAGGTAATATCTTTCATTTAGTTGGTACTAATAAAAGTTGTCTATTTGTTCAAGTTGATTAGAGTTGGCTATGGCATAGAAGGATGTGTCATGTAAATTTTGATAACATCATCAAGATAGGCAATACTCAGGCTGTAAGAGATCTTCCAAAATTGGTAAAACCTACAAATAGTTTGTGCAAAGAATGTCAGCTAGGTAAACAAAGCAGAGTCTCATTCAAAAGCAAGGATCAGTCCTCTACCAAATTATTGGAATTAGTTCATACTGATCTATGTGGTCCGACAAGAATCAAGAGTATGCAAGGTGATAGATACTTCATGTTACTGATTGATGATTATTCCCGGATGATGTGGGTTACCTTTCTAAAAGAGAAATCAGAAGCTTTTGAGAAGTTTAAAATCTTCAAGGCTATGGTAGAAAATCAAACTGGATTAAATCTGAAATGTCTGAGGTCTGATAGAGGTGGTGAATTCACATCCGGTGAATTCATAGATTTTTGTGAGAAGCATGGTATAAAGAGATAGTTGTCTGCTCCTAGGACTCCACAGCAGAATGGAGTAGTAGAGAGAAAGAACCGGACCATCCAGGACAATGATAATGGAAGCAAATGTTCCCCAAATGTTTTGGAGAGAAGTTGTCAGCACTGCAGTCTATACTCTCAATCGAGTTCAAATCAGAAGCAATACCGGTAAGACTCCTTATGAACTTTGGTTTGGCATCACTCCTACTGTGAGATATTTTAGAGTATTTGGTAGCAAATGTTACATTAAAAGAGATGAAGATCTAGGAAAGTTTGATAGAAGTGATGAAGGAATTTTCTTGGGTTACTCCACTCAAAGCAAAGCATACCGGTGTTACAATAAGAGATTGAGAAAGATGATAGAAAGTACAAATGTGAAGGTTTATGAAGGAATTGAGAAGCCCTCAAGGTTTTATGAATATGATGAAGATGATCAGAATGGTACTCTGGTTCAAGGAGCTCAATCCTCTTCTAAAAGTCAGATTCAGACTGATCTGGTAAATCAGGAAGAAGAGATAGGTCTGAATGAGCCTAATCAAGAAACAGAAGTGCAAGAAACTCCCAAAGTTCCAAGGTATGTAAGACTGAACCACTCTAAAGATCAGATCATAGGTGACAAAAGCAAAGATGTGCAAACTAGAAGGACAATTGCTCAAAATTCAGATGAATATTGTCTGATTTCAAAGATTGAACCTAAGACAATAAATGAAGTCTGCAATGATGAAAACTGGACCAAAACAATGGAGGAAGAGCTGATGCAAATTGAGAAAAATCACACTTGGGATCTTGTTCCTAGACCTAGGAACAAGAATGTGATTGGAACCAAATGGGTCTTCCAGAACAAACTAAATGAAGTTGGTGAGGTAATCAGAAACAAAGCCAGATTGGTCTGCAAAGGCTACTCTCAAATAGAAGGAATTGATTTTGAAGAAACCTTTGCTCCGGTGGCAAGAATTGAAGTAGTCAGATTATTTCTTGCATTTGCTGCCTTCAAAGACTTCAAGGTATATCAGATGGATGTCAAGTCTGCCTTCCTAAATGGTGATTTGGAAGAAGAAGTATACATTGAGCAACTGGATGGATTTCAATTGTCTGATCATGGTGATATGGTATGCAAGTGGAAGAAAGCACTGTATGGATTGAAGCAAGCCCCAAGAGCTTGGTATGAAAGATTGGATAACATCTTGTGCAGATTGGTTTCAACAAAGGTACTGCTGATAGTAACTTATATTTTAAAATTGATCATGAAAACATCTTGATTGTTGAAGTATTTGTTGATGATATCATCTTTGGAGGGAAAGATAGCATGTGTAAAACCTTTGCAAATCAAATGAAAAGTGAGTTTGAAATGTCTATGCTTGGTGAAATGAATTTCGTCTTGGGTCTGCAAATTCCTCAAACAAAGAAAGGGATCTTCATTTCTCAAACCAAATATGTGAAAGAATTATTGAGGAAATTTGGGATGGAAGATTCAAAGCCAATGAATACTCCCATGGCAACCAGATGCAAGTTGAGCAAAGATGATGACTCTCCTAAGTAAGACTAGACAAAGTACAGATCAATGATTGGTGGATTGTTGTATCTCACTCAAACTAGACTAGATATTATGCACGTTGTTAGTCTTGTTGCTAGGTTCCAGGCTGATCCTAGAGAATCTCATGTCATGGCAATCAAGAGAATTTTTAGATATCTAAAAGGGACAGTGGAGTATGGTTTGTGGTATCCTAGAGATCATGATTTCTCTCTTCATGCATACACAGATGCAGATTGGGTGGGAGATGTGGATGATCAGAAGAGTACTAGTGGTGGAGCATTTTTTTTGGGAAAGAGATTAGTTTCTTGGCTAAGCAAGAAACAAGATGCAATATCTCTGTCTACAACTGAAGCAGAATACATTGCAACAGTAGGTAGTTGCACTCAAGTTTTATGGATGAAGCAGATGCTAAGAGACATTAAAGTAGAATATGAGGAGCCTATCACAATTTTCTGTGATAATTCAAGTGCAATAAATATTTCTAAGAATCCAGTGTTGCACTCTAAGACTAAGCATATATCTATCAAGTTTCACTTTCTGAGAGAGCAAGTGAACAAGGATGAAGTTAGACTAGAGTTTGTGCCCTCTAAGGATTAGATTGCAGATATCTTTACTAAACCTCTTCCTAAGGACTCTTTTGAGTTTCTCAGGGAGAAGTTAGGGGTTATTGCCCCTCTGGTGATGAACTAGGATGCACTGATGTGCATCATTCTGGTGGATATCACAGTCATATCTTGTGATTCGGATTGGTGATGGGGAGTTGCTACTCAGGGGGAGCAGCTGGTATAATTCTGATGTGTTAAAGTTGCAAGTATGAGCCCTTTGCCATTGATGTCAAAGGGGGAGAGAAGATGTGAAAAATAAGTGGTTGATGATCAAAGGGGGAGCAGTAAAGAAAGAGAAGACATGTGAAGAGTTGTTGCTGATAGGGGGAGCTGTGACAGAAAGGAGAAGTTCTTGTCTTGATGGTTTTTCACATCATATGTTGCCATCAATGACAAAGGGGGAGATTGTTGCAAGTATGAGGATAACCAGTGTTGTCATTGATGTCAACATACTCATACTGCATTAATGAGAAGGATTGGATGAGCTGTGTGCTAAGAATATTGAGGAAACTAGTCTCAATTAGGAATAGTGAAGAACAGTGATGATAGTAAGGTAAAAGTCCAAGATAAGATGAAGATTAGAGGATGCAGTTTAAAGGGTTTGTAGATATGAGTATTGAGATGATCCAGTCAAGTTTTCAGAGGTCCACATAACTATCTAAAGAAGTTATGACTGCTCCAGTAGAACTGGTTCCAGCAGATGTTCAGTGATGATAGAGTGTCATAGATTAGTCCGGTGAGCTCCGGAATTGCATTTTCTCAGTCTGTGGATTGGAGGGAGTGTTGAAGAAGTCCGTGTGAAGTGACAACTAGATTTGTTCATGGTTTGGAGGTCCAGAAGCACCATTTACATTGTGACAGTGATGACAGACTATGTTCTTGATGTTCTGGATGAAGAAGAGAAGAATTTCAGGAAGCTGGTAAAGTGCGGATGTTGTTGGTAACTCAGAAAAGGTTTTGGTGATCCTTGGATCATGTACAATTCTTATTGGCGGTCTACATTGAAGTTAGAGTGTGGTTTTGATGTAAAGACCACCGGTTGTTGGTGTTCTTCCTAAGACAGGCCGACCGGATGTATTACACGTCTTTCGGATGATATAAAAGTGTTTGCTAACTTAGATGATTGTTCCTAAGTTGATGCCTTATATAAATAAAGGATTGTGAAGTCATTCCAAAGTGTGAAGTGTGTGGATGAGTGTGGCATAGCGAAGAAGAAAAGTGAAAGGCAGAGCAGGAGTTTTTGGGCTTAATGGAACTAATTCAGGCATGGTAAAGATGTCAATCTCTAGTTCAAGTTTGTGATACTTGTTACTTTGTAGACGGTGTGTCTCTTGTAGGCAGTGTGCCTCTTGTGAGCAGTGTGCTCGGGTAGTGAGCCCTAATTGGCATGTGCCATCTATTTTTCTTATTCTTCTAATAGAGAATAATCCTTGGGTTAATCACCCCGTGGTTTTTCCCTTAACCAGGTTTTCCACATCAAAATCTTGGTGTCTCATGTGTTGATGTGTATCTGCTCTGGTGTTTATGCTTTATGCTTTCATGAATGATAAATTGCTATGCTATTGAATAACAAACTGAATTTAAGTGTTTGAATTGGAAGCAAGTTTAGGATAACTGATTCACCTCCCCCTCTCAGTTATCAACATGTCCTTCTATTCGCGCACATTCACATGAGCATTCTCCTCCATTAATCTTCTCATTTCTTCTCAACCATTGATCTTCCTTTACCCAACTTATGCTGCAAGAAATATAGCGCACCATTGGCACACATCTCCATAACACTTCATCATATCGTCCACTCACATTTTGTGTTTGAAGCTCACCTTCAAATACAACAAGTATCAGAGCCAACTTCTCCTTGTCATCTTGAGGATTCGAAGTGAGGAAGCAAGCTTCCTGAGGGCCAACATTCATCTCCATCAAGATCAAGAAAGAAAAGGTGAGCAATGGAAGGCGTAAGGTAAAGGTTGTAAGTATCATCTTGTTCTTATTTTAAAACCCTTTATCTTCATATTTCATTGATGTTTGGGTTTTTAATATTCATTTGATTATCCCATTTTCACCCACACACTTACATTAGGGTTCTCTAAAAATGCAGTTGATTGAAGGAAGAAGATTACTATCAGAGCCTATGATGAAGAGGAGAGAACTACCAAGGGAATAGTGGTATTACCCATACAAGTGGGACCGGTGATAAAAGACATTGTATGCCAAGTCCTAGATAGGGAGCTAGCCTATAATATTCTCCTAGGTAGACCATGGATTCATGCCATGAAAGTTGTGCCTTCTACCTATCACCAATGCATAAAATTCCCTCATAATGGCAAACAAGTCACCATCCAAGGTGATTCCAACCCCTTTCAGCATTGCAACTCTGTCCTCTCAAAACCCAATTGCATCATACCCAACAATAGAGGATCTACATCCCCTACCCCACAACATGATTCTACCTCCAAAGCTTCCTCATCCAAGCCCAAAGAGTAGAAAATTACCATCAAAGAAACAGAAGTAGAGGAATACTCCATCGAGCACAGCCTCAACTTGGCCAAATTGCCTCTATCTCCTAGATCCTTTGGGCGACCCAAGCATTTTCCAAAGCCATCTACTCCTCCTACACCTCCCACAGCTCCCTTTGTAGAATGGGGGATTGTATCAGATGAAACAGAGGAAAGAGATGTCTTACAATGGCTCTACACAGAAGAAGAAGAGAGCACACAAAAAGAACCACCTAAGCTCCCAATGGAAATCTACAAGCGAGGTGAGTCTATCCTACACAGAATGGGTTATGAAGGACAAGGCCCCATTGGCCTAAGAAAAGAAGGAATTATAGAACCCATTCAACCCTCTTCATCCTCATTGGCTATAACTACAAAAGGTCTAGGGTATAAAGATAAGGGCAAAGATAAAGCAAATGCTTGTCTTATGGAAATGATCCATATCCTTCAAGAGGACAGTGACACAGATTCCAACGAGTATGAGTGGGATGAGCTGACAAAGCATTCCTATGACAACAAAGAGGGTGACACCATTCAAACTTATAGCCCCTACCATGAGGGACAAACACTACCGCATAGACCATTAGAGTGTGATTTGCCTATCCCTGAGAATTCAACTTTCGAGGAAGGTTTGACTTCTATAGCAATAAACAATTTGGAGGAAAGTACCATCCCGAACACTCTCTCGACCAATACTTATAGCATATCCATTCAAACTATCAACGAATCAGATCTATCCTCCGACTCCCTCCCCCTTGTGCATCCTGAGTTTATTGACTAGGATCTACAAGGAACCCCGCAACTAGATATGTTCCAAAATGATGATGCCTATATTGACTACATGGAACTTAGGGACCACCTACCTAAAGGAGATCATAAAGTTGGCTTTTCCATTTAACTTAATACCATGGCTTATTTTGGAGAGGGTACAAAGCTTTCCAGTCACAAAAATATCAAAATAAAAATTGGATCTGTAGTGAAAACTGCTCCACGATAGTTTCAAATCCCAAATTAGTAAAAAGAAAGGATGCATCTGATGGTGAAAACCCAACTGTGGCACCTAACGATGGAAGGCTTGACACTCTCCCTGATGACATGCACCAGGAGAAGTCTTAGATTGTTGCGGAACCTACAGAACCTGTTAACATTGGAACAGAGGAACAACCTAAGATCATTCACTTTGCTAAGTCTCTAACCCCACCAGAAAAGACTAAGTTTATACCATTCTTCAAGAAAAAGTAGGTCAATTTTGCTTGGTCATACGTAGATATGCTGGGGTTAGATCCAGATCTGATTCTACATCATCTTCCATTAGATTCAGAAGCGAAACCAGTGAAATAGAAGCCTAGAAAGATGCATCCACACATTTTACTACTAGTAAAAGAGGAACTCAAGAAACTACTGGATGTAGGGTTCATTAGAGCTATAGACTATTCGGAATGGGTCTCCAACATAGTACTAGTATCTAAACTTGATGGCCGAATCAGACTATGCAATGATTTTAGAGATCTAAACAAAGCTTGCCGCAAGGATGATTTTTTGTTGCCAAATACAGATATCATAGTTGAGTTACCAGCAGGGCATACCATGTTATCTCTCATGGATGGCTTCCCAGGATACAATTAGATCAGGATAGCACTAGAAGACCAGCATAAGACAACTTGTACTTGTCCATGGGGCACTTTCTACTAGAATGTCATGCCATTTGGGCTAAAGAATGTAGGAGCCACATATCAATGTACTATGACCACTATATTCCATGATATGATGCACGCCACCATTGAAGACTATGTAGATGATATCCTTGCAAAGTCACTCATAAGGGAATCACACTTGGATTTGTTAGAGAAAGTCTTTCAGAGACTAGAACAATTCAAAGTCAGGTTGAACCCAAAGAAATGTGTGTTTGGAGTCACCTCGGGCAAACTCTTAGGCTTCATTGTATCAGAAAATGGAATAGAGGTGGACCCTGCCAAAGTCAAGGCTATTATGGACATGCCACCACCTAAGAATCTTACACAACTAAGATCTCTATAGGGAAAGCTACAAGAAATCAGTAGGTTCATATCACAACTAGTAGACAAGTGTCAACCCTTCAGTCATCTCCTACATAAGAACATTCCATTTAGGTGGGATAAGAAATGCGAAGAGGCATTTGACAAACTGAAAGAGTATCTTATGAATCGACCTATTCTCATGCCTCTTATCCAAGGGAAACCATTGTTACTATACATATCTGCTACATCAACAGCTCTTGGGGCCCTTCTAGCACAACAAGATTATGAAAGTAAAGAAAGAACCGTCTACTACATCAGTCGTACATTGGTAGGCTATGAGTTGCAATACTCTCAAATAGAAAGATCATGCCTTACGGTAGTTTTTTCTTCCCAAAAACATTGGCATTATATGCTAGCACATCCAGTCAAACTTATTGCAAAGATAGATCCACTGAAATACCTACTAAGCAAAGTAGCTCTAATAGGTCACCTAGCCAAATGGGTAATGCTCCTAAGTGAATATGACATTGAGTATGTAGACAGAAAGGCTATCAAGGGGCAAGTCATTACTGACCAGTTAGCAGATACACCACTACAGGACACCACACCAATGCAATTTAAGTTTCCAGATGAATCCTTATTCAATATATCAACACATTCTTGGAAACTCTACTTCGATGGGTCCTACACAAACCATGGATCAGGGGTAGGAATCTTGTTTGTAACTCCTCATGGAGACACCATACCAGAATATGAAGCCTTGGTCATTGGCCTCAAAATAGAAACAAAGTGGAAAATCAAAGAGCTACATGTCTATGGTGATTCTCAACTAGTGATCAATTAGGTTAATGATGATTACCAAACCAAAGATGAGAAATTTGTCCCATACAAACGAATGGTCAAGGACTTTAAGGAATACTTTGTGATCATGTCTTTTGAGTAGATACCTCGCATTGAAAACAAAGTAACAGATGCCATGGAAACCATTACCTCTCTCCTCGAAATCCCAGAGAATGGGTCACGATACGAGTTCTTGGTGGAGTCAATTCAACAACCAGCTTATGATCTTCCTAAAACCCATTCCATATGCCTATTAGTTGGATCTGATTCACCTTGGTATGGTAAGGTCTACACTAACATCAAGGACAACACCCTCCCACCTAACCTATCTTCAAACCAACAACGAACCTTTATACGCCAAACCTCTCGTTATACCATTATTGCCGACACCCTATACCAACATGGTTTAGATGGTACTTTACTCCGTTGTTTAGCACGAGAAGAATCCCAAACCACCTTACAAGACGTACACGAAGGGATTTACGTAACACACTCTAGTGGTCCTTCCTTAGCTAAGAAACTCATGCGTTTGGGTTATTATTGGCTGAACATGGAAATAGATTCATATCAATTTGTGAAGAAGTGCAAGCAGTGCCAGATACATGAGAACCTGATACATGCACTAGCTCAAGAGCTGAGACCTTTAATGACACCTTGGCCCTTTTGTCAATGGGGACTCAATCTTGTAGGCAAAATCCACCTGCCCTCATCTAACAGCCACAAATTCATAATAACTACCACTGAGTACTTTACCAAGTGGATTAAAGTCATCCCCCTCACCACTATCACAGGTAAACAAATCTCCTCATTCATCCTTAACTACCTCATCTGCATATACAGAATTCCCTCATCCATTATCACAGATAATGGAAGACCCTTCAAAAACCAGGATGTACAAGAGCTTTGTGACAAATTCAAAGTCTAACACCGTTTCTCCACACCCTATTACCCCCAAGGTAACGGCCAAGAAGAATCATCCAACAAGACCATCTTGAAACTCCTTAAGAAGATAGTCAATGATGTTGGCCGTGATTGGCACATCCAACTCAATCCTGCTCTGTGGGCCTATCAAACTAGTATATGCACTCCCACGAGTGCTACCCCTTACGCCCTTGTCTATGGATCAGAAGCTATCCTCCCCATCAAGGTTGAGTTACCATCTCTCAGGGTGTCGTTAAAAGGTCTCACAATAGATGAAGAGTACAAAGTTTCCATATTATAAGAACTAGAGTTGCTAGAGGAAAGGAGACAAAAGGCCTTTGACCATCTCAAAGCATACTAGCAAATAATGTCACGAAGCTACAACCACAAAGTCCTCCCAAGAGTCTTTAAAGTTGGAGATCTAGTACTTAGAGAAAACCCCTGTAATCAACACGATCGTGAAAAGAAAGGCAAGTTTGAACCCAACTGGCTTGGACCTTATGTGATCATTGATGCTTATGGATCGGGGGCATATCAGTTAGCAACATCAGAAGGTGAGCTGTCCGATGACCCAATCAACAACATGCATCTTCGCCAGTTCTATACCTAAGAGAACCCCAATCAACCATTTTCTTCACCCCAACCTATTCTTCCAACCTTCTTCATCGTGAGATTGTTTGTCTCACACCTTCTGCCTTCTTCCCATCCAATCTCTTTTGGGGGGCATCCTACCATTGTTAAACCTGTACCATGGGCAAACTGGGGCATGTATCATTATCAGAAAAACTTATTCTTTGAAACAACGTGATAAAACACATTGCATGAAAGAGGGGCAAAATGTATATGCCTAAAAATGATACGACTCTATCCAAATAAATATTCTTAATATTTATTTAAGTCTAAATCCTCTATCAATAAATAAATAAACAAATTTATTTATTTGATTCATATTCTCCCAACAATTAAATAAAATCAATTAATTTAATTAAAATTCCTAAATTCTTTTAATTTCTCCAACAAATTAAATAATACTAATTATTTAATTAGTTCTCCCAAATTGATTCTAAATTAAATAATATCAATTATTTAATTGTTTCTTCTAATAATATCTTCTCTAAATTTAAATAAATCAAATATTTATTTAAGTTGTTCATTTCTTCTAAATTGAGTTATCTCTAAATATAATTCAATCCTTGTGCACATGCAATTGAATATTATAAATATTTAATTGAGCTAAAATATCTTCTCATCCTCATGCAATTTCTATTCCCTAGTTCTATTCTCTTAACTAATTAATCTATTCTTTTAATTGATTAATCTCTTCAGTTAACTCATTCTTCTATTTTATTATTTCCTCTCATGCAAAATATTGCAAGACATATGTCTTCTTCTTATTCACGCACGTTCTTCAAGTCGTTTATACTATTGATCTTCTCTCTCACGAGTCTATAAATTGAACCCTCTTCTTCCATTTCATTGATCCAAGCTTTAAGTAAACTTACTCTACAAGAATTACAGCACGCCTTTGGCACAAATTCCTTCATTGCTTGTGATCACACTCATTACTACACACTACTATCATTGTTGTGAAGCTCATCTTCATTGCGAAACTATCATAGTCATTCCCATTTGAACATCTTGGACTCATAGCAAGGAAGTGCACCTTCTGAGGGCCATATTCATAGACAAGATCATTTGTGATAGGCGATCAATGGAAGTTGATAATTAAAGGAGGTTTGCTTTGTATTGGTTTGATTGATCTCTTTTGTTCATTATTTCATTGAGTTTTGGGTATTATTGATATATTATATTGATCATTCATTTAGATCCAATTTTCCCTTAACAGTAACTGTATTTGAGAAACATGTTGAACAATGGTTTGATGTTACCCCAACCTCCGATACCTTTGAAATCAAACTTCGAATCCCTTGGATAAAGGCAATGAATTTTTTCCCTTCAACTATCTATGAATGTGTAAAATTTCCTTTGAATAGACAAGTGCATGTCATTCCTCGAAATACATACAAGCCTTTAAATACACAACAACATTTTACATTGGATTACTTTTGCAACAAAACCAACAACAAACTAGAGTTATGAACAGACTTTACCTTTTTCAAGCTATAGAAACTACAAAGCAAAACTTTTACACCCAATACCTAGTCCTTCTATACAAAAAACAACAAAAGACAAACAACCTACATGTGAAGAGAATCTTAGACCGAAAGGACAAGGTCCCTATGCTGAGGTTCCTCCCCTGAAATCCTTACAAGGATCAGGAAGTCATTGTCAACAATAAAATATTCCACCGCGTCAAATGAGGTTTGATCCCGGTGCTTCATCTTCCACATGCACAAGCCTATGAAAGAAGATAGCCCTATCTTACAAGAGATAAGTGGTACAAGAAAATGAAATCGAAAAGAAAGAGAAAGAAGAAAAAGAAGATAAGCTTATGCTATAAACCTTGCCTCTCAACAAGAAAACATTGATCCTAACATTCAACCAAACAAAAATGATCCTAACAACAAGCAACATGATGAGCAAGACATGAATTTGGCTATGATACCTTATGTCCCACTTTCCTCCAACATTAGGGAGTGGGAAGATGACGATGATTTACTTGATGATGAGACTTAGCACAAAGACCCTACAGGTAAGTATCCCTAACCCTTTTATCTCTCTCATGATGTGTTTCCCCTGTGATTTGTTATGTGTTGTTTAGCCTCCTGGAATGACCTCAGATTCTCCCGTAAGGTCTGAGATACCAGGAGACCACCTCTATTGTGACCTTCTATTTGTATCATCATTCTTCTATATTGCCTCTCTCTGATTTCATTGTTGTGTGTTGTGTCTTACGGACATAGCATTGTGGTTGGTGACTTGGGGGCACCCTCCTACATGATTGTCCCTAAGACACTTGTTTCTCCACTCTTATTTATTGTTTCCCTTCCTCTAGTGTTTCCATCTAGCGGGCGGATGACGACAAACATTTATACTGATGCGGACCTAGTGTCCCTTTCGAGAGAAATAAAAAAATGGACTTAGTTCCTAATATGACAATGGGGTTGTATATTTTATCTGACGCTTGGCTAGTGGAAGCACTCGTTCTTTCCACGTAGTGAATTTGATGATGTTTCTATCGCATTTACAAACCTTAACAATATTGCTACTCTATCACCTTTGTTTGTGTTTGAATCTAGCCTTGGTGGTACTCAATTCGGAGAGCTTCATGATATAGCCCTAAGGTTATCCTTGAACTTTGAATTCATTGTATAACCTTGGCTCTTTGTGTGGTTAATCATATGCACTGATGTTGTTGTTTATCATGGATTTAGTAGACACTAACATGTTTCTTGCAGGGATGTGTTTGTGGGAACATTTGGCGATTGTGAAGTACATGTCACCTCCGAGGGGCATGGGCTTTGTGAGAGCTTGTATTCCCTTGTGTGTTTTCTTCCTACCTTAACATGCTTGATATTGATGTATGATATCAACCACCTTAAGGTGGGGTCATATATAAGGTAAGCTATCTGTTGTAGATGTTAGCTATATGCTTGTCCTTAGGTATAGTTAGAGAGTGCTTCCTACATCCTGAGTTTGTTTGCAATCAATCAATCAATCATGTAAGCCCTCTACGAAGGTAGGATATCACGTATATCCTTTTTATTTTAAGCCCTTTGCAGAGGTGGGATATAGTGTATATCCTTTTTATTTTAAACCCTCTACGGAGGTGGGGATCGTGTATTTCTGAGAGCAGATTGCATCATCCTGTCATTTTCAAAAGTCCTCTATAGAGGCGAGGAGTGGTTCTGTGACTAACTCAACCCTTAAGCATGTTTTTAGTGATTGTTGTGGCAAAGCCCAATCATCAGTGTGTGCTTGAGATGGTGTTGGACCTAGAAATAGGTACACTCCATTGCTTGTCTGCCGTGTTTTCTTCGTGTCTTCAAGTATGTGTGTTTGGCATGATTGCTTTGTTTGGTGTGTTTGTTGCCCAATATGTAGTATAAAGACCAACACCTTAGATTGTGCTTCCTACATTTTGGGAGGTTTTGCGTGTCTTGTGTGTGTGTTGCCTCATATATACAAAGACCTGTGCGATGAGTGTATCATGTATTATGGGAGGTTTGTTTACTTTCCAGTACTTGCATTTGCATTTCATATATATAAAAAGAAAAGAAAATATATCATTTCTATGTTCCATGCATTAATGTGTCTTCTATGCATTGACTGTCTTCATGTTCTGCGTGACTGTAACTATCTTCTCTATGTTTTGCGTGCCTGTTACTATCTTCTATGTGATTGGTGTGTCTTCTCCCTGCTTGGTGTGTTTGTTGTGTTTGTGACCATAGTTTAATGCATGTATTGGCCTTGTGTTTATACATACATTAAAGTGGGGGCTAAATGTAACATCGAAAAATGTCCCCTTGGGGGCTTTTCCCTCATAAGGTTTAGCTCTAGAGTCTTTTGCATGCATTTAGGACATCTTACTTCATAATTTGGCATCCTGATGGAATGAGCCCTAGGTAACATGAAAAATGGGACCTAGGAGGACCCCTTGAGTTTGACCCTACATAAAATAGGGGGGAGGACTTGGGCACCCACGCCCTAGTCCTACCCTATTTTAGGGCAACACCAATTTTTGGGTGTTGGCTTGTGATCGTTATTTGGGTCCTATGCCGACACGGTAAGTTTGAATTACGAAAATCTTGGCGGGAGTGTTTGTAGTTGCATATAAAAGTATGTTTAGGCATTCATTTGTAAACTAGACAATCTTTGTGAACTTTAGGCATTCTCAAGGTGATTCAAGGCTTTCATTGTGTTGCAAGAGCATAATTGTGTTGTCTATGTGTTTGTGTTTGCAGATTTGAGCATCCATTTCATCATGGAATGAAGGGCATCTTCCTCCCAAGATATCTTCACTACAAGGTGACATTATGTTGTGTTTTTATCATCATTTGCTTTGATTTTTGCCTCTACCTCACAAGGGCATGCACTCTCTATCTGATAACAATTTTTAGAGACTTAAGTGTCCTCCGAGGCTTGACTGAGGCAAGCCTCTAAACACCACAACCCCCTCCCAAAGTTTTCATGGTTGCAGGTTACATGTTGAGGAGCTGGATAAAGTGAAGTTGTAGGAAGGCATCTTGAACTGTCAGAAGTGCAGAACAAAAGGAAAAATGGCACCCTTGACTTGGGCGCCCACTCATTAGTCCTCCAACTTTCGTGATGGGAAAATCTCTAGAATAGTAGGAAAGAGTTGCAGACTAAGTTCCTAGATCCAGACAAAAAGTAGGGCATTGGACTTAGGCGCCCACTCTTTTGTCCTCAACTTTTCTACCTCAAAACCTTGAAAATAGGTACTCTGTGATTTGATATTTTACTTCCCTCTACAAGAGCTTTTCCTGTTATTCTTCTGTCTACAGTCATATTTGCAAAATTAGGGTTTTAATGGTTAATTGATCTTAGGAGAAAGAAAATTGATAATTAAACACCCTAATCCAAGCTTCCCTACATCTCATAGTGACCTAGGGTATGATAGTACATTGCAACTTGACCCTAGGTCCTTGAATGTATAGGGTGAAAGGATTCAAACATCTAAAAAATTAAACATTAACAAATCCCAATTTTACCCTAAACATTCTCATTGGCAGTACTTTAAATGACATTAGAGGGTTCATCTTGACTTGTAGAGGGAGCATGAGGATCCTTGGTTTCCAAACCAAGAGGCATGTATCCTAATCCATAAGACTATGGAGATAAAGGTAGTTGTCCCGAATGAAAGACATTAGGTAGCTCATATTCTCCACAACCTTTGTCGATGATCTTGACCTTTGTGACTTTAGGATCTTGGGAAGATGGTGAAGTGGAAGCAAGGGCATTGAGATGAATATAAGATGTTGAAGAGGTGACCTTATCTCTAGTGTAATTATCATTATTACGACAAAGATTTCTTTTATGATAAACAACTTCCATGGCTAGATAATATGCAAAAGGTTGGGGATTTGCATGGATAGTGACCTCCATACCATTATGAGGGAATTTTATGCATTGATGGTAGGTGGAAGGAACAACTTGCATTGCATGGATCCATGGGCAACCGAGTAGAATGTTAAGTGGAGAATCAAGATCAACAATGTGGCATGTGGTGTGTTGTAGGACATGTCCCACTTGTATGGGAAGACATATGGTTCCTTTGGATTCTCTCTTAGTATTATCATACACTTTGATAGTAATAACACATGGTTCTAAGTTAGTTGTTGAATATCCTAATTGTTTTATTAACCTCAAGGTACATAAATTCAAGCTAGATCCATTATCCAAAAGGACACACTTAACTTTATGTTTAGTAATCAAGACCTCTATGTAAAGGGTTTTATTAGGAGATGGATCAATGGGAGGCATGTCATATTGGCTAAAGGCAATTTGGTAAGTGGATGAAAGATGACCCACAAGAGCTTGGAATTGTTTAGGATCAATATTATGTGGTACTTGGGATTCTTGTAGAGCTCGATCTAATATAGCTTTGTGGATGGGGGAAGCCTTGAGGAGGTTCAAGATGGATATTTATGTAGGAGTCTTCCCAAGGTGGTCTAGAATATTGTAACGGGAAGGTTGGGAAGATGAGGAAGATGGAGGTCTAGGGATAGTAACCATTCCACATCTTGTTATATCAACACATTCAGTGGATGTGGATTTTATTATGATGGTGGAAAGTTGTCAGGGATCATAGTCAATACGCCCTAAAATAGAGTCATAGGTGTAAGGGACCTTATTATAATGTATATTGTTGGTGTGATGATTTTGGAATGGATTGTGATTGGAGGGGGAGTGCCCATGCTTTGAAAGAGGATCTTGGTAAATACCCAATTTACCATTTGATGAGGAATTGGGGGTTACTTCTAATTGTCCTTGATCAATAAGATCTTGGATGTAATTTTTGAGACTCATACATTTGTTTTTGGAGTGCTTTTTGTGCCTTGCACACATGACCTATTTTTTCCAAATGGAGACCTCCTCTTTTACTTTTGTCAGGTCTCAGTTTTTGTCCTCTTAACTATTGAGAAAGTGAAGTTTTGCTCAAGCTTGGATGATTTGCTTTGAATTTGGGCATTTGGGATGATTGAAGTCTGTTTGGTACCTTTTTTGATTGATTCACAGAAGAGTTTGATTTATTTCATGCATGAGAAATAGGAATTTGTAGATTTTGTGCCAAAAACCCATGTCACTAGATAAAGAGCTGAAAACCTCGGTCTTAGGATATTTCCTGTAGCCCTTGAAAATTTTTCTAACATTTGACTTCACATTTTTTAAACGTAAAGCGGGTCTTTTTCATGTCACTAGACATTGCGCTAAATTCGAGCCCTGCAAGATATGTTCGATGAAGTCCTTTTTCCTTGTATATCCTATCAAGTGACCTTTCCTCGCTTTCCTGTATGAGTGCTCAACACTCTGCCAACTAATAGCAGTATTTATGGCACTTGTCTGGGGGTTAAATAGAAATTCATCCTCATTTTCCTATTTGCATTCAAATTCCATAGAGAACCAGAGCTCTTGTGATTTAGGAAATTTGTGAAGTGATTTCCTACACGATTGAATATTTCACTATGATGATTTGAGGGATTTTCATGTTGGCCTTTAAGTTTGTTTGGTATTCTACTTTTTATCATGTCGG
Source organism: Cunninghamia lanceolata (assembly GCA_027924645.1). NCBI lineage: Eukaryota > Viridiplantae > Streptophyta > Pinopsida > Cupressales > Cupressaceae > Cunninghamia > Cunninghamia lanceolata. The sequence continues at coordinate 1,271,712 of BSBN01000881.1, read as the reverse complement.
CCCTCTTGCATTTTTTCCTTCAATTTGTTATTAAATTCTCTACTTATGTTGTGATTAAATGTAGTTGTTGGTTTATTGTTAGATTCATTTCGGTAGTGGATTCTTACTATTTCACTATGTTTGAAGGATGTGAGTTAAACCTTAGTTATTTTAGTTTCATTTCACTATGTTCAATTTGAATGATTGGGGTCTAATTTCTTGGGTTTTGTAGAACTATATGAAAGATGTCTCATGTTTTCGATCTTGAGTCAAATGATTTTTTTCTCAAATGGATTGGATTAGGCTACATTGTCTGGGAAGGCTAGACTTAGGGTAGTGAAGTAGTATTTCATATGCTTTCAAAGAACATTTAGAAACATGCCCTAGGTGGAAGGAATGAGTTTGCGTGACTTTTAAACCTAAGTAGATATATCCATTAAGGGCTTCAATGCCCTCTTGTCCCGTGAAAGGATCATCATAGGCTTTGACCCTTAGAAATGTTGAGCTTATGTAGTTTGTGCTGAAATCATGGGGTACTGGATATGTTTGGTGATTCCCCATTTCCCTGCATCCTCTGACAGACTTCGTTTTGCCCGCTTTTGCCTTAGAAATGTTTCAAGGAGTTTACACTAATTTCATTCGGCACCGGACATGTTCAGTGACCATTCAGTTCCCCACACATCCTATGAAGTCTATTTCACCCACTCCGCTAACTTAAAACTGCTTAAGGGCACCTTACGTGATTTTTTCCCTACACCGGATGTATCTTGTGACTTCTAATTTCCCCACTATCTGGTAAGGGCCATTTTCCCCACAAACTTGGTATCCCAAACTACACTTGCATAAAGTGGACTAGGTCTCTTAGCACTGAAACCTTGAGTGACATGATAATATCTTGTGAGAGCTAAAATGCTCACTAATCCTGTGAAGACCAAAACTCCCGCTTTATCTTGTCAGGGCTCAAAACTAGCTTTGGAGCTAAAATGATCAATTCAACTAAAATGTTCATTTCATACCAGACATTTTGCATCATTCCTTTCATTTTTAAGGCTTTATCCATCATGATTGATGTAAAATTGATGAGTTTTAAGCACTACATGATAATATCCTATGAGAGGGCAAAGGCCTGCTTTTTGCTGCATTAAATTTAGTTTAGTGCCTAAGTAGAATTTAATAACCAGAAACTATTAGAAATGTAGTATTTTGATTTGTGCATATCTCGTGATCTAAGAGATAGTTAGGCATATGAATTAGTATTCAGTTCAAGTATTCATTAGGGTATTGTATTACAGGATAGATGTCTACCAGGGCTGTCAACATTGTCATGCCCACATTTCCCATGAGGTCACGACACACAACACACATGTCATGTCCATATTTGTCATGTGGTCATGACACAAAATATCAAAAAAATTCCATGCATCCCTAGAAACCCCCTCGCATGCGTCAGCGTGCTCGGTGGCAATACACATAAGGCATAAACAAGTTAGTCAAATTTGGGGTATGCAATCACATATGCATTCCCGTATGTGATGAAAGCTGACTAAGGGGCTCAGTACAATGTGAGAACTGTCCCATTAGGGTTAGGATCGATTGATCAAAACCCTAAGTTTTCCTATGTGAGTGAAGGGACTTCAACATGAGTCAAAATCAAAAGCTTAATTCTAAAGCATAACTGAATTAAATAAAAACTTAATTACGATCATCAAGTTCACGGAAATGTTAAATCCTTACCCTACACAAGGTTTAAATTGCTAACGAATGATAACCCTGAATCCCAGAAAAATCTAGCAGCATAACACCTCTCGGGCATGAATAGGAATTATTCTAATAAATAAATTTTAACCAAAGGTTCCCCTAAGCTCACTGAATTGGATTAATTGAATACATTCATTACTTAAAGCACACTAAATTGAAATAATTAAAATAACCTCCTTTGATAAATTTCCACTTACGATTAGTTAAAATAAATCAAATCAAAATTAAATATGTTTTCAATAGTTAAATTCGAAGGAATATTAATAAGAACAATTATAAACCCCAAAACTAATAATTTAATATTTTCCCACTAGTTCCATTAATTAAACTCTAAAGTTCTAAAACAATTATTTAAAAAGATCTAATTCCTCACTCATATCATTAGAATTAACACCTAGTAAAAGTTTATTAAGAAAACAACCCACTCTTAATAAATTTTACCCCTCTACATGAATTTAAAACACCACAATAAAAATAAATAGAAATAAAAGAACAAAAACCCCTCAAGTCCAAAAAGAGAGGGAAGGGAGAAATAAATAAAATAAAACTAATTTAAAACCACTCACCCTAATTGACTCTCCAATTAAAATATTACTTTCCTTATGGAAAGAATAGAGGAAACCCTAACCCTTTTGTTATTTTCTCTATTATTCTCATTTCACTACATAGTCTTCTCATCTCATTTTTTTGTTTTCTCATTGCTTTGAGTTGCAGGTTTGAAAGAGGGCATCCATGGCCGTCACTCCAAGAGAGGTATACTCATTATGTATACACGCCCTTTTTTTAAAAAAACCCTTATATATATATATATATATATATATATATATTATTTATTAAATATTGTAAGTTATCGTACGTTTCATGGTTGAGGCCGACAGCCATTGGCAGACTGTAAGAAGGCACATGACAAAGGGTTTTTTTTTGTTAAACGTTAAGCACATCAAGGAGTGAGAGGGGGGATGGGACGGATGTCCCACCCCCCCACTCCACACACAGTGGAGTGGTGGGTGGGGCATCTGCCCCACCCCCACCGCCACCCCACCAACACATAGAACAAATAGGAGGCAGCGGTAGTACTGTCATCACCCTCCCATTATTTTTTAAACCCTAAACTATAAGGGACGCCAAAAAAAAAATAGATGCTGGCCTTAAATGGCATTAATTAGAATATGTTTATTTTTATATTATTTTCTACATACAATTAAAATAAAAGAATGTATATATATATATATATATATATATATATATATATATATATATATATATATATATATATATATATATATATATATATATATATATATATATATATATATATATATATATATATATATCCCACCATTTACATAGTTAGAAGCTATGCATTTTCCAGCTTGTTAATTAAACTATTTAGTCTAAACATATAAATATATAGATCTCCCAAGGCTCTTTTTTTTGTTGTAAACAAAATAAATTACCACAACTATTTTTTTAATATATTTTATTGAAAACAACAAGTTAATTTTTTTTTTTTGAAACAACTTTTGAAGGGTAAAGACAACATTTACATACATTTTCTTCTCATTGAACTAATCCTCAAACTCATAAGAATGAAATTAGCAGCTATATTTTGCTTCAAAAAAAACATATGAAAATGAGAACCAACATTACACATATTTTACAACAATTATAAATTATAATAGCATTATTTATTTCATTACAACATCTCCAAACTCACATATATTAAATCAGCCACTATATAAATTATATTTTGAACTTCAAAATACAATACATACAGTCCAAAATGAAACATGTAACTTTACATATCAAGAGAGAAAAAGATCATCTCTCTTAACTTGAAAACAACTACATAAAGACCAAACTTAGCCATAGCTCACGAGGAGCCAAAATAACAAAACTCAAAGGTTTAAAGCTTCTTTCCTCCAAGCTCCAATGCTATAAAAACTTGCAAATAACAAATATGGGAAGGGGAAAAAGACACAAAATACCGCTCTCCTCCCTACCATAGACTCACTCATGAGTCACCCCCGAGCTTGGAGGTCATCCACACACAAGGAATACTTCACTCCACTTCACAACAAGACACTCAAACAACAATCATCAAGAACTCCCATGGATTGCACAAAACAAAACTCATAGAAATGAGTTTAAAGGAGTAGGGGAGTGGACATGACTCAACTCAAGAGTGCCACTCCAAATATCTAAAAAAACCAATTTTAACAAGGCCTCAAGCCAACACATATATACCAAATTTCACATACTTCTCCATGGCTCTCAAGCAATTAAAAAATGCTCAAATTCACAACTTGTCCTCAAGGCTAAAATACCAAAAACTAGGAGGTGACCTCGAGGAGGTTCACTCCTCCCCCACACCACACTTGTTGAGCATTTTCTCCAAGTGGAGAGGCTCTTACAACACCCATAAAAATCCCCACCACAATAAATGTAAAATACACACACAAAAATCCTCACACAAGAAATGTAAAATCCATAAGGAAAGGCATTTAGCCTTGAATCCTACCTTAAATAGCCCACAAGGAGATATTTGAAGAAGAGCCCTTCCAAACTCTACCTCCAAGTCCTTCTCCAAATGAGCCTCCAAAAATTCCTCTAACTTTCTCCCCAAATTCAAACAAAAATAAAAATTAAAAACAAATTAACAACCCTCTCCCTCTCTTTAAGAGGTTAAAATAGGCTCTCCTCATGAGCCTTGAGGAATGAGAAGGTGACACATGTCACCTTCTCCTTCCTCCACAAATTCACTTGCAAGATTCATGGAATGTGGGCGTGACACATATCACCCTCCCATTTCACCAAGTCTTGCCCCCTCCACTTGTGCTCTCTCACACATATGAGAGAGAAAAGTGGAGCCAAAGAAGGATGTGGGTATTACAAGTGCCCCAATCATATCCTCCTATGAAAGCCCACAAAACCCCAAGGTACCCTCACCAATGTGGGAGAGCCTTGGAGTTGAGTCCTCCACAATTTAAGGGTCTTGAAGACTCCCCCAACCCTTGGAAGAGGTGTGGGTGAGGTTGAGTGTTTGACCCAACCTTCCACTCCTTCCCAAACTTCCATTTTTGTCACTTTACTTCAGGGTAAAGTTTAAGTGACCAAATGGGAGTCTACCTAAGGTTAGAGACACTCAAAAGTTACCTAGACCCTAGGGGTACATGTAGTGTACCTCCATTTTCACCTTGGTTGAGCTGGTAGTTTGGCTAAGGAATCTAAAGGTGAAGATGAAACATGAGCTTTTGTAAGTAAAATGCATATTGTTATGTTAATATTACAATTAGATGATGTAGTAGTATGTTGTTAGGATAGGTGGAAAGGGTGACATCGTACCATTGAACATATGGACATATGGGAATGAGATACGAATGTTAGAGATCCTTTCCAGTGCTTCAACTATTATGTGTACTCTAATTGGAATGTTTGAGTGAACAGGTATAAGGCATCGACTCCACCTGAATTAATAGGTCTGAGCGTGCCTTAACCAATGGAGATTGTTGAACAGAGATAATGTAAGGTTTTCCCTTAGCTTGTCATCACCCTTGAAGAGGATGATTTTCAATTACTATGTCCTATCTGTATGGTCGTGTTGTGAGTCTTTGATGTACGATTCTGTTTGTCATCAGGTTACAGCTGGTATGCAACTTGTTAGCTTATTTCTATGTGGTTAATTGTTTTATTAAAAAGAGTTATTGGTTTCTTTTATTATATAAATAATATTTATCGGTGGAAAATAAATAAAATTTTATTATTATTATGAGGATTAAATTATTAATCTAATATGAAAATAAATTTGTAATTAATAAACATTTTGTTAATAAATTTTATGGCGTGTGTCTTGTCAAGATATTCTATTTTTTATAGTAATATTTTAATAACATCTTTATGAGTCAGAAAGTATTATTGTCTGGCTGTAAATGACTGATATAGTAAATTGTAAGGAAGTGTTGCATGCAGAATTTATTGCCTTAAGGAGAGGAATCTTCTAGAGGATTTTCTCTCGCTATTATAATAGATAATTTTGAGTTGTTAAGGGGGCCCCTCTCTCTAGATTGGGGGATAGTCTTTATTTTGGTGGATCTGGGGAAACTGAAATGCACATGCGAATTACTTGATACCCCCATGCACCAGAGGATTGGTGTTTTTTTTATTTTTTTTATATTTATCACCAGATATTCATGTAAGGGGGAGGATCTGGATGGGTATCACTGGAGAGGGGTGAGAAGAAGGAGCCATTAGCCCCTTGAAATCAAGCTTCCAGGTACGTTTTGAGATTCACTTTCTTCCCTTTCTCGAGACGATATTGGGAATTATTTCAGGGGAGCTAGATTGGTTATGCTTGAGAAGGTACTAGCAGTTGGCTTGATATGCAATACTCCCATGCGTGGTGTTACTGATGACAAATTCTTTGAGGTATTCAACCAATCATTTTGTGTCTCGTTTATGTTCCCATAGTTGTATTTTCCTAAAGAGTTTGGATGTGTACCCTAGAAATGACTTATCTCCAATCCTCTCTAGCTTGACATAATCTACATATTGATATCTTATTTTCTTTACCAGTTGAATGGAGAGATTCTCAAATTATATTAATTCCTTTATCATCGCACCATGAATTGGATCAATTAAATCATTACAACATGTTTACACGTCATTTTCTTCAAGCACTGAGGATTATCACACTTTACACCATTCGATCTTAAAAGTATAAAAGGAATATTAATATTTTAAATTCTATGCCATAACTGAAGTTTTTTTTTAGCTTTTAAGGCAAAACCCTTAAGAGGTCATTCTGTGTTTCTGTTTGACCATTATATTCTAGCGCAATTTATTGTAGAGAAACTTCTTTCAACCATTCATTATTTCCTTTACCATCTGGTAAAAATTCATCTTCCATTATGTCTTGCATGAGTTTTGCATGAGGTTCTATTTTTTTTAATGATATCTTCTTAGTTTATTCTGTAGTTGGCCACCTCAAATTTTGGAATGTAATAGATTTTAGAGGAGATCCTTCTTTTTTTAGTGTTTTTTTTAATTTAGACTTTGTGCTTATCTGTAATCATAGAAAATCTATAGAAGACATCTATTTGAGGCATCTCTTTCATACAGATTTGCGGGCAAAAACTACGCTGCCTGCTGCAATAGTTTGAAAGTTTCTAAAATACCTGTTGTTAGATCTGTTTTGTGCATTTTGCTATCATCTTGGTCCTCAAGTTGTAGATCCCTTCTAGAGGATGGTCTTTCTATTATTAAGCTTGATTAGAAATTCCCATGTTTTGAGTGTCAAATCTTCATAAATGGAAGGCATAGGATCACCTCTCAGAATGACGATGTTTTGGCCCTGATGTCACTGTAGGTGAAGTTGTCCATAACAAATTGTCTTAGGCCTCTTCAATGACTCTAATTTGTGAATTACGTGATCTTTCCTTATCACATTGTGCCAATTTGTCAACTAAAATCTGAAACCGTTTCATATGAGTATTTCCTATCGCCCTTGCAACAAAGTTATCTTACAAAATGTTGTATTCTTGTTGTCAATGAAACATTGTATTTGCTTAAAGTTTCCTAGAATTTTTATCCATAAACTGTTTGACTGCTTCTGTAAACCATTTGCAATCATGCTTTTGCATTTTGCCATTATTGTTGCAAATTAGCCAGGCATTTAGGGAGAGAGAAAATTAGTAATAATTATCAAAGCATGTTGTAAGTTTAGAAGTAATTCATTTAGAAACTTATTGATTTCATTCATACATGCATATAATGGATAAAGGTAATTGTATTTTCAAGAGATTGCCAGTAAGTTCATAGGAATTTAATTAAGTGTTGAAATTAAACGAGTGGTAGTTATAGATAATTTTCTCTAGGAAATTTTTTTGGAATAGTGTTATATATTAGGAAGTTTAATTTGTAAAATTTTATTCTCAGGAAGATTTACATTTTTATAGGATATAATCATACATTATATTGTTGCAATCAAGCATTATTTTAATCTTAGAAAATTTAAACATTATTTCTATTTTGCTTTATTTATTTAGTTATGTTACTAAATTTAATTATTAGATTATTTACTAAGATCGAGTAACTTAAGGTTTGAATCTAGTTGTGTAGTTTAATAGAAATCTATTTGTATGAACTTTATATGTTGATTATAAAATCGTCATTACCTTTTATTTTATATTTAGAAATTCTGTATAACTTCCATAATTGAAGCTTTATATCTGGATTGATTAATTGGTTATTTTTATTTAATTATATCTTGACTAGAATAAGGATGGAGAACTTATTTTCACTGCATGGGAAAAGGGGGAAATAATTTAATGTATTTGCGTTATTGGTTAAATTGACGATAGCATAGGTGTATTTAGAGTCCATACAAGAAAATGCTTAATGGTATTAGGATGTTGTATAGAAAATGCTTAATGTTATAAGTGGAGGGGTGTTATAGTAGTAGTGTAGTGATATGCTAGGATATAGAATGCATTTTATGATGGATGTTTGAAAACATAGTTAAAGAAGGATCATTTATTAATGCTAACTCTTACAATGGTTATGAGATGTTGTCCTTATATAGTTTTGTCATATGTTGCATTTATTGTGTGGTAAATGAATTATTATATTGCTATAAGGGATATTAGATGATGATGTGCTTTTGAGAGTGAATGTCGAAGTGTGACTTTTGTGTTACAGTGGTGTCAAGTGTCTGTGTCATTGGGAAAGTTGATTCCAGAGGCCAAGAGGGGTAGTCGTGTGTATGACTCTGGTGATTATGTAATCTTACTAATGGTTGAATATGTATTGGTTTTATGTAATGTTTTATTCCCTCTATTTATGGATTCATGTAGTTGTGATGACTAAGCAAGATGACCCATGCCTTGCTCAGTGTACCTATTCTTCTGGTTATGTCTTAAACTCGTGTTGATGTCATGTTCGTGATGTGGTTCATTATTGTTTTGAGCATGTAATAAAAATACTGTGTTGGATACATTTTGTTATGGTTGAGTTTTTGGGAGCAAGATGACCCATGCCTTGCTCTAGTTACATGTGGTTTATGGTTGTTATGATGGTTCCAACTGGAAGTTTGGGACAATGATTCAAGAATTGGTCCTTGTGAATATGATTTGTATACAAGAAGGTTAATGCCTCACATGGTATTTGGATAATTGTCATTATGACTTGCTTGATGGTTAGGGTCTTCTAGATGCAAGTGGGGGAGTGGCTTTCAATGAGGGGCTGATGCCCAAGTGGCTGCTAGGGTAACCCATTGAAAGTTATTAATCTAGTGATAACTTAATAATAAATTTGGAGGGTGGGAGAGATTTCACACTAAACAAGATAAGTGGATGCCTCACTCATGGCTCAAGTGCTCGTTTGGCTTGAGATGGGATGAGAAAGCCATGGTTGGCAAGATCAACTTCCTTATCTTCAAGAAAGGAATGTTGGTTCCACATGTGTCACCCTATGGGGCCGGCGTCTAGTGAGAGATTGTCAAGGTAACCATAGATGGGGGCCGGCATCTAGTGAGAGACTGTTAAGGTAACCCATGTTAGGGCCATGTGATGACACTTTCCCTACTGCAGCCTAGCATTCCCTCTTTGGTATTCTCTCCTTATGTTGTGTGATTACCTCTGGAAGGTTAGTTAAGTCTGGAAGTGATGTTTATGATGCTTTCAATGCCTTGTTGACTAGTGTTGTATTTGAGTCATGTGTAGTCCTTACACCTGTTAGTCTTTTGTCTTCTTGTCTGGTTATTGGTACAGAACCTTATGTTATTTCCTAGCATAGGGGGTGGACCTTAGGGTTCCACATGGTCAGGTAGTTGTACTTTTAACTCCATTGGTTTTCCCTTGCTATTATTCATGTGCAAGGAGGATGGAGCTTGTGATACAGATTCTAGATCATGTACCAGAGTGAGAAGATAGTTATTTATGCTCATGTGTTAGCCTTGTGTATCAATTAAATCATATTGTATGTATTCCAATGTGATCAACAAAGTGATAATGTTATGATATAATGATGTACCCTCTTGTAAAAAAATTGTTGAAGTACTTGTAGTTCTATGATCTCGTTGATTACTTATCTGATGTTATGACATGCAAATGTATGTGTTCATTCATGTGATTCAAAAGATTAGAATGGATCTTTTGATGTTAGTTAATTCTTGATCCTGTAAATAGCTTAGTAAGTAATGCAGCTATGGAACCTTAGAGGACAAGTTAGTTTAATGATATGTATTGATGTGTTTGACCTTACTTTGTTATTTATATCCTTAAAAGAAAAAAATTGTCCTATTTATTTAGCATAGTTGTGTTGTCCTCTGGGGTTTCCTAGCGAGGCGTTACAATACAACCCAGGGTCACTTTTAACCCATTTTGAGCACCATAGGGTGAGTAGAATCACATAAAAAGGGGTCACAAAAATAAAAAATAAAAAATAAAATCAATTAAACATTACACCTTTACAACACCAAAATGCAATCAAATATAAAAGGGGTAGACATATCCCAAACAACACCACACATAAACATTATGAAAATTCATCATTCACTTACACATTTGATCTTGGTTCCTCTTGGAACAAGATTAGCTTAACACATGAATTCGCAATATGTGTGGGACAATCTATGATTATCTATGGCTTGGTTAGAACACCTGTGCACTTAAACAAAAGATTAATCCAACATGTCTATCATAGCTGAAGAAAGGGAAGCATACACTCACTTATCACATAATCATATAAAACAATCATAAAATCGCATCATAATTACATTCATAATTTTTCATTTCTATAATCCCTCTCAAGATAACATCACATAATGAATCCATAACACTAATCACATAATTAGTGTGATAGGTAAAAATTAGGTTAATAAGATCAAGCATAGCCATGAAAACCTAACCCTACCATCATCAAAGAATCTAATCCAAATGAAATCAAAAGCATGCAATTCAAGCACAATATCACCTAGATTATATGATTCATTCTTTATGATGTGGATTGCTTCTTCAACAATGAACAATTATGAAGATAAAAGTTGCCATGATGGATGGATGATAAAGCTAATATGCTCAAGACGATAATGTAGACACTATATGAATGTTGGATTAGGTGTAGTATGGAATGAGATGATGTTTATAAGAAATCAACCAAAATCAATCAACGGTGGAGATTCAGTGGCTATGTGAATGGCTAAGATTGAATGATAGTCATAGGTGAATGTGAAGATGACAAGTGGAGGGAAGATAAGGCTTATGTGTGACCGTGTACATAAAAAGTACTACATGTGAAAGATATTAAATAAAAGGATGTAGTACCATTTATCATTTTTTAAATGAAAGAGGCACACATGTTGGCTCATGAGATAAATGATAAGATGAATTAATTAAATAAATAAAACTTATTTAATTAAAATAGATAGAATGAAGATAATTAAATAATTAAAGATTGTTTAATTATAGCTCAGAGGAAATAAAAGAAATAGCTAATGAATTAATTAAATAAATATAAATTTATTTAATTAATAGAATAAATAGATGTGTCAGGATATTGCTCAAGTGTGTAAGACAAATGCAGATGATGGATGATGCAATATTTGAATGCTAATGATAATGAGTCAATTTTGGGTGTCTACATTTTGCCCCTCTTTGATACAATGTTTGATAGAGCGTTGTGTCAAAGAAGATACGATATTCCTTTGATAAACAAGGTTATGCCCCAGTGTAACAGGTAGGTGATGCCCCCTCAAGAGGTAAGCCAAGCTAACTAGGAAGGGCAGGGTTGGCTCGTGATAGAAGGAAAAGCTAGAAAACAAGGTTGATACGAAAAAGGGTTGGGTGGGAGAAAATGGGATGATGCAAAAGAAAATAGGCTTTGGCATAGAAGAATTAGGGTGTGGATAGGGGCTATAAGTAGGTTCTTCAAGGGAAAATAGGCTTATTTGTGCTCAGTTGTGTTCAGAAATCTATAGAGATCTAGAGTTCCTTAGAGTTGGAGAGCTATCAGGATGGTGATTCCACTCAGAGATCATTGTGCCAAGTGAGTGAGGACACATGGATGACCAGAGGGAGCAGGCATACTGGTATGTATCAAAACTTTTACTAAAAGTGTGATTTTGATAGGCTAGAAGCATCATAAATGCACACATGTCACCATAAGCGACTAGGTCTTAGGATAGGTAGTTCAGGTCGCTTAGGAAGAGAAACAAGTTGCTTAAGGTAGTGAAGGTCACCTATAGGCACGGCTTGGTCACATATGAAAATAATAGGTCACTTTTAGTTGGCCAAACAATCATAGGCAAAATGCGCATAGAGATAAGATCAAGTCGCTTATGGGCTAAAAGAAGGCACATATATAGGTTTAGCTCACTTGTAAAGAAAAGATGATTGCTTGTAGGATAGAGATCGCTTATAACCAAAAAGTATACACATATAGAAATATAGCTCATACTTGGTCAATAAGCAGTCGCATAGGGAAAGTAGGCCACATACGGGCAAAAAATAGGTGCATGTAGAAAAGTAGGTTGCATGCAATTAGCAGATAAGCGCATATGGAAAAATGAGTAGCTTATAGTAGATAGAAGCTAGTATAGCAGTAAATGATCTAGTTTTATAGCAGTTATATGTAGCATAAGGGACTAACATGATGAATAAAATGATGCAGGATATACTACCGCCTTTGTTATCATGAGAGCCACATCCTAGAGATCTGTGGTTGGTGAGATTGCTAGATGCAGAGGAGCGGCTAGTGTTAGAGATCCTCATATTAGAGCATGTGTCTAGATTGGAGACAGTGCAGGCACATTGAGGATTGATGACAGTGATGGTGGAGCGATGAGAGGGTACGATCACAATAGAGGATGTGTTCTAGATTCTGTGTATTCCTATAGATGGGGATTGAGTAGATTATGATCCTGATATGGGTCTAGTTGCATTCAGGAGATTGTTTGGGACACTAGACATTGGAGTAGAGGGCTCAGAGATTCCTATAGTGAGGATGGAGGAGTTATGTGATAGACTGTAGCTAGTGGTAGTAGCTATTATCAGATGGCTAGTGGGAGACAAACGGGCGAGAGGGTTTCTAGTGAGATAGGGGATAGTGATGGAGGGGATGTTCTCCTATGGGATGAGATATGCATGGGTAGAGTGTGTGCTTGGACAACTCTAACATTTTCTGCATGATTGTGCATATATGTTCGAGGCTAGTATGTCTGCAGGAGTTATAGTTTTGCATGTGTGGGCATATGAGCATATTCTAGTGACGAGACCAGAGGGATGGGTAGTTAGAATAGAAGGAGAGCCCTATGCTAGGATGTATAGAGGAGCTTTGACATACTAGTAGCATAGACGACTAGTGTACTGGCGAAGGATGTTGGATGAGGTAGATAGATTTATATGGAGGCCATGGCTAGGATGTGAGAGATGGGATGAGGAGGATACTGAGCTTGTCTATGCTAGGTAGGCAAGCTATATTTTTGGATGCGGGATATACATTATAGAGTGCTATTTGCCCAAGAGGGTTTTGAGACAGTTCAGGTTACCACAGGCAGTACCAGTTGGGGATGCCATTTTTGGGAGGACTCAAAAAGAGGTGCTTGATTAGGGGCCAGAGGTTGTGGTTGACATGGTTTTGGAGGAGAGAGAGGGGCTATAGCCAGTTGTATGGCAGTGGGGATAGGGTCCTATAGATCTAGGCATGCTACCAGATTATGATGCATACTAGGTGACAGCGAGACCAACACAACTGACACAGGTTGGAGAGATAGGAGAGATAGGGATGGAGAGACTAGTCAGGAGGAGGCCATAACAGGCTCCACTAATGCAAGCTATTGTACTAGCAGCGCCAAGGATACAGATACAGGGACAAGTCCAGGGATAGCCTTAGATACTTGCACAGCCTCAAGGACAGATATTAGGAGGTGACGATGTTGGGATTCAATAACTACAGAGGAGGATTAGAGAGGAGAGGAGATGGAGGTAGCGGGCTTAGATGAGATTAAGGAGAGTGGAGTTGGAAAGACACCAGGCGATGATTGGCTTATGGCATGCTAGGGCTCAGGCTTAGACATACCAAGCTCAGTTATAGGTTAGAGTGCAGGCTGGGGATGGGCAGGATGATGGTGCACTTGCTAGAGTAACAGGAGAGAGAGATGTGGCTAGGAAGAGTAAGCAGATGATGAGATTAGAGCAAGATACTACCATACAGCGTATGCAAGCAATGAGGGTAGAGAGAGATGGTTTGAGGACAGAGAGGGATACGGCTATCCAGTAGCTACAGGGGATGACTAGTGAGCAAGATAGAGCAATGGCTGCGTTGGGTACAGATGGAACTACGATGTATTTGGCCACATAGTTGACATAAGTACAGGTAGAGCTGCGGAGAGTATAGGGTGAGGTAGAGTATTATAGGGGTTTATAATATGGGGTTGTGCCAGTAGAGTAGAGGCCGCCTAGCTTCAGGAGCTTCAGGTTCACAGAGGATAGGTGGATCTTGATCTATAACATCAGTGATGGAGCCACAGAGAGATAGGGGGATAGGTACAGGAACCAGTGGTGGCAGTCAGGGTGAGGGAGCTACCAGTAGTCATTAGGGCTACCTTGTTTATGTATATTATGTTGTATCATGATGAGGCCTAGAGCTGCTTGTATATACATTCGTTATGGCTCAGCTTGTATATGTAGACACTTGTATATTGACACATGTATATATATGATGGCATATTGCTTATCTACATGATGTTGTAATGGATGCACTTTTGGTATTATGATGGTTATGGATGTTGTATTTGTAATTTCATGGATTATGTATGGGAGTTTATGCAAATGATATGAATGGAAATGTAAGATAATGCAAATATGTGAATGGTAATGATATGATATGTAATGGACCTCTATATGCCTAACACACTTGTTTTGCAGGATAAGAGGTTTGGAAGAAGGATGATGGAAATGATCGATTTTGGTTAAGGACTATATAGGTGGATAAGGGGATGAATAGTGCTACACCCTTAATCCTATAGTGTGTATAGGGTTATGAATAGTCAGCTTGTGGCTATCTTAACTCTTAATTAAGTCATAATATTATTATTTTATTGTTATTTAGTTGTTTAGGTCAGCCTAAGGCTTATATAGGCCCATCTAAGTCATCCTAGGTGATATCCTAGGCATAAATAGGTATATATAGGAGGTAGTGAGTCTTATTTCATCATATTCAGGATTGTGTTCTCATTGAAGACTATTGGAGGTATCCCCCTCAAAGTGGCATATTATTATCAAGTGTTTGCAGCATATTTACTATTATATTCAGATATTGTGCAAGTTGTTTCATTACAAGTGGTATCAGAGCATGATCTTGGCACCGTGAAGACAAAAACCAGGTGATTTTTTCTGATTTGGAGGTCATTTTGGAAAGCGCATAACTTTCAAATTTTGGAGAATTTTTTTCTGATTTTAAAAGGGTTTTTGAAGAACATATTGAAGCTACTACATTCCAGAATTCAGAGCATTTGGAGCAAAATTAAGAGAGTTATAGCAGAATTAGGGTTTCTGCCCTTATTTTTTGAGAAGCATATATCTCTCTTATTTTGTCGAATATCTAAAAGGTGTTTTGTGGGTTTTTCAATATAATAGTGAAGCTACTAGAGTCTAGATTTGAGAACAATTGGAGTAGAATAAAGGGAGTTATTTATAAATTAAGGTTTCCACCAATTTCTCTCTCTAGGCTGCACAATTTTGAATTTCTTCACAATTTTTTCAGGGAAGTGAGATCTTGGCCCTAGTAAGTTACAGTAAAAATTTCAGATTGATTTGATTTGTTTTGTGTGATGTATTACAAAATTATTTTTTCCAATCATGACGGGTCCTTCAACAAGGGGCAAAAAGAATGTTACCACACTAGGAAAAACTCCAGGCAAGGAGGAGGTGGAAAATGAGGATGTTGATAAAAAAGAATATGAAAATATACTTAAACTTATTCATAAAGAAAATAGAAAGATGAAAGGTGAAATCTTGTCCATTATGGGTGAACAAATGAAAGGGTTGGCGAAGTCATGTGATATTGAGAAAATTCTGGAGATACTTTCCAAACATGAGCAGTCGCAACACCAAGATGTGGAGGAAGAGGATTCTACAAAAGGGAAGGGTGTTTTTGGGTTTGAATCAAATCTCAAGATGGATCATCACATCACTCATTCTATGGCAAGGAATTTCACACCAAAGTTGGATATGCGAAAGTTTGATGGTCAAGATCCTACCAATTGGCTCTGTCAAATGGAGCAATTCTTTGATATCCACCATGTTCCATGTCAACAAAAGGTGGCCATGGCTTCATTATACTTGGAACCTGATCAATTCATTTGGTATCGTTGGCTATGTGAAGAAAAAAAAGCAAAAGGATGCATTGTCACTTGGTCGGTTTTCCAAGAAGAACTCATTACTCATTATGGTGAAAATCTTATGGATAGCTACTTCAGCCAAATTACCAAATTAAGGCAAACAGGTATGGTCAAGGATTACATTCATCAATTTTGTACTTTGTCTTTAAGAGTGGAAAATGTGTCTACAGAAAATTTGTTGGAGCTATTCATTGGTGGCTTAAAGGATCACATTAAATATGAGGTACGCATGTTCCGTCCAAATTCCATCTCAGATGCAATGATTATGGCAAGGCAAGTAGAGGAAAAATTTATGGTTAATAAAAGGCAAGGTTTTATAAACATAAGAGATAAAAACACTCCTACACAGTCACTTCTACAACCTACTAGGCTAACACCACAACAAATTGAAGAGAAGAGAGCAAAAGGATTATGTTTTAATTATGATAGCAATTATAGTAGAGGACACAAATGCACCGAAAAGAAATTGTTCTATATTGAAGGGCCAAGTGAGGAAGAAGAAGAGGTACCAATAGTAGAGAGTGACAATGAGATAGAGGAGGAGTCAAGAGATACTCAACCAATCATTTCTTGCCATGCACTTTCAGGTTTTAGTACCCCACAAACTCTCAAGGTAGTGGGTTTCTTAAAGAAAGAAAAAGTAACAGTGTTGATAGACTCAGGTAGCACTCATAACTTCATCAACAAAAAGTTGGCCACTCGTCTAAATTGTTTTATATATCCAGCTCTAGAATTTCAGGTCTTGATTGCAGATGGCGGTACTATTAGTTGTTCAAGAAAATGCCATAGCATTAAATTATCCATGGGAGATTATCATCTTAATTGTCCAATGTATGCTATCTCAATGGGTGCAGTAGATATTATTTTGGGAGTACAATGGCTCACCACTTTGGGAACAATTGAATTGAACTTCCAAGAACTATTCATGCACTGTTAATCAGAGGGAAGAACAATAGAATTATGAGGGATGCGTGCAAAGTCACCACAGATAGTAAGTTCTTACCAAATGCAAAAGATGTTGAAGAAGGGGGTAGATGGGATGGTAGCCCAATTATTTTCATTAGAAGCATATCACTCAAAGGCTTCTACACCATTGGATCTACAAGCAATTATAGATAAGCACTCTATAGTTTTTGGGGAGATGCCAAAAGGATTGCCTCCTAAGAGAGATCATGATCATGCCATTCAACTAGTACCAGGGAGCCAACCACCCAACATCAGGCCCTACAGATATCCATATGTTCAAAAAAGTGAGATTGAGAAGATAGTTCAAGAGATGCTAGAAGCAGGCATTATCAGGCATAGTCAAAGTGCTTACTCATCTCCTGTGGTAATGGTGCGTAAGAAGGATGAAACTTGGAGGATGTGTCCAGATTACAGGGAGCTTAACAAGTTCACCATAAAAGATAAGTTTCCTATTCCAGTAATTGATGATTTGTTAGATGAGCTTAATGGTGCTATTTATTTTACAAAACTTGATCTCCGTTCTGGTTATCATCAAATTAGAATTAGAGATGAGGATGTACATAAGATAGCTTTTAGAACCCATGAGGGCCACTATGA
Organism: Cunninghamia lanceolata; assembly: GCA_027924645.1. Lineage (NCBI taxonomy): Eukaryota > Viridiplantae > Streptophyta > Pinopsida > Cupressales > Cupressaceae > Cunninghamia > Cunninghamia lanceolata. The sequence goes on along the minus strand of BSBN01000881.1, from coordinate 1,254,017 downwards.
ATTTTTGGTAATGCCTTTTGGTCTCACTAATGCACCGTCGACATTTCAAAGTTTGATGAACTCTATCTTCAAGCCATTTTTGAGGAAATTTGTTTTGGTATTTTTTGATGACATCTTAATATATAGTAAAACATGGGAGGAACACTTGCAACATGTAAATCAAGTGTTGTACATTTTGAAGCAGAATCAGTTGTATGCTAAACCATCCAAGTGTATCTTTGGTGTCAAAGAAGTGGAGTACCTTGGTCACATTGTGTCACATGAGGGAGTCAAGGTAGACCCTCATAAGATCCAAGCAATTGTAGAGTGGAAAATTCCTAAGACCCTTAAGAACTTACGAGGTTTTTTAGGGCTTACAGGGTATTATCGCCAATTTGTAAAGAATTATGGTAGCATAGCATCTCCTCTCACATCCTTGTTAAAGAAGGATGCTTTCCAATGGAATGAAGTGGCGACAAGGGCATTTGAGAAACTAAAGGAAGCCATGTGCACAACTCTAGTCCTAGCTACTCCAGATTTTTCTAAAACATTTGTTGTTGAATGTGATGCTTTAGGACATGGAATAGGGGTAGTACTTATGTAAGAAGGAAAACCCATAGCATTTGAAAGTCGCCAACTCAAAGGTAAGAATTTGTTGAAGCCAGTTTATGAGAAGGAAATGTTGGCTATCTTGCATGCAGTCAAACAATGGAGACCTTATCTAATGGGACAACACTTTAAGGTCAAGACAGATCATGATAGTCTCAAATATTTCTTGGAACAGAGGTTATCATCTGAAGAACAACAAAAATGGGTCACAAAGATGTTGGGATATGACTTTGAGATCATATATAAGAAAGGCAAGGAGAATGTTGTGGCTGATGCTCTATCAAGGCGTGATGAACCCACAGAGTCATTTTTATTTGCCATTTCCATGTTACAAGCAGACTGGGTAAATGAGGCAAGAGAAGAGTGGGAGAAGGACATAGATACTCTAAGGCTCATTGAGAAACTCCAACAGGAATCAAGTGTGTCTGACAAATTTTCATGGAAAGGAAATATTTTATGGTACAAGGAGAGGTTATACCTTTGCAAGAATTCAACTCTTAAGCTTAAGGTGTTGGAAGAACTACATGCTTCTCCAATAGGTGGGCACTCAAGATTCCTCAAAACTTATCATAGAATCAAGCAAGATTTCTTTTGGGAAGGGCTGAAAGGGGATGTTCAAAAATTTGTAGCTGAATGCATGGTATGTCAACAACATAAAGGGGAGACAGTTAAGACTTCGGATCTTCTACAACCCTTATGTATCCCAAGTCAAAGGTGGGAGGAGGTATCTATGAATTTCATCACAGGTTTGCCTAGATCTAAAGGAAAAAATGTCATCATGGTTGTTGTGGATCATCTCACCAAATATGGTCACTTTTGTGCTTTGGCACAACCATTGGCAGCAAGCACTGTAGCAATAACTTTTATGAATACTATTCAGAAACTGCATGGGACTCTAAAAGTTATAGTCAGTGATCGTGACCCTATATTTATAAGTAATTTTTGGACTGACTTGTTTTCATGCTTGGGCACTCAGCTTGCTCGTAGTTCATCATATCACCCCCAGTCAGATGGATAGACAGAAGTGGTCAACAAATGCTTGGAAGGCTATCTCCGTTGTTTTGCTTTAGATAAACAAGAGAGATGGGTGCAATGGCTACCACTAGCAGAATGGTGGTACAATGCTTCTTTCCATACTTCTTCCAAGATGTCTCCCTTTTTAGCACTATATGGTTACCACCCACCATCAATCATCTCTTCATTGTGGGCACAACCAAAGGTTCACACAGTCGAAGAAAACATCCATCATCAGCAAGAGGTATTGGCTAGTCTTCGAGAGAACTTGGCAATGGCACAAAATAGAATGAAGCAACAAGCTGATCAACACCATAGTGAAAGAACTTTTGAAGTGGGAGATTGGGTCTTTGTGTGACTACAACCATACAAGCAAATGTCTCTAAAACAACAACATAAAGCTAACAAGCTGGCACCCAAGTACTATGGTCCTTATAAGGTGTTGCAGAAGATTGGCAATGTAGCATATAAATTGGAGCTTCCCATATCAACAAAAATTCATCCAGTTTTTCATGTTTCCTTCTTGAAGAAGGTTATTAGGAATAAAGTGGTAGCACAGCCTAAGTTACCTGAGCTTGATGAGGAGGGAAGAATAGTTGTGGATCCTAAGAGAATTATTCAAACACGCACCAAGAAGCTGAGGACAAGGGAAATCATAGAATATCTAATTAAATGGAAGAACTCTCCAGTTGAGAAAGCTACATGGGAGAATGAGGAATTCATGCAAAAGCATCCACATTTGGTCAGTATTGAGGACAATGCTTCTTTGAAGAGGGGGGGCATGCTACGCCCTTAATCCTATAGTGTGTATAGGGTTATGAATAGTTGGCTTGTGGCTATCTTAACTCTTAATTAAGTCATATTATTATTAGTTTATTGTTATTTAGTTGTTTAGGTCAGCCTAAGGTTTATATAGGCCCATCTAAGTTGGCCTAGGTGATATCCTAGGCATAAATAGGTATATATAGGAGGTAGTGAGTCTTATTTCATCATATTCAGGATTGTGTTCTCATTGAAGACTATTGGAGGTATCCCCCTCGAAGTGGTTTTGGAGGTTGCCCCCTCAAAGTGGCATATTATTATCAAGTGTTTGTAGCATATTTACTATTATATTCAGATATTGTGCAAGTTGTTTCATTACAAATAGATGGTACGATGGGCAGCTTTAAAAGTAATTTCTCAAAAATGAAAAGAAATGCAATCCTTATGTTTGATATAGCATGTGGATGTTATGTACCAGGGTATAAAAGACCAAGGTGTCGAGATATCCAATGCAAAACTAGCATGCTACAATCTTGTTTGAATGCATGAGATCAAGATGTCGAGCCAACATGCACAAGATATGAATAGCAACTAGTGTTTCGAGATGGACTTTGATGCTACAAGTAATGGTTTGAGCTTATCTCCACTACGCATAGTAACACCTTGCTAGTTATATGCATGGAGCTAGTCTTGACATAGAATAGTCTCAAGTGCATAAGAGATTGTTTAGTATCTTAGATGCTAGAGATATTGATATGTAAGATGCTAATCCCAACACGTACAAGATACCAATACACTTAGGAAGAGAATAAGATCATCCTGCAGACACAGCATACGAAAGTAATAAGACCATGCCCCATTCCTTACTTCATTGCCACATACCAAGATATAGATAGATCAAGGCACTCTGGATTAGGCATAGTTAAGGGACAAAAGATAAATCAAAAGATAAAACAAAAAAAATTGTCATCACATTCTCTTGCCAAATTTAGGTGCTCTTAGATGGATTTAAGCTAGGGCCTTGTTAAGAGGAAAGCTGCATCTTGTTTGAAGGCTAAAGATGTTGATAAAATGCTATAGCAAATGTTGGCTTAAGAAATGTGAACAAATAGCTTCTGGCTTATTTTTGATTGGTTAAAGTGCTAGAGCTTTTAGTATAGACATAGTCTGCTTCCTACTCAAGCTGATTAAAAAGAAGAAGATGAAGAAGGTGGGGTGGATCATCTGTGCTTGAGTACTAGAAACTTCCTTCATATTCTAGACTGCCTACATACCCTGTGTCCACGGGATCAAAGTACATTTACGATGAAGATGAGACATAATTAATATGTAGTTCTGGGTTTTATTGATGATGTGTGTGATGAAAAATATAAGAATGTGAGATGAAAGATTTAAGGATGATTATAAGAAAGATGAAAGATAGATGATGAAAGAAGGGGCTATCGTCTTTGCCTGAATCAAAGTACTTCCTTCACATCTCAGATTTCCTACATATCTTGTATCCATGAGATCAAGGCTTTAACGATAGAGCTAGTGATGTAGTTCTTACTTATTACGCTAGTGAGTGATGTTGAAAAAAAATCAACTTATGGCTTGGATGTTTGCCTTGGCTATGTTTTTACTATTTTTGGATGTTGGTTGATCATGAATTGATTGCAAAGATACAAATCTTGGTTGCAAATGTTTGCCATGTTTGTCGTTGGATGAACGCTATGGTTGAAGTTGAAAGTTTGTTGTGTTGTGAGCTAAAGTGTTTGATGTGTTATGTGCTAGAGCTAGTGATATCCACTTCCAAGTAAGGCTAAACAAATGCCCCCAGTGCAGGATGAGATTTATTATGAAGAAGTGACAATGGAGAGTTGGTGTAGACAAGATGCTAAGGTGCCAAAAAGATATAGTTATCACAACAATATCTCAAGTAGGATAGCTAGCATTGACAGAGGTGAAGATAGAAAAGCTGTTCATTGTGATTGCATGTGGATTATGATATGGATTATGTGGGATAAGATGAAAAAGTATGCTAGCAAGAGTGGTGATCAAACAAACTAAGTAGATAATGGAGGCTGGTCACTATACATAGCACCTATTTGCCAGGTTTTCACTATGGTGCTTATCCAAGGTACATGTTTACCAGGTTTTCACTAGAGGACAGATTATTTATCTTATACTATTATTATATTTTTGTTATCCAAAGCACCACAAAGTGGTTTTCACTATTGGATGGATTTTTTTTTGTTTTGTTTTGGGGGATAGTTGATATTTAAGGATAAAACTTCTTGAGATGGATGTTGTTGACTGGTTCATCCAATGGAATGCCTTCAGGTGTTGAGAGAGTATATGCACCTAATCCATAAACTACTATGATGATGAAAGGACCAAGCCAATTTGGTTCAAACTTGCCTTGTTTCTCACGATGTTGGTGATTCCTTTGATTCTCTTTAAGGACAAGATCTCCAACTTAAAAGTTGTGTTCTCTGATATTTTTGTTGTAGTTGTGGCATAGATAGTTTTGATAGACTTGGAGATGGTTGAGTGCTGTAAGACATCATTCATCTAGTAGCTCAAGATCATGGAGTCTGGATACTCGATATTCTTCCTCTAAGATGGTATGTTGTAGGCATACTCGCAGTGAGGGGATCTCAACCTCAATAGGTAAAATAGCTTCAGTGTCATACATAAGAGCATAAGGTGTAGCTCCAGTAGGAGTTCTAATACTTATTCTATATGCCCATAATGTAGGATGGAGTTGTAAATGCCAATCCTGACTAGCTTCACTAACTGTCTTTTTGAGAATCTTGATGATTGTTTTGTTAGAAGCCTCAGCTTGGCCATTGCTCTGAGGATAGTAAGGGGTAGAGAATCGATGTTGGATATGGAACTTTTTGCAAAGATCTCTAACCTCTTGGTTCTTGAAGGGGTGACCATTATCAGTGACAATAGCTTGAGGAACTCCATAGCAACAAATGATATAGTGTAGGATAAACTTGGCTATTTTCTTGCCGGTGATATAATTCATTGGTATGGCTTCTACCCACTTTGTGAAATATTCAGTGGCGGTGATAATGAACTTATGACCATTTGATGAAGTAGGATGGATTTTACCTATGAGATCAAGTCCCCACTATGAAAAAGGCCATGGAGTAATGATAGGCTAAAGCTCATGTGCTAGTGCATGTATTAAATCTCTATGTTGCTGACATTGTAGACATCTCTTTACAAATTGTTGTGCATCTTTTTGCATGGTTGGCCAATAGTATCCTACTCATAGAAGTTTCTTAACAAGGCCAAGGCCAGCAAAATGCAAGCCACAAACACCTTCATGTACATCACGTAAGGCCACTTTTTCTTCCTTAGAATCAAGACACCTAAGAAGGATACCATCAAGACTCCAACAATAAAGGGTATCTCCCAAAATAGTGTAATGAGAGGCTTGACAGATAAAGGTTTTATGTTGGGTGTTAGATAATTGAAATGAAAAGGTTTGATTATGGAGATACTCATAAATCCTTGTACCACTGTGAATTGGGACCAATAATTTCACATATAAGCTCAGACTGTGGTACTTCAAATGCTAGAATCAAAAGTTGTTCAACTAGAAACTCACATTTATGTGTATTAGATGGCATGTCTAGAAGAGACCCAATCATAGCCATGGCATCTGCTACTCTATTCTATAGTCTTGGGATTTGTTCAAAGGTGATATTGTCAAAGTACTTTTTAAAATCATCAACCATTACCTTGTATGGAAGAAGCTTCTCATCTTTTGTTTGATATTCATCTAAGACCTGTTTGATAACCAATAAGAATTGTCAAAGACTTGTAATTGTTTGATAGCCCATTGTACTACCATGTGTAATCCTGTGATTAATGCTTCATACTCTGCTATGTTATTGGTACATGGAAATGCAAATCTGTATGATTTGGGTATATAATCTCCTTGAGGGATAACAAACAATATCCATACTCCTAATCTATGTTGTGTGTAAGATCCATCAAAATATAGCTACCACCATGTTGGGGAAATTAAATTGAACAACCGTTCATCAGGGAATTTTGGATACATTGGATGACTATCTGTGATAGGTGCTACAACTAATTGATTAGCGATGACTTGTCCTTTTATGGCTTTTCGATCCACATATTGTATGTCAAATTCACTTAAGATCATGACTCATTTTGCTAATCTTTCCATGAGGATTGCTTTAGAAAGAAGATATTTGAGTGGATCCACATTAGATATGAGCTTTGTCATTTGGTTCAACATATAGTGTCGCAACTTTTCAGAAGAAAACACTAATGCTAAACATGCTTTTTTGATAGATGAATAATTAAGTTCATATCCCACAAGAGTTCTGCTGATGTAGTAGATGGCTTGTTCTTTTCCTAAATCATCATGTTGAGCTAGAAGGGCACCCAATGCTATTGTTGTTGATGATATGTAGAGAAATAATGGGCGGTCAAGCACAGGAGGTACTAACATAGGAGGTGTTACCAGATATTCCTTTATTTTGTCAAAGGCCTGTTGACACTTTTCATCCCACTTAAAAGGTTCACCCTTATGAAGAAGATGTTGAAAAGGATGACATTTATCTACTAGTTGTGAAATAAATCTGTGGATGGACTTTAACCTTCCTTGTAGACTGCGAAGCTACTTGAGATTTGCTAGTGGAGGCATTTTCATGATGGCTTTTACTTTAGCTAGGCCCACTTCTATCCCTCATCATGACACAATGTATCCCAACAATTTTCTAGATGTTACACTAAATACACATTTCTTTGGGTTTAGTCTGACTTGATACTTTTCTAATCAATCAAAGATTTGTGCTAATACCTATAGATGTCCTTCTCTTGTCTTAAATTTTCCTAGGATGTTATCAACATAGTCCACCATGATATTGTGAAAAAGGTCATGAAAAATAATTGTCATGGCTCGTTGATAAGTAGCTCCAGCATTCTTGAGACCAAAAGGCATTACAACCTAGCAGTATGTGCCCCATAGACAAATAAATGATGTTTTATCTTGATCTTCCTCTGCTATTCTGATTTAGTTATACCCTAAAAATCCATCCATTAAAGATAGCATTTCATGTCCAGTTGTAAGATCTACAATGTTGTCTATACTTGGTAATGGAAAGTCATCCTTAGGACATGCTTTATTAAGATCTCTAAAGTCTGTGCAACAGCGAACTCATCCATCAGGTTTTGCTATAGGTACCAAGTTTGAAACCCATTCTGGATAATCAATAGGCTTTATGAACTTTGCTTCTAATAGTTTCTAAATCTCTGCCTTGACCAATAAAGCTACTTGTGGATGCATTTTGTGCAATTTCTGTTTAACAGGTTTTAGATTAGGAGATACTGCTAGATGATGTACCACAAGTGATGGATCTAAACCTGGCACGTCAACATAAGTTTATGCAAAATTTATAGCTCTTTTCATAAAAAATGTTGTGAAGTCTCTTCTTTCTTGCTTTGATAGTGATGCTGCCAAAAAAGTGATCTTTGGATTCTTCTCTGTACCCAAGTTCATGTCTTGTGATTGTTTAACTAGCATGGTTGATTTCTCATGATAATCAGTGGCAAAAGGAAGATCAAATCCCCCATCCTCAGGCACCTCAGAGAAGTTTTCACCTTTGGATACATCCTTTATTTTTACTTTTTCTTGGTCAAGAGGTGCCTTTCATTTTTCACCTAGTGACCTATTTTGTTTCATTTTGTATATTTCACTTTTGCGACTAAAGGATTTGATACTTCTGCCAAAATATGCTAGTTTAGGTAGATCCATCATGAAACCTACTTTGTGATCACCCAATGGAATGCCTTGTCGTAAGCCCATGAATTCTGTAATAGCTTCATCATTTTCAAATTTATTTAATATCGGTGCCCCCTGTTGGTCCCAATCGATGAGGTCAGGATATATGAGTGAAAGGGTAATGAAGAAATGGTTGTGGCTAGAGGAAGTTGTGGAAATCATGAAGATGGAGTTTTCTTTAAAAAGGTCAATAATATGAAGGGAGGAGTCATCAATAGTATCCAAACTAGAAGTCTCTCCTGGTGAGGAGGGTCTAGCATCAATATCAGAAATACACTTAATGTCTTTGGATCGCAGTACCTCTAGCTGATAACCAAGGCCTTGCTTATCAAACTTCTTAGACACAACAATGGGTTCAATACGTCCTTGTTCCTATGATCCCAATCCACCATGTCCTTTGTAGCCCATGTTCTTTATGATGCAAAACCCATTGTTATATCTCTCCACTTCCAATTGTACTTGGTTATTTTCATCAAAGAATATCTAAGAGTTGATATCATCAATGTCTTCATCATCCAGGAATCTATCTTTAATGAATACTGTGGGTGGGGCTTTGATGACAGCTGGGGATGAAGTTGGCTTGGATATAGAAGGTTTACCATGAGATTTGGGAGATAAGGGAAGGGTGCCAACACAACAAGATTCTTGCAATGTGTATTTACCAAGACCCTGTTCAGTGTACTTGATATGGAGGTTGGAAGCAGCTTTGCTAGATGATGGCTTGAGTAGGTCGAATGGATTTATATAGTATGAAGATGGATATGCCTCGGTGATGATAGGAATGTGGTTCGGGCTCTGGTATTTATCTTAAAAGGCATGACAAAATTCAAATGGATTGGGATCAGCAGGTATAGTAATCTCAACACCGTTATGTGGAAATTTAAGACACTGATGGTATGTAGAAGGAACTACCTTGAGGGCATGTATCCATGGACAACCAAGGATGATGTTATAAGGAAGGTCAATATCAAGAACCTGACAATGGGTTTCAGTAGTGATCGGCCCAAATTGGATAGGCAAGTAAATAATCTCTTCAGTATCTCTCTCAACATCATCATATGATCTGATAGTAATAACCTTGGAGGTGTCAACATCTTTCTCAGAATATCCCAATTGTTTTATTAATTTCAAGGAACATATATTAAGACCATGTCCACCATCTACCAAGATTCATTTGATATGACATTGTTTAACAAAAACTTCAATGTGGAGGGCTTCATTGCGTGAAGGGTGAATGGAGGGCATGGAAATGGTCATGGTAGGAGAAGGAGTATGTTGAGGAACATGGAAAGGTGGAATGTTCAAATTTTGTGAAATGAAAGGGAGCACATTGGTTGGCATTATCAAAGGTTCTAGAGTGTACTCCAAGTGTGGTGGATCAAATGAAGTAACAATAGGCAGTGAAAGAGATGTGTTGGAAGATAGAGTTTGTGATATGGTATGGGATGGTGTGACTATAGTGGATGGTCCCTTTGCAACAATAGCGGTAGTGTTTGGATTGTGCTCTCTAATAGAGGATGTCAAAATCTCTTGGCAATTTAGCATACATGCAAGCAAGTTGCAAGAAGTAGTGATTAGGCTCAGATAAGACAAGTCTCTCAACTTGATCCCACACATGTTTATCTTGAAATTTCGATAAGTCGTCTTGGGATTGTTCCTCATAAGTCTCCAAAAATGTTTGAGTTTGCACTTGTTGTGAAGATGAATCTCCAATGGTATACCTATAGGGCATAAACATATGAGGAGGCATACCGATTGTAAATTAAGTTGCATCTCTAAGAGGTGTTGATCTAGATTGTTGCATCTTAGCTTGCAATTTGGCTTCCATTTCAGCTCGCAATTTGAGGTATGATGAATGATGTTGAAAACTAAACTTTAGCTTGTCAAGGTTTTGAGACCCAAAAAGATGATGGTTTGCTGATTGTTTGGTTGTTGGTTGTTGATTGGTTGTTTGCTTTGTTGTTGGGTTGCTTGGTTGCTTTGTTGTTGGTTGGCTATTTGCTTTGTTGTTGAGTTGCTTGGTTGTTTTGTTGGTTGGACTTCCCTAGATAATAGCTCACACACTCAAGGGAAAAGTTGTTTGCTAAGGTTGGTATGTTGCTGATGTTGCTAAAGCTAAAGCCAAGATATGATGTTTTGTTGATTGATCAGATTGATTAATTTGATGTTTGGTTTGCTGGTTTACAATCTCAAGAAGATGAAAAGCTCACTAAGTTCAATTGGTTGGTATACTCAAAGTAGGAGACAAAGTCTAGGTATCTGCTAATGATCAGAGAGAGGTCTGAAAGCTAATGCTGAGGCTGAACAAGATGGAATTGTAGCTCATTCAATTGAGTCACTAAGATTTGCTTGTATATGACCACAGGCGACAAGTAATAGCTCATATGTGGCTCAGAAAAGGTCAAAAGTGACTGGTAATAGATTAAATACGATCTAGTTTTGGTTTGGATAACAGGCTACAGTGTTAACTAGAGGCGAGCCAATTTGCTACAGGCAACCAGTATTGAATCAAAAGAGATTTACTATTGATCAAAGGTGACGCAATTTAGAGCAAAGGTGGCTGACTATTGTTTAAAGACAATCTAGTTTAGGCAAAAGGTGACTGACTGTTGTTTAAAGGTGATCTAGTTTAGGCAAAAGGTGACTGACTGTTGTTTAAAGGTGATCCAGTTTAGGCAAAAGGTGGCTGACTGTTGTTTAATGGTGATCCAGTTGTCTGTATGCGGGAAGTTTAAACTCAAAAGTGACTGTGTCTATCAGGAAATATGTATGATTTGTGCTTTTTGACAAGAAAACAGTAATTGCAGCCACTCACACTCACAACAATCACAAACTTGTACAACCTAGGCTAGGAAAGGACTATATTTGTTGAGTCCCCTGGCCGTACTTATTCAAAGCGGATAGCTTCAGGATCTTGGTAGCACTGCCTCCTCTCCACAGCACACACTTCTCATGCATACCAAGATCCAGGTTTCCCAAGGGTTGTCCCCTCACCAAACCTTAGGAATGTCCATGTTATCTCTTCTAAGAACCACGTGAATCAGGGCAGCTTCAAAGGTCCCACCTTTTACATCAACAAATAGAAGGCTTTTAGATACTACACAAAGTTGCTAATAGGGGCATCCATTTGGGTGGCTATACATGCGGTAGTGCTACTCTCCATTATGAAGTCTCCCAGCCTTCAAGGGTTATGCCTTGGAGGGTTTTGGGGGAGGTTGGCTATTAGCTATCGGTATAACATAACAACACCTATTGTTTGTGGCTTTCAACACAAATACTTTTCTTATATAGCGGTTCGGAAGGACTTGGCTTTAGCCTGTTACCGCTTGGGTCGTATCCCTTCTCACACTGGAAAGGCAAGCCCTCTAAAGATAATAACAAGTTCTCATACACCCAAGATCCATTTGATAGGCAAGGGGAGAGGATACTTTTGTTATTAAATTTGGGTTACAATCAAACACATGCAAGTAATCAAAAAAGATAAATCAAGCACAGAGCATGCAATGATTCTTTTTAAGCACCAAGCCCAAATGTTCCTAATTTTGTGAAAAACCACAAGTCTTGGACCAATAGAAGTTGTAACAGATATGTTAGTAGTTTGATAACCTCCTTTTCTTGGACAATCAATAAGATACTGCACAAATACCCAATTAGTAGCCAAGAAAACCAAACTACAAATGATAAGGACTGAAAATAACACAGTTTACTAGAGGCGATCAACTGTTGATCAAAAGTGAACTATATCCTACCACTGGTGAAATGTTACAGATCAAAAGTGATGTCAATAATGTCAGATGCAGATTGATAAAGCTCATAAGTGATGCAAAAAAGCAAGAAGTGACTGGTTACGGGTCATAAGCGACTTAGATCTGCAAGAAAAATAGAATGCAACAAAAACCCTAGTTTCACAATAAGTGATTCAGATAGCTAAAGGTGATCACTGTTAGGTTAAAAGTGATTCAAATAAAGGCATAAGCGACCACTGTTATCTTAGAAGTGATGCAAAACAGGTAGTAAGCGACTACTGTTTGCTCATAAGCGATCTAGAAATGCTAAAAGCGGCAGGTTTCAGCTCAGAAGCGATGCGTATATTCAGACAGTGACTGGTTTTTACTCAAAAGTGATTGGAACTTGCCATAAGCACTTAGAAAATCTGATCTTCACAAAAACAACTTCAAATAGCAAATTTAATCAAGGATGTGGGTCCCACCAGGCGCGTCAAAATGTGATAGGTAAAAAATTAAGTTAATAAGATCAAGCATAGCCATGAAAACCAAACCCTACCATCATCAAAGAATCTAATCCAAATGAAATCAAAAGCATGCAATTCAAGCACAATATCACCTAGATTGTATGATTCCTTGTTTATGATGTGGATTGCTTCTTCAACAACGAACAATTATGAAGATAAAAGCTGCCATGATGGATCGATGGTAAAGCTAATATGCTAGATGGATGGTAAAGTGCTCAATATGCTCAAGACAATAATGTAGATGCTATATGAATGCTGGATTAGGTCTAGTATGGAATGAGAGGATGTTTATATAGAACTCAACCAAAATCAATTAACGGTAGAGATTCGGTGGCTATGTGAAAGGCAAAGATTGAATCATAGTCATAGGTGAATGTGAAGATGACAAGTGGAGGGAAGATAAGACTTATGTGTGACCATGTACATAAAAAGTACTACATGTGAAAGATATTAAATAAAAGGATGTAGTACCACTTATCTTTTTTTAAATGAAAAAGGCACACATGTCGACTCATGAGATAAATGATAAGAATTAATTAAATAAATAAAATTTATTTAATTAAAATAGATAGAATGAAGATAATTAAATAATTAAAAATTGTTTAATTATAGCTTAGAGGAAAAAGAAGAAATAGGTAATGAATTAATTAAATAAATATAAATTTATTTAATTAATAGAAGAAATAGATGTGTTAGAGATATTGCTCAAGTGTGTTAGACAAATGTAGATGATGGATGATGCAATATTTGAATGCTAATGATAATGAGTCAATTTTGGGTGACTACAACTAGTATCTCAAATAGTATCATAATGTAAATCACATGTCAATATCTTCATTAGTGAATTGAAATCAGGATCTAGTCTAATCACAACATACTAAACAACACTAACCAAAATAAAGGCATATATTCTAATAATTTTGCATATTAGAATCAACAGTCCCCAAAAGTCTAAAATATGTCTCCAATAGTAATATGAGATGATCAAAATAAGGGAGTGAAAAGGTAGGCCTCAGATCCTCCCCCCTAAGACTAAACTTCCTCCTAGAAGTTGTCAAAGAGGTGAGGATACAATGCCCTCAATCTAGCTGCATCCTCCCAAGTCGTCGTGACCTCATCATACCTGTCCCACTGGACCCTAACCTAGTCTAGCTCTTGACCTCAAAGGTTGAGAGTCTGATGAGCTAATATGCGAATTGGCTCCAAATTCAACTATTCATCCACCTCTATCTGTAGAGCACTCCAATCCAATACATGAGATAAATTAGATATGTAATGCCACAAAATAGATACATGAAAAACATCGTGGATGCATGATAGGCTAGGTCGCAAGGCTAGATGGTAGGCTATGGGTCCTATCCACTCCAAGATCTCAAAAGGGCCAACAAACCATGGTACGAGCTTAGAGCGCTTTCCATAACGGATTGGACTCTTGTGTGATCGCACTCTCAAGAATACTCTATCACCGACCGAGAAGCTCTGATCTAATCTCTTAGCATCGACATACTTCTTCTATCGATCTTGCACCTCGTAAAGTCTCTGTCTAATCAAAGTCACCTGCTACTCCATATCTTGCACTAACTCTGGCCTAATAGCAACCCTATCCTCTAAATGATCCCAACTAAATGGTGTCCTGCAAGGTCTGTCATACAAGGGCTGAAAAGGAGGCATACCCAACGAGCTGTGATGCCCATTATTGTAGACAAACTCAACTAGATACAGATACTCCTACCATCTAGTCTAGTGATCCATAACATACATATGGAGCATATCCTTTAGAACTTGATTTAACCTCTTTGTCTTCCCATCTGTTTCAGGGTGATAAGTGGAACTAAAGTTGAGCTGTGTGCCTAATGCCTATTGTAATGCCCTCCAAAAGGTTGATGTGAACACTGAGTCTCTGTTAGAAATGATACAGCAAGGTACTCTGTGTAATCTAACAATCTCATCCAAGAATACTCTCGTCACTGATGGTGCAATGTATGTCATGCATATAGGTGATAAATGCACCACCTTGGTCAACTTGTCAACTATCACCATGATGGCATCATGGTGGCGAGCTGACATAGGAAGACCAACAATGAAATCCATGGAAATGGTGTCCCATTTCGACACAGGTAACTCGTGAGGGTATAAAAGACCCACTAGATGTTGATGCTTGGCCTTAATATCTCATCTCATACCCGCCCAATGGTACAACTCTCGCAAGTCGGCATGCATTTTCTTCACCCCTGGGTGTGCTACATAAGGTGCTCTGTGAGCCTCTGAAAGAACTACTACATGTAGGTCACCTGCATGGGGTACATAGATGCGCTAATGATGTCTAAGAAGCCCATCTGTCTCAAGAGAATATCCTACAAATTTACCCACAAGGGCCTTCTATTACTAGATCTCCTGCTGTACCTCAAGAAACCACTCATCATCTGATAGATGCTGAATGATGCGCTCTCTCAAGTCCACACTCAAGGTCAAGGTTAGGATCTTGTGGTGCCTCTGACTCAAAGCGTCGGCAACCATATTCTCCTTCCCTTTGATGTAGTGGACATCAAATTCGTACTCGCAAATAAACTCCATCCAACGCTACTGGAGGGCATTCAAATTTAGTTGTGTGAATATGTACTGTAAACTGTGGTGATTCGAATGAAGCTCAAGCGATGACCCAATAGAAAGTGTCTCCAATGAACAAGGGCATGTACCACTACTATGAGCTCTAAATCATGAGTAGGGTAGTTTAGCTCATGGGTCTTGAGCTTTCATGACTCATATGTGATCGCTCTACCACTCTGCATAAGCACGGCTCCCAAACCCTCAAGTGATGCATCTGTACAAACCAGAAAATCCTCTACTGGATCTGGAACTACTAAGATGGGAATGCTAATAAGATGCTCCTTGAGGACCCCAAAGGCCCTCTCGCACTCCTCAGTCCAAGTGAAATTCTTCACTTTCCGCTGAAGGGAAGTGATGGGGTGTGCTATCCTAGAAAAGCCCTCTACGAATCTACGGTAGTAACCGGCTAACCCCATGAAACTCCTAACCTCTGTCACACTGGTGGGTGCTGGCCAATATCTGATAGCCCTAATCTTTGATTGATCTACAGAGATACCATCGCCAGATTGGATGTGTCCCAAATACTGCACCTCGGTTCTAAAAAAGGCACACTTCGCCAAGTTGCCATAAAGCTGCTACTCTCTCAAGCACTACAAAACCTGACGTAAGTGATCCTCATGCTCCTCCTCGGCCTGCAAGTAGATCAAAATATCATCAAGGAAAATGATCATGAATTGATCTAGGTAAGTGCGAAACACCCTGTTCATGAGACTCATGAACATTGTAGGGGTGTTCGTCAAGCCGAAGGGTACCACAGTGAACTCATAGTGACCATAATGAGTCTGGAAGGTGGTCTTACAGATGTTTGCCTCTGTGATGTGCAACTGGTGGTAACTAGACTTCAAGTCTATCTTAGAGAACACTCTGGCTCCCTGCATCTGATCGAAAAGATCATCAATCCTAGGTAGAGGATAACAGTTCTTCACCATCGCCCTATTAAGATGACTATAGTCCATGCACAAATGAAGAGACCCATCCTTCTTTTTCACAAAGATAACTGGTGTGCCCCATGGTGAAATGCTAGGTCAGATGTTCCCCTTCTCAATAAACTCCTCTAACTGCAACTTGAGCTCCGTGAGCTCATGTGTGGTCATCCTATAGGGTGCATGAGACACTAACTCGACACCCAACACTAGATCAATATGAAAGTCTACCTCTCTATGTGGAGGCATACCTAGTATCTCTGGTGGAAAGACATCAACAAACTCCCTCAAGATAGGATGGTCATCTAATGACACCTTTGGCTCATCCTCTGATCTGTCACTAATTGTGATGGCAAACAACTAACATCCCTTTCTCATGCAGCACTTAAGCTGCTGAGAAGATATCATACAAACTATCGTGGGCTTCTAAATGCCCACTACCTCGACTGTCATGCCATGATCATCTAAATAGTTAATCACCTTTCGACGACAATCTAGCTTGGCTCTATGAGCTGCAAGCCAATCCATGCCTAAAACTACATCGTAGGATCCTAAAGGCATAACCCTAAGGTCACATAATGTAGTGAAGGCCTCTAAAGAAATCTTACAGTCATGAACCAAAGTATCTACTAACATCTTGGCCCCAGTGGCCAACTCAACCTCCCACCTATCGTCCTGCCTAGAGGCCACCAGCTTGCAATGCTCTACTAATGATGGAGATATAAATGAATCAGTAGCGCCATAGTCAAATAAAATAGCAATGAGGACATCCCCAATCATACCTGCTATCTCGGTCACTGAGGCCTAGAAGTCAGTCTGGCGGTTATCAACTGCTAAAAAACATACAATGGGATCTACCCACATCACCAACTGTTTGCTTTGAACCTCCTGCACGAGGTTGTCCCCCTGTTGTAAAGCCCTGTGGACACTCTCTGGCCAAATGTCCTACCCCACCACAAACATAACATGGGCCCCAAGCCTGAACCTATCCAGTCTATGTCCTACTACTCTGCTATTGTCCAGTCTGACCCGTGGACCCCTAAGAACCCCTGTAAGATTGATGTGATCTCACGGGTCCCACAGGTGGTCCCTATTGTTTCTGATCCCTACACGGGCCCTACTTCTCCTAACCATGATTTTGTCCTCCATGTTCCCTCTACTAGGGCCTCAACCTCTGCTAATACTGCTGGTACTACTGCTATGGAGGCATAGGAGGTAAAGGTGCAGAACTAAACCCTCCTCTTTGAGGTGGTGGTGGTGGTCTACGAAAATTCTGTTGCTGCTGCTAGCTACGATCCTGAAACTAAGGGCGTGAACTCTGGCCTCGTCCCTAAATCTCCTCTGCTATGTATGCCTTCTCGACAGCCTCACTCAAGGTCTGGGGCTCTACCATGTGTACAAGCCCTGATATCCCCTTATTCAAGCCTTTGATAAACTTGTGAACCAGAAGTTTTTCATCATGGAGATACTCCACATAATGCGATAGCTCTGTGAACCTACCCTCATACTATGCTACAATAGAACCTCACTGCTGTAAATCATGGAACTCATCAATACGACACTACCTATAATGGTTTGACAAATAACGCGCATTAAAGCACTCAATAAAAGTGTCCCATGAAAGTGTATCCAAACATAAGCAGTGCTTGCACTCCTCAATGCACCACCAAGTTGCTACTGCATCTCTTAGTAGGTGAACTGCCACGCATGCCTTCGTGTTGCCCTCGTAAGGATGCAATGCAAAGCACCTGTCTAAACTAATAAGCCAAGCCTCCACCTCAGCTCCCTCTATGGTTCCTATGAAGGTGGGTGGATTCAACCTAAGTAAGTCTCTGATGGGGTCTCCTCGGTCTCTGTGTCCTCGGATAGGCTCATCCATACCATAACCATAAGGCCTATGAAAAACCTGCTCTACTCTCACCGCCTCCTCTCACCTAGCATAATGTAGAGGGCTCCTACTACAAGATCTGTAAGCCAAACTAACCTCCTCCTCTATCGTGTCAAGTATCTCAACATAAGGCTCTACACGTGACGCCACTCGCAGCTCGACGTAGGGCTCTACATGTGGCTCCACACATGACTTAGCACGTGGTTCCTCATGTGGCTCCTCTTGCAGATCAATGTGGGGCTCAACATGTGGCTTGATATGCAGCTCAACTACGGCCGGTGGTAACCTATCTAGCACTGCCTATAATGTCTGTAAGATCTGTGGTCTGATATTAGGTGCAGGTGGTGCCTATGGTGCCAACGGTTCCTGACCCTTGACTGATGAGTCACTATGCAACTCTATGGATGTAGTGTGGTGTGAACGTGCTCACCTCATTCTAGGTGGCATCCTACAAGAACAAGGTAGTCTTGAATCAGAAGAATTTGTGAAATAAGTAACATGCCCAAACAAGCCCAATGTTTAAACTTAGGCTCTGATACCAAATGTCATGCCCACATTTCCCATGCAGTCATGACATGCAACACACATGTCATGTCCACATTTGTCATGTGGTCATGACACGAAATATCAAAAAATTTCCATGCATCCCTAGAAACCCCCTCGCACGCATCAGCTTGCTCGATGGCAATACACATAAGGTGTAAACAAGTCAGTCAAATTTAGGGTAATGCAATCGCATGCACATTCCCCTATGTGATGAAAGTCGACTAAGGGGGTCAGTGCGACGTGAGAAGCGTCACCATTAGGGTTAGGATCGATTGATCGAAACCCTTAGTTTTCCTATGTGAGTGAAGGGACTTCGACACGAGTCGAAATCAAAAGCCTAATTCTAAAGCATAACTGAATTAAATAACTTAATTACAATCATCAAGTTTGCAGAAATGTTAAATCCTTACCCTAAACAAGGTTTAAATTGCTAAGGAATGATAACCCTAAATCCCAGAAAAATCTGGCAGCATAATGACTATTGGGCATGAATAGGAATTATTCTAATAAATAAATTTTAACCAAAGGTTCCCCTAAGCTCACTAAATTGTATTAATTGAATAAATTAATTAATTAAAGCACACTAAATTGAAATAATTAAAATAACCTCCTTCGATAAATTTCCACTTACGATTAGTTAAAATAAATCAAATCAAAATTAAATACATTTTCAATAGTTAAATTCGAAGGAATATTAATAAGAACAATTATAAACCCCAAAACTAATAATTAAATAATTTAATATTTTCCCACTAGTTCCATTAATTAAACTCTAAAGTTCTAAAACAATTATTTAAAAGGATCTAATTCCTAACTCATATCATTAGAATTAATACCTAGTAAAAGTTTATTAAGAAAACAACCCACTCTTAATAAATTTTACCCCTCTACATGAATTTAAAACACCACAATAAAAATAAATAGAAAGAAAAGAACAAAAACACCTCAAGTCTAAAATGAGAGGGAAGGGAGAAATAAATTAAATAAAACTAATTTAAAACCACTTGCCCTAATTGACTCTCCAATTAAAATAATACTTTCCTTATGGAAAGAATAGAGGAAACACTAACCCTTTTGTCATTTTCTCTATTATTCTCATTTCACTACATAGTCTTCTCATCCCATTTTTTTGTTTTCTTAAGAAGCCGCAGGACAAAGGTTTTTTTTTTGGTTAAACGTTAAGCACATCAAGGAGAGAGAGGGGGGATGGGGTGGATGTCCCACCCCCCACTCCACACACAGTGGAATGGCAGGTGGGGCATCCACCCCACCTCCACCCCACCAACACACAAAATAAATAGGGGGCGGCGGTAGTACTTCCGTCGCCCCCCCTTATTTTTGAAACCCTAAACTATAAGGGATGCCAACAGAAAACAAACAATCGTGGGCCTCAAATGGCGTTAACCAGAATATGTTTATTTTTATATTATTTTCTATATACAATAAAAAAAATAGAATGTGTATATATATATATATATCAGTATATACTTAAAGCATAAGGTATATACATATGATTTTCTCAGTTTTACTAATTCTCCAGCATTTATATATATATATATATATATATATTCCAACAAGAGGAAAACTACACAACTTCTTTCTTATACAAAAAAAATATTTTCTTTTTCCAACATTTAAAATATTAAAAAGGATATATATATACATATATATACACACATACAAGTCTGTGTGTGTGTGTGTATATCCCACCATTTACACGGTTAGAAGCTATGCATTTTCCATCTTGTTAATTAAACTATTTAGTCTAAACATATAAATATATAGATCTCCCAAGGCTCTTTTTTTTGTTGTAAACAAAATAAATTACCACAACTATTTTTTTAATATATTTTATTAAAAATAGAAAGTTAACTATTTTTTTTAAGCAACTTTTGAAGGGTAAAGACAGCATTTACATACATTTTCTTCTCATTGAACTAATCCTCAAACTCATAAGAATGAAACTAGCAGCTATATTTTGCTTTAAAAAATAACATATGAAAATGAGAACCAACATTACACATATTTTACAACAATTATAAATTATAACAGCATCATTTCTTTCATTGCAACATCTCCAAACTCACATATAATAAATCAGCCACTATATAAATTATATTTTCAACTTCAAAATACAATACATACAATCCAAAATGAAACATGTAACTTTACATATCAAGAGAGAAAAAAGATCATCTCTCTTAATTTGAAAACAGCTACATGAAGGCCAAACTTGGCCATAGCTCACGAGGAGCCAAAATGACAAAACTCAAAGGTTTAAAGCTTCTTTCCTCCAAGCTCCAATGCTACAAAAACCTGCAAATAACAAATATGGGAAGGGGAAAAAGCCACAAAATACCACTCTCTTCCCTACCATAGACTCACTCATGAGTCACCCCCAAGCTTGGAGGTCATGCACACACAAGGAATACTTCACTCTACTTCACAACAAGACACTCAAACAACAATCATGAAGAACTCCCATGGCTTGCACAAAATAAAACTCACAGAAATGAGTTTAAAGGGGTAGGGGAGTGGACATCACTCAACTCAAGAGTGCCACTCCAAATATCTAAAAAAATCAATTTTAACAAGGCCTCAAGCCAACACATATACACCAAATTTCACATACTTCTCCATGGCTCTCAAGCCATTCAAAAATGATCAAACTCACAACTTGCCATCAAGGCTAAAATACCAAAAACTAGGAGGTGACCTCGATGAGGTTCACTCCTCCCCCACCCCACATATGTTGAGCATTTTCTCCAAGTGGAGAGGCTCTTACAACACCCATAAAAATCCCTACCACAACAAATGTAAAATACACACACACAAAAATCCTCACACAAGAAATGTAAATTACATAAGGAAAGGCATTTAGCCTTGAATCCTACCTTAAATAGCCCACAAGGAAGATAGTGAAGAAGAGCCCTTCGAAACTCCACCTTCAATTCCTTCTCCAAATGAGCCTCAAAAAATTCCTCTAACTCTCTCCCCAAATTCAAATAAAAATTAAAATTGAAAACAAATTACAACCCCCTTGGTGTAGGAGCACCTAGAAAAATCCTATTTTCTTTTGTAATAAGGTCTATTTGAGCAATGCATTTTCATTTCAGTTTGTCTCTAGGTCTTTCGGGACCTAGAACCCATTTTGTAAGTCCAAAGTGACTTAGGACACTTTTGTCATATTGTAATCACATAGTGCCAAAATAGGGCAGTAGGACAGTTTGAAGCAGTTTTGGATCAGTTGGTCTCCTAACTGTTTGCATTGGTTGGTTTTCCAACTGTTGGCAGGATGAGTTGATAATAACTAGGAGGAAGGAGAAAAATGTGAAGGTGAGTGTGTATTGTTCTAAGGAGAAATAAAACTATTATGTTCCATCAAATTGATTTCTGTTCCCTGTAACTATATGTTGTGTAACTGTAGATTTATGTTTGAAGTGTAGTTCTTTCTGTGCATTCCATGGTTGCAGCATGTCAATGTGAAGCATTCCACTGGTATGATTTCTATCAAAATCAGTGGAATGGATTCATTGTATAGTATTTGTTTTTTTTGTTTCTTGTTTTATTTTTGGTGTTTGACAGCGCAGAGGATCCAGACAGAGTGTTTTGCATAGTAGGTTGACCTAGCATCTCCATGTGCTAGGGTTTGGTTGAAGAGGGGGAAAGTAAAATGTGCATCAATGTATCGCTAGGACTTAAAGCAAGTCTACCGAAGTTGAGCAGTCTTGCCGAAGAAGAGTGCGGGAAATCTATCAGTGTATTAGCAACTTCAGAGTAAGTCCCACCGATAGGACAAGTCTCGCTAAGGGAGTTGGTCTATCAGTGCATAGGCCAAAGTTTGTAAGAATTCACCGATGAGAATAGTCTCACCGAAGATAATGCCATCGGCACATCGGGAGACAAGTTCAAAGTTTTGTCGATAGGGTGAGTCATACCGATATAGTTGCATCTAACTGGCGTTGAAGTTGTTACAGTTAAGATGAGGAGGACTTAACCGTCATCGGGGCATCAGTTGGAGGTTAGAAGACTTCGACAATAGAAGTAAGTCTCATCGATGATAAAGAGTTGATCAATTCAGTGTGAGTCCAGTTGTATCTCACTGAAGATAAATTCAGTTGAACTATCGATATAAGGTAGATCAATGGTAAGACTTTAGAAAGTCATTCCGACCGATGGTTATCTGACTGATTAAGGTGTATCGGTGGCCTGAAAGAGGAGTCTTGCCGACAGAAAAACAAATTTTGATTTCGTTTTGCGTTTTCACTGTGCCCTCCCCATCATATTGGTATCAGAGCGAGTTTTGAAGATCACTCAGGTGGTGTGGTCTTGGTGTATGTTAGACAACAAAAGTGAAGCAGAGACTAACATGATGCCTCCTAAAAGCATGTCACAAGATGTAGTGAAGAAACTGATTGAAGAGGTGTTTGAGTCCAAGCTTGAAGAGTTGAAAAGAACCCAGGGTAAGGATAGGGAAGAAGAAAGTGACAGCGATGAAGGAGATACAGAAATTGATGAAACCAATAAGAGCACAGAGGAGATACCAGCAGACTAGAGGGCATTTGTAAATGCTTTGAAGTCAGTCAATAGGGACACCATAGATGGGTTACCTATGCATAGTGGAAGTATGGAAGCTGAAGAGGTGATTGACTGGATTGAGGCATTGAACAATCATTTCAAATACAAAGGAGTCCCTAATGATAAGAGGGTTAAGTTGGCAATGGCAAGATTGAAGGGGTCTACTCTTGCATGGTGGAATTATGAGCAAGGAGAGAGAATCAAGGAGGGGAAGAATATGATAACCTCTTGGGAAAGGATGAAGACCAAAATCAAGGCACAATTCTTACCCCTGGACTATAACGTGCAGATGTATATGAAATTGCAGAACCTCAGACAGAGAGACCTTGATGTGAATGCATACACACAAGAGTTTCATAAACTTGGTCTCAGATCAAAGAGGCAAGAAGAAGAGTTAGAGAAGGTGGCAAGGTATCTGAATGGCCTAAGGATGAACATCCAAGATGAGATCAACATCTTAGCACCAGAAATAGTGAACAAGTGTTTCCAAATTGCCTTAAGGGCTGAAGAGAAGATAAAGAGGAAGAGTGAGTAGAATAATAGAGGTAGAGGAGGAAGAAGTTTCAGAGGCAGAGGAAGTTTTGGAGGAAGATGTCCCAACTAGAGGCCTAGTGGTGAGTCTAGCCAAGAAGAGCAAGTTGGGGACTCAAGTAGCAAAGGAGGCTACTGAGGAAGAAGGCCTAATGGAAGAGGTGGGACAAATGGATCAGGTAGAGGATCCAAGTTCTCCAATATGAGATGTTATAACTGTAATCAGATAGGGCACCCGGCATACAAGTGTCTAGAGAAGGCCTCAACTTCTCATGGCTGTGAGAAGAGAACCACTTTGATTCAAAAGGATGCAAGGAGCATGACATCTCCTAAAGTGAATCTAGCATCAGAAATGGGAGAAAATCTGATGATCAAGAGGACATTGCTCAAGGAACCAATGCAGACTGAACCATCTCCAAGAAGGGATTTGTTTAGAATCAACTACAAGATCCAAGGTAAGGTTTGTAAAGTTATTATTAATTCTAGTTCTACTGATAATATCATATCTTTGGAAGCAGTGAATAAGTTGAATCTAGAAAAGATACCCCATAGCTGTCCATATAAAGTCAGTTGGTTGACTAAGGGGTGACACATACTCATCAATGAACAAGCATGGGTAGAATTTAGTATTGGGGAGTATAGAGATAAAATCTTGTGTGACATCCTTCCAATGGATGCTTGCTATCTTTTGTTAGGCAAACCATGGCAGTTTGATAGAAAGGCTCATCATGATGGAGAAAAGAATGCTTTCTCATTTCGAAAGGATGGTATGACTTATAGGATATGGTCATTGGTAGAAGAGGATCCACAACATGTAGGGTCTAGTGTAATGATGGTAGGAGAAAAGGAATTCATGGACACATTAAAGGAAGGTGGTGGAGTAGGTTTTCCTTTGATTGTGAAGCCTAAGGGGGAAAAGAAAGAAAATGTGAGAAAAGTAGGGCCTAAGGAGGTCAGAGATTTGCTTGAGAGTTACAAAGGAGTGATTGCAAAAGATATACCTGATTCCCTACCACCTGTTAGAGATATTAGCCACCAAATAGACCTCATACCAGGAGCAGTACTTCCTAATAAGGAAGCATATAAAATGACCCCTCAGCAAAATGAAGAGATAGCCAATCAGATTCAAGAACTCCTAAACAAAGAGCTGATAAGGAAGAGCCTTAGCCCATGTGTAGTAACTACTGTTTTAGCCCCAGAGAAGGATGGGAAATGGAGGCTTTGTACCAATTCTAGGGCCATAAATAGGATAACCATCAGGTATAGGTTTCCTATTCCTAGAATAGAAGATCTAATGGATTGTTTGGGAGGGGCTACTTATTTCTCCAAGATAGACTTAAAGAGTGGGTATCACCAAATATGAATAAGAGAGGGGGATGAGTGGAAGATATCATTCATAACCAAAGAAGGGTTGTATTAGTGGCTTGCGATGCCTTTTCATCTTTCAAACACCCCTAGCACCTTTATGAGACTAATGAATGAGGTGTTGCAGGAATTCATAGGGAAATTTGTGGTAGTCTACCTTGATGATATCTTGGTGTTTAGTAAGAGAAAGGAAGAGCACTTGAAACATTTGGAGATAGTCTTGAAGAGGCTGCAAGATCAGAAGTTAATGATAAACTTGGAAAAGTGTGACCTCATGAAACAAGAATTCATGTACCTAGGCTTTGTCATCTCTAAGGGTGATTTGAAAATGGATTCTTCCAAGGTGGAAGCTATTTTGAATTGGCCTACACCTAGGACAGCAGGAGAGGTCAGAAGTTTTCATGGTTTGGCCACATTTTATAGAAAATTCATTAGGAACTATAGTGATATTTGTGCACCTATGTTAGAGACCATTAAGGGTGGAGGTAAGGTGAAGTTTGTGTGGACAAAAGAGGTAGATCAGAGTTTTGAAAGTCTGAAACAGAAAGTTGTCGAGTATCCTATCTTAGTACTTCTTGATTTTAATAAAGTCTTCACCATTGAATGTGATGCAAGTGGGCTGGCCATAGGAGCAGTGTTAAGCCAAGAAGGTAGACCAGTAGCCTTTTTTAGTGAAAAATTGAATGAAGCTAAGAGGAAGTACTCCTCTTATGATTTAGAGTTGTATGCCATGGTACAAGCTCTGAAAAAGTGGAGGCACTACTTGCTTCCTAAAGAATTTATTGTATACATTGACAATTATGCTCTGAATTTTTTGAATGGATAGGAAAAGCTCAGTCATAGACACATGAAGTGGGTAGAAAGTCTTCAAGCATACACCTTCATCATCAAACATAAGAAGGGGATAACTAATAAGGTTACTGATGCTTTAAGCAGAAGGGTGTTGACAGTGCAAGAAGTGCAGCTACAAAGCATGGGTGTTGAGTCACTCAAAGGATTGTATGAAGAGGACCAAGATTTCAAGGAGATTTACAAGGTATGTAGTGATTTTTCCACTAGTTTCCACAGTGAATTTTCAGATTATACATTGCAGGATGGACTTTTGTTTAAAGAGAGTCAACTATGTATCCCTAAGTGTTCAATGAGGGACAATATAGTGAAGGAGAAACATAGTGGTGGTTTAGGAGGACATTTTGGGCTCAATAAGACCTTAGATCTAGTAAGAAGATTTTAGTTTTGGCCAAGGATGCAATCTAATATCAAAAGGTTTGTTGAGAGTTGTATGATTTGCCAGAGAGCAAAGGGGGTCTCAACCAATGCAGGACTATACCAACCTTTGCCCATACCCAACAAACCTTGGGAAAGTTTGAGTATGGATTTTGTGATGGGGTTACCAAAGACAAGGACAAGTTATGACAGTGTTTTTGTTGTGGTAGACAAGTTCAGCAAAATGGCTCACTTTATTCCTTGTAAACCACCAATGATGCTAGTTATATTGTAGGCTTGTTCTTTAAAGAAATTGTCAAGATTCATGGATTGCCTTTGAGTATTGTATCTGACAGAGACAACAAATTTGTGGGACATTTTTGGAGAACCTTGTGGAAAAGATTGGGTACAAATTTGTCCTTTAGTTCAGCCTATCATCCTCAAACTGATGGCCAAACTAAGGTTGCGAATAGGTCATTAGGCAATCTGCTGAGATGTTTGACAAGAGAACATGGAGGTAGTTGGGATGTGGTACTCCCACAAGTAGAATATGCCTATAATGATTCTACAAACAGAAGTACAAGTCTAAGTCCTTTTGAAGTTGTCTATGGTAGTCATCCTAGAGGAATTTTTGAATTGAGAGATGTTCAAGGGTTGGACAAAAGGAGTGAACATGCTGATACATTTGCAGAGGCCATGAAAGAGATCCATCAACAAGTCAGAGATACTCTCCACAAGAATAGTCAAAAGATCAAGGCTAGAGTGGATCAAAGGAGAAGGGATGTACAGTACCAAATAGGAGATATGGTCATGGTTCATCTCAACAAGAATGGACTACCCAAGGGAAGCCACAACAAGTTGATGATGAGAAAAATTGGGCCTTGTTGGATTCTGGAGAAATACGGTCCTAATGCTTACAAAATTGAACTCCTTGATGATATTGCTATTTCCCCTATATTCAATGTTGTTGATCTAACATTATATAGGAGTCCTGATACAGGAGAAGGTACAGCAGATTCTGTGCAAGACAATGTAGAGTGGGTGTAGCTTTTACCATCTAAGGAACCACCTAAGATGGAGTGCATCTTGGATAGCAAGATAGCCAAGAAGACAAGAAATCAGGCCTATTTTGAGCACTTAGTCAAATGGCAAGGGCTTCCAGACTCAGAAGCCACATGGATGCTAGAAGAAGACATAAAAAAGTAGGGTGGTGATTTGCAGCAGTTAGTCTCTAAGAGGACTTGAGATAACTTTCACCCAGGGAGTATGGTGCAGGAGCACCTAGAAAAATCCTATTTTCTTTTGTAATAAGGTCTATTTGACCAATGCATTTTCGTTTCAGTTTGTCTCTAGGTCTTTTAGGACCTAGAACCCATTTTGTAAGTCTAAAGTGACTTAGGACACTTTTGTCATATTGTAATCACATAGTGCCAAAACAAGGCAGTAGGATAGTTTGAAGTAGTTTTGGATTGGTTGGTCTCCCAACTATTTGCATTGGTTGGTTTTCCAACTGCTGGCAGGATGAGTTGATAATAACTAGGAGGAAGGAGGAAAATGTGAAGGCAAGTGTGTATTGTTCTAAGAAGAAATAAAACTATTATGTTCTGTCAAATTGATTTTCGTTCCCTGTAACTGTATATTGCATAACTGTAGATTTTTGTTTGAAGTGTAGTTCTTTCTATGCATCCGATAGTTATAGCATGTCGATGTGAAGCATTCCACTGGTATGATTTCTGTCAAAATCAGTGGAATGGCTTCATTGTATAGTATTTGTTTTTTGTGTTTCTTGTTTTGTTTTTGGTGTTCGATGGCACAGAGGATCCAGACAGAGTGTTTTGCATAGTAGGTTGACCTAGCATCTCCATGTGCTAGGGTTTGGTTGAAGAGGGGGAAAGTAAATTGTGCATCAGTGTATCACTGGGACTCAAAGCAAGTCTACCGAAGTTGAGAAGTCTTGCCGAAGACGAGCACGGGAAATCTATCAGTGTATCGGCAACTCCGGAGTAAGTCCCTCTAACAAGACAAGTCTCACTGAGGGAGTTGGTCTATCAACGCATCAGCAAGAGTTTGTAAGCATTCGCTGATGAGAATAGTCTCACCAAAGATAATGCCATCGGCACATCAGGAGACAAGTTCAAAGTTTCACCGATAGGGTGAGTCATACCGATACAGTTGCATCTAACCGGCATTGAAGCCGTTACAGTTAAGATGACAAGGACTTAACCATCATCAAGGCATCAGTTGGAGGTTAGAAGACTTCACAGATAGAAGTAAGTCTCACCGATGATAAAGAGTTGATTGATTCAGTGTGAGTCCAGTTGTATCTCAACGAAGGTAAATTCAGTTGAACTATCGGTATAAGGTAGATCAATGGTAAGACTTGAGAAAGTCATTCTGACCGATGGTTGTCTGACCAATCGAGGTGTATCAGTGACCTAAAAGAGGAGTCTTGCCAATAGAAAAACAAATTTTGATTTTGTTCTGCGTTTTCACTACACCTTCCCCATCACCCCTCTCTCTCTCTTCAAGAGGGATTAAAATAGGCTCTCCTCATGAGCCTTGAATGATAAGGTGACACATGTCACCTTCTCCTTCCTCCACAAATCCACTTGCAAGCTTCATGGAATGTGGGGGTGACACATGTCACCCTCCCATTCCACCAAGTCTTGCCCCCTCCACTTGTGCTCTCTCACACATGTGGGAGAGAAAAGTGGAGCTAAAGAAGGATGTGGGTACTACAAGTGCCCCAATCATATCCTCCTATGAAAGTCCACAAAACCCCAAGGTACCCTCACCAATGTGAGAGAGCCTTTGAGTTGAGTCCTCCACAATTTAGCAGTCTTGAAGACTCCTCCAAGCCTTAGAAGAGGTGTGGGTGAGGTTGAGTGTTTGACCCAACCTTCCACTCCTTCCCAAACTTCCATTTTCGTCACTTTACTTTAGGGTAAAGTTTAAGTGACCAAATGGGAGTCTACTTAAGGTTAGACAAGCTCAAAAGGTCCCTAGACCCTAGGGGTACAACCCAGGGTCACTTTTAACCCATTTTGAGCACCATAGGGTGAGTAAATCACATAAAAAGGGGTCACAAAAATAAAAACTCAAAAATAAAATCAATTAAACACTACACCTTTACAACACCAAAATACAATCAAATATAAAAGGGGTAGACCTATCCCAAACAACACCACACATAAACATTATGAAAATTCATCATGCACTTACACATTTGATCTTGGTTCCTCTTGGAACTAGATCGGCTTAACACAGGAATTCACAAAATGTGTCAGATCATCTCTGATTATCCATGGGTTGGTTAGAACACCTGCGCACTTAAACAAAAGATTAATCCAACATGTATATCATAGCCAAAGCAAGGGAAACATACACTCACCCATCACATAATCATATAAAACAATCATAAAATCGCATCATAATTACATTCATAATTTTGCATTTCTATAATCCATCTCAAGATAACATCGCATAATAAATCCATAACACTAATCACATAACTAGTATCTCAAATAGTATCATAATGCAAATCACATGTCAATATCCTCATCAGTGAATTAAAATTAGGATCTAGTCTAATCACAACATACTAAACAACACTAACCAAAATAAAAGCATATAGTCTAATAATCCTGCATATCGGGATCAACAGTCCCCAAAAGTCTAAAATATGTCTCCAACAATAATATGAGATGATCAAAATAAGGGACTGAAAAGGTAGGCCTCACAAACATGAAGTATGCATTCAAAGGCATCCCTCCCATCTCCAAGATAACATTAGCATGGATCAACATAGGAGACACAGACCTAGGTCATATTGACTTAGATGATTTCAAAGTAAGAATCTTTGGTGATAATCCTACTAATTGGGTAAGGAGAATCAGGGATAGTGGAATAGCCCAAGTTGTAGCTTTCGCCACTTCAGTATAGTGCCCATAATTGATCATTGCTTGTGGTGAAAGGTATCATGCCCTAACTAGGTCAATAGTGACCCAAGATGGGAGAGTTGTGGCTAGCTTCATAGTAGAATCCCTTGCAGAAGCATTTGACATTCCACCGTTTCCTACATTGATTGTTGTTACAAAGACTCATAATTAGGATATATATGACCAAGGGCCAGATGTCTACAAAAGAATTATCAATGATACATGGATGAAGAAGAAGAGAACAACAATGTCTAAGGTCCCCCATGTGTTATATAGAAGTGATTTCAAGGAGGAAGTAGGTGACCTAGTCACAGTATTAAGTAGAATCATGTGACTACCCTCTGCTTCTACTTTTGAGCCCTGGATGTTTGAGTATGTTGAGGAAATCCTCAAAGGGGAAAGGAAGATACACTGGGCTTGTCTCCTTAGTGATAATATCCATGAGGCATTCATAGCCTTGAGTCATGATGAAAACTTCCATTGGACATCCTATGTAGTATATATGTTGGCAAGGAATTTTGTATATCCCAAACTCTCTTAGCTTGGGATAGTGGGAAATGTAGATGGACAATTGAAGGTGTACGAATGCTATCCCCAGCTACAGCTATCTCAATCACTGGTGCATTATAAGAGATTTAATGATGCATTCACAATGCATATTACTAGGATATTGCAAGGAGATATGTCTAGGAGAATATCCCTTGAGGCAGCCAATGTCGTTCAAAACTATGGCAAGTGGTATATACAATTCCCTAAATTTACTTATCTTAGAGTCCAAGTCTTTAAGGGAGTCCCTTATAGACTACCCAAGTATCCAATAGATAAGGTAGTACTTCTAGAGCTGATCACAAGGCAGTTGTGCACTTGTCATGGGCTGTTAAAACATTTGCATAGAGCATCAATCAAGTTTTCTATTGTTTTGGGCTGGGGGCTCATTGCTTGTGTTACCATTGGATCAGCTGAGCATTTAGATGTTGAGCTACAATAGCTAAACTTGAACTTTTACAAGGATAGAACATGTTTGGATCCCTTTGGAACTTTGGAGAAACATGTTAGCAAGAAGCTCTTTTACAAAGAGCATTTGGAGGATTTTTGGGCCAATTGCCCTAATGAGCATGAGGTTATGAGAAGAAGATGTTCAAGGTTGTCTCTGGACTACATCATTACATTTTAAATCACCCAAGTGCCTGATCAGTTAACGAATGATGGGGTGGTTGTCCAAGAAGATGAATGGATAAGAGTGTTTGGACAACCCATTCCACCTCCCAATTGGGTTGAGGTAGAGGAAAGCTCTCTAGATGAGCTCATGAAGCTTCCAATTAGATATAGAAGGATATGGGTGAGGAACCAAGTAGCTCAGTTGACTTCAGTTGGCGTTTCCCTCACATACACTCAACATCAACAAGATAGGGAGAGTGATGATGAAAAATATGAACCAATTAAGGCCAATGAAGAGCCTGTGCTAGTATCATCAAAAGCAGTAGAGATTAATAGTGAGAGTACAGAGGATGATATACCTATTGTAGAAA
Organism: Cunninghamia lanceolata; assembly: GCA_027924645.1. Taxonomy (NCBI): domain Eukaryota; kingdom Viridiplantae; phylum Streptophyta; class Pinopsida; order Cupressales; family Cupressaceae; genus Cunninghamia; species Cunninghamia lanceolata. The sequence goes on along the minus strand of BSBN01000881.1, from coordinate 1,222,478 downwards.
AGAAAGGTAAGGGTAAAGCACCTAAAAAGCCTAATAAGAAAACAATGAGAGGAAATATGTCTCCAATACAAATAAGAACATTAAATAGGAAGACAATGTAGAGTGGAGAAGGAGAAGGGTCTAAAGCAAAGAAGACTAAAGTGACAAAGAAGGCACTAGCCTTAAACACAATGTCTGACTCTTCAGAAACTACTGCTACAACTATAGTCCTTCCACCTATTACATCTGCTCCATCTACTACATCTACTGTACCTGCTTCTATTGTGTGCCCCCTCTCTTGTAGTCTCAAGCACACCACCTCTTGTTACTTCTAGTGCTCCTGTTGTCTCCTCTTCTCCTATTGTTCCTTCAGCTACACCTTCTCCATTGCCATCCATCACTCTTCCCATTTCCTCATCACCTCCTCTTTCCTTCCCCATTTCCTCCATTTCAACCACCTCACCTCCCATTTCAACTATTCTTTCACCTCCATCTTTTTCTCTACCACCACTCAACCTTTCCACTCCCATTATCCTATCTTCCATTTTTCCTCCTCCATCCATTCCACCCTCTCTAGGTTTTGCAGCATTTACAAACCTTTCCCATGTACAGCTTCCCAACACTGCAATGGATTCTTTGATGGCCATTAATAATACCTTGACTCAGCCATTCTGAGATTCTTGGGATGTTCCAAAGCCTCCCTCCCCACAAGTTCCATTGCTAGAGGGAATTGAGAAGGTGTGTGTAGAAATGAACATAACTATTGAGGGAGGAGTCCATAGAGAAGATGCTCTAGATAGTCCTACAGTAAATATGAGCATAGTTGAAGTTGTGAACATTGATGACAATCCTACCAAGGACAAGATATATGATATTGTGTTTAACAGTGCTACACAAGACACTGGAAATCAACTGAAACAGTTGAACCCTCCTCCCAAGATGGATGTAGGTTCTTCTAGGGGTGATGATGCAGACAAAGAGATAGTGATAGGTGATATAGGTATTTCAAATTCTTTGAGTAAAGGAGGGGATCAAATTGGATCTCCTACTCATTCTTTGGTAGCACCTGATTAGCTACAACAAAAGGTTCAAAATAAACAACCCCAGATTGAGGTTGTAGAGTTAAATTCAGATAGTTTTTTGGTAAGAATTGAGAGGCCTAAGAAGTAGAAGAAAGAAAAAGTTCATTCTAGAATCTACAAGAATGCTTCTGGCTCTAGGGTAGCAGAAGTTGCAGTGTCCCCTGCACAATAAAATAAGGAGGATATCAGGCCATAGATTGCACTTTTTCAACAATAAATATCAGCCCTACTTCCAGAGCACAAGAAGTTGAAGAATTCAAAGACTTAGTTTCAAATGTTTTGAATAGATTTAATAAAGATGAGCTGACCAAGTAGCAGCTCAAACAACAGAATGAGGAACTAAGGGCATGCATCAGGTACATGATTAATCCCATGCATACTAAGGATGAAACAACCATCACACCTTCTATTCTCTCAAAGGAAGAATTAGAAGATTTTGATAACATCAGAGAAACTTCTTTAGTAACTAAAGAATGGGTTAGAGGAATATGTGCAGATGACTGTGAGGTAATTGAAGAAGTTGTTGAGATACATAAGGATTTTTGTGCCCTTAAAGCTGGATGGGAAGAAATTTTAGAAGACTATAGAAATTATGATGATTACTATTCTCACCTTCATCCAAGGGTATTGGCTATGAGTAAGTTATCAGAAGAAGTTCTCATTGAAGAGAACATTTTGACACAAGATAAATTGCATATGCCTAAGCATTGGCTCGAAATGATAAAGTTGAGGAGGGAAATTTTTGATAAATCTAGAACTGAAGTAGAATCTTCTAAAGCTCAACTTCTGGAGGTGATCTATAGCTTCAACGATTTTCTCAGTGTTGCTACAAAGCTATACCTTGATGAAACTGCTCACATTGACATTTAAGAATGCAAAAAATAGTTTGGGTTGGTAGTTTAAGGGGATCCTTCACCATTTTGCATAGCTGGTCTAGATAGGGTGAGTGATCTCAGAGCTCAATTCAAATAATTCAGAAAGAGCAAAGCGGCTAAGTCAATAGTATATCATAATCTATCCCGGTCAATTAACACCATTAAGTTTCAGATCAATTTTGTTAAGGATCCAATGCCTTTAGAGATAAATCCAGCGTTAGAGGCACTAATGGCCTACAAGAAGAAAGAAGTGGAAAAGTGTAAACTGGTGATAGGGTACAATGAACAGAAGGCTAACTCAATAGCGACATAAGTCGAATGCCAAGTCTAGCAAGCCACCACCACAACCAAAAAATGTGCCACATGTCTCTTTCTATTGATTTGTTCATTGTAAGGGAGTTTTGTCTTTATAGACAACTCAAAAATTGACTATTTTGTCCTATTATCATAAGTTGTAGAGTTGTAATTTTATCTTTTTCCTATAGGAAAAAGTCATATTTGGGAACGTAACTGCCCACCGTCCAATATTAAATATTGACAAATCTGAGCCCTTGGTGATGAATTAATCTCCACCATTCATTGAAAAACTTAGTATGCCTACCCTTCTATAAAAAGACAGTCATTTTCTCTCATTATAAGGTTGGAAAAGTAAATTGTTGGAACTCTTCCAAAATTTTGACTTAATACAAAGCATGATTATAGGTGTTGCTAGATATTATGTTCTTGTGTTTATGAATTTTAGATTTCATGGTTCATTTCCATTTTGATTTAGATAAAGTACAATTGTAGTGTTGGATGAATGCTTAGATATTTGATGAATGCTCTAGTTCATACCATTTGTTTCTTGCTGATTGTAAGTAACTTTGTATGGTTAGTCTGAACCCTATTGAATGAATTAATTTTGATTGCATAACATTGATTAAACTGTGCCAGTAATTGGGTGTTTAATGAATTTGTGTGATTTGAAAATCTTTGATTACCATTAGAGATTGCACTATTTCTACAACATTGTGGTTTTAGCCTGGTTAAGAAGAAGTTAGTTTATTTAGGGTATCTGTCTATCTGTAGAATTCAAAATCTCTATGATCTATGCTTAGGGTTTACTCATTATCTCTCTATCCCTCAAACCTTTTGCATTTTCTTCATAAAATTTGGTAGATTTAGGTTTAAATAGCATTGCATTGTTCATCAGTTGATAAGATTTTAGACTTCACAATATGCATCATCCTAGGGTTTTAAACACTTGTTGTTGTCATATTCTATAAACCCTATATTGCATGTAAGTCCTCTTGGTTGGAACAACAAAGTACATATCCCTTGAGTTATCTTGCAAGTCAAGACCTAACATTATAAACCTTGGGGTAGTCTTATTCTAGATCTACTATGGTAAGATTCTTTTCAAGAGGGGTGAGATATCTTGCATTTCACCTATGTTGTTGCATGCTAAAATACCCATCAATAGATCAGCACTAGGAGGGCCCAAACATTGTCATATTCATTTTTCAACCCTTCTTATCTAGATAAATAAGGCTGGGGACTAGACCGAGACACACCAGATCCAACTTAGCTGGGGAAGATCTTTTGTCTTTGACCTAGTTTAGAAAACAAGAAGAGATCAAGGGATACCCATAACTCTAAGATCACGATCCATTCCTAGGAATCCCACTACAGTTCAAGTAAAATTTCTCACTATGGATTGTTTTGCTACATATCCTTCTCCTATCTAGTTTGTCAACTATCATGACATGCCCAAAAATCCTGACAAGTTATGTTCAAAATTCCATTCTAATGATTCTGAGCGAACTATAGATGAACACATAAAGATCTTTTAAGATAGCATGTACATGTTGTAGGTTCAATATGAGGATGTAGTCTGCAGACTATTCCCATATTCTCTGTAGGATGAAACCTATTGTTGGTTTGCTAATCTACCTGCAGCCTCTATTGATTCCTAGCAATGAATTAAGGATGCATTTCTGGATCGATTCAGGATGCCTACATCCCTTATTGATCTCTACCAGTCTTTTGTGGAGATTCGAAGGTATAAGATGAGTTAATAAGTACATTTAATAACAGATTCCACAAGTTCTACTATCATCTTCAGGTGTCATACAACATTATTACATTGGTTGCATTACCTATCTATTATGTTGTATTGGATAAGTTAATGTTGATGTTTGTTAGGAGAGCAACCCCCCAAATAAAAACTTTGGAAGTAGCCTACACTGAGGTAGTCAAGGGAAATATAGAGTTAGGATAGTCAGGGTTAGGTCCTATCAATCATATTGGCCCTACATACATGCCTAATTAGATACCACTGATCAACCAAACCTTGGCTAATCACACTCTAGTAATGAACCCTATTCCAATAACACCTATAACTTAGGATTTGGTTGTTCACCCTAATGCACCCATATTAGAATTACCTCTAGTTCAACTCCCATTCCTCCAATCATCTAAATCTACAACTACCAAAACCAAGGATGACAGGGATGACATCAGGGAAGTGGATGAACATATGAAGAAGCTTACAGCTGAGATAACTCACCTCGGGAATCAAAATGCATATTTACAACAAAGAAATTAGAATCAGAAATATCAAGGACCTAACAGAACCTAGAATACTAGACCTAATAATGGACGTGTCCCCTCACCATTGGAGTCTCAAAGTGCAGATAACGATCCTTCGGGGTGAGTAATGCTGGTAGAAGTTGTTTTATCTTCTTGGTGCAGGATCCATAACATTAATGCTCACTCAAAATTGGACTATCATGATTTTTAAATTGCATCCAGTATCTTCCAATGGGAAGTCCAGAATGCTAAACTACAAGAAGTCACACCTCCTACAGGATATGAGTTAGTGCCTACTCAAAGGTATGATACTACTTTGGTTTTGGAAAGTTATGTTTTCCCTTTTTAAGATGATAATCATCCTGAGGAAGAAGAAGCTGACAAAGTACATGCCTATAAGCAGTATAACAAGACCCATACATCATCAGGAGTAATAAATCAAAGGGACCTTTCACTACTTCCATTCACCCTAATAACTATCAAGTCCCTCCTAATCCTAAGGCCTCTAATAATCCTAGTAATCAAAAGGTTGTACCTTAGGTGGTTATTCAGCATGACACTGCAAAATTGTCTAAGAGGTCTGAGGTAGCCAAGTTGGACCAATGTGGTAGATGAAATTAGGAAGATGAAAGTTAGTCTATCAGTATTTGAACTAATAAAGATTCCTGAAGTTAGGAAAACATTCCTCCAAGACATCAGGATGCCAGTGAAGACTGATCTTGCCCCGAAAGATCCCCCAAAAAAGGATATTCAAGGCAAGGGAAAGGATAAAGTCCATGTCATAGACACTAATCAACATGTTACATTATACAAGGAGAGAAGAGAATCACCACCATTCCTACTGACTTTGAGGATATTTGGAAAGAATCTTCACAACTGCCTAGTAGACTCAGGGGCCTCCACCAATGTGATGCCATTATCCATTTGCAAAGCTCTAGGTCTCACCCCCACCAAATCTTCTAGGAAGGTCACCCAGTTGGACAAAACAGATGTTGCAGTTGTTGGAGAATTGATTTGAATTCATATGCAATTAGCCTTAGACCCCCGAGTGCAGTAGTACATAGATATACAAGTAGTAGAAGTCCAAAACTTTTAATGGTTATATGGCCACTGACTTTTCTCATATGTGGCTTCCATGGAGGGGCATTGCCAACCAAATTCACATTGAGATAGAACCAAAGATGAAGCACATGATAGCTAAGTATAACCAGACAAATGAGATCTTGTAATCTGATGTAGATTTAGGAGTTTATCTCCCTCAGATAAATTAGGTGGAAGAAATATTGGTGTTAGACAGTAGTAGGTATCTTAAATCGCCTCCACATAGATAGGAAGACAAAACTGAGGTATTTGTTCAATCAGACTATGGTTCCTCTTCTGATGACAAACCTAGAATCTTTGAAGGGTTCAGAAACTTCATGGCTAAGTTCATGTGTGATCAACTAACTATAGGGAAGAAGATACAGATGGAAGAGTTATTTTTGCCAAATTGGTGTCGCATTCATAATGCATCTCATTTAGAATTCAAGTGTTCTATATGCCAGGAAGCTATACTTCATGTTCAAAGGCACCTGAAATTATGTCCAGTGGAAGATAAGGAGAAGACTAAATTGCCACCCCAGGCTAATGTGAAGGTAAAATCACAGGACAGACAGGGTACAACTATCATAAGCAGAGTACGATATGAAGAACCTCAGATTTGGACACTACATTTTGATGGATCTAAGTCCAAGCAGGGATCCAATGCTGGATTTGAGTTAAGTAGTCCTATTGGGGAATCTTATCTTGCTGCATATAGGCTATAGTCTTCCTATACGAACAATGTTGTTGAATATGAATTTATGGTACATGGGTTGCTGACCGCTATTTGAAAGAAAGCATAGATAATTCAAGTCTTTAGAGATTTAGAATTGGTCATTAAGTAGGTTAGGAAGCAATACTTTTGTCATGATAAAAGGCTCAGCTATTACAAGAATCGAGTCTGGGACCTTATTGAAAGCTTTGATAGTTTTAATATCCAGTTGATCCCAAGAAAACAAAACAATGCTGTTGATGCATTGGTATAGGCTGCTAGCACTTTGGAACCTTTAGCCATGTCTGATTTAAAGAAGTTTTATGTGGAGCTGGTTCCTACTCCCTCTGTGCCTGATATTGTTACCCATTTCCAAGTTTTTGAAGATGATAAGCACATACTTGATTTCCTCACATGTCCAGATGTGTTTGTTGCTCAAATAATAGATGAAGAGGAAATTGAGGCTACTGAGATGGATGTGGAAGGAGTCTTGAATCTCAAGACTAATACTATTCCTTGAGGGATGGTTGAGTTGGAAAGATTGTTTGACTGCGATCAGTTGGGAACTCAGAGAAAACAAGTTGATTCCATTGGTGGAAGGTGTGATCCACACAACTTAGGGATAGATGACAATATCAAGAATGTTTTCATTGGTAAAGTATGTACTCCTAAAGAAAGGGTAGAAATCATTTAGGCTTTTATGGATTATCATGATGTTATTGCTTGGAGTTATGAAGATCTGAAAACTTATGATACTTGCATCATTACTGACACCATACCACTGAAACCTGGAGTCAAACCATTTCATCAATGACAAAGACTAGTCGATGCCCTGTTAGAACCTCTGATTTTCCTAGAAGTGAAGAAGCTATTAATAGCAAGGATCATTTTCCCAATCCTACATTCCACTTGGGTGGTGAATTTTGTACCAATGCGCAAGAAAAATGGTGAAATTAGGTTATGTGTAGACTTTAGGAATCTAAATAGAGCTTCAGAAAAGGACAATCATCCGCTACCATCACTAGATGAAGTACTTCATATTTTTAATGGATCTTAGATGATGTTATTCCTAGATGGTTATTCTAGGTATAACCAAGTGATGGTTGAATATGTTGACATGCTGAAGATAACTTTCACCTACAAGTGGGGAATGTATGCATATCATAGGATGCCATTTGGCTTGATTAATGTAGGTACAACATTTCAGGGTGCCATGGACATAGATTTTAAAGGTTTAGTTGCAAAATGAATTATCATTTAGATGGATGATTTGAACATATTTTCGAAGAAAAGAGGAGACCACATATTTGACTTGAGGAAAATAATGCAACACTATAGAGAATATGCCATTTCCCTCAACCCTAAGAAGTGCATCTTTGGAGTAACTGAAGGAAAATTGTTAGGACATGTTATTTCTAAAGAAGGTATATCAATAGACCCTGACAGAGTTTAGGTTATTCTTAAGATCCACCACCTGCTAGCAAGAAGGAACTCAAGTCATACTTTGATGAAGGGGGTAAATCATAAAACACACAACAACAGAAATTGCACACAGAAAATAGAGATGTTCTTTTATTGATTTCAATAACACATTATATTACAAAATCTCAATATAATCAGAGGATGAATCCTCTATAGGCTACATCACATTACAGCTTCCTATCTCAAGACTCTAGAATCTTCAGCCTTCTGTAATCCCAAATCAGCTAGGGTATCAAAATAGGTCAACTTCTGGGAAGCATAACTTTTGATCCGAGTGCCTGATTGACGAACCGTTTGAAGCACCAGAAATATCGTGAAGTGAACTATCATGTTGTAAATCTGTAAATGAATTTATGTCAATGTTTCAGGGTGTTATGGGATGTTTTAGTGCCTCATATCTGATTTCAAAAAATTTCAGGGGTTTTTTGGAAAACAAAAACTTTAATCTCTTTCATCTCACAAACGATCTTTGTCTGATTCCTTCGCCAAAGGTCTTATATTTAATTTATGAATCTTCCTATAAATTTTCACTTCAATCCATGCCCAAATGTAAAATTTCTAAAAATAGCAGTTAAACTTTCCAAAAATAGCAGTTTTCTATTTTTGGCAGTTTGGAAAAAAATTGAAAGTCCTACATCATTATTAAGCGATTATGGAACCAAAAATACTAATTATGGAAAGAAATGAAAATAACTTCAATGATTTTGTATCAACATCTTTTTGGGTGATGTAAGATTGCCCTTACACCATTGGATGCTCCTGCATCATGCTTTGGGAAGATCAACTTTTTTCAAAACTTCATAACTGGTTTTTCTAAGATTATTAGACCATTGAATGTTATGTTGAAGCAAGATGCTAAAATTGAGTGGACACCTAAAGCAAAGAAAGCCTTCATAGAAACTAAGAGAAATTACAAATGTTCCCATGCTTGTCCGCTCGAATTATAATATGTCATTCTACATTTATTCTTTTTCTTCATAACACACTTGTAAAGCAATGTTGACTCAAAAAAGGGACCTTGCTGATGAGCGTCCTATTCCTTTCATGAGTACCCTGTTAAAGGATGCTGAAATCTAATATCCAAATGTGGAGAAACATGCTTATGCATTGGTAAAGGTAGTCAAGAAGTTTCTTGATTATATTTTAAGAACTAGAGTGACATCCATAGTTCCTAATCCTGCAAGTCAAGACATCACATTAGAAACCTTGGGACAATCTTATTCTGAATCTGCTAGAATAAGATTCCTTTCAAGAGGGGTGAGATATCATGTATTTCACCTGTGTTGTTGCATGCTAAAGCTACCATCAACAGTGCCCTTTAGTACAATGATAGTCACAATATTCATTACCATTATACCACGCAAGTTTGGGATGGTTGTCATCATAATGTTTGGTCACAGGATATGTAATCATGTTGACTTGTGCTAATTTATGAAATACCATCTCAAGAGGTTCACCTAAGTTAGAATAGGTATGTTTTCGGTTCAAATGTGATCTAAATTGTTTTGTAGGAAGAGATATGGGATTAAGTTTATGGACCGTGTGCATGTTGGTTTGAGAAGATTGCATGTTTGGATGTGATTTAAATCAATATCACCATCATTAACTACAAGTTTATTCTTAGCCCATGGTTTAAATTTGTCATTCGATTATTAGAGTCCTTGGTAAAGGTCTTGAGTGAACCTCCAGTAATAAGGTATTTTTCAATAAAGACACCTTTCTCAATTGTTGGGAATTAAGGTGTCTCAACCCTTGCAAGTTCCTAATGTTGTATTTATTTATTCAGCACTATGTTGTAGGATCCCATAGTTGGGACCTTGTAAATTTTGGTGCCTTTGTCAGGTGTAGTTTCCCCCCAAAGTAATTAATGGGGGGGTGCAGAGAGGAAAAAATGCCATATACTTAATAAAGGTTTCGGTTGTTTTTTGTTATTGGCCGACATGGATAAACTGACATTGGATAACCACCAAAAGGCTTGATAAATAAGTGGTTGGAGAATGTGAAAGGTCATGGGATACAAATGAGAATTGACAGTGTGTACTCTTGAAAGAACTTGCATTACAAGTGTGTTATAATCATCTTTTGATTTGATTTGGAGTGTGAGGTTTTTTACCTGAAAGGGTTTTCCCCACATATATCTTGTGTTGTGAGTTTTGTATTTTCATTTGAATATTGTTATTATCTTTCTATTAATGTGCATCTAATAACCCGTGACTAGTAAAGGTTGGAATTTGCATAACTTTCCTCATTAGATCAATGTAGGAAGTTGTTTTCGCATACCTTGCTTCCTTTCATCAATGACCTCGTCAAAAGAGATAGACAATGGACTTGAAGATGAAAGGTCATTTTTGGGTGAATATTTTGGATGAAAATGGTAACTAATTATTTTTCAGGGATTACCCATGGGATTTGACTTGCAAGCCCTCTCCACCATTGTAGGTAAGTGGCAAAGCTTTCTCCATTATTTTGCTTAGCATTACAAAGATCTAGCATTGTAGTCTCATGTTTGACATTATAGGAGAAATGAGTGATAAATGTTTTGGCTGGTTGAGTAAATGTTTTAATAGTATCAGGAGTAAGATGTTGAAAACAATCAAAGGATCGACCTGTCAAACTTTGTGGAAAGAGTTTCATTAGGTAGACATTGTTATAGGCAACTTCCTGACAAGGCATGTAAAATTGGTTGACGTGGCCTCGGGGATTTCCTTTTCCTTTATAATTTTCAAATTTAGGGAGTTCTTAGGAGGTAAAGGAGTCATCATGATTGATTGATCAAGAAAGTACAGACAAGACTCTTCAAATTTATAACATTTTGAGGGCATCTTTTACTTCATCTTGTAACATTTGAACCTTATTCTCAAGGGAATTCTCAAGGGAAGTCCCAAGAAGTGTGGAAGATGGCAAAGGTTGTGTGACAATGTGATGACCAGGATGTGATTGTTGGAGTCCAGGACAACACTAAGAGGGGGAATGAATTAGTGTTGTATAAATTTTATAATTTTCACACCTTTTGACTTACAGGATAAAGAGAGAGAAAGACATTAACATACATATGTACAATTATAATGTTAAAGGCATGAAATATATGAACACATGAAGACACACAAGATATGAGACCAAGACACAAAAGATTATACGAGAGGAAAACCTTCCTGGGGTAGAAAAACCTCTCAAAATTGCCTCACTAGATTATCAAAAACCTCACTAGTTACAACTTGGTCTCACTGACTAAGGAAGCTTCACTAGCTTTACCAAAATGCCTCACTGGCATACAAAGAGGTCTCACTAACCATACAAAGCCTCACTGGCATACAAAGCCTCACTAGAATCTACCATCACCATTATCAAACTACCAAATCAAGTGTGCAAGAAATGATTGCAATTCAATCTGATTTGTACCAATACATAACTTGTATCTCATCAACTCCCCTACAAATAATTCACTATCAATTCATTATCTCTATACCATGAATTCATTTGATCTTGATCTAGATTGTCTCTGCACAAACAATTCATATTGTCTTCAAACTTGAAATGATGTCTTCTTCCTATGTTTGACTCATTCTTGCATAAACATGATCTTCAGTATCACACACATAACTATATCTGATTCATCTATGTTTTCTTTTCAAAAAGATCCTGTAGAAAATGTCTTCATTACTATATGTTTTTCCACACACACACACACTCAAAAATCCATCTTCAATACATCTACAAAAACCATTATATAAAAAGATTGTATGTCTTTTCATAGTCCTATAATCCCATTCTTTTACAAAGCACCTGTAATAAAATTATAAACAAAAAATCTCTTGATATTCTTCTTTGATTCATTTTCTCTCTATTAAGAACCTGCAAGATCAAAATAAGAACAAATTCATATTATTTGTATGACCATTCAAATTCTTCTTTCTCTTCATCTCCAATATGTTCATCTTCTTTCATTTGAAATCCTTTTTTTTGAAATAAAGATTTCTTATCTGCAAGAAGACCTTTCATTTTTATTCCTCCTCAATTTCCTGATCAGAACATTTGTCATTTCTTTTTCAAGATCTCACACAAAAATAATATCTTCAAAAATCCATCAATAAAAAAAACTTTCAATACATTAAACACTCTACCTTTAAAAAAACTTTCTATCTTCAAACTCCACTCTTCAAGATAGAAAAGAAGGCATTTAAAAAGCCTTTTAAACTTCACTCTTCTTATTATAAAATAATAAAAGCTTTTCTTACAAACTACCTTTTTGGAAACAATAAAAAAAACATCCACTTTAGTCATAAAATATATGACTTTCTCCTTAAACTTTCATTTGCCACGAGGGAAGGTTTAAAAGATAGAAATGTATAATTAAGTGGCACATGAGAGAGAGAGGAAGGCCCACCTCTAATTTTAAAATTAAAAAAAAAACTTAATAAAATCTCCCTCAAAAATCTCCTGAAGATTCTCAAAAATCTGCATTGAAATCTCCTTAAAAATCTCCTTTTAAAAAGACTAAAATTAGTCTTATAAAATTGCTTTAAAAAAAAAATCAAACAAAAACCACTCACCCATATTAAATATTAAGTTTTGATTTTTTTTTTTTGATGCTCATAAATTTTAGGAGATGACCGCTTGGAAAGGTAAAGGCGCTAGTCACAAATGTAATAATCCCCTTTAGTAGGTAACCCATGACCTATACTAGCAGGTCAACACAATTTTAAAATAAAAGTGCATAAATATGATTTAGATGTTTAATAATAATTTTTGAGGACTTCAACAAAACTTTTAACAACTCCTCCTTGAAATATATTTTACCTTAGAAAAATGATAACTTATGATCACATTGAAAATGCCTCTGACATGATCTGCAAGAAGACACCAACACCTCTGTAAAGAAACATAAAACCTGCTAAATTTCAATCTCTGACATCAATGACAAATATTGTTATTATCTTGATATGATCAATCTTCATCAACAAGATCTTATTATCAAAGCTAAATATGATAATTAATAATCCAACTCATATTAATTCAAATCATATCACAACAACCTTTTGAGATCACCATACCAAATACCAACTTGAGATGTGTCTTGTATGAGTGATAACTGCAACAACTTATCATGAAAACTCTTCCTATCATTATATATGAAGATGAATGTATCCTTTGTCAATCTTTGTGAAAACAAGACAATGAAGCAACATCAAAAACCACTATTGAAAAACCCAAGTGCATCAACATCAACAAGAACACACTAAGCATCAATACACTTCATAACAACATGAATGAGTAACACCAAGTCCTAATAATCACTATCAATGGATAACAAGCATTATGGAGCACCCAAATGACAAGCATAACAACTATCTTTACATCAGCAACTCAACACTATTTTGACATCAATGACAATCAATCTCCATCAATCTCTCCCTTTGTCATTGATGGCAAAACTACATGATGCATTTTCTCTCTCTCTCTCCCCCTTTTTGACATCTGATGACAAAGGCCCAAATACTTCCCCTGTCATTTAACTCCACTAAAATATGTTAAAGCTTGATCATAACATCTTATTAACCTTAAACTTGTGATGATCTATGATGACAAAAATTACAAATCTGAAGCAAGCATATGACAAACCTTGTTGACAATACCTTGAAACAATTCTTCAACTTGAGAGCAACACATATATGAAGACATACATCCTCAAGCACAGAACCTAAGAGCAACATTATGTGAGGCATACCAAACAAAGCATCAAACCACCTATTATAAACTATCCATAAACCATATCATTCTCTTGCCAAGTGACAACAATCAATCTGCAACAACCTGCAACCAATTTACTTCTGCACACACTTCTTGACATGAAAAATAATGAAGATCATCCTGTTGTTCCTTCACATGACACTTTTTGTAACGCAATGTCAAATACATCTGAAACAAATTGTAATCAACAAGAACTGATGCCTCTTGACTTTAACACTCAAATCAGCCCATCAAGTCTGCACATCAACAAATTAACTGCACCACCAAATTCTTCTTACAACAACACTTCACATTCCCTCAAATATATCAAGCACTATTTAATATGCAACATCATGAAATAAAAAAGATCTAAATAGAAACAAGTCACTCAACATCATCAAACACTTTGTGGATATGAACCCTTGAATATCTTTTCAACATCTTGTATGCATAAAGACAACATGAACCACTGATCATCTGCATCACCATCATGAACTTCATTTCAAAGCACTAAAATAAATAACATCTTAGCTACCATTATCAGGCATGAATCCAAAACATAATAAACAAAACAAGATCATCAAGGTGACAAACATCAAACGATCTCCTTTTGAAACTTCTTGGAGATAAGTGATAAAACATTAAACTCCCCCTCACTTCATGTCATATGTTATGTCACTGATGATGTAACTTGTGCAAGATGCACAAGTTTAGAATCCTCCTTGTCCTAACTTTTTTTTCTTCTCCAAACCTGTATAGGTTTTTTCTTTTCTTTGCTCAAGGTGTCTGCTCTAGATGTCTTCAATTTATTCTTGCAAAATTATGCCTTATGCCCAAGATTATGACACTTAAAGCATGTGACATTATAACCAATTAGAGGAGTAAAGGAATCATATCTCTTTGACATGCCAAAAGTACTTCCATAATCATATCTTCTATGCATCCAATAGTCTCTTTCTATGTGACCAACTTGGTTACATTTGTAACATATTGCATTATAACTCTTATTTGTCATTCTAGAAAGACTTTTGTTCTTATGCCTCTCAACATCATTTCTAGCATAAGTCCTACAATCTCTAGCTCTATGACCATAGATATGACAAGAATAGCAATAACCATGAAATTAAGAATAATTATACCCTATTGAATGGTATTGCCTGACAGATGGAGGTCTGTGTGTTCTTTCTCTTCCAACATCAAAAACTTTATCTTTTGCTTTCTTCTTGTCTTCCTTAGGAGCAACAGAATAATAATTCAATTCTCTCTTCTGCCAAGGAGCATTTCTAAATTTGGAACACTCTCTTTCTTCATAATCAGTACTCTTTTCAAATAGCAGATTCTTGTACAACTTAGAGGAATCCTTTTCTAACTCCTTTCTTAAAGAGACTATTTCTGATTCTAGTTTTAGACACTCACTAGTTTTAGCTTCAAGATCAAATTTTGTAAAATCAACAACCCTTTTTTCTTCTTCTATTTTTGTCTTCATAGAAATAATCAATTTGTCAGAAACATTTACTTGACTTCTTAAAACTATAATTAGATTTCTAGCCTCTTCAAGGTCTGAAACAACTTTGTCCTTAGAGACCTTTTCATGTTGAAGTTTCAACTCTAATCTTTGGTTCTCTTTTCTAAGTTTCTTGATTTGATCTAAGGCACACAATAGTTCACCTTCTAAATCAACTTTACAATCATTTTCATCAAACTCCTGTCTATCTTCATCCATAAAGAGGTCTTCTTCTTTACCATCAATCTTAGCAGCAAAGTTATCTTTAGTTTCATCAAGTTCTTGTCTTCTTACATTCATATAGAAATATTCCTTTTTGTCAAGACTCTTAATTGCAGAACCAATATCTTTATTACATTTTGTATCTACATTCAAGATTGGCTCAGACAACAACTCATTGCTAGACATAATAGAGGTTTGTTTTACAATCTTTTGATCAACATCTTTCTTTTCTCTATATGAGGTCTTATTTCTATTCTTCTTACCCATTGTACTCTAATACTAGGACCTACCCAAGCTGATTAAGCCTTTATAGGGAACATGTTCTCTGATACCAATTGTTGGAGTCTAGGACAACACTGAGAGGGGGGAATGAATCAGTGTTGTATAAGTTTTACAATTTTTACACCTTTTGACATACAAGATAAAGAGAGAGAAAGACATTAACATACATATGCACAATTATAATGTTGAAGGCATGAAATAGATGAACACATGAAGACACACAAGATATGAGACCAAGACACAAAAGATTATATGAGAGGAAAACCTTCCTGGGGTAGAAAAACCTCTCAAAATTGCCTCACTAGCTTATCAAAAACCTCACTGGTTACAAACTGGTCTCACTGACCAAGGAAGCTTCACTAGCTTTACCAAAATGCCCCACTGGCATACAAAGAGGTCTCACTGGCCATACAAAGCCTCATTGGCATCTACCATCACCATTATCAAACTACCAAATCAAGTGTGCAAGAAATGATTGCAAGTCAATCTTATTTGCACCAATGCATAACTTGTATCTCATCAACTCCCCTACAAATAATTCACTATCAATTCATTATCTTTGTACCATGAATTCATTTTATCCTGATTTAGATTGTCTCTGCACAAACAATTCATATTGTCTTCAAACTTGACATGATGTCTTCTTCCTATGTTTGAGTCATTCCTGCATAAACATGATCTTCAGTATCACACACATAACTATCTGATTCATCTATGTTTTATTTTCAAAAAGATCATGTAGAAAATGTCTTCATTACTATATGTTTTTCCACACATACACACTCAAAAATCCATCTTCAATACACCTGCAAAAACCATTATATAAAGATTGTATGTCTTTTCATATTCCTATAATCCCATTCTTTCATAGAGTACTTTTAATAAAATTATAAACAAAAAATCTCTTGATATTCTTCTCTGATTCATTTTCTCTCTATTAAGAACCTGCAAGATCAAAATAAGTTCAAATTCATAGTCTTTGTATGACCATTCAAATTCTTCTTTATCTTCATCTCCAATCTGTTCATCTTCTTTCATTTGAAATCTATTTTTTTGAAATATAGATTTCTTATCTGCAAGAAGACCTTTCATTTTTTAAAGCTCTTCAATACTTTCAATTTGCAATTTTTGTCTTGAAAATCAATGACCCTGCAATAAATTGACCTTTAATTTTTATTTCTCTTCAATTTCCTCATCAGAACATTTGCCATTTCTTTCTCAAGATCTCACACAAAAATAATATCTTCAAAAATCCATCAATAAAAAAAACTTTCAATACATTAAACACTCTGCCTCTAAAAAAGCTTTCTATCTTCAGAATCCACTCTTCAAGATAGAAAAGAAGGCATTTAAAAAGCCTTTTAAACTTCACCCTTCTTATTATAAAATAATAAAAGATTTTCTTACAAACTACCTTTTTGGAAACAATAAAAAAACATCCACTTTAGTCATAAAATTTATGACTTCCTCCTTAAACTTTCATTTGCCATGAGGGAGAGTTTAAAAGATCGAAAGATATATTTAAGTGGCACGTGAGAGAGAGAGGGAGGCTCACCCCTAATTTTAAAATTAAAAAAAAACTTCATAAAATCTCCCTCAAAAATCTCCTTAAGATTCTCAAAAATCTGCATTGAAATCTCCTTTTAAAAAGACTAAAATTAGTCTTATAAAATAGCTTTAAAAAAAAATTCAAACAAAAACCACTCACCCATATTAAATATTAATTTTTGATATGTTTTTTTTTATTTTTATTTTTTTTCTACTCATAAATTTTAGGAGATGACCGCTTGGAAAGGTAAAGGGGCTGGTCACAAATGTAATAATCCTCTTTAGCAGGTAACCCATGACCTATACTAGTGGGTCAACACAATTTTAAAATAAAAGTGCATAAATATGATTTAGATGTTTAATAATAATTTTTGAGGACTTCAACAAAACTTTTAACAACTCCTCCTTGAAATATATTTGACCTTAGAAAAATTATAACTTATGATCACATTGAAAATGCCTTTGACATGATCTACAAGAAGACACCAACACCTCTGTAAAGAAACATAAAACCTGCTAAATTTCAATCTCTGACATCAATGACAAATATTGTCATTAGCTTGATATGATCAATCTTCATCAACAAGATCTTATTATCAAAGCTAGATATGATGATTAATAATCCAACTCATATTAATTCAAATCATATCACAACAACCTTTTGAGATTACCATACCAAATGCCAACTTGAGATGTGTCTTGTATGAGTGATAACTGCAACAACTTTATCATGACAACTCTTTCTATCATTATATATGAAGATGAATGTATCATTTGTCAATCTTTGTGAAAACAAGACAATGAAGCAAAATATGAAACCACTATTGAAAAACTCAAGTGCATCAACATCAACAAGAACACACTGAGCATCAATACACTTCATAACAACATGAATGAGTAACACCAACTCCTAATAATCACCATGAATGGATAACAAGCATTATGGAGCACCTGAATGACAAGCATAACAACTATCTTTGCATCAACAACTGAACACCTTTTTGATATCAATGACAATCAATCTCCATCAGTGATGTCATAGGATTGGATATGATATGTTAATATGTGTCTTGGGGTGCAACGGATAAGTGATGCAGGAACTTCTGGAGATCATAACTTTTGACTCGGATGTGGGTTTTCTATGAGATTTTATGGGTGGATGCATTATGGAGTGGAAAGTGGTTTCGCAACTAATCCTAGTGGGTTGGACCCCATTTTGGCACTTTTTCGAGGTTGAAACTTTCATCTTGGCCCTCAAAATAGCAATTTAGTGTTTTTTTCTAGATTTTTAAAAAGTTGCTTTTGTAATAAATTGAAACTCATGTTTCGAATTTAGAATATTAGTTGGAATTTCATCCTACCTTAGTTTTAGGAAGCTTTTTGGAAAAAACAGGATTTTCAAAATATGATTATAAAATTACCTAAAATGGCAAAATCTGACAATTGTCGAAATCTGCCAAAAAAGGTAATTTTTTGATTTTTTTGTTTTTCTTGGATATAAGAGAGTTTTCTCTCATTGTAGCAGCGGAGTTGATGAATAAAAGTTTTTTTATGTTCCAGTCTTCAAATCTTTGGCTCTCACATGATTAATGGCAAAATTGTATTGAGTGTATGTTGTGTGCTGCATCATCTGGTATCAGAGCAGGAAGATGGCTGGGAGAGGAAGAGGAAGAGGCAGTCTTGCCTAGATGCATAGAGAAATGCAAAATATGCAAAGGCAAATAGCAGAACTTACAACATGGATGGAAAACCAAAGACTAGGTAGAGGAGGAGACAAATCTAATGAAGAGATAGGTCAAGGAGGTGCAAATCAAGATACAAAACATGAAGAAGAAGAATTAGAAGGCATGAGTTTTGAAGAGAGGATGCTTAGGGCCTTAGAAGGGAAAAATGAAGGGATCAAGGTAGATGTTTCAGATTATTCAAGTAGTCTTATACCAGAGGAGTTGATAGACTGGTTGAATGACATGATAATTTTTTTTGAATGGAAATCCATGATAGAGGAAAAGAAGGTGAAATTTGCATGCACCAAATTAAAGGGTCATACAATGATTTGGTGGGATCATCTTCAAAAGGAATGAACAAGGAAAGGAAAGGATAAGATCAGGACATGGAATAAAATGGAGAATAAGTTGAGAGAAATTTTTTGCCCATAGATTATGCGCAAACCCTTTTTTGTAGGTTTCAAAATTTAAAGTAGAACCTCTCTTCTGTGCAAGATTATACAAATGAGTTTTACATGTTGTCTATACGTATAGAGCATCAAGAAACTAATGAACAGATGGCTCCTAGATATGTGAATGGCCTGAAATTATCTATTCAAGATGAATTGAGCATGCATCGACTCAATAGTATGGAAGAGGCTTACCAATTGGCAATAAAGGCTGAAGAAAAACAAAATAGACAGTACCATCATAGGAATAGAGGAGGAAGAAGGGGTACATCAACCCCATTTTGAGGAGGTTTGAATTATGGCAGGGGAGAGTCATCCCATGGATTGGAAAAATAAGTAGACACTCGACAAGATCCTCTGAATCAAGAATGAGGAAGGGGATTTCAAAGAGGTAAAGGTTATGGTAGCAGTAGAGGATGGGAAAACCAGAGAAGGCCTTTCACTTGTTTCAGATGTGGAGAAGAAGGTCATAGGGCATTTGAATGCTCAAATTATAACATGCAAGAATGAAATCAAGGAGGACAACCTAGGGTGAACCTGATGGAAACGCAACATGAAATGGAAGGGATGGAACTAGAGGTTCCACCAGATGTGGGAGAAGGTCTCATGATGAGAAGAGAAATGGTGATTCCAGAGAAGGAGAAAACACAAGCCAAAAGATCTGATGGTTCATGGCTTCAAACCAATATCTTCAAAACCAGATGCACTTCGGGTGGCAAGGTATGTCAAGTTATTGTGGATGGAGGTAGTTATGAAAATATGGTTTCTAAAGAAATGGTAGAAAAAATGAATTTACACTGTGAAAAACATCCTCATCCATACCGCATTGCATGGTTTAAAAAGGGAAATGAAGTCAATGTTGATAAAAGATGCCTAATTAAGTTTAGCATAGGGAATATCTATCAGGATGAGATATGGTGTGATGTTGTCCCAATGGATGCCTGTCATGTGTTATTGGGAAGGCCATGGCAGTATGATAGAAAAGTTATGCATGATGGAGAGAAAAACACATACACCTTTTGGAAAGATGGCTCTAAGGTGATTTTATTGCCTCTCAAAGATGAAGAAAAAGGTGAGACCGTGTTGTCTGAAAGATATCTTGTTAAAGAAATGAAGGTGACAGGGTGTTGCTATGCATTAGTAGTGAAAGAAGGTGAAGACGAAGACATTTCAGTTCCCTCAGAAGTAGTAGAACTATTGGAAGAATTTGTTGATGTTTTGCCTGATGAATTGCCTGATGGTCTACCACCAAAGAGAGATATTTAGCATCATATTGATTTGATTACAGGAGCAAGTCTACCCAACCAAGCAGCTTATAGGATGAATCCAACACAACATGCAGAGATGAATAAGCAAGTAACAGAACTCATAAGTAAAGGTGTGGTGAGAGAGAGCACAAGCCCATGTGTTGTACCTACATTGTTGACCCCAAAAAAAGATGGAACATGGAGTATGTGCACTGATAGCAGAGCAATTAATAAGATTACCATCAAGTATCAGTTTCCTATACCTCGTATGGAGGACATGATGGATGTCCTTGCAGGGGCCAAATATTTCAGCAAGATTGACCTATGAAGTGGCTAACACCAAATCCAGATCCGAGAAGGGGATGAGTGGAAGACAGCCTTTAAGACTGGAGATGGATTATATGAGTGGATGGTTATGCCATTCGGGTTATCAAATGCACCTAGCACATTTATGAGATTGATGAACACTATACTATGACCTTACATTGGTAAGTTTGTGGTAGTTTATTTTGATGATATTTTGGTATTTAGTAATAGCAAAGAAGAGCACCTACAACACTTGAGGATCATCTTTGGTGTGTTAAAGAAGGAGAAGCTCTATGCCAATTTGAAGAAGTGTAGGTTCATGCAGGATAGTTTGGTTTTTTTAGGCTGTCATTTCTAAAGATGGTTTCAGAATGGATCTAGAAAAGGTCATTACAATTCTAGAATGGCCTAGTCCAAGTAGCATCACAGAGGTAAAACATTTTCATGGCTTGGCCACTTTCTATCGAAAGTTCATTCAAAATTTCAGTAGTATTGTAGCTCCTATAACAGATTGCACCAAAGGAAGGGAGTTTGTATGGACCAAGGATGCTGAGGAGAGCTTTAAGTACTTGAAGCAAAAGGTAACAAAAGCACCTATACTTGCATTGCCAAATTTTGATAAGCTATTTGAAGTAGAATGTGATGCCTCCCATGTGGGAATAGATGTTGTGCTTAGCCAAGCTAGAAAACCTATAGCTTTCTTTAGTGAAAATTTAAATGACATGAGAAAGAATTATTCTACTTATGATTTGGAATTTTATGCAATTGTTCAAGCATTGAGGTATTGGAGACATTATCTAGTTCCCCAGGAGTTTGTATTGTTTACAGATCATATTGCACTTAGATACTTGAACACACAGAAAAAGTTGAATAGTAGGCATGTCAATTGGGTCTCTGTCTTGCAGGGTTACAATTTTGTGTTGAAGCATAAGTCTGGAAAACAAAATCAAGTTGCAGATGTGTTAAGTAGGCATGTTGCACTTTTGACCACAATGGAAACTGAGGTGATTGGTTTTGATGCCATCAAAAATTTGTATGAGTCTGATGATGATTTTTGGGAGATTGTGGAATAATTGAAGGCACCAGTATCTAGTAATTTGGATCACTTTAGGGGTGAATATTTTATGCAAGGTGGGTATCTATTTAGAGGAAAACAACTGTGCATACCAACTGGCTCTATGAGGGAAAACATTATTAGAGAATTTCATAGTAGTGGGTTAGCTAGACATTTTGGCAAGGACAAGACAATAGCCTTGATAGAAGATAAATATTGTTGGCCAAAGATGAAAAGGGATATAACTAAGTATGTAACAAGGTGTAGAATCTACCAAGTGGCTAAGGGGCATTCACAAAATACAAGGTTGTATATGCCATTACTAGTACCAACTGCACCATGGACAGATTTGAGCATGGACTTTGTGTTGGGACTTCCACCTACTCAATGAGGTAATGAATCCATTTTTGTAGCTGTTGATAGGTTCTCCAAGATGGTTCATTTTATTGCCTATAAGAAAACTAATGATGCAATGAGGGTAGCAGACTTATTTTTTTTAGAAGTTGTTCGACTACATGGTGTTCCAAAGACTATTACCTCTTATAGGGATACCAAATTCCTTAGTCATTTCTGGAGGACTTTATGGAAGAAGATGAGGACTAAGTTACAGTTTAGTAGTGCTTATCATCCTCAA